>OY728122.1:1921536286-1922786286 GCA_963277665.1 Viscum album | reverse complement strand
ATGAAGGAATTGGTGGTAAGGGTATCATATCCCAATTTTCAGCCATTGAGGCATACGTTTTATTATACAACATGAATTATTTAGAAATTTTTAACTAATTCCCATTATTACATTTTTAATAATTAATTTTTTTTGTTTTTAATGATATTCAATTTTAATTAAATGTTTCTTCTCTCATGGTGTTTTGGATAAATAATTCAAATATTATTGCTGTTTATTTAACTCAACTTAATTTTTGAGTCATAATAATTATTTTTAAATATGGTTTAATAAATATGGATTTATTATATTCGAGTATTATATTATGATTTACCTCTATGGGGAAAGTGAATTTTTTTATTCAAATGTCACTCGAATGGATTTCCTACTAAAAATTATATCATTTTTTTAAATAATTTACATCCCCTTTAATGAAAGTTTCACATTATTATCTATAATTCTCCATCGATACATTATTATACTCTGTAATTGGAATACTAATTATGTGTTAAATCATGTGTCCTTTATGGTTCCCTTACCATTTTTAGAGGTATATTTTTGTTACACTTTTTGCGATGTGTATTTTTAACAAGGTTATTTCAAAATATTCAAAATGATGTCTATCATTTAAAAATAAATGGTTTTATCTTCGACTCAAAATTCATTTATTTATAACCTTTAATCATTTTCCAAAATTAATATTGGTGATTATTTTTAATCTACTTTATCAGTGGTGTAGTGGGGCAAGGTCAATGGCCATAGAAATGACATTCGGTGATGTACAAGGTTTGTTTCCTAGGAGCCCTCTCTCGGGGGAATTCTTTCCTCCCATGATACGATCAAATTGCTATGTCACCCAGTGACTCACTGGGTGGGAAGAATGGTGAAGAACACCTAGATGAATGGTTTTTGTGTTGAACCATCATTGATCAGACTGTTACCCCATGGGATGTTCTGCCATCCCGGCTTGCAACAGCTCCTTCCCAACTGGGGATTCTCCGGATGACCTTTTTTTGGGGATTGGGATTGCGGGGTGTGGAGGGTTCTAAAATTACACTCATGGGGGATCCCTTTTAAAAAATAATAAAATTGGTGAATATTTTTAAAATTAAATGTTTTCAAAGGGTTTTCAAGTCATCTTTAATAGAACCATTGTGTCATTTTTAGTGTTCTATTATTGAAGATTATTTTTAAATGTAAAAGTTTTAACTATTTCCTCAGTTCAATTTTTTTTTATTTTTCAAAGAAAATCCATTAAAATATACATTTCAAAAAAAACTTTTTTATAATCTTTCACATCACCTTTTGAATAAATGACTTTTCATAGTAACTAGGACATCTTTTTAACGCAATGTTAAAAGCTTTTTCTAAAATAATTTTTATGATTTAATGACTATTTTACAACTTATATATAAAGTTATTATTTTAATGTAAATTATTTATTATGATTAACCTTCAAAATGTTCTTATAAAATACTCTATTTTGGTGATTGAATTGTTTGAATCAATGATTTACATGATTGAGGTATGTTTCAAGGATACCATCTCTAAGTGTTGTGAACCACATTTTTTACTCCATGGGTTATTTAATATGTAATGAATGAAACCCATTTTCTTACCATGATTTTTCATGATTTATTGAATTATTGACGTCTTATAGAACACATATTTATGGATAATTACGTGTGGGGTCATATATCTCCCTCCAATGCATTGGATATATTTTAATAATACTTGAGGTAAATATGTTTTGTATGAACACAATGTAGATTAAATATTATTATAATATTAAACATGAACATTAGGGGGCATAGTGACATTAATAGGATTACGCATGAGTATGATGTGAATTAGCTTCATTCACAATAATAGGTTGAAGAATGGTGTAGATTTGATGGGTTCACAAGAATGAGCAGGGTCTAGAAGTGGTAATAAATGACTATAATGAGGAGAATACCTATGATCATGCCTATTGAATATTTCGATGTTATGTTTTTACATTATGTTCCATGTAATATGTTTATTATATCATATTTACACCAACATTTTCCATGGTATATATTTTTCTTTTTTTATTACCCAGATGTTATGGATAACTCTTATTGTTACATTTTATTTTTAATAAGATATTTATCCCTCGATAATTTTTTCTCATAGTATTCTTATCTAAATATTTATGATATATTGATAAAGTCTCTTTTACAGAGTGTTTTAGCTCACCCATATCTTATGTTTCCCTTCCTCGAGTTATGAAGATGATTATATCTTATGGGATGTCTTGATGGGAGTCTATAATATTTTTATTATGTGGAAATATTTTCCATATTTGTAAAATCATTTGGATATGTAACTGGTCCTCAATGTCACTTTTAATTCCCCGACCCCAGAGCCACTCATTAAAAGTACTCCATGAAAGTTTCCAACTGGGACTCAAGCACAACTCCCTTTACACCTGGGTCTTCAGACTAGATTTGAATGTGTAATGATTTTATAGTGGGGAGACTATACACACTCGATCAGAAATAAATATCATGGAATAAATAATAATAAGAAATTGGAATGAATAATAAAGAATCATCAATAACAAATACATGATTGATCAGGCATGAAAATTAAAAAATTAAAATTATCAAACAAAAAGTATATATAATTAATACTTATGTAAATAAATGGAAAAGGCTCAAGAGTCATATCCATGAGTATCCTTAGCTCCAAATATGTCCTTCACTGTTAATATCTAATGTACATTACTTAATGGAAAAGCATAATCACTAAACATGAACCTGCAACAATGAGGTCTATCTTAGTACCAATCTGCAGCTCGAACATTGTGTGAGATATACCAAGTAGGACACCACCAACTGTGACTATAAAAATTCTTATATTTACATAGAGGATGTACTATTGTTAAAAAAAAATTGGAAAAGATAAACTAAGATAAGTGATGAAATTCAGTTTATAATGACATGAAATAAAAAGAATCCTATAAAATATGAATGATGATGTAATATTATAAATTATTAGCTACGACATACATAATATATCCATGTATCAAACCTAAAAGGGATAATACCGAGGTCAATTTACTAACGCATCCTCTTCATGTCCATAGAGATCATCCATAGGCATCTTTTTTATATATTGAACTACTAGGGCAAGGACCCAAGGATAATGACCAAGGTGTTCACCTCAAATCCATAGAGTGCATCCATAAAGATATCTTTATAATATTGTCCTACACTGTCTAGGACCTAATTCCATTGACCTAGGTGTCTCCTTCAGTCCATAGAGAACATCAGTAGTAATCTTGGTAATGGTTCCATAATACTTTTCAACACACCGATATAATACCTTGCAATCTAAATCAACATAATTTATAAAAACATTCAAGGGAACTTATTAGTCACCATTCCCATATCAATCAAATTTATCACATTCAATTATTCATTTAATTCACATATAATAGATGACAAGGAGGGTCATGTTATTCTCTATGCAACTTCATTCAATAACAATATAATTAGAATATGTAAAGTGATTTACAGTACATTAAAAATAGCCCATTTAATCTATTTCATAAAAAATTATATATAGAAATGAGAAGTTTACAAACAAGGTACTCAAATTTTAATAATTCATTTATTTTATATTCATATAACATCAATAATAGGTGAGCTTAAGACACTCCATGGTGGGGGAACATAATCAATACATAAAACCCTCCTCATTGGTTGTTCAGTTTAAGGTTAAATACCTATAACCTTTCATATATGGGTAATAAAATATTTAAATAAAGTTCTAAAAAACCAATATATCATTCTATATATTTATTGATAAATGTCTAAAATGTCTGATATATGGAACAACAATGCAAGATTTAAAACAAAAAAAATTAATGGAAAATGATTAGACTAGATACATCATTTTTACGAACGTTAACTCATCTAATAAGGATCATTGACTCAATCTAGAAATAGATAAATTTGAATATTTTACAAACACCACAAAAATAGGAAAAAATATCCAGCATGTATTTTACATTCCATACGATGATGGAAGATAAAAAAAAGAATAAAGATGAGTCAAAATGTTACTGATATGGTTCCAACACACCATACAATGTATGAATTAGGGATCATATGAGGGAGATCTCCAAAATCCATTGTGTGAGGAGAGGAGATCGCGCATAGGGATATTACGCATGAGGGGAATAAGGAAGGAAATAGGATGAAATAAATCTTAAGAGGGATAATGGAAATCATCATTTCCCCCTTTTAATGAGTTGAATTGTTTGGAATCAAAGTTTGGATAACCAATCACCAACCATGTTGTGCCACTACATAATTGGCACTATCTCTATGGATAGTCAAATATTTTGATGAGCTATGTGTAGCCTCTGTAGAGCCACAATCCATGTGCTACACTGACTGTCATATGGTTTGGGAATTTATTAGATAAACTATACACCAACTTTTTTATATACCTATAATTTATTGAAAATTTGGTTATGGTTATCTTGTACACCATACATGGATATAAAAGTTTTATCCCTTAATAAAATTTAACAAATAATTATTCTTTATTGTTACTACTTACAATGTACCAACCGTATTCCACAATCTACTTCTCCTAGTACTCATTTTTTAGGGTTCAATGCTCTCACAACTCATCTAAATTCCTAAGACACCCCTTGGTACTTATACCACCTCTAAAAAAACATATAAGTGTTCCAATGATCGTATTTACATTCTATATAATGTTTTAAAATTCAGATCATCTACTAAATGAAATGTTCAATTTCCCTTTGAATTTTCAACTGGTGCAAAATGAGGAACATTACACCCTCCGCACCGTAGAACTTATAACCCCTCCAAATCATTGGGGAGAAAATAATGATTCACCAATACACAAGGGTCATAATGTTCTATTAAAAGAATAAATTTTCATTTCCAAAATCCAAAAACACCTCTAGTAATAACCTTTAACACATAGTACATAAGCAGTTAAACATGAAAAAATGTAGAAAAATCGAGCCAAATTTGAGTAACAGTGCTCCCAACTTTAGAATAATCTATTAATGAATTTTCCTATCATCCTAAAGACTATAATATAATGTATCTAATATTTTGAAACCTGATTAATGACAATAACTATTTTTTTGGTCCTGCCTTTTATTTAAATATTAGAATTCCTAATCGATAACGCTTTATCTTTCCATGCCAGATTTTCATTAAAAGCCTAGAAAAATTCATTATGATAAAACTGTCTCATCCTGATGTAGTTACCATTTTGGTTTCTATCCATCAAAATCCAATTGTTTGATATTATTTAATTTTAACCCCTTTAGTCGACTACCTCATAGACGCCTGAATCCTATGACCAACACGTCAATAGAACTAGATCCTGAAGCCTTATCCCGAGGATCACTGAGATAATTCCATGAACACTCACCAAAAACCATACCATACATTTATTAAAGTCTCTTAATTAGACCATATATCAAGAATAAATGTATTATTTATATAGAAAAAACCCTGAAAATAATAATTTCCAACATCCATGGATTTTCGTAAGGTATTCCCGACTTAATGCTCACATCTTGAATTCATCCAAATCAATAATAGAACTAAATGCAAGAATTCACCATGTATTAGATCCATACATTGATAAATTTAATTAAAGGGATATATGTTCCAAAATTAAAGTCACATGATTGGTCTCTCAATTCCATAACCCTTCTAAAAAAAGGGGTGTGAACCAATGACTGAAATCTCACTCCCCACCCAAGGACCATACTTTTCATCAATTTTAATATAAAAGATTCACTATTTACCACATTCCACACCACATCCATCCCCAACATATATCTATAATGGATATTCTCCCACTAATCTCTATGTTTACGTGTAATGATCACCCTTCACCTATTCCCACTCCCATAGAAAGTTTTCTATAGAGATTTTAAAAATTTAATCATAATGAGGGTCTTTTTCCTACAAGGTTCTACAGTGTACATTGCACCATCAGTATATCCTATAAACATATACTTGAGAACAACTCATATATTTTGTATCCATCAACATGTAAAAGATATTTATCTAGATATCTTGGTATATAGCTGATTTTCTCTTAGCATACATAGGTCGATGCCAAGATAAAAGGCATAATCAGCACCACATTAAAAGTACACTGAAAATTTATTGATAGGAATGTATCACTACTCCCAAGAAATTATCTCTTTAAAAAAATCTAAACAATACTATGATTACTCTTAATGCCACGTCTCTCAATCGTGCATGTGAAGGATCAATCGAGGGTCCACCATCTCATGATTCCATGATAATTTTTTGAATTATACCTTCTCACCATGTGATTCATTTAATTTACCCAAAACTCATGGCCACTTGACCCATGTGAATTATATTCAAACATAAATAATTATACCAAAATAGATCTATGAACATGATAAAACATCCCATTCTACATGTAACATCAATATTTTAATATATTGAGAGATCCCTTGGAAATCCTATTACATATTTGGAATCCCACATGTGCCATGATTTATCAAATAACCGCCTACCTTAAGGAATCATTTACAAGAATAATATTTTATCCAAACAAAAATAACTAGTTATTTATTCCAGTAACCCAAAAATTCCAGCCCATAGTTGAAAATTTTGATATACAACACCTTAAGCGATTCTTTAAAACTCATGCATATTCTACCCTATAATATAAAAACATAACAGCTTCGATGCATTGGTCTCGAAAAGGGAACAAAATCCAGATCGATGACATTAAAGAAAGAGTCCTCCTCAGGATGAATTCTCTCATAGATTTTCCTACCACCAAAAAATAATGATACTAACATACTTGGGCCCACATATAGAGTAAGGGATTAAAGGTCCTATACTTAGCCCTGTGGTCTCTAGCACAATAATTATACAACACAATAATATCTATTGCAGGATGGATAAAAACATATAAAAACTCATTTAAAACGGTATAACAGATGTAGGAATATAATCATCCACCTATAAGGGTGAAAAAGCTTCAATAGATCACAAGACATCACTTTCCGATCGTCCAGATACTAGGACATTATCATTATTGTCCATCCAAATAGGGGAAATTTGGCTAAAGGGTTAAAATGCTAATGTAATGGTCTGACTGTCACCAGTATCCACATACGGTAATACCCCCTAAATGAAAAAATTAAAATAAAACCACCCATATAAATGGGCATGTACATTCATTTTTTAGTGTCCTACTCATGGAAACTATCACATGATCAATACATCATGTATAGAAATTTTGATAAAAACTTAACAGAGCTTTCACACGTGAAGGAAATTCCAAAATGGTCTAACTAATATTTTAATATTCAGAATAAATTTTCAAATATAGTCATGCATCACAAATCATTAGGTTCTTACTCCTATCCTATAGGATTAAGAAAAAATAGGTGGGAAGCTAATTGAGATTTATTGGAAACATTCAAGTTCATTGTCACAAAAATAGTAAATATAACCACTATATGAGTGTTAAAGGATATATATCTATAAATGGAATCAATTTTACTGAATTTAAGTTATGGTTATTAATTATATCATTTTAAACAGTTTGAATGAAAGGTATGTCAGGAACCATTTTTATATGTAACTATATTAATCATTTTCTTTCGTTGACAACATGTTGAAATTTGGAAATTATATCATAATTTCATTTTAAAAAATATTTAAATATACTCTTATGGTTTTTATAACAGGGATTTGTTAAAGATAATTTCAATTTCAAATTTATTGATGAAAAAACTCTTTAGTTTTAATTGCAACTTTAATTATATAATTCTATATAATAGTAAATCTTGAAAGAAGATAACAAATATTTTATTAAATAAAGAAGATGATCAAGTTAGATGCTACTTTCCATTTATATGAAACAGCTTTTAATAATATGAATGCACATTAAATGACAATCCCATTTTCATGAACCTACCCCAAATGATTTATTTAAAAAACACACCAGATAATAAAGGTGACAATGAGGGTATGTTCATGTCAACTTGGGTTCACATAGATAGGAATCCATTCTAAATTTTTAGATTCATTTTTTTATAAATTACAATAAGTATCCCATTTAATTGAAACCAATAAAAATAACATAATTTAATTTTTAACACACCCTTAATGGATTTATCTCATAAGAAACGTGACGTAATTGGCCTACTTGGGTCCAGCTGTCTATTTATAAAATTTGCAATATTTTTTTTCAAGACCAAATTATCTTGTTATTATCCTTCATAAAGGAAATAATTTTATATTTCAAAATAAAATTCATTATATATATATATATATCTCATTGTTTAGTTAGATGAATTATCATTCCAAAATTGATAAGGTAGATGCCTTTATAAGTTACAAGTGGAATTCAGATAACTGAAACAATGTTTTTATCTACAGTCATGAAATATAATAGTCAAAATACAATGGTTCAATTACATGGGACATAATTCTAAAATTTATAAAGGCCTACACACTCTATAAATTATTCCATATGTTACCATTTAATTTCAAGCAAATTAGTACATATAATATTAGAACGCAAAAAGTCCATATGATATGGTTTGATTTTATGAGTTACTCATCCCCAATTTATAACATTCACATACAATTTATAAATTGGAAATTTGTAACCCATTTAATTGAAACCAGAAATGTTTCATCTCATTCTATGAATGTCCATGACTCAAAAATATCCAAATCGGATGGCTAAACTGGATTAAACAATCAAGCTATATAGGAAGATCCATTTAGGATGATGTTGACAATTCATTTAACTAACCACATATCATAATCATAACACAACATGTTATAAAAGTGATTAATATAGGGAAAATAGAAATAATAAGGTCAAGATAGTGTAAACACAAGAAACTATAGAATCATTTTATATTATAAATTATGTTCAATATCTACCTAAACATGGTATACAAATAACATGGAACATACTCAAGATGGCACGAAATGTAATATATATAGATTGAAATATGCAGGGAATAAGAATATCTATATTCCAAAAATGATTCATGTAGTGATATTTCATTTCTATAAGAATCCATGGATTAATCCCATAAATTCGTAAATCAATAACTAGAGATAGTAAAATAATCACTTTTGGGGGAAATAATAATCATCTATATAAGAAAACAACAAAAACATTAGTCCCATACCATGAAAATTGATATTTCCCTCGTTCATTGGATGACTTCACGCCAAAAAGAGCTATTAACCATATTCTAACACATTAATGTTATCTTGTCTAACATTATAAAATAATAATTCAAATAAAAAAGATCGGATACCACTTATAATGACCCGAATCTGGTTCTACTTAGAAACAATGACCCATGCCCGTTTTCTACAGGGTGTAAAGAGAATATCCCCATATTCTAGAGGATTATAACTAGAAGTATGGTTTTAAAGATGATATATTGGGGATATTGTACCCTCATGTTCAGAAATGAATATTCTAGAATAAATAATAAATAATGTTAATGGAATAAAAAACAACCGCTCATCAATAATAAATAAATGAGTTACTATGAATGGAAATTCTATAATGTGAAGTAAAATCAATAAAAATGTATAAATAGACAGTATAGAAGTAAACTAAAAAACACACACGAGCCTTATATATGAGAATCCTAAGCATCAGATTCATCTGCATCTCTTTATCTCCCATATATATACAAAAAACCATTTGAACCAAATGTGTAACATAACCAGCAACCGTGAGGTATGTCTGGGTTCTAATTGGTGGCCCAGATAGGGTATGAAATGCAATTATTATGACACTACTAACGGTTCTTATTAAAAAAATTATATACCAATCGAATTTATTATTTTTCAAAATTTTCAGGAATATATCTCTAAACATATGTGATGGAATCATGTATAGAAGAAAATTCAATAATAAAAAACCTATAAATTATGAATTAAATTATAAAATTGTAAATTATTATATATGGTAAATTCAAATTAGTCATTTTTTAGAACTATGAGGTACATAACATAGGTCCATTGATCAATTATTCCTTTTCACATCGGTGGAGATCATCCATAGCATGCTCGATGAAATATTGACCGATTTGGACAAGGACACATGGCCATTGACCTTGGTTTCCTTCTTGAGTACATAGAGTTCTTCTATATAATACTCGATATAATATTGACCTACATAGTCCGTGAAACAAGTCCATTTACCATGGAATCTTGCTCGAGTCCATAGAGCACATCCATAGAAAAATCAGTACTGATTCCATATTATGTAACCTCACACCAATGTAATTTTTGTGAAATAAAGGTCAACATAATTTATCAAAATATTCTTGGTAACATGTTAGTTTCCATTCCGTTAGGAATTTAATTTATAAAAAAAGTCTTCATTTATCAAGAATAAAATAGATGATAAAGATGTCAATCTTTATTTCTATATTGCATCATTATAATTCTACACAATTAGTATATATGGAGCTATTTCTATTAATTTATCAACCCCCCATCTATTACATTTTACTTTTCCATTCATTTATAAATGGAATGGTTATAAAAAATTAATCAACCATTAATAATTTATTATTTTATATTTATCATCCATCAATAAGAGGTGATCTAAACACAATCCATGGGTGGTAATAATCTAATCGATGAATCAAACCCACTCCAAGGGTTATTCAGATTGAGGTTAAGAACATCTAAACATGGCCATAGGTTTAATTACATATTTAAATCATTATCCAACCATATGATTTAACTGTCTACTATTTTAAGGGGAAACTCCTAGAAAATATGCAGTGTGACAAAATTTCTCAAGCTATAAAACACAAAAACATTTAGGGAAAAGGTATAGACCACCTACCTCATTCATAGGATGGTTCACTTGTCAAATATTAGGCATAAATTCAACATAAAATTATTGAAATTATATTATTAAAAAAACACCCTAAAAAAGGAAAAAAAATATCCCTTGTGGATTTATCATTCCATACATTAATTTAAAATAGTAAGTAAGAAGGAGGAGTCCATAATATACCGATACGGTTCCAATAAACTAGTTGGTGCTTGAATAATAGCACATATTAGGGAGATCTCCCAAATTCAATATGGGAGGCACGAACTTTGAGTGGTGGGATACATCACAAGGTAGGAATATGGTAGTAAGGAAGGATTTACTCTTAATGTGGTATAGAAATTTTTTTGATTGGATGTATTTAATGAAGCAGATGGTTTGAATAACTATGTACTAACCATGTAGTGCCATTTACTGATTATAACTACCCATGTGAGCTAGGTGCTTGATTTTAGAAATAATGTACAAACCATTCAGATCTACTATCAATGTTCTACAACCCCTTGCATGGTTAGGAACATAGTTTGACCAACCATGAAACAACCATGGGGTTGCGTGTAATTATTATATAGGATTTTATAGTTATCTAGGACACAAAACTAGGGTTTAAAAACTATATTCATAAAAAAACCACTTCGTTATCCCTCATGGTTATTACTAACTGTGGGAAAACCATTCACACAATTATACTTCTTTTGAAGTGATTTTTTTGTTTTCAAACAATCCTAAAAATCATATAAATTTTTGATACACCTCTTGGGCCTTCAAACCCATCTAAAACAATACATATATGTGTTATAATGATTAGATTTCTGTCCAAAATATTTATTTAAATTTCATCACATCCAATGATTGACCATATTAATTTCCCTTGGAAATTTTAATTGGTTAAAAAAATTAGACATTACAACACTCAAAATTACATTATTCGTGTATCATACCACACTCAGATGCCACTTAATAGTTCCCCAAGCGTGGTTTCCCACATGGCCTCAAGCACCTCTCCCAAAATTATTGTATAAGGACCTAACCTTATTAAATTAAATAATCATGAATTTTAGTCATGAACTATCTAAATTTCATATTGAGGATATTTTAATGTTTATAGTTTTAGATAATTGCAATAAAATACAAACCTAACATTCCAAATTTATATAGATAACATACCACATAAACAATATCCATTTCTTCCAAAATATAAAACTTTTTAAATAAAACATGATTTGGTTGAAAAATCTTCACAAAATTTAACATTCCCTCGTTATTTGTATTACACATCCTTATAACCTGTGAAAATAATTCTAAAACATGGGATGAGCACAAAATCTTAGTAAGGTATATAAAAATGAAAAAGAAAACATTAGTCCATGAATGTATGAAATCATATTCAAAAAGACATACTTGTCACCCATTTATAATTACATTGTGAAACTAGAGATTCCAAAGAGATTAAAAAACATAAAAAAAATAGAACCATAAATTTATCTTGTAGAATCACTTACATAATATTTTAACATTTTGAGATACCTTATAATTTGTAACCCTCACAGTTACCTTACAACTTGTGTAACCATCACAGTTAGAATTGGTGTAACCACACAACAGACCTCCAACATACACAAACCCAATGCATTGAATGGAGATGTAGGTGCCACCCTACAATATAAATGATTACAAATAACAATAACATAATCATACAACATGAATAATTTCATAAAAATATTGCTATTGAATTTTGTAAAACAGAAATTTAAAAGTTTATTTTAGAAGAATTTCCCGATGAAAATATCATATAATTGATGTGAGAATTAATAGAGTGGATATAATATGTATAGAAACTATATATACACATAAATAAATATAATATAAATAAAATTCACCACCAAAAATTTTTAATACCAAATAAATAATGAAATAGAATGTTATCCCAATGAATAGAAATTAGTTTAAGAATCCCCTTAACTCAGGTTTTCCTTAATTAAATATTATTTAAATCTACATTAAAATTTCTAAAATAGATTTATTAATATATTATAGAAACATATTTATCTTTATAATAACTTATATTATCATTTCATGACATCATTTCACCATTTAATTGTTAGTATTTTTTTCCATCCATTGTTTTTGGTGCATTCTTTACATGATTTTCATGGACGGTTAGTATTTGATTTTCTTGTTGTATGGTAATGAAATTACAGAAGTGAAATGAAATGTTATTCATATGTTTCCAGAATATATAATTATACCATAATATATTTCTTATTATATATTCATGTGGACCATTTGGTAAAACATTAATGATGTTTGTTTTGATCATTTTTGGCAGTTCCTCGATAATCATGAACTTGTTTCATTATATAATTTATTGTCAATAATATAAGTTCACTCAAGTACATAAAATATGTTCAAACATACACTTTTTTTCAACCATTAAAAGGGTTTTATGATTAGATTTGAATTATGTAATGGATATTTCAAACAAATTGTCCATGACTTTGGTAAGTTAGCACATCGGGGACAATGTTTTTATTTTTAGAACAAGAGGTAGAGGAGAGGAAGGATGAAGAGGAATATTTTACATAAACAAGGTAATATACATAATATATTGGATTATGGATATTTAATACCTGTTGGATATGAGGCTGGAACAAGAGTATAAGAAAATAAAGGAATTGGAAGGAAAGAACATAAAAAAGGAAAACAATTCTTACTTTTTGATATCTTCTCATTGAGATCTTCCTTCAGGCCTTTTTTTGCCCTTTTGGTGATACGAGTAGCTATTGGAAATTTTGAAGATTCTTGGGGAGGTAATGTGATAGAATTTAAAAAATGATCAAAGCTTGATAGGTGTGATAGGAAGAGGGGAATGAGGGTGGTATCTATAGTGGAGGAGAGGAGGGATTTTACATTATTTTAATCATTATTTTAATATTTTTTTCAAGACTATGAATAGTCATCATTATTGATATCAAAATAGTAACGAGAGAATGTGAGTATGAAACAAGATGTCTTACATCACTAATGTTGTCATAAATAGTGTAATTAACTGATAATTTTAATATATGGTATATTACCGTATCACACTATTCATAAAAAAAGAAATATTTTCAAAAAACTCCCAAAAAATCACCCTAACAATTTTTCAACATGTAGAATTCAAAAATAAACGCCATTTTTGTTGAAAATTAGTTTTCAAATATTATTAATTTAATTTTTAAATAAACGCAGAATTTATTCAAAAATAATAGTTTTAAATCTATAACACATTATTTAACACCTTGAAAATTAAATCAATATCTTGTTATCTTAAAACCTTAATAAAATAAAATAATAATAAAACTTATTATTCATTAAGGGTCTGTTACTATTCATAGTACTATTCATAAAGGTAGATTACTAATCACCAAAAATCATTTTGGTTCTATCTGACACCAAATAACTTACTAATCACAACTATAGATGACCATTTTTTGAAATTCAAATCAGAGATTTGAAAAAATAATGTTTAATGAATAGATATAACTATCTACTTAAACAAATGTTTCATGCATTTCTAATTTATTTTTAAAACCTTGGGGCGTTACATTATCCCCACCTTCTAGAAATTTCAACCTAACAATTTTATTGACATATTAAACAAGTGAGGGTACTTTTCCATCTTGTAATTTTTAGACTCCCAGGTTTCTTCTTGAACCATGTCGTTTATCCACAAAACCTTTACATAGTGAATTACCATATTCTATAATACATGTTCCATTCAATCAAGAATATAAATTGGTTTCACTTTATAAGAAAGGTTCTCTTCTAGATGAAATGATTCTGGGCTCAAAACATGATATAAATCTTGCACACAAATTCTCAACAAGAAAACAAGAGAAACGTTTTTTTTTCTGAGAAAATCATAGAGGCAAAGCTACTGAGTAAGAGACTGATGCAACCTTCTCCTTGATTTCATAATGTCCAATGAATAGTGGACATAGCCTTCCTTTCTTTACAAAATGTCTAACACCCATCCATGGCGATATTTTAAGTAAAACATGATCACTTAAATCAAATGAAAAGTATTTCATCCAATTGTATATATAACATTTCTATCTACTCTGAGTTATCCTCATGTATTGGTGGATCATCTTCATATTCTCATCTACATCCTCTAAGAATTATAGTCCCATCAACTTCCTTTCCATGACTTCATCCCAAAAATACCGAGTTCAATACTTCCTCCAATACAATTCCTCAAAAGGTGAAATCTATATACTAGAATGAAAAAATTATCATAAGAAAACTCAAATAAAGAATGATTCTGATCTCAACTTCATGGTAGTCCATTGAACATGCTTAAAGCATATCCTCCAAATTCGGGATCATTTGTTCTGACTGCCCATCGGATTGAGGATGAAAATCTATAAAAAATTATTTTTGTTCCAAATGACTTCTAAATGCCCTTCCAAATGTTATAAGTGATCTTGGGACCCTAGTCAGATACAATGGAAAGAGAAACTCCATATAATATGACAATCTCTTCGATGTATAGTTAAGAAAGATGATCCAAAGACATTGTATATCAAATAGAATGAAAATGTGCGTATTTTTTCAGCCCATCTACAATAACCCAAATTGCATTGTAACTTTGATAAGTCTTTGTTAGTCCCACCACAAATTATATGGATATATTCTCATATTTCCACTCAAACACTTGCAGTGGTTGAAGAATACCCTTCTGTAACTACCACCCTTCATTAACATGTTGATGTGTAAAACATTTCATAGTAAATTCTGAAATATCCATTTCCATTCCATCCCACCAGTAATACTTTAGAGGGTCTATGTACATCTTAGTACTTCTAGAATGAATAGAAAATGGAGAACTATGGGCATTACAAGAAAAAATCATTCTTAAACTAGGAATCACATGGATGACACACCCTTTTACCAAATCATAAAAAATAATATTTATCAAGGTTAAATTCTAGAAATATGCATATTTTAACCAAATCTACATTTTTCTATAGCTCATAGTCTTCCTTATGTGCTTGCATAATTATATCTGATAATGAGTACGATGCTGAAACTTGAAACAAAATAATGGAATTTCCTGCACCAAAAACATCTAATCCAAAATTCAAAAAAATCATTAATAAAGGGATCATGTTCCAAACATAACATGGTTAATGATTCATGATGTTTTCGAATCATGGAATATGACTTATTAATTTCATTTCCAGGATATAAATTAATCATGTAATCATAATATTTTATTAATTCAAGCCATATTCTCCGTATAATTTCTAATTTCCTCTACGTGAATATATAATTCCGACTTTTATGGTCAGTATATATTTAATATTTGGCTCCGTATAAATGATACCTCCAAATTTTAAAAGGGAATCCACAATTTCCAATTCCAAATAATTTGTGGAATAGTTTAGCTCATGAGGTTTCTGTTCTCTTGAAGCATAAGCAATTACCTGGTTGTTCTGAATCAGAATACAACCATGTACCTTCAGTGAAGCAACATTGTAGATGAAAAACACATGATTTCCGGAAGGCAACGCCAAAATTGGAGATTTCACAAATATTGTTTTCAGTTCCTGAAAGAAAACATCACATTCTCCAGATAAATTTATCCCAATTTCATATTAAGTTAGTTAGTGGGCTAGATAATCGTGAAAATTTTCTAAAAACCCATTGGTAATAATATGATAATCCAATAAAACTATTAATCTCTATAACATTTGAAGGTATTGGAAATTCCTCAACAACTTTTGTTTTGGTAGGATCAAATGTTATTGCATCTTTATTTACAAATTTTTGTAGAAAAGAAATCTGTTTCAACAAAAAATCATCCTTGCTGAATTTTCCACAAAATTTCTCTTCCTTTATAGATTGTCAAACATGCCTTAGATATTTCTCATGATTGGTTTTACTTTTATAAAATACCATAATTTCACAATTAAACACAAAAAAAATTTCCATGTACTCATGAAGTATTCTATTAATAAAATACATGAATACAACATGTTCATTTGTTAACCCAAATGGAATAAAAAATTATAATGCCAAAATCTAGTACAAAATGTTGTTTTCGGGATTTCATCATCCTTCACCTTTAGATGATGGTATCCAAATCTCAATTTAATCTTGGAAATATATTGATCTCCCTCAGGCTGATCAATCAAGTCATAGATATGAGGAAAAAGACACTGGTTATAACAATGATGTTATTAAGGGTCTATAATCAATGAAATGTCTCATGTAACCAACATTATTTTTTAAAAACAAAATAAGAGCACCCCATGGTGAAGTGCTAGGACAAATGAATCCTTTATCAAGAAAATCCTGCAAATTATTTTCAATTCAAGAAGTTCTATTTGAGCCATTGTATATGAAGGTTTGGAAGTTGGATTAACATTAAGAACTAAGTCAATTTTGAATTTTACTTCCATATAATGATTGACACCGGGTAACTTATCAAAAAAAAATCAAGTTATTCATTTACCACTCGCACATCATTAACATGAACAGTTACCTTGTCTTCAAAAATTTGATAAAGATAACATTCATTTCCATCTTTCAAAAATTTCTCATCTTCCTGATGTATTATCAATTTTATGGTTTCGTTCGTATATATAAACTGACACTCTTTCTAACTAACAACTTCATTAGCACTATAGTCAATCGTCACATGATAAACAAAAATCTAATCCATTCCTATAATAACATCATACTATACTAAAGAAATAAAAGATTGTAGGTAATTTCTATCCACATACCACAAAAAAAGATTCATATAATTCCTCTTTTCAATAATATTTCACCTTGGTGTTTTAATGATAATTGTTTGTCTCATTTGTTGAGGTGATGTTTCCAATTTACCAAAAACCTTCCTCAGAATTGATTGAATTTGTAGACTAAATATCAAACATGACTTTATAAAAATATGAGTAAACAAACAAGGTACCTAATAAAACTTCATTAGATGGCCCGACTTCTACTAGCATAGTCGCAAAGGATCTCACTGCACCTTTTTTCTTAGAGTCTATCTTCTTTTCATCATTTGAATCTCTCTTTGGGAAGGTGTTTTCATAATGTTCCATCTCTCCACATTTAATACATATAACATTTTTCGTATCATAAGTAGCATTAGGATCATTGTAGTTACAATATCTGGCCATTTTTCCAAACTTACAACATTGAAAACACTTCCCAGATTTGTTAAGTCATTCCCCATGGTGGTTTTGTCTATACTTTTCACAAACTGAATACTGTAATTTCTTACCATCAAATTTCTTTGGTTGATTCTTAACCATCTCTTCCCATATGTACCTCTTCTTCTACTTATTTTGAATGTTCACATGATCATCATCAAACTCCATCTTTACCCTCTTAGTGTGTCGGACATGTTTTCCATATCTTTTGAATTCACAAGAGTCTAAGGGTTTTCGAAACCTTGTCTTCAATGCTGAGTAAAATCGATTTATTTTTATATAATGAACAAGAATAAGATTTAGAGGACACCTCACTATTCGGGTGTAGTTTTCTTCATACAAAACCATTGAATCTTACTCTTTTTTATCCAATTCAAGGAATGGATTCTCCATCATTAGTGAAACCACCTTTGGAAAATATTTTTCTAGGATAAAGGATTTTAAATTCATCCCACTCAAAGTCATGAATCTCCTTCCTATCTATTATTTTTTTACCATTGACCTGCAATGATCAACTTAAACTTCAAAATGATAAATGGGAAGACATAATATTTTATTATCTCAACATCACATAACATAAAATATATTTCCAATAGTGTTAATCCATCCTTCAGCCGCTACCAGGTCCGAAGTTCCACTAAATGAATGAGGGTGTTGTCTCATAAAATGTTTCACTATTGTCTTGTTCCATTGAGGTACCTATGGTTTTTCTCTTGAATGGATTCCATAACCATTTATTTCATGAATTAGATAAACCATTACTATAAAAAATTGCTCGGTTCTAATCCCTATCATTCTGGGATGTAGATTCAGAAGGATATCATTATCTCAACGACTCTCCTCCTTAGCTTCCCTATTTCTTCTGTAGAAATCCACTCTAAAAAAACATATCATTGTTTAAGAAACAAGGTAATATATAAATTCTATATCATTTCTAATTAACCATAGATTAAAAATCATTTATGGTATTCTATTTGTAACACCCCAAGCTTCTACGGTACGCTTCTCTTTGAATAATGCGATAGCATGAGTTGTACGCAACATCGAGTTCTAACACACAACAACCAATCAAACTAGCCGATATGAATAGTAATACCTAATTTTTGAAATTATATATATTTTATATTTCAAAATGGACTTCATTTTTTGTTTCGAAATATTGAAATTATCCTAAGATGAATTTTTGGTATTTTTCTCAGAACTTCCAATTTTTATGAATAATGAAAAATACTTAAAAAACTTTTTTAATAGGAATAATTTATTGTGATAAATTTAATTATTTAGTGGTTTCAAAGTATAATTATAATATATTTTTACCATTTTATCCAATGGTGTTCATTATAATTAATTTCACTTTGAAATTGGACCTAAACAATTGTCAATCTTTTGATATATATTGTTTCATAAAAACACGCTATTTGTTGTGACAGTGGGAATTAATTATAAAATTAATTATTGCAAATTATATTTTTGGAATTTTTTAAAATAGACATCATTTTTGAATTCGGAATATCAATTATAGCTTAGGGTGTAATTTTGGCATTGTTATGAAAAACTTCAATTTTTTATGAATAGTGAAACTACTAAGTGGTAGTTAAAAAAAACTGAATTTTTCATAAAACATAATTTTACCGTTTCTATTAATGATATTTCTAAAATCTGAGAGACACGGTTAATATCAAGAAGTAAAATTTGGTTCAATGAGATGAAAATAATTTTTGGTGAATAGTATATTTTTACTTTTATTTACCACGGTTAAAAGTAAATAGGGTAATTAAGGGTAAAAATGATATTAATATTACCCTAACACATGTCCTAATTCTATTGGACAAGTGAATATCGACCAAAAACAACCTTAGGAATAAGTTATTATCATTTAGGTCCACTTGGATTAGATTAGGACATTTATTATTATTTAATTCAAAGAAGAGTTAAAAGAGTTAAAATCAATGTTTATTTACTAATACATTTTTAATATAGGGTTATACATAAGATAAATTCGATTGTAAATATTAATTAGAAATATAATAATATTTCCTATATAATGATATTTTATTTATAATTTTTAGACATTAAATAATTTAATATATTTATGACAAAATGATGATGCAGTAATTACCATAATAGTGAAAAATTAAAATAATTGATATTATAAATACCCAAATAAATATAATTTAAGACTTTTTATGAATTTCACTAATTTTCTAGGATAATATGACATATTAGGATTGATTTAATGGACTTTTTTTGAAGTATTAATTCTTTTATAAGTTTCAAAAAAATCAACTATTGAATAGTGTCAAAATTGACATAAAAGAGTTTTTAAAACAAACATTCAATTATTAATTAATTTTAAATTCATAAAAATCTAAGGTTCGGACAAGAGAATTATATCATGATATTTGTATCATTTATGGACCACTTGGAGGGTCACATGGATATAGATAGTATGTTTATTAACTATATAATATAAAAATACAAAGTGACGTGGTAAATGTCAAACTAATTAGCTAAGAGTTAAAACTAATAGATAAGGTCAATATAGTAACCCACACCTGTCTAAATTCTATTGGTTGAATGGTTTTAGACCTATCGCCACCTTAACCTTTGAATAATAAACTTTGGAGCCATTAGAAACTGAATATGAAATTATTATAAATTAATATTTCTAGCTTTTCCAAAGGTGCCTCTCACCCCTCTTATAAAAGAGAACTCCTCCTTCTCATTTCATAACACCTTCAAATCCTATTGGTTCGGCCAGACCCTCCCCAAATACTCTCTAAAATTCCTTCAATACAGCATAGAGGCCTTTTTTGGATCAGAAATCCAACCAAAGGATCCATTTTGATCAAATCAAAAGGAAGAACCCGAAGAAGAGGTAATGTTTTCACCACCCCTTTTCAAGTTCCTTTCTTCTTCCACTTCTTCTTTCATTGTTATTGCCATTATAAAATAATAAATCCAGTATCTTATATATACTGGGACGTTATTATAAATATTCTACAACCATATTCAGTATTCTATCCACCCTTTGAATAACATGTCACCATACGTGCGTATCTACGACTTACCGTCTCCACGTCGTGGTGTAATTGTTATTCAATATAATATTATTTGGAAAGGTATAATAATGATGTGTAACTCATTTAAGTAATAAATATAACATGATAATTATTCTTTATATATTATATACCATCCAATTATATATTATTTTAATATCAAAAGAATGATATTGTCGCTCGTGCGTACGTACAGACTACCGTCTCCACGAATGCGATGAGATTCATCCTCCATCATATCCATTCAATTATAATTATCATTTTATGATTTAAAAATAATTTTTGAGAACTTTATATCATTATGGATATGAATAAGATACAACCTAGCCATGACAAACATGGCTTACGTAACAAAACATATAAAAGAAAACAAGTAAGTTTACACCCGAAACGACGATAATTCTAAGATATTATTAACAATGCAATGTTAAAAGGTCATATATGATATCATATTAATGTATATGATTCATGAAAAATTTAATAACAATTATTTCAACATTATACAGGAGGTTAACCTACCCCCAACCAAGAAAAATTACAAGGTAAGGGGTTTCTTATGTCACATTTAATTCCGTGAGAATTCCATTGTTCACCACTTATTTATTACATGTGGTGTGTGTACTGCCCATGTTTGTATTCATTTTGTAATATAATTTAATTCATGTATATTTACATCATAATTTTATGATCCTTCTTTCATGGGTGTATGTTTTTTATGTTACCAAATCAATAAGGGAATTTGAAAATTTCCATTTCCATTTATTCGGCTTTACGTAAACTTCATTGATTATTTTACTTCGAGATTATGTGTGGAATAACAAT
This sequence comes from Viscum album, assembly GCA_963277665.1. Taxonomy (NCBI): domain Eukaryota; kingdom Viridiplantae; phylum Streptophyta; class Magnoliopsida; order Santalales; family Viscaceae; genus Viscum; species Viscum album. The sequence goes on along the minus strand of OY728122.1, from coordinate 1,922,764,301 downwards.
TCATTTTCTTATGTCATAATTTCCACTCCCCTTTTCTGTGGATATACTTTTGATACACATAATCACTCAATTGACAATTTCTCATGTCATCGATAGGAATTTGATAAGAGTAATTTTAACTCATTGTTCCTTTGTTGAGTTAAACATCCAATTCATTGGTGTTGTTTTTATAAGATTATGTGTGAATATCCTTTGATTGATTTACACTGAATCTCCATTCATATTTAGTGTATTTATATTTCTCACACATAACTATGTCGTTTATTTATCCTAAACCTAAGGATACGGCCTTTATGAGAGATTTCAACTCAATTTACATTCCATTGAGACTTTTTTGTTGTTATACACCAAATCAATTTTATGTGGTGTATATAATGTACTTTGACATAGTATATCATGAATCCCTTTATTTTCATGATATTACAATGTTTTTATTACCTCAATTATTTGTATTCAAGTGTCTCACTTTTGGTTAGAAACTCTAACTAAAATACCATTTTTAAATGTTTTAATGACCTATTCTTATAAATCTTTCTCATTAATGTCCATGTTTTAAAAAATGGTTTTAAGGATTTATTTATATGGACATTAAAGTTTTTAAAGTAAAACTCCTTTTGAATGTTTCAAAGTGGTATAGGACACTTTGATTCAAAAATCAATTTTTAAACGGCTTCTTGACAAATAGTGTGACTTTTAAATGATTTCAAGAAAAAGGGGGATATTTCTCTCAAATAGTTTTGATGATTATTTTCATCTATGTCAAAATCCATCATTATTCTTGATTGAGGTTAATGTGATACAATACAATCTTTCATATTGTATCGAATGAGTTATGTTTGACTATGGATGTTCTATTTTTATACCATTCATGGTGTGTGGTTAAAGTATTGACATTTCATATGCTAGTTTTAATATGAATGTTTTTGTTATGTTTAAACCTGTTCATATGAGGAATGAATTGGACTTAATAAGTGACGGGTGGAGCCCACTATAGCTCCTCGATGCATCAGTAGGTCTCATGATACAAACTAGTGTCTTGGCACAAGGCCTTGGAAAAATCTTATTTGTAGTCTTGGCACGAGGCCTTGGCTATGTGGTTATGATAGTCTGGCATTATGCATTCCATCATTATGAAAGTGGTTATTGATATTTCATGTGATCATTCGACTAGTAGAATATCCATGTGAGTAAGTAAATGGAATTATTTTATTTTATATTTGCCATTTTATATTGAAGGTCAAGTTTAAAAAGTATTTTGTTTTAGTTATAAACTTCCTTAAGTGTTTATACTTATCTATGAAAGCTTATGCTATAATGTTATCCTTACTGAGCATCTGAGCTCACCCCTTTCAATGTTTTATTTTTTCCCGAGGATTATGAAGAAATAATTTATGAATGACCTGCAGGGATAGTAGGAGGGGATATGAAGACAAGATGTTTTTTATGATGTAATGTAAAACTTTATGATTGTATCTCGTATTTCCAAGGCTACTAAACTAATCGGTATTTCGAGAATTTATCTTTCTTGTGGTCATGCCAATGTTATGTAATAATGCACTGACTCTGGGTAACTAGGGTCGGGGCGTTACAGTTGGTATCAGAGGAAGTTTAGTACAAACCTTGGAAGCTAGATGTAGATAAACTGTGATTAGAGCACGTAGACCTAAGATGAACTTTGAGGATTAGTATAGAAGAACTTCCTAGAATTTTGGTATTGTAGAGATTTTTTGAGTTTTCCAAGCAATACATCAATGTCTGGATACGAGCAGGTAGAGGCGGCTCTGGCATAGATGTACCTAGGTTTAAAACACGAAAACACCTCTTTGAGCTAGAATCGAACGGGAACTGGTGCATGACAACGAGCCTTTCTGCACTCTTGGTTACGAAACTCCCGGGAGATATGCTTAGGATAATTTACATTTTCATTACAAACTGATTTGAAGTATTATATATATAAGATGAGAGTAAATAACCTTGGTTTATCCTAATGTCTTTCAAATTGAGAATATGGTGACACATTAATCTCTAAATTATTTTATGACTACTGTTACTCACACAATGATTTCTGGTTTTAGTCAATGGATGGATTCCAAAGAAGTCATAGTGACTTTGAGAATGATGTACAAGGTGGGAATGGTGGTGGAAATGAGCAACAAAATGGAATGTTGATAGGCGTAAAAGATATCGTTTTATGCCAAATCAATTTTCCAAAAATATGATCAAAAATATATATATTAACCAATTCCCAGACTCAAAAAAGAAGACAAAGGTGATGAATGATAAGAGCTCCAGTAGTGGAGACCATGGAAAAAGAAATCCTCAATTCCCATCATGCAGGAAATGTGGAAGGAGACACCCAGGAAAGTGTCTCAATGGGACAAAGAAATGCTTTACATGTGGGAAGGAAGGACCTAAAGTGAAGAATTGCCGATGAAAAATGAAGAGTACTATGGAAGAAGATAAAATTGGTCCCAAGAATCCATTTACAATCATTTGACGTAAATTTAGGGGACCTGGCCATTACCCAAGAGAATTCCCTATTCTATAGGATATTTTCATGGTCAAAGAATAAGCTATGTGGAAATAAATGGTTGGAGAAATGTTTAAAAAGTATTAGTGCTCCTTGTTGATGGGTTTACATTGGAATAATTTTCTCTTGTATTTTTAACCCCACAGTTTCCCATGTGAGAATGATATTTGATGAAGAATTATCCCTTCTTTTGTGGATATAGTTATAAATAATCATTTGGTTTTATATGATCGTTGGGTTTGAGGAAATTATAAGTTATCATATTTTGGGATGAAAATGCAAGGTATGTGACAAGATTTGTTGTTAAATTATGTTATGGTTATTTTGAGGAATTTATTTCATTTTGGTAATATTATAAAATATAGTTTTTGAAAAAGGACAACACACAGACCGTGTGACAACCCGTCGCATCGGACAAAGCTGTGGGAATCGAACCCACAACCGAAGTGCGATTGGGATTTATCGCCTACCACTGGACTATGTGAATTCCCTGGACAGTGTGACTAATTATTTTTAGTTAAATGATTTTATCAATCAATAATATGTTGATTTGGGTTCTTATGTCTTACTAAATGAATACCCTTTGTATAGGAAAATGATTTAGTGATTAAGTGATAGATGTTATTTTGGAAGTTGTTCGCTTTGTTGTGAACACTATATGCCCAAGGAAAATAGAATAGTATGGGATTTCAATTGAAAAGTAATGGTGGATTTTTATCTATGTTTTTATTATGGATTTATAGTGATTTCGGTTGTTTATGGAAATGATTAGGTTAATTACTTTTATGTATGTGACTTTAAGAGTAATTAATGACATTTGTAGATACAATTTAACATGGAAGACTACATTCTTAATAAGTTTTGGTTTTCAATTTTAGTTTTGATTATATTGAAGTATTTTAAGGACAATTGATTACTGAATGGTATTTATTTAACTTTGGGGTATTGTTGGTTTAATTTTGGAAAATAATATTAGTGTTTATTTCTCTCAAGGAATATCCTTTTGGGGGATCATTAGATATTGTACTAACCATTTTGGTAATGATTAATCTCTAAAGACAGTGTAAATATATAGTTCATCCTGCATGGATCATGTGATTCTATAGAAGTTTATTCTAGCTCTTCCAATGTGACCAAGTCTTCTTAAATACTCATCATTTAAAAAAAATTAGTTAGTGGTGGAAATTTATTAAAGAATGAAACTCTACCTAAAATGTAAGTATATATCTTTATATTCTTAGTCAATATCATAAATGAATGTAACTTAAAACAAAAAAATGATGTCCGTTTACTTTCCTACTAGGAGACTAATGGCCGTTTGTCCCAACACAAGTTTGTGGTTTTCTTATTGTTAAAATTATCCTGATCATGATTTCTATTCCTCTCCATCAGAATATGACACTTAATTTATCATCCATATCAATGTTTTCATACATGGAATCCGAGTATGGGTTATCTTGGTTGACCTTTATACCTGTCTTTCTTTCTTTTAAAGTGATAGTTTTATTGACTCTTTTTCTGATGTGGGACTTTCCATTATATTCCCAAGCACAATTAAAAAAAAATTGCAAGGACGCAATTTATTGAAGGAGGGGAGAATGTAACACCCCAAGCTTCTACGGTACGCTTCTCTTTGAATAATGCGATAGCATGAGTTGTACGCAACATCGAGTTCTAACACACAACAACCAATCAAACTAGCCATTATGAATAGTAATACCTATTTTTTGAAATTATATATATTTTATATTTCAAAATGGACTTCATTTTTGGTTTTGGAATATCGAAATTATCCTAAGATGAATTTTTGGTATTTTTCTGAGAACTTCCAATTTTTATGAATAGTGAAAAATACTTAAAAAACAAATTTTTTAATCAAAATAATTTATAGTGATAAAATATATTATTGAGTGGTTTAAAAGTATAATTAGAATATATTTTTACCATTTTATCCAATGGTGTTCATTATAATTAATTTCACTTTGAAATTGGACCTAAACAATTGTAAATCTTATGATATATATTGTTTCTTAAAAACATGCTATTTGTTGTGACAGCGGGAATTAATTATAAAATTAATTAATGAAAATTATATGTTTGTAATTTTTTAAAATAGACATCATTTTTGAATTCGGAATATCAATTATAGCTTAGGGTGTAACTTTGGCATTGTTCTGAAAAACATCAATTTTTGATGAATAGTGAAACTACTAAGTGGTAGTTAAAAAAAACTGAATTTTTCATAAAACATAATTTTACCACTTCTGTGAATGGAATTTCGGAAATATAAGACACACGGTTAATATGAAGAAGTAAAATGTGGTTCAATGAGATGAAAATAATTTTTGGTGAATAGTAACGTTTTACTTTTATTTACCACGGTTAAAAGTAAATAGGGTAATTAAGGGTAAAAATGATATTAATATTACCCTAACACATGTCCTAATTCTGTTGGAAAAGTGTATATTGACCAAAATCAACCTTAGGAATTTGATAATATCATTTAGGTCCACTTGGATTAGATTAGGACATTTATTATTATTTAATTCAAAGAAGAGTTAAAAGAGATAAAATCAAAGTTTATTTACTAAATAAATTTTAATATAGGGTTATACATAAGATAAATTAGATTGTAAATATTAATTAGAAATATAATAAGATTTCCTACATAATGATATTTTATTTATAATTTTTATACATTAAATAATATAATATATTTATGACACAATGATGATGCAGTAATTACCATAATAGTGAAAAATTAAAATAATTGATATTATAAATACCCAAATAAATATAATTTAAGACTTTTAATGAATTAAACTAATTTTATAGGATAATATGGAATATTTGGATTAATTTAATTGACATTGGTCGAAGTAATAATTCTGTTATGAGTTTCACAAAAATAAACTATTGAATAGTTTCAAAATTGACAAAAAAGTTTTTTTAAAACAAATAATATATTATTAATTAATTTTAAATTCATAAAAACCTAGGTTCGGACAAGAGACTTATATCATGATAGGTGTATCATTAATGGACCACTTGGGGGTCTCTTGGATTTGTATAGTATTTTTATTAACTATATAATATAAAAATACAATGTGACATGGTAAATGTAAAACTAATTAACTAAGAGTTAAAACTAAAAGATAAGGTTAATATAGTAACCCAAACCTGTCTAAATTATATTGGTTGAATGGTTTTAGACCTATCCCCACCTTAAAATTTTAATAATCAACTTTTGAGCCATTATAAACCGAATATGAATTTATTATAAATTAATATTTCTAGCTTTCCCAAAGGTGCCCCTAACCCCTCTTATAAAAGGGAACTCCTCATTCTCATTTCTTCACACCTTAGAATCCTTTTGGTTCGGCCAAAACCTTCCCAAATACTCTCTCAACTTCCCTCACTACAACCTAGTGGCCTTAGTTTGATCATAAATCCAACCAAATGAGCCCTTTTGATCAAATCAAAAGGAAGAACCCGAAGAAGAGGTAATGTTTTCACCACCCCTTTTCAAGTTCCTTTCTTCTTCCACTTCTTATTTCTTTGTTATTACCATTCTAAAATAATAACTCCAGTATCTTATATATACTGGGATTTTATTATAAATATGGTACAACCGTATTCAGTATTCTATCCACCCTTTTAATAACATGTCTCCATACGTGCGTACGTACGGCTTACCGTCTCCACGTCGTGGTGTAATTGTTATTCAATATATTATTATTTGGGTAGGTATAATATTGATGTGTAACTCAATTAAATAATAAATATAACATTATAATGAATCTCTATATATGATACACCATCCAATTATATATTATTTTAATATCAAAAGAATGATATTGTCGCTTGTGCGTACGTACGGACTACCGTCTCCAGGAACGCGATGAGATTCATTCTCCATCATATCCATTCAATTATAATTATCATTTGATGATTTAAAAATAATGTTTAAGAACTTTATATCATTCTAGATATGAATAAGATACAACCTATCCATGAAAAATATGGCTTATGTAACAAAACATATAAAAGAAAATGAGTAAGTTAACACCTGAAACGACGATAATTCTAAGATATTATTAACAATGAAATGTTAAAAGATCATATATGATATCATATTAATGTATATGATTCATGAATAATTTAATAAAAATTATTTAAACATTATAGAGGAGGTTAACCTACCCCCATCCAAGGAAAATTACAAGGTAAGGGGTTTCTTATCTCACTTTGAATTCTGTGAGAATTTCATTGTTCATCACTTATTTATTACATGTGGTGTGTGTACTGCCCATGTTTGTATTCATTTTGTAATATAATTTAATTCATGTATATTTACATCATCACATTATGATCCTTCTTTCATGGCTGTATGTTTTGTATGTTACCAAATCAATAAGGGAACTAGAAAATTTCAATTTCCATTTATTCGACTTTACGCAAACTTCATTGATTATTTTACTCCAAAATTATGTGTGGAATAACTATTCATTTTCTTATGTCATAATTTCCACTCCCCTTTTATGTGGATATACTTTTGATACACATAATCACTCAATTGATAATTTCTCAAGTCATTGATATGAATTTGATAAGAGTAAGTTTAACTCACTCTCCCTTTGTTGAGTTAAACATCCAATTCATTGGTGTTGTTTTTATAAGATTATGTGTGAATATAATTTGATTGATTTACACTAAATATCCAATCATATTTAGTGAATTTATATTTGTCACATATAACAATGTCGTTGATTCATCCTTAACCTAAGGATACGACCTTTATGAGAGATTTCATCTCAATTTACATTCCATTGAGACTTCTTTGTTGTTATACACCGAATCGCTTTTATGTGGTGTATATAATGTACTTTTACATAGTATATCATGAATCCCTTTATTTTCATGATATTACAAAGTTTTTATTACCTCAATTATTGGTATTCAAGTGTCTCACTTTAGGTTAGAAACTCTAACTAAAATACAATTTTTAAATGTTTTAGAGACCTATTCTTCTAAATCTTTCTCATTAATGTCCATGTTTTAAAAAATGGTGTTAAGAATTTATTTATATGGACATTAAAGTTTTAAAATTAAAACTCATTTTGAAAGTTTCAAAGTGGTATGGGACACTTTGATTCAAAAATCAATTTTTAAATGGCTTCTTGACAAATAGTGTGACTTTTAAATGATTTCAAGAAAAAGGGGGATATTTCTCTCAAATAGTTTTGATGATTATTTTCATCTATGTCAACATCATTCATTATTATTGATTGAGGTTAATGTGATACAATGCAATCTTCCATATTGTATAGAATGAGTTATGTTTGACTATGGATGTGCTATTTTTATACCATTCATGTTTTGTGGTTAAATTATTGACATTTCATATGCTAGTTTTAATACGAATGTTTATGTTATGTTTAAACCTGCTCATATGAGGAATCCATTGGACTTAATAAGTGACGGGTGGAGCCTGCTATAGCTCCTCGATGCATCGGTAGGTCTCATGAGACAAACTAGTGTCTTGGCACAAGGCCTTGGCAAAATCTTATTTGTAGTCCTGGCATGAGGCCTTTGCTATGTGTTTATGATAGTCTGGCATTATGCATTCCATCATTATGAAAGTGGATGTTGATATTGCATGTGATCATTTGACTAGTTAGAATATCCATGTGAGTAAGTAAATGGAATTATTTTATTTTATCTTTTCCATTTTATGATGAAGTTCATGTTCAAAAAGGCTTTTGTTTTAGTTATAAACTGCATTAAGTGTTTATGCTTATCTATGAATGATTCTGCTATAATGTTATCCTTACTGAGAATATGAGCTCACCCCTTTCAATGTTTTATTTTTTTCCCCAGGATTATAAAGAAATAATTTATGAATGACCTGCAGGGATAATATGAGGGGATATTAAGACAAGATGTTTTTTTATGATGTAATGTAAAACATTATGATTGTATCTAGTGTTTCCAAGGCTACTAAACTAATCGGTCTTTCGAGACTTGATCTTTCTTGTGATTATTCCAATGTTATGTAATAATGCACAGACTCTGGGTAACTGGGGTCAGGGCGTTACGCAAATAACATCCTACTAACCCCTAATGTTTTCTAAACCATCCTCTCATACCATCTAGAAGGACCCGACATTATTACATTACATAATCCTGAATGTTAGTAAAAAAATCATATCCTTTGATATTGAGGGTAATTTTAAGATTATATATTTATATAATTGGGATTGAATATGCAAATAACATTCAATATTCATATAGTGAAGATACCACATATACATTATCCATTTCTTTCAAAATATAATACATTTCAAATAAAACATGATTTATTTGATAAATATTCATAACATTTAACATGTCCTAATTATTTTTCATAAAATTAATCATTACCTATGTAAACCATTCAAATACATGGGATGAGAAAAAAATATTATTAAGGGATATATAAAGATGAAAAATAAAACATTATTTCATCAACGTTTGAAATCATTTTCAAAAAGAAATACTTGTCACCCATATATAATTACATTGTGAAACTAGATATTCCAACAATATTTACAAAAAAATGTATAACATAAAAATAACCATAAATATATCTTGGTGAATCACATACATAATCTTTTAACCCTCTATTCTACCTTATAATTTGTAACTATCATGCCTACCTTACAATTTGTGTAACCATCACGGTTACAATTGGAGTAACTATATGGTCGACCTCCAACATACACATACAAAACATATTGTAGGGATATATAGAACCCAAAATTTATCATAAACCATTCCAAAGAACTTTGACATAATCATACAACATGAATAATTTCATAAAAACAATTCTTTTGAATTTTGTAAAATTGAATTTTAAAAGGGGATTTTAAAATAAAAGACCATTACAAATATACTATCGTTGAAGTGAGACATATTTTAGTGGATGGAATATTTATATACACTATAAATACACATAATTAAATATAATATAAAAATATTCATCTCAAAATAAATTTTAATACTAGATAAATAATGATGTTAAATGTTAACCCAAATAATTGAAATCGGGTTTAGAATTCCCTTACATCGGGTTTTTCATACATAAAACTAGTATAAAATTCCTATATAAAAGTTAAAAGAGAGTTATTAATATCCTAAAGAAACATATTAATCTTTAGGATAACTTATATGATCATTTCATTACATCATTTCACCGTTTAGTTGCAATTATTGTGTTCCTTCCATTGTTTTGGGTGCATTCTTTACATGATTATCTTGGACGGTTTGTATTTTATTTTCTTGTTTTATGTTAATGAAATTCTATAAGTGGAATTAAATGGTATTAATATGTTTAAATAATATATAAGGATACCATAATTCATATATTTATCTTATGTGATGATGGATCATTTGATAAAACAGTAATGATGTAGGTTTAGATCTTTTTTGGATGCTCCTTGATAAAAATGAACCTATTTCATTATATAATTTAAATTCAAGAATAATAGTTCTTTAAAAAACATAAAATAGGTTACAAAATAAACATTATATTCTATTTTCACCAATAAAAGAATTTTTTATAAGGCCCCAGCCTTAAACCTTACTTAATCTTGAGTTATTACAAGATTACACATTGAGGATCTTTTCAGGTTTAGAGTTTTAGAGAATTAGATCGTAAAACATGCATTACATTCCACATTTAAATAAAGTGGTTATATAAAATATAGTATTCATTTTTCCCATAAACGGAAACATATTTAAAATAAAACATGGATTCTTTCTTGACACTTACTTGACACTACCATCATATCATGTACCCTTCCCATGACCTGTGAAAAACATTTCAAAAACATGGGATGAGCATAAAAAGATCAGTAAGGGATATAAAAATATGGAAAGGAAACATGAGTACATTTATACATAAGAATGAAATCATACATTACCCATAAAACTTAAGCACTTTAACATACCTCATAAAATAATGAATAAATCATATAAATCATAAGACATAAAGGTAACTTGAGGCATTCATAACATTCTTACGTAGGGAGTAAACCTCTTGGTTACGTTTGGAATACTCATCACAGTATATTACCTAAATCTCTTCGGAGAAACCTCAACGTTTAACCCCTTCACGTTACCCAATTCATTGGAGAGCTATATCGGGCTCTCCCTCCCATAGTTTAACACATATCTACCTGTCTTCATAACAATGCCCAAGAACCACTACATAATCGTATCACATAAAACATGCATAAAGGAAACATAACATTTCCACCGTTCAATCACAAGATATCAATACAACACATTGATATAAAAACATTAGGAAATACATTTTCAATACCAAAATAAAAGAAAAGTAAAACATGGTATGTATTTTTCTTTTAAAAAGAAGGTATGGCTTGTAGAGGATGTCGAAACTCAAATAATGGTCACGACAATGGAGAAGTTGTTCTCGCCGCATACGTATGAAAAAAACATTCCCTTTTGTCGTTTAGTAAAACGCTTCGTATAAAAAATATTCCTTTTGGATAAAAGTAAAAGTCAAAGTGGTTTATACACCGTATAAAAGAAGGTTGTGTATAAAACAAAATATGCCTCGATGAATGGAGATTGAGACGAAGTCCCTTACAAAGACGGTATCCATGGATTATGGATAAATCAATTACATAATTCTGTGTGACAAACTAATAAACCAAATATAAGTGGATATTAAGTGTAAAAAATAAGAGGTTATTCACAAATATTCATAGAACTACATATTCAAGGAGTACAAGCTTATCCCAAAGAATCAAAATTGGGTTAAGAAGTTCCCTTGCAAAAATTTGCAGCCTAACGGTGTCACTTCAAAATTCAGAAAATGAGTTGATGAGAGATAAAAAGGGTATCTCATAACTTGGACATAAAATTTAAATAACTGTGTATATATAAGAACATATCCCAACATAATGATATTTGAATTAAAATACATAACAAAAGAAGTATTTTCAAAAGAGGAGGGTGAAAGGTTCCCTTACCGACATGGGTATCTTTCGAAACATACACCCTGTGAAAGAAGGACAATAAAACATTCATGTAAATACTCATAAATGAAATTATATTACACAATGAGTAAAATAATGGGTAGTACATACACCGCTCAAAGGAAATTGAGGCAAAAGTAGCATAAATCTCATGGGAATAAAAGTGAGATGAAAAATCCCTTACAAAAACTCGGCAGCCTAACGGAGCCACTTAAAACTTACAAAAATGGATTGATGAGATCAAATACGGTCTCTCATCATATGAACATAATGTTTACAGAAAGAGTAATATAAAATAACATCCCATAACATAACAAATAGGATCTTAAAATAAGTGACATAAAGGAGTGTACTTAAAAAGAAAGAGAGAGGTTAGATCTCTTACGAAAATTCGGAAGCCTAACGGCGCCACTCAAAACAACCAAAATGGATTGATGAGAGATAATAGGGTCTCTCATCATATGAACATAAAAATTACAGTATGATTAATATAAAATAACATCCCAATCACAAGAAAGATGATCTTAAAAGGAATGACATAAAAGAGTGTACTTAAAAAGAAAGAGATGAGTAGGATCCCTTACCTCGGGTCCGACTTGACTCGTTCGTTCTTTAACATCCTGAATAATAAAATTGAGTTAATTTACACTTTATGAAAAACCTTTTTCAAGTTTATTATTCCTTTAATATAACTTATTTCCATGTTATAATCATTATGTAATCATTTAAGTTAATAATGTTTGTTTTGTCGATATTTGGTTCTCAAGTCAAAAGTGGACTTCTTACAATTACATGTTGTTCGTGTGGTCAAAGGTTCATTATATCCAGAATTATATTCATGATTTGGATATCATATATATCATATATATCCAGAATATACATGTATTTATAATATTACATAATCATTTAGAGATAAGAAATGAAATGCACCGTTCATGGAGACGGTAAGCCGTACGTACGCATGAACGCTACTTTCATTTCTATGTCATATTAATGGAATTAAAACCAAAAGATAGGAATGTATATTTTAATTCCAGAATTATATTAATAATTTATATGTAACAGACATCATATATAATAACTTTAAATCCATCCTTTATACATCCCACATATGGCATTAACGAATCAAATCACTTTGAGGGGGCGGTAGTCCGCACTTCCTAAAATGAAATTATCGTGTTTACCCGAAATGGAAACCATAAAGGTATTCCAAAAAATAAAAATACAGAAAAATAAACATATTATATATCATATATAAATATAGTGACATCTTAATGGCCACCTTTTAAGGTGTTATATGAGTGTTGAACAATCATCGTTTCGTGAGGCAGAAATTCGCCATCCATAGAAATAGTATGTTCTTTAACCATTTGATGTAGGTGTGTGTAATTGTAGCTCGAATGATTATTATAACTAAAACCTAGTATATTGAAGATACTGGAGTTGTAACAAATGAAATGAATGAAAAGATTTTAGGGGGTTGGAGAAGCAAAATAAAACAAAAGAACACAAGTGAAGACATTACATTAAAATCGGGTAACTCTTTTTGATTTTAGCTCAAAGTCTTTCTTGGGAAGACTTCTGCAAAAAGTGAGGCTTCTAGGAGTAATTTATGGATGTGTAGAGACAAAATGGGCAGGGTTGGCCAAGTAAAAGGCTTGAGCGGTGTGGGTAAGGTTGTAGAGGTAGGGGACTTTTATAAGAGGGGAGGAGGGGCACTCTTGGAAAGTTACAAAATGTTACTTTATTTTCAAATGCGTTTCAGATTTTAAATGTCCCACATTGATGTATTTAGAGGATAAGGTGTTAAGGGTTAGAAATATATTAATCCAATGGGTTTTTACAAGTTTAAGTTATAGTTTTAACATTAACATTTCATTTTATTTAAATCCTTTATTAATGAGGTAATCATTGCATCACCATGATGTCATAAATGATTTAATTTATTTAATGTCTAAAAATTAAAAAAAAATTATGACGTAGGAAATCTTTTTATACTTATAATGAATATTTATAGTCAAAAATATTACTTGTATAACCACATTTAAAAATTGTTTTAGTGAAACCTCTCATGCTTATGACATTTTTATTTGAACATTAAATAAAAAGTTATTTATGTAATTTTCCAACCAAAGTGGCTCCATTGGGTCCCCAAGTTGAACCATGGATTTTCTTGGTCGTCCATGACATATCAAATGAGGTTAGGACATGTTTCTAGGTCATTTCACATTATTAAAACATTATTTTTACCTTAAATTACACTAATTACCTCTGATCGCGATTAAGAACATAAACGTTACTATTCAACAAAAAATTATTTTAATCCCATGAAACCACATTTTAATTTCTAATGACAACCATGTATGTTGGATTTTTGAAATTCAAAACACATAGGTGGCAATGATTCATGTAAACGAAAAATCAGTTTCTTTAACGACCACTTAGTGGTTTCACAATTCATCAAAAATTGAAGTTTTTCAGAAAAATACCAAAAATTCACCCTAAGCTATATTTGATATTCCAAATTAAAAAATGAAGTCTATTTTAAAAAATTGAAAACATATAAGTTTCATTAATTAATTTAATAATTAATTCCCACTGTCAGAGCAAATTGCATGTTTTTATGTAACAATAAGTATCAAAAGATTGACACTAGTTTAAGTCCGATTTCAAAGTCAAATTAATTCCAATTACCAAAATTGGATTAAATTGTAAAAATATATTCTAATTGAAGATTAAAACCAATTAAAAATATAATCTAATCATATAAATAAATTAGATTAAAAAGTGGTTTTGAATTAAAATACAACATTTTCACTATTCATTAAAAAAATGAACTTTATCAGAAAAATACCAAAAATTTAAACAAAGTAAATTTTTATGTCCCGATTCTAAAGAAGAATTTGATTTTGTCAAATATAACACATAAAATTGTTAAAAATGGGATTTAAATGAGGTTTTCCATTGAAAGTCGGTTAATCGACCTTTTAAATAATCGTAGAATGTTTATGCTTAAAAATTGGATTCATTCGCATTTTTAATCCTCTAACATTTATTGTAAAAAGTAAAAATATTTGACCAACATACATAATCATTTTTTTTAGTTTCGTTATTTCCCTACATTACAATGGCTAGGCATTAGCTACAATGTAAAATAATATTATTTTATTATTAGAGTGCAACATAAGATTTCAAAGGAACTCGTTGTCGTATATTGGGTACACCATCGAGCTTAGCGTTCCCTTTAAAGTAATATTAATATTTTTCCACAAATAGGGATAAATATAAAAATGTCATATTCTTTATTTACCTGGGGTGTTATATTTTTTATCAGCTTTGAAGTATGTAATGAATATTACAAACACATCATCCATGATTTTGGTAAATGGACACATCGTGGATGATGTTTTTATTTTTAGGACAAGGGGGAGAGGAGAGGATGGAAGATGATGATTCTTTTATGTGAAAATGGTAACATAATAAATATTTATGATAATGGAGATTTCATATCTCTTGGATAAGTGGAGGAAGACATAATATAAGAAAATAATTGAATTAGAATGAAATCTCGTTAAAAAGGAATATGATTCCTACATATTGATCTCTTCTCCATGAGATCCTCCTTAAGGCCTTTGTTTTTGGCCTTTTGGTGAGACCATAATCTCTCAAGAAGGGGGAAGATCATTGGGGAGGTAATTTGGTATAACATATTCAATCGTGAACTCTTGATTGGTATTGGAGGAAGAGGGGAATAAGGGTGGTATTTATAGTGGAGGAGGGGACGGATTTTACAATATTTTAGTCATTATTTTAATATCTTCGGTCAAGAATATAAATATTCCTCTTTCACATGATTAAAATATTAAAGATATCATGTTAATTCTGGAAATGTGTGCTTACATCACTTAGGATGTCCCAAATAGTTTATTTAATTGAAAATTTGAATATACAGTATTTTACCATTTTTCACTATTCATCAAAAACTCAAAATTTTAAGAACAAATACAAAAACTTCACCCTAAAATTTTTTCAATGTGTAGAATAAAAATATGAACTCCATTTTTTTGAAAATAAATTTCTAAATTTTATTAATTTAATTTTTTATGAAAGTCATAATTTACTCAAAATTTACAATATTAAATCTATAACACATTTTGTAACACCCTGAAAAGTTAATAAATATCTCGTTATCTTATAACCATAAGAAAGTAAATTTATAATACAATTTACTATTTAATAGCGTCATATTACTATTCATATTACTATTCATAAGGGTGGGTTACTATTCACCAAAAATCATTTTGGTTCTATCAGAATCCAAATAAATTACTGATGATAAAAACTGTTGATGGCCATTTATTGAAATTCAAATCATAGAAGTGACAAAATTATGTTTAAAGGATAGTTATAAAAATCTACTAAAAAAAGATTCCAGAATTTCTAATTTATTTTTAAAACCATAGGGTGTTACAACCAGAGGCTACTGACTAGAAACAGGGTCCCAGGTTTTTCCATGGGGAAACTATGCCATCATCACCAGAGGGTAGCATATTGGAATATCAATCACAT
The DNA here is from genome assembly GCA_963277665.1 of Viscum album. NCBI lineage: Eukaryota > Viridiplantae > Streptophyta > Magnoliopsida > Santalales > Viscaceae > Viscum > Viscum album. Next base: position 1,922,748,158 of record OY728122.1, on the reverse strand, counting down.
CAAAGTAGTGAAAAAGGTAATAACAACCAGAGAATAGATAACTAGTAGGAGTATATATAAATATAAAAAGGAAGCTCATATTTAGTGATTAAGATTATAATTCTCGTATGACAATACATAATAGCCAAAAAGTCTACATAATAGTATAGTATAATATATGTATCCAAATTATGAAAAAGGACCAATGAATCCAGCTATCATCATGAGCCTCAACTTGGTACCATGCTTCACTACTCCTATGCAATCAAGATCTTTTATTAGGGTACTTACCCATATTGAAACCTACAATCATATAATTTAATTGAGTACCCAAAGGCAGCCAAAAAAGTGTGTGAGACATAATCCTATTAGGCAACCACCCAAGGCCCAGTGTTCTCAGTCAAGGAATATATAGAACAATAGTGTGAAATAAAAATCATTCAAGAAAATGAAGTACTCAAAAGTGAACATCCCACAATGCCTAGGTTCTCACTTATAAAGAAGTTTATTTAAATAGTAATTATCTTACTTTAACAACCATACATGTTTCATTTTTAAGAATACTGAATTATAACTTTTTGTCTCATTTAAATATTAAGTCTCAATACCCAACATGTGACATGAAATCCCCCATGGTAACATGATCAAGGATTCCTAAACAGGCCTTCAATAATTTATAATCCAATATTGAATCCAAGGTTGTTCTTCGGCTTGGAAGACGTGCCTTATAACTCATTTCATTCTTTAATCAATTATAAACCTGTTCTCATTCATGGAATTCTAATGTTTGAACCTAAGTCTCACTCCTTATAAAATATACACTAACACCCTATGAGTGCATCCCTAGAGAATCTCTCAAAAACCCAGTTATCTCTCTTGGTGGGGTATAAATTCATTGCTACTCGAGTCCATCTATGGCAGTCCACTAAAGGATGTCAAGTATCACCCATAATAATAAGTTTAAATTCCCTTTGGTTATGTCCATGAAATATCAATATGTATCGATGTATCAGTCAACATATAACATTCAATCCATAGAGTCTATCCTTTGCAGTCCAATAGGGAGTCCAATTATCACTCATACATATGCAAAGTTCTATCCATTTGAGTCATTCCATGACATTCTAATCTAAATCCACACATCACCCAAGGAATATACGCATTGAACGAATTTATTATCATTTTATCTCATTTATTTAACATGTTAAGGTAAAACCAAGAAAATTGACATTATACCTCACCTAAAAAGGTGTCTCAAGTTAATATCCAAGCTTATAAGGAGTGGATTGAAAATGATCTCATGGGAAACTCATTAAAAAGGGAATCTCAATCTTAGACAATAAACTCAAGTCTTGAGCCTAGGGTCTGGGTCACCTATACACTTCCCTTATTTATTTCATTTAAAATTGATATCAAAATCAATTTATATGATAACATATGAATTAATTCATTAATTTAAATCACAATATTGTTTATCCATTTAAATCCCACAGTATGGTAAAGGCACACTATAAAGGTATCCATGTTTTAAGGCCACCCATGGTGGTCAATCAATATTACCAACACCCCAAGGGGTGTTTCAATGTAAATTTACATAACCTATAACAATAATTGATGGTATATTTAATTGAAGATGACTTGCCTAACAATTCAATTCAATGTTGAAAATTCATTTAAGGAGACGCCTAGAAACTGTATGCATGAAAAAAGGAATATATTAACAACCCAAATTTCAGTGAACAGAATGAAACCTCCTAAATTGTACTCATATAAATCTCCTTATCCAGTATCAATATTTTTTTAGAATGGATAGAAATATATATAAAGAATGGATCAATTCCCAGAAAATAGGGCATATGAACTTGTACCTAAATAGTGTAGTTGATACCAAGAAGAAAAGATAACAGCTAAAAAGGAAGGATGTATTACTGGCATGGATTTAACAAGAACGAATGTGAAAGAAACATTTTTTGGATCTTAAAATGGTAGAAAATCCCACATATCAGCTTTTTTGGGTGCTCCTGTGTGTATAAAGAGAGGTGAGGGATTATTTCCAAAAATATATAGGAGACCCTTCCTATTAAAAAAACTCATACATTTAAAATATATGTAAATTCATTACACATGATGAAAATATTGAGATCTTTTCCATAGGAAAACACATTACATGGTATGAAAGTTTTAGGATAGACCATTAAATGTAATCTAATTGAATACATATTGTGTACTCAAATTACACATACTGTAACTAGCATGCTGCCAACCTACATTCCTCTTCCACTTCCATTAAAAAATAACAACCCAACCGGCCCACAACTCGACTTCGGGAATGGACCAAGAAGAATGTAAATAAGAAAATAATGAGGATAAAAATGATCCATACCTGAAGGAAAAAATGATTTCATACAAACTATCCCTTAAATGAATTCATCCATTAATTTCACTTCTTTGGGTGGTGAAGAACGATTTGAGAGTAATGGTGGCCACTGCAATTGTACATCAGCTTACCAATCCTATGTCTTATCTTATGCATGGCCATGCTATCATAGCACCCATACTAGAAAAACTTAATGACCTTAATAAAGTTCTTGATATGATCCAAAATACAAATAGGATGATCCCCAAAGGATGAATCTACCCATAACTCAACCTAATTAGGATGAAAGGAATGGTATGGATTTGAATGATAGTAACATAACATCGATACAATGAAAACGTTATGCTAGACTAATACCTCTAAGGTTACTATAACTGAAAGGATACATTCCTGACTCTATCGATAATATCAAAAAACCAACATAACATGGTGAAGGACTACCCTATCTCTTGATCCTAATGTGTCTAATCCTTGGGGAAACATGAAAGAAGACTCGATCCCTGAACATGAGATGTATAGGTTATCTATAGTGATCATAGTATCATTTAATTCAAGACAACACAGTATCCATTCATTTTTTAACAAAAAACCCTACTATTTTGTCTCCAGAAAAAGATGAGGTCCCCCCATTGCTGCTTATCATGCCTCTAACTAATATAAGGTTGATCAATATAGAATACTATAAGAAGCTTCATAAGGTGCAATCTGAATAGTATCCAGAATTATACTATTGTAAGAGATTTCTACGAGGGGTATTTGTCTCTCTAATGTTCCCCTAAAATCATGGACACATGATCGTAGCATGTACTAAATCACATTAGTCATGAACTCGTTGTTTCCATATATCCAGAGGAGGTTTGCTATTCTAAAATTCACATATATACCAAATTACCTCTTTATCCATTACTAGAAATGTAATTAAAACATGAAATACCTATCTGAAATTATATAATTCTGGACCTGGTGATGTTTTACTATCTCAATGATATACATCTTCACAAGGTCATCAACATAGTTGTTTTTTTGATTGGAGGGAATTATTAAACCATTGTGATCCAATATAAAACAATACAAATGAAATCATTACCTCAATGAAACCTCAGAAAACATGTCATGATATCCATTGCGACATTCTACCATTTCCACTAAGGGTTTTGTAGCTTGAATAAAAGTATGGATGGTAGATGTTGGTTTTCATTCACCTACTAATAGGTGGAACATGTGATGAAAAAATAAGCTATATCTCATTTTATTCTTTGATACTAACACTGACTCTGTAAACCTTGAAACCCCTTGATAATGCTTGGATTCGATGTCCGTGATAATGCATGAAAAACCTAAATCAGATCCTCCCACATGTCTATTAAAAAACATATGTTAAATTGTAATCATAAAAATTCATCATCCCCTATAGTTCATCCAGGATGAGGGTCCTCACCTACCACATTCACTCACTGGACTAGGCTCTCAGAATTTGATAGATGCTTCATACTCACATTATATAGTAGGGTAGAAGTAGAAGCTATAGATGATAGATAGGTCCTCCCCAACCGATCATTCACCTCCAAGTGAATATCAGAGAAAAATACATGAGTTTTCACTCACTACTATCATGTTGCAGTGCCTCTATCTGAGTTCTCTTGCTCAGTGCATTGACTACTACATTTCCTTTACTGTGCATGTAGGAAAGATCTAAATAAAAATATATTTGGTAATCAATATATATATTCTATCTTAGATGTATATCTTAATGTGTAAATATATACTTGAGGGTTTTCAGTCATTATTCACCACAAACGCTCTCCAAGTAAGTAATGTCTCCAATCGTGAAATGTGTGAACACCTGCAGCTAACACACGATCATGCATCAGTTAATTCATCTCATTAGAATCAAATTTCTAGACCCATACATCATGAATATATCAATATAAATAATAACTAATCTAGTCTTTATATGAGATGAATCATTATACAAAGTGTAACTCCTATCTGGATCATTAAAAATCAAAATCATTATGGAAGTAAATCCCCCTTTCAGCACCTGAAAGGTTTTCTCGTCAGAAAAAAACATACAGACTTCACACAATTCTTAGTGAATCATGTATCATGTGATTCTATAATTGAGAAGTACATTATGAAAGGCATGTTTTATTAAAATATCCCTAATAAATTGTGTACCTAAATTTTTTTATTCAGATGCCCCCAAGATACTACATATCTTACCTTCTCCAGGTCAACTGATACTCCTATCTTTGAGATAATGTGACATTAAAAGTGAATATAATCCATCCAAAAGTGGAAATTTTTGTTATTAGAATATTAATTATTCTATCCTAGTATATCCAATATGATCCCACAATGTTCATCATGGTCATTTTAATTATTAGAATACACCAAGATATCATCAATTGAAATTCCCAAAAACGAATTAATATAAGGATGGAACACTCGGTTCATCAGTTCCATGAATTCTACTGGTGTATTTTTTATACCGAACAACAAAACCAAATCAAAATAGAGACCATGCCTATTATGAAATGTTTTGTGAGGTATGTATGACAATCTATCCTGCAGATTATGATAACTGAATCTAAAATCAATCTTTGAGATGACCCGAGCTCCCCAGATCTAGTTGATGATATCATCTATCTGTGGAAGAGGATTACAATTATTCACATTCATATGGTTCAATTTCAATAAATTTACATTTATACTAAGAGTTATATATTAACTTATAAAAAAAGGATATTCAAACCCCACAAAGATGTACATGTTCATATAAAAACATTTCCCTCTAAATCCCCTAATTCCCTCTTGATATCTTTCATCTTAGTAGTAGTCATCCTCTAAGGAGGAATGGATATTGGTGTAGCTATTGGTACTAGATCTATAGATAACTCTACCAATTTTACTATAGGTAATATTGAAATTTCCATTGGGAAAAAATCCCGAAAATGATCATCCGTTAAAGGAAAATATTCTAGAAAAGATCCTGAATCATCTAGATATATTTTCATAATATATGATATCATCCCAACCACTCAATGATTACGGGGTGCATCTCAACATGCCTAGAAACCATCTTAAATATTTTTTAATAATTGAGCCACTATATGGTTATGTGAAGGTTACCCTATAGCGAAATTAGTTAACAAAATTAGGAAAATTAAACAACCAATCCATTCTAAGAATGAAGTCAAAACCTATCATCTTGAGGAAAATGAGGTCCCATATGAGGTGACACCCACCAATCTCTTGGGGATGTCCCAGAACCAATTTGAATCCTCCATTATAATCCCTAAGGAAGTGTTATGATTCATTAAACCATCAAATATATAAACACTAAGCCCAAAGATCTCCACAATGGGCACTGATATAAAGATATGTGAAATTCCCAATATGAAAAAGTTAAAATACTAAAGTACAAGCTACTAGAATAGTACCTCTAACATTAGAATCTCCAAGATAATTATCCTCAAGGGTCTTTTTAACTATGTATATCTGTCATGAATCATGACCCTATGATACATCTTGGACACCCTGAGAAAATCCAGCCTGATGTTGCTATTAAATTGGGGTTTCTCTACTATGGACAAGACCACCACCTCTGCATGGTTATGTTGATGTACTCCAGCTTCCAGCATGATTCGAATCTTCTGACCCTGCTATAAAATGTAGAGTTGATATAGTCCCTCTCTCACATGATACCAGTGTAAATGTTCTCTATAATTGTTGTAGATGGCCCATCTTAACGTAAGATCAGCACTCGATGAGGTACCTTATACACTACATCCTCATATGTATCAATCAACCTTATTTTTATCACTTCACCTCACTACAAGAAAATATTATCTAACTACAAATATCACCGCATGTAATCTCATTACAAAACATCATAATACGGGTCTATGTAGTACCAAATCAAGATGTTAAACCACTGTGTCTCGCACCTTCAGCCTTTCACAGGTTACGCTCTATGATAAGAACATGATTCACTATACTAGAAACAGTATTCATATGAAAGAAATTGACCTAGGATTATATGTCTTACCTAATAACATCCTTGAATCACCTAGCATTAGATAGCTCTTCACCCATCAGAATTGTTGTGATGTGTTGTATCTCAGAAAAATGGGTTGAATAAACTATATTAGATATTGTGCCATACTCCTTGTGAAAGAACACTAATACTCAATCATCCATCAATGACTTAGGATAATTGTAATCATATAAGTCTATATGAAAATCCATCTAGGATATCTCTCGATGAATCTCTGTTTGAGTAAAAACATCCCAACGTCTCTTAGTGTAATCACACAACATATACATCATGAGCTCTAACCTCCTCCCAGGAGGCATGTACAGACACTAAAATATTGATAACATGACCTTTATCTATAACTCCATAGTGGGTGTTATTCCATCCCCCTAAAATGTAGGCGTATGATAATGTTGGAATTAATACGTCAACTCTTCCATAATCGGGGTAGGTTGCAAAACTCCATGAACAATCTACATAAAGGGAAGAAATCCCTTAAGGAACAGTGTCTCATCACTAGTGTTCGGTATATATTCTAGTTCCACTGCTAGAACTACTAAATTTTCCACTGGTAGCCCATGTCCAACCACCTATAGATTATCATTTTCTACACCCTCCTGTCCTATGACTGGATGACATTATAGTGACAAATATCTAAAAATTACATGTGCATTCCATAGATCAAGATTATTTTAAATGATAGAAGATGAAAAGAGTATACATTTAACAAGGATAGGTACAATACTTATTTTATAAGAACACACCACTCTTCCTAATTTTTGAGTCATGTATAGGGGAAATAAATAATATAAAAGAGTAATAGATACTACCTACTTCCAACTAATAAGGTTAGGTTTGGGTCAAGTTCTATGTTTTTACTAATTTCAATTTACATGTTCTATAGAATTTACACTATTCATCTGAGATGACATATTTATTTTCATTTGAATTCATATTCACTTTAAAGAGGTTGAATGAAAAGGTTCTCCAAATTCCGATCCATGAGGGTGTATACACCATAGGAACCAATCCATGGAGTCTAACTAATTCCAACTTAACACATTCCAAAATAACAATCACTCATTATGTATAACTATCATAACACCTATCACACCAATATAAATTAAGTATTTCATCCTAGATGACATGGAATAATGAATGAAATACGATTTATAAAAAGTACCTATATTATTCATGAGATGGAATGACCTCATCTCATTAGGATTATACCAAATAGAACCTATAATCATATCAATAATAATATCCTAAATCATGTGCATCATCAAATGGTGGAATCAATACAACTATAATAAACAAAATCTAGAAAATAGAAATTTCATTCAAGGGATGTGTTATTTTTCTTATATGCGGGGTAACTACTCTAAGGTGGAGATTATTACGAAAATCCTTTTATTTCATATCTCTTTCTATTTTTTTCAAAAAATAAATAAAACTAGAATATAATGTTTTCACACCACAATTTATCATCCCATATCTGTATGTCACTTAATAGTTCCTCATGCCCGGTCAACCCCATGGATTCAATCACTTCCCTAAAAATCCTTGAGGCTTCCGAATAGCAATGATAACCAAGGTGTGTTTTTTGGGAGACTATTCCCATATGACAAGAGTATACAATAGTGGAATACCAATCACATGGAAGTATCAAAAGTAGTATTATGAATCAGACAATAGATAACCTACACGAATAGATATAAATTTGAAAATAACGATTATATACATTGATGATGAACATATATGTCATAAATCTCTAGAAAATAGCAAAACCTGGTACACAATGGTACATTTTAATACATGTATCAAAAGTAAAAATGCTTAAATGTATACAGCTATAATTGCATGCCTTATATATTACCCATTTTTCCATACTCCTATGAAATCAAGAACCAATATTTGGGAGATTTCCATTATCCACATACTATGATTGGGTACCAAAGGCATCCCAAATAGTGTTTGATACATAGTACTAGCAGAAAACAATGTGAAGGAAAAATATAACAAGAAAATGATTTTCTCAAAAGTGAACATCCCATTAGGACTAGGTTCTCATTCAAAAACAAGTTCATCTAAAAGTAAGATATATGATTTTAATAGACATGCGTGGGAAATTTATAATAATTCTCAATTAAACAGTCATTATCATTTAAATATTATGTCTTGATACCTGGGGAATTTCTTGAAAACCCCTATGATGACATGATCAAGGATACCTAAATAGGTCACCAATAAAATATATTGAAAGACCTCATCCAAGATTTTTCTTTGTCTTGGCAGAAAGATCTTATAAATCATTCCATTATTTAATCATTTTTGATCCTAACATTATCCTTACAATTATTATGTTCCAAAATAAGTCTCACTTCACATTTAATATAAACCAACACCCCATGAGTCCATCCATGGAGAACATATCAAGAACCTTTGTGTCTCTCTATGTGTGGTATACATTCTCTGATACTCGAGTATTTCCTTGTATTTTTACTAAGGGAGCCTAAGTATCACCCACAACAATATGTTCACATACCCTTTGAGTCCATTCATGGAATTATCCAATGAATCCACGTATCAAACTGCATATAATAGTCATGCCAGAAAGTCCATCCGTGGTAGTATTCAAAGAGTCCATGTATCAATCAGGCATTTTCATGTTTCAAGAAAATTGAGTCCATCTGTGGTATTCTCATCTCGATCCATGTATCACCCAAGACATACACATATTTAACCAATTTAAATAGATTTAATAAAAAAAATTCACATGTCATGGTAAAAACCAAGATCATTTAAATTAGACCTCACCTAAAAACCATTTTCAAGGTATTATCCATGATTATATGGATTGAATTAAAACTAATCAGATGATAAATTCATTAAAAAGTGAATCTAATGCTTAAACAAGAAAATCAAGGAAAGAGCCTATAGTCTTTGTCACCAATTCCCTAAATTTATTCATTTCATTTAAAATTCATAACAAAATTAAATTTTCATAACAACATAATATTTCATTCATCAATATCAATCACAAATCAGGTCAGCCATTTAAACCCGTGGAAGGGTAAAGGAACACATAAAAGGCATCCAAGTGTCAAGGCCACCAATGGTGGTCCATATGTATTACCAAAAAACCCAATAAATATATCTTAATCATGGTCTAAAACCTATAAAAATCAATTATCAGGTATTTAACTGAATAATACATTCCTAAACATTGAATTCAAGGATTTAAGTTCCTTTATGGTGTTGCTAAGAAATTTGGTGTGTGTCCAAATTTCATATGTAAACACCTTATCATTCTGTGAAAGTCATTGGATCACCTAACTAATACTCATATAACTCTCTTCATCCTATATCAACCTTCAGTTTTGTCGGGGTAGGAATAAATCTGAAGAACATATAATGCTATATTAGTTTATGAGTAACAACTTCAACCGTATTGAGCTCCTGAATTCATAAATGAAGGAACAAATTATGACCGATTCATTCATATTAACGAAATCACCCTCATTAAGTTGATATTCCAAACCACTAATTATCAAATAATGGATAAATGTTATAGAGATTATATTTTATATCATCTAATGATCAATCCATGTGATATTCATTATTTCTGTTGATCTTCTAGAAGGTGAGGTTAAAAAACGGTGGACTCTTATTCATAATACCAAAAATATGGAAGATTTTGGAACTGTGTAATGAGAGGAGTAAAATAAATTATTTTTTACTAGATGTTAATACTAATTTTTTTTAAAATAAGTATATACTTACTATATTCAAATAAATGTGGATGAATCATTGAATATATATGAATTTAAATTCTTGAAATTCAAAACTTATTCTGTTGTATAATTGCTGACCCTATGTATAAGATCAATTGATTCTTTAGTGGCCCATAACCATGTCAACAAATCTCATTATAAATATGGTAATTTTAATGTCATGAAGAGGTGGATTTATGAAATAATAAAGTGGAAATGAATGTTGGGTGATCTCATTATTCTGGAGAAAATAAATAGAATATGTAAATTTATGTAAAATAAAATACAAAATCTCATAAAGGAATGAAATTTCAATCTAATACATGCCAAAAATACTGGATGACCCACTTAGGGAATTTATAGAATGGAATCAACAAATGATTCAATTTAGGAATGGGCTTCCATTATACAAATTACCGTCATGCTGCGGAAAATATTCCATATAATTAAATGGGTGAAAAGATTCTATAAAGCATCAAATACAAGGAGTTATGGAATTATGAAAATAAAATCCCTTAGTTAAAGGATAATTTGGATACTATTCAAGAGAAACCACAAAGGCTAATGTTACTAGGAAGACGTTATTGAATATATAATACTAATGTGACTCATGATAATGAAGTCACAATTGTCCTCCACTTTAGACTTTTTTAGATCATGTTGTTTTTAATTCTATGGACCTGTTTACATTTAGAAATTTTTCTAAGAATATTAAATCACGAACCCAATGATTTCATTATTTAAGAACACATTGTTTGATATTGTATCCCATTTTTTAAGAATATGGTAATGATTGTAGTGAAAGTATTGGTATCCTTCTATTAGAGTAAATTAATAAATAATTGGTCCTCTCTACATAGAGGGGGAAAATTATTGGAAATAAGAAAATCACATCAACACATTGTATTCTAGTAATTAAATGATGATTTTTAATACAATTTAATAGTAAATGATATAATATGGGTATCAATACTAAATAATTATATAATATGGTCCGAAGTAGTTAGAGGAATTTTTTTTATCAACAAACCTATTCTAAGGAAATATATATTTTCCCTCTATTTTCTAGAATGATATATCACTAGAAATTGTAACTTGAGTCATGTATTAATAGTAAACATCATAAGATATTTTAATTAGTATATAATAATTAATATTATAAAGAATTTTTAAGGGGGTGAGGGTAAAAAAAATGATATTACTATTTATATATTCCCTTTAAAAGCTTATGTGTTTAATATAGTGCATCACATGCAACAACGAACCAAAACAATCCACAAAACATTATATAAATACTTAAATTTAGTATTTTAATTTGTCAAAAAAATATATGTGTAACATAATTATTAAATAAGTATATACATAAATTGTAATTAATTCAAATGCATTGATAAAATTCTATTAATATAGAAAAATAAAAAGTAAAATCATTTTATGAGTAAAAATATATTTTCTAAAAAAAATCACATTTTCATGCGGTATGAGGTATATTAAAATATTTTTAAACAATGGTATAAAGGGAAATTATTTATAATATATATAATAAATTATATTCATGTTAATACAAGGATTATTATTAGTAAAGTAATTCATTTATATTTTCCTTAAAATATAACTCTTTCTTAAAATTATCTTTTATGTGTTATTTATGATTATTTTAAAATCGATTTTATTCACATTTTGAAGATGAATCATATAATATTATTGGAAAACTTTTAATCATTATTTTCAAATTATGTGATGGGATCAATTTCAATTTAATGCATAAAATTTTATTATCACGATAAATATTAGTCCCGATATTAAAACAATTATTTTTCTCGAAATGATTCATTTATTAAAAATATTCATTTAAATTAAATTGATATATACTTAATATAAAGGCCCTTATAAGATGTTTAAAATTTTATATGGATAAATTATCACTCATTTGATTAGTAATCATTGGAAAATAATATAAAGAATAATAAATGATTATGATTATATTTTATATCATAAATAGTTTTCCAACACATTAACTATTGGAAATCCCACTTTTACCAAAGCTTATTTCCCAAATGTTTAAATAAACCATTGGGAATGGGTATGTATACTAATGGTTTTCTTAAAACCATTGGCATAGAAGCTTTTGTAATGTTTTTTACCAACGGTTTGTAAAACCGTTGGTATAGGCCTTTGTATAGGAACTTTTACAAATGGTTATCAATAATAACTGGTATATGTAGGATTTTTACCAACGGTTTGTGTGAACCATTGGTATAGGCCTTACTATAAATACATTCCCAACATTTGGTAAAATCTGTTGGGAATGTTTTCTCCTAAATGTAGATCGGGCATCAAGTTCCCCCTCTGCTCGATTGCAGGTCCCCCTCCGCTCGATTGGTTCCCTAAATTGAATCTCCCTCTTCCCCAACCTACCAAACTTATTCCAATGATCAATCCATCTTCAATCAAGGAGATTGTTTCTTCCACACTTCAAATCTATAAGTAATACCTTGGTTTTGTGGTTCTGCAACTATTTTTTATACCTTGGTTTTTTTGTTCTGCTACTATTTTTATTCTCTTTTGATCTGGCAGAAAGAAGAGCAATGTGGACATTAATCATTATTGTGGGTGGTCATTTAGGATGTAAGATAGTATGACTTCATTTTACTTTATATATACAATAGTATTATTGACTTATGTTCAATTTGATTATCTTTGAAAAATTATGTTGTTTAATAAGATGTTTTTAATGGTTCTAATAATTACTATATGGTATAAGGGTTCAAAGGGGATGTATAAGGGTTCACATGGTGTCTAAGATAATCTAGTGTCCTGGGAATGTACACATAGTACATGACTTGGATAGCCATATAAATATACATGGCCAATCCATTATGGTGAAAAGTATGTTGGGCCAAATAGGGTGTTGAAAACGTCCAATTTAAACAAGCCTTTGTTTCATGGGTATTCCCATATGATTTGTTGGCCATACTATAGAGTGGGTAGTAATTAGATCACCCAAAACACATTCATCCCAGAAAAAAAAACTACATGGTTAAATGGAAGAACCCATGTTCTAATGACATTTCTAACATCTTTTATATCTCGACTCACCAAAACATAAACTAGAACACTAATTAAATGAAAGAACTCATTCTAAACATGCACTATAACATTGGTTAAATGGAATAACCCACCATCATTATAGAATTCAATACACATATGGAAACAAAAACATCATTCATGAACATCCCTATAATGCATAGTCTTTTCACAAAACAAATATCCCTTAAGTGTCTTGAAATTCAAGTAGGCACTGATATAATGTTGTTATGTTTACATGTGGAAGCTTCATAGATTTGGATAATATATTCTCAGAACTATAGAGTGGAACCCCATTCAGTGTTTTGAGGTCAACCAAACTCCACACATGAAAAATAAGATCATTATCAATCAATAAAACTAATGTTAATATATAAATAGTAACTCATATCAGTTTCATTAAATGATTTCCTTAGGAATTATTAATCCATTATGGTTTTCTCCTGATACCTCCCTTGTTGGATTTCAAATTCAATTATCCTTATTTAACACCACTTTGAGGCGTCTCTTCATTTTCAATAATGTTTTTGTTATAGGATATTCTGAAATATTTATCTTGTATATGATTTGGAGCTATTTAATTATAAATTTCAAAACCCCCTATAAAAATCCTACTTCTAACACATTAATTTTCATTTATAAACCCACCTATTTAATTTTAGAACACTCCAAAGTGTCTCATCACATAGGAAAACATTATTTTATTCATCTTTGAAGTGTGAGAAAAACATCGGAAGTGCAAAAAATATGTCATCGTTTTTAGAATTTAGAGTAGAGGCATAATATTTGCGTTTGTTTGAAGAAAAAAATCATATTTAAGAGGCCACACAATTCAGAGAGTTATCACACTATCACAGTAGATGGTGAGGGACCTGAAAATCAAAACGCATGGCTCGAACATAGAAATAAAACTGGACATGAATATGGAATACGACCGAGTGGAATGGGGCTACATCATCAGGGTACTCACCCGCATGGGGTTCTCAGCTTGGGCATGAGATATCCTCTTTTGTTGTTATAACTCATAATGGATGGATGTCTCCTTCATGGGGTGAACCCATAGTTTCTTTATGGCGGTCTGAGGCCTTCGGCTAGGGGATCCTATCTCCCCGAGCATATTCATGCTAGTTCAGGACCTGCTCAGCCGCATGATCAATAGAGGCATTGTCAATGGGGCGTTCGACCCTACCGAAGGAAACTGAATCTCCCAACATCTTCCCATATAATGTTTTATGATGACTCAATTATTTTCATGAATGCTGGGAGAGGTCAACGTGGGGTATCAATATAATTTTGGAGTATTACCGTGGCAGGAGTGGACATGCGATCAAAAAAGGAAAAACCTACTTCTATATCTCTAACAAATGTAAAGAAGGGAGGATGACACATTTGAGTAATAGGTTGGGGATAAATCCGGTGTATTTCCAAATGTCATACCTTGGCACACCACTATCCCCTGGTAGGACAAGAATACTATATTTTGATTGGGTGGTGTGTAGGATTTCAGGACACGTGCTCAACTGGAAAAACTATATTTTCCCTTCGGGTGTCAGATTTCCTTGGTCAATAGTGTAACAGCGATCACAATTCATGGAATGGCTTCCACTAATGTGTCGAAGGGGGTATTTAAATCCATTGACAAAATGCTATCTGGTTTTATTTGGGATACTTAGTTGGAGGGGAGAAGATGTTGGCTGTCATGGGAGAGGATGGCGAGGACAATGCAGGATGAAGGGATCAACATGAAATGTTTAGATGGAATTTTACAATGGCTGCATATGAAAATGGAATGGGAATTGATTGAAGAGAATTATCATTTGGGGAAGATCATGGCTCAATGTTTGGGTGGGAATGAGCACAACGAGCCCATGCAAGGTCCCCCCCTCTGGTCCTCTATTTTCCTCCTTCTTCTGTCTCTGTGATTCAATTCGAAATAGATCATAGGAGAGGGGAGTATCCAGTTTTGGCACCAAAACTGGGCTGGGGATGTGATCGGATACCTGGGTTGTCCTGCTCCCACAATCTCCTTTAAAGAGGCGATTCTTTATTCTAGTTTCATCGGGTTAGTCCTATATGGAAAGGAGCATGAGGTTTTTGATCTCAGTACCACCAACTCTGAGACAGATCGATGTGTCTTCACTGCATCATCTTCAAGGAGCTTCAATTTGAGGTACTTCCGCAGTGTAGTTAATTCCCAGGATCACAGTGAATGTATGGTCGACGCTGTGTGGTGCAACAAAATTCCCATGAAATACAATTTCTTAACTTGGAGAATCAGAAATCACGCTATTCCTTCAGATGCAAGTATCAAAAGTTTGGGTATAAGTATGGTGTCGTCCTGTCACACTTACATGAGTAAAAGGGAGGAAAGCACACACCATATTTTCTTTGATGGCGAAGGGGCATTTAAAGTGTAACACCCGAGACTTTTATGAGAAATATTTTGTTTTTAGATCATCAAACGAGTCTTTCACTACACACAACACTAGATTGTCTTACTTTACACGCAATCATGGCCTTCCTTGATAGCTTGCATCATACGGAATACCGAGTTTCACTAAACAATGATATGCTATTAAAATATTATTAAAACTAGCCGTTAGGAATAGTAATAACCACTTTTTGAAATTTTATAAATTTTATTTTTCAAAATGGACTTCATTTTTGGATTCGGAATATCGAAATTAGACTAGGGTGAAATTTTGGTATTTTTCTGAAAACTTTCAATTTTTTATGAATAGTGAAACCACTAATTGGTAGTTAAAAAAACTGAATTTTTCATAAACCATAATTTTACCACTTCTGTGAGTGGAATTTCAAAAATCCGAGAGACACCGTTGATTTCAGTAAATAAAATGTGGTTCAATGAGATGAAAATAATTATTGGTGAATAGCAACTTTTTACTTTTATTTACCACGGTTAAAAGTAAATAGGGTAATTAAGAGTAAAAATAATATTATTATTACCCCAAAACATGTCCTAATTCTATTGGATAAGTGTAATTCGACCAAAAATGTAACACCCCGAGCTTCCATGATAGGCTTCTCATTTAATAATGCAATAGCTTGCATGGTACGCAAGTTCGAGTTCTAACACACCGCGACTAATCAAAGTAGCCGTTATGAATAGTAATAACCACTTTTTAAAATTATAGAAATTTTATATTTCAAAATGGACTTCATTTTTGTATTCGTAATATCGAAATTATCCTAAGTTTAACTTTTTGTAACTTTCTGAGAACTTCCAATTTTTTATGAATAGTGATAAATACTTAAAACAACTTTTTTAATCAAAATAATTTATTGTGATAAATTATACTATTTAGTTGTTTTAATGTATAATAAGAATATATTTTTACCATTTTATCCAATGGTGGTCATTAGAATTAATTTAACATTGAAATTGGACATAAACAATTGCCAATCTTTTGATATAAATTGTTTCTTAAAAACACGCTATTGGTTGTGACAGCGGGAATTGATTATAAAATTAATTAATGCAACTTATATTTTTGGAATTTTGTAAAATAGACATCATTTTTGAATTTGGAATATCAATTATAGCTTAGTGTGAAATTTTGGAATTGTTCTGAAAAACGTCAATTTTTGATGAATAGTGAAAGCACTAAGTGGAAGTTAAATAACTGATTTTTCGTTTAAATGAAATATTACCACTTCTGTGATTTGATTTTAAAAAATCTGACATACATGGTTTTCATTATAAAGTAAAATGTGGTTAAATGAGATTAAAATAATTTTTTGGTGAATAGTAACTTTTAAGTTCTTAATCGCGATTAGAGGTGATTAGTGTAGTTTAAGGTAAAAAAAATGTTTTAATAATATGAGATGAGCTTGACACTTGTCCTACTCCTATTGGATGGGTCATGGCCGACCACGAAAACCCATGGGTCAACTTGGGGATCCCATGGAGCCACTTTAGTTGGAAAATGACATTAATATATATTTATTTAATGTTAAAATTAAATTGACACAAACATGAGTTATTTTACGAAAACAGTTTTTAAGTGGGGTTACACAAGTCCAAATTTTTACTATAAATATTCATTAGAAAGATAAAAAGATTTCCTACATCATAGTATTTTTTTTATAATTTTTAGACATTAAATAAAGTAAATTATTTATGACATCATTATGATGCAGCGATGACCTCATTATTTAACGATTTTAATAAAATGAAAAGATAATGAAAAATCCAAGGCTTACACTTGTACAAAGAATATTGGATGGGTATATTTAGAACCCTTATCACCTTAGGCACGAATTATATATGTGTGGGACCTTTAGAAACCGAAAATCATTGTATAATTGAATAACATTTCATTACTTTCCAAAAGTGCCTCTCCTCTCCACTTATAAAAGGCCCCCACCTCTACCACCTCATTCACACTTTCAAGCCATTTGGCTCGGCCAACCTCTGCCCAAATACTCTCCCAACTTCCCCCTATTACTCCTAGAAGCCTCACTTTGGGCATAACTCTTCCCAAGGAAGCCATTGTCTCAAATCAAAAAGAGTTACCCGATTTTGAGGTAATGTCTTCTCTAATGTTGTTTTGTTTTATTTTTCTTCTCCAACCCCCTAAACTCTTTTTATTCATTTATTTTGTAACAACACCAGTATCCTCAATATACTAGGATGTTGTTATAAGAAGTATTCGAGCTACACTTACACACACCTACATCTAATGGTTAAAGAACATACGGTTTCTGTGGATGGAGAATTTCTGCCTCAGGAAACGATGATTGTTCAACACTCATATAACACCTTCAAAGGTGGCCATTAAGATGTCACTATTTTTATATATGATATATAATATGTTTATGTTTTACTTATTCTTATGTATTTCTCATTTATGACATACTTTATGATTTCCATTATGGGTAAAATGCGATAATTTCATTTTAGGTAGTGCGGACTACCGCCCCCTCAAAGTGATTTGAATCGTTAATGCCATATGTGGGATGTATAAAGGATGGAGTAAATTGTATTATACACTATATTATGCTGGAATTATATTATACATTTATATCATTATGTTTTCGTTCCATTAAATATGAAATTGAAATGAATGTAGCGTTCATGCGTACGTACGACTTACCGTCTCCATGAACGGTGCATTTCATTTCTTACCTCTAAATGTTACGTAATATTATAAATGAATGTTTATACTGGATATATAAGATATATATGACATATAAATAATGAATATAATTCTGGAGATAATGGATATTCTACCACATAAACAACTTTTAATTATAAGAAGTTTATTGTTGACTCAAGTACCAAAGATCGACAAAACGACCGTTATTAACTTAGATAATTACATAATGCTCATATCATTATAATAAGTTATATAATAAGGATAATGAAATTTAAAATGGTTCTTAATAAGGTATATATTAACTCTAGTTTATTATTCAAGTGGTTAAAGAACGGTTGAGTCAAGTCAGACACAAGGTAAGGGCACTTCTTAACCCAACTTCCATTCTGTGGGTTAATCTCCTACTTTCAAATTATGTCATGATATTATTATGTTGTATATTGTATTTATACTTTCTTTATGTGTACATATAGTGAATACACATAATAGATCTATTTTATTTTAAAAATGATATTTTTAAGGACTTCGTCTCAATCCCCTTTCATTGAGGCATATTTGGCTCTATACACAACTTTCCTTTTATATGGTGTATAAAACCCTTTGACTTTTACATTTATTCAAAAGGAATATTTTTATACGAAGCATTTTGCTAAATGACAAAAGGGAATGTTTTTCTTTCCGTACTTATGCGGCGACAACGACTTCTCCGCCGCCGTGACCATTATTTGAGTTTCGGCTTCCTCTACAAGCCATCATTTTTTTAATGAAAAATAAATACAAAGTTTTAACTTTCTTTTATTTTGGTATTGAAAATGGTTTTGAAAGTGTTTTTATTATATCAATGTGTTGTATTGATATATTGTGATTGAAATGTGGAAATGTTATGTTTCCTTTATGCATGTTTTATGTGATACGATTATGTTCTGGTTTATGATATGTTTAAACCTATTCATATGATGAATGCATTGGACTTAATAAGTGACGGGTGGAGCCCGCTATAGCTCCTCGATGCATCGGCAGGTCTCATGAGACAAACTAGTGTCTTGGCACGAGGCTTTGACAAAATCTTATTTGTGGTCTTGGGACGAGGCCTTGGCTACGTGGTTATGATAGTCTGGAATTATGCATTCCATCATTATGAAAGTGGTTATTGATATTGCATGTGATTATTCGACCAGTAGAATATCCATGTGAATAAGTGAATGGCATTATCTCATTTTACTTTTGCTATATTATGTTGATGTTCATGTTTAAAAGGCTTTTGTTTTAGTTATACATTGCCTTAAATTTTTATGTTTATTTATGAAAGCTTCCGCTATATTGTTAACCTTACTGAGCATCTGAGCTCACCCCTTTCAATGTTTTAATATTTTTCCAGGATGTGAAGAAGTATTTTATGAATGACCAACAGGGTTAGTCAGAAAGGGATATGATTGTGGACTATGAAGACCATGTTATTGTAGTTTTTCACTTTATGATGTAATGTAACGTTTATGAATGTATCTAGTGTTTCCAAGGCTACTAAACTAATCGGTCTTTCGAGACTTGATCTTTTGTGATCATTCCAATGTTACGAAGTAATGCACCGGCTCTGGGTATCTGGGGTCGGGGCGTTACAGTTGGTATCAGAGGCAGTTTAGTACTAACCTTGGAAGCTAGATTTAGATAAACTCTGATTAGAGCACATAGCCTGAAGATAGACTTTGAGGATTAGTATAGAAGAACTTCCTGGAATTTTGGTATTGTAGAGATGTTGTGAGTTTTCCGAGAAATACATCCCTGTCTGGATACGAGCAGGTAGAGGCGGCTCTGGCACAGATGTACCTAGGGGTAAAACCCGAAAACACCGCTTTGAGCTAGACTCGAACGGGAACTGGTGCACGACAACGGGCCTTCCTGCACTCTTGGTTACGACACTCCCGGGGGATATGATTAGGATAATTCTCATTTTATTTACAAACCACTATGAAGGGTTATGAGTATATACTTCCTCAAAGAAAACATTTCTTTTTATGATTATGGATTATATCCATAAATAGTTCAATTTATGTAAAATGTTTAACAAGTATGGAATTATGTATTTTGATTCATAAACTAATCTAGTTTATGCCATTGTTTAGAAATGGCGCCTAGTGGAAGAAATGAAAACCGTATCAATGCATGAACTCCGTGTAGGGATTGCCCTCCTGCTCAAGATAATTATTGTGGATCTGGAGATACAACTGGTGCTGGTCAACTTATTACCATACGGGGAAAACTCACTCAGGTTATGAATAATAACCTTACTCGTATGGAGCACCCTGATCCGCAACATGAAGGATCAATGCTAGATAGATTCATGAGGCAACAACCACCAACCTTCAATGGGAGTACAAATCCTATAGTAGCTGAGCAATGGATAAATTCCTTAGAGAAAATATTCCATGCCTTGGGGAGTAGTGAAAGGGAGAAGGTTGTCGTGGCAGTTTACCGCCTCACTGGAGATGCCGATCAATGGTGGTCGCTGATTTGAAACACAAAGGAAGATGATGACGTATCGAATATGGAATGGAGGGAGTTCAAAGAGCTTTTCTTAGAAAAATACTTTCCTCGTGACCATCGAGCAGATATGGAAAGGCAATTTCTGAGTTTGAGGCAGAAAGAGGATGAGAATGTCGTAAAGTATGATTCTAACTTTACAAGGTTAGCGAGGCATACTGCCGATTATATACGTAACCCAAGGAGTAAGATTGATCGTTTCTTTGATGGGTTAAAACCATTTCTCCGTCGAGCTTTAGTATCACAATCCTTCTCATCATACGAAGATATTGTCTCGTGTTCTATCAAGACAGAAAAGGAATTCTCTAAGTCTTATGACAACAATGTAAAGCAAGAGAATAAGAGAACGGTGGAACAAGAGACAGATAAAGGGAAAAAGGGAAAGAAGTATTTTCCATTATGTGATAATTGTGGGAAGAATCACCCTGGTACTTGCCTAAAAGGAATGGGAGTTTGTTATAAATGTGGAGAAAATGGTCACCAGGCTCGTGATTGCAAGGGAAAGAAAGAGGCTGTCAAAGTTGAATGCTACAATTGTAGAGAAATGGGTCATTATGAAAATGAATGCCCTAAGCGTCAGGGAAACTTACCTCAGAAAAGGCCAAGGGATCAAGGCCAATCTTATGCTATGACTACAGTTGAAGCGGAATAATTAATTTATTGGTGCTTTTGGACTCAAGGATTATATTATGGTTATAAGAATAATGTGATATATATAAAGATTGTACTGCAGTACTTTTTGATTTCAGTAAGGTTTTAATATGATTAAGGTAATCATATTTTTAGTATGTAACAATAAGAGAAACTTATCTTTATTTGGGGAATCTGATAAATTGGTTTTGGAATTAAGAGACCTTTTAGAGAAAGTCTGGACATAGGTATTTTGGATAACTATAAAGGTTGGAATGGATTAAGTTGAACCTTGGATAGTAAATTTAAGGTTAAAAATTTTCTGGAGATTATTCTTGGAATACTATAGTTTTATGAAAAGGACAACCTGCAGGGTGGGGCATAACCCGTCGCGTCGGAAAAAGCTGCAGGAATCGAACCCACAATCATAGTGCGACAGGCCTTTATTTCCTACCACTAGCCTACAAGAAGTCCCTGGTTATTACAAAATAATTTTACTAATCTAAATGGTATGTGTTAACATTTAGAACCTTATACAATTAGGATAAGTATAATATTTTTGAGTTATATTATCTTTTGGAGTGAAAGATGAGTTGAAGGTTGAAACTCTAATTGTCAAGCATAAATATATATATACTTATCTCTTATTCAATGAATAAATTAATTCTTAAACTTTAGTAAAGGGATATTAAAACAAAAAAATGTGTTATCCTAATACCTTATGTCTTGTTGAACTGATGATATTTTAAATCAACATAGATTGAAGGCTTTGAGGCCCTCAATTTGACAGTTTATTGTGATTGATGACCCCAATCGCTCCCTACAAATATTTACGTTTTTCCTCCAATTATATGTCTCTAATTTACACCAATGTTCTCCTTATCGAGATCATAATTTGGTGGTGACTTTCTTATTTCCATTTCCCTCTTATTAAGGCTAAATTTTATTAACCTTATTTCCGATGTGGGTTTTCCACAAAGGTATTTTCTATTTTCAACCTTTTATTTTCAAAGAAAAATTTCAAATTGCGAGGACGCAATTTATTGAAGGAGGGGAGAATGTAACACCCCGAGCTTCCATGATACGCTTCTCATTTAACAATGCAATAGCTTGCATGGTACGCAAGTTCGAGTTCTAACACACCGCGACTAATCAAAGTAGTCGTTATGAATAGTAATAACCACTTTTTAAAATTATAGAAATTTTATATTTCAAAATGGACTTCATTTTTGTATTCGTAATATCGAAATTATCCTAATTTTAATTTTTTGTAACTTTCTGAGAACTTCTAATTTTTTATGAATAGTGATAAATACTTAAAACAAATTTTTTAATAAAAATAATTTATTTTGATAAATTATACTATTTAGTGGTTTTAAAGTATAATTAGAATATATTTTTACCATTTTATCCAATGGTGGTCATTAGAATTAATTTAACATTGAAATTGGACATAACCAATTGCCAATCTTTTGATTTAAATTGTTTCTTAAAAACACGCTATTTGTTGTGACAGCGGGAATTGATTATAAAATTAATTAATGAAACTTATATTTTTGGAATTTTGTAAAATAGACATAATTTTTGAATTCGGAATATCAATTATACCTTAGGGTGAAATTTTGGCATTGTTCTGAAAAACTTCAATTTTTGATGAATAGTGAAACCACTAAGTGGAAGTTAAATAACTGATTTTTCATTTAAATGAAATATTACCACTTCTGTGATTTGATTTTCAAAAATCCGACATACATGGTTGTCATTAAGAAGTAAAATGTGGTTCAATGAGATTAAAATAATTTTTTGGTGAATAGTAACTTTTAAGTTCTTAATCGCGATTAGAGGTGATTAGTGTAGTTTAAGGTAAAAATAATGTTTTAATAATATGAGATGAGCTTGACACTTGTCCTAATCCTATTGGATGAGTCATGGCCGACCAAGACAACCCATGGGTCAACTTGGGGACCCCATGAAGCCACTTTAGTTGGAAAATGACATTAATATATATTTATTTAATGTTAAAATTAAATTGACACAAACATGAGTTATTTTACTAAAATAGTTTTTAAGTGGGGTTACACAAGTCCAACTTTTGACTATAAATATTCATTAGAAATCTAAAAAGAGTTCCTACATCATAGTATTTTTTTTATAATTTTTAGACATTAAATAAATTAAATTATATATGACATCATTATGATGCAGCGATGACCTCATTATTTAACGATTTTAATAAAATGAAAAGATAATGCAAAATCCAAGGCTTACACTTGTCCAAAGAATATTGGATGGGTATATTTCGAACCTTTATCACCTTATCCACGAATTATATAAGTGTGGGACCTTTAGAAACCGAAAATCATTGTATAATTGAATAACATTTCATTACTTTCCAAAAGTGCCCCTCCTCTCCACTTATAAAAGGCCCCCACCTCTACCACCTCATTCACACTTTCAAGCCATTTGGCTCGGCCAAACTCTGCACAAATACTCTCCCAACTTCCCCCTCTTACTCCTATAAGCCTCACTTTGGGAAGAACTCTTCCCAATGAAGCCTTTGGCTCAAATCAAAAAGAGTTACCCGATTTTGAGGTAATGTCTTCTCTAATGTTGTTTTGTTTTATTTTTCTTCTCCAACCCCCTAAACTATTTTTATTCATTTATTTTGTAACAACACCAGTATTCTCAATATACTAAGATGTTTTTATAATAATTCTTCGAGCTACACTTACACACACCTACATCTAATGGTTAAAGAACATACGGTTTCTGTGGATGGCGAATTTCTGCCTCACGAAACGATGATTGTTCAACACTCATATAACACCTTCAAAGGTGGCCATTATGATGTCACTATTTTTATATATGATATATAATATGTTTATGTTTTACTTATTCTTCTGTATTTCTCATTTATGGCATACTTTATGATTTCCATTATGGGTAAAACGCGATAATTTCATTTTAGGAAGTGCGGACTATCACCCCTCAAAGTGATTTGAATCGTTAATTCCATATGTGGGATGTATAAAGGATGGAGTAAATGGTATTATACACTATATTATACTGGAATTATATTATACATTTATATCATTATGTTTTCGTTCCATTAAATATGAAATTGAAATGAAAGTAGCGTTCATGCGTACGTACGGCTTACCGTCTCCATGAATGGTGCATTTCATTTCTTACCTCTAAATGTTACGTAATATTATAAATGAATGTATATACTGGATATATAAGATATATATGACATCTAAATCATGAATATAATTCTGGAGATAATTGATATTCTACCACATAAACAACTTTTAATTATAATAAGTTTATTGTTGACTCAAGTACCACAGATCGACAAAACGACCATTATTAACTTAAATAATTACATAATGTTCATATCATTGTAATAAGTGATATAATAAGGACAATGAAATTGAAAATGGTTCTTAATAAGGTATATATTTACTCTAGTTTATTATTAAGGAGGTTAATGAATGGTTGAGTCAAGTCAGACACAAGGTAAGGGAACTTCTTAACCAAACTTCCATTCTTTGGGTTAATCTCCTACATTCAAATTATGTCATGATATTATTATGTCGTATATTGTATTTATACTTTCATTATGTGTACATATAGTGAATACACATAATAGATCTATTTTATTTTAAAAATGATCTTTTTAAGGGCTTCGTATCAATTCCCTTTCATTGAGGCATATTTGGCTCTATACACAACTTTCCTTTTATACGGTGTATAAAACCCTTTGACATTTACATTTATTCAAAAAGAATATTTTTATACGAAGCATTTTGCTAAATGACAAAAGGGAATGTTTTTCTTTCCGTACTTATGCGGCGACAACGACTTCTCCGCCGCCGTGACCATTATTTGAGTTTCGGCTTCCTCTACAAGCCATCATTTTTTTAATGAAAAATAAATACAAAGTTTTAACCTTCTTTTATTTTGGTATTGAAAATGGTTTTGAATGTGTTTTTATTATATCAATGTGTTGTATTGATATATTGTGATTGAAATGTGGAAATGTTATGTTTCCTTTATGCATGTTTTATGTGATACGATTATGTTATGGTTTATGATATGTTTAAACCTATTCATATGAGGAATGCATTGGACTTAATAAGTGACGGGTGGAGCCCGCTATAGCTCCTCGATGCATCGGCAGGTCTCATGAGACAAACTAGTGTCTTGGCACGAGGCCTTGACAAAATCTTATTTGTGGTCTTGGTACGAGGCCTTGGCTACGTGGTTATGATAGTCTGGCATTATGCATTCCATCATTATGAAAGTGGTTATTGATATTGCATGTGATTATTCGACCAGTAGAATATCCATGTGAATAAGTGAATGGCATTATCTCATTTTACTTTTGCCATATTATGTTGATGTTCAAGTTTAAAAGGATTTTTTTTTAGTTATACATTGCCTTAAATTTTTATGTTTATTTATGAAAGCTTCCGCTATATTGTTAACCTTACTGAGCATCTGAGCTCACCCCTTTCATTGTTTTAATATTTTTCCAGGATGTGAAGAAGTATTTTATGAATGACCTGCAGGGGTAGTCAGAAAGGGATATGATTGTGGACTATGAAGAGCATGTTATTGTAGTTTTTCACTTTATGATGTAATGTAACGTTTATGAATGTATCTAGTGTTTCCAAGGCTACTAAACTAATCGGTCTTTCGGGACTTGATCTTTTGTGATCATGCCAATGTTACGAAGTAACGCACCGGCTCTGCGTAGCTGGGGTCGGGGCATTACAAAAAACAACCTTAGGAATAAAATATGACCATTTAGTCCCACTTGGATTAGATTAGGACATTTATTATTAATTTATTTAATGAAGGGTTAAAATAGTTAAAATCAAAGTTAAATAACTAAATAATTTTTAATATAGGTTTATACATAAGATAAGATTGACTATAAATATTCATTAGAAATCTAAAAAACATTTCCTACATAATGGTATCTTATTTGTAATTTTTAGACATTAAATAATTTAATTTATTTATGACACAAAGATGATGTAGTATTTATCTTATTAATGAAATATTGACATAATTGATGTTATCAATACCCAAATAAATGTAGTTTGAGACTTTTTATGGATTACACTAATTTTATAGGTTAATATTACATGTTAGTGTTGATTTAAGTAACTTTTTTCGAACTAATCATTCTGTTATGATTTTTAAAAAAATCAATTACTAAATAATGTCAAAATATACACAAAATAGTTTTCAAAACAAATATTATATTATTAATTGTATTTTATTCATAAAAATATGAGGTTCGGCCAAATTACATAGATAAGGTTATATATATTAATAATAAACAACTTGGGGTTCCTTTGGATTGTTATAGTATGTTTATTAACATTATAGTGTAAGAACACAAAAAGACACGGTAATAGTAAAATTATCTAAATTAATACTAATTATAGATGATAAGGTTAAAATAGGAACCTAAAAATGTCTAAATTATATTGGATGAGATTATTTCTACCCATCCCACCATAGCTTCGAAATAAATCAATTTGGAGCTATTAAAAACCGAATTTGGCTTTATAATAAAATAATATTTTTAGTTTTTCCAAAGCATCCCCTCTCCTCCCTTATAAAAGGGCACCTCGTCTATCTCTTCCTCACACCACTTTGAGCCTTCAAGCTCGGCCAACCCCTACCAATATCTCCTCTCCAATTCCCTATAGACATCCTAGAGTTCCTGGTCTTCTTCAAAGACTAATTTTAGTGCCCTAAGAGGAGGTCGCAAAGAGGCGCTTCAAAGAAGAGGTAATGCCCATTACCAATTCTTTCATCTTTATTTCTTCTTCCACTTATTATTCTTTAGTTGTTTCATTATGAAGTAATTACATAAGTATCCCTCATATACTTATATGTTATTATAAGTATGAAACAACCCAATTTCAGCATCTATCTATCCCACAGAAAATGAAATCACCACGTGTGCGTACGTACGAAATACCGTCTCCACGCCGTGGTGTAATCTATTTTCCACCACCACCTTACTTGGATTGGTATAATGGTGTAAATAATGAATATATATGATTATTGTAAACTGATATTGATTCTGAAATAGTATACATACACTCCAATACAATTCCACGATCATGGGAACGATATCATCACTCGTGCGTACGTACGGAATACCGTCTCCACGATGTGATGCGACTCGTTCTACATGATCTTCATTGAAAAGTGATTATATAAATGAATTTAATGAATGAATATGAAATATATTACACTAATACCATTCTGTAAATGAGTTATCTATAACCTAAAAAGAAGAATAAGAATTTATTCGGCAAAACACGCATAAGAACAAAAAGTAATAAGCACCCGAATAACAAGTAGAAATGAAATATTACTAATAACAATCTAAGAATATGAACATATATAATATCATAACAATGTGTATGATTCTGGAATAAGTCAATTCCATTATTTAAATCATTATACAGGAGTTTTGGACACTTACGATGCAAATCCGACCTAAGGTAAGGGAAATATCACAATCTCATTTTTATCTTTGATTGTTTATACTTGGGAAATTACTGGGGTGTATTTTATAATCCACATCCATATTTCCTCAATATGTAATATTTATATCCTTCTACAATAGTTTAAATCCAATTTTACCCTTCGGTGAGTTTTTAGTAAAGGATATGAAAGGAATCTTTTGTCGTTTTTCGTACGTAGTACTTTTTGACTTTTCCAACAAAAGTACGAGAAAATGTTTTTTTAACTTATACGAACTGAATGGATTTTTAAAACATTATTTCCAAGAATCTTCCTTTACAAGTTTTCATGTTTAATTTTAATCAACTTCTTTTAGTTTAAAATAGTATGACATGTTAATAAAGGAAAAATGTTTTTGAAGTGGAAAGGATATTTTCCTCAGGAATGGAATTCAAGTTTTTTTTATCAAAATTATCTTCCATATAATATAATATAGTGTTCTATTTCTATACCTATTATTACAATGATTTGATTATGTTGTGATGGAATTATTTTTATGAATTCCTTTATCTTATATGAATTTTTTTATGATGTCACGATGTTTAAGAATCCCATTTTTATAATATGGGTTATGCAATGATGTATGATTTATTATTTTGTGGAACACATAAGAATGGTATCATTATGAGATGGGTGGGACCTATATCTCCCTCCAATGCATTGGGTAAAGATTTTATATCTCATGAGATAGAAATGGCTGGAACGACAGGTTAAACCGGTTCAGTGAAACAGGACTGAAACGAGGAATGAACTCAGTTCAGAAATGGACTTTTTCCACTAAGATAGTCTTGGAAATGAGTCTTGACTAATAAGAAATGATTCTCTATGATTATGTGTGTATGCCAAAATGTTTCATGTTTAATGTTATGATTATTTGGATTACATTTCACTACTATGATTTATCCCATGATATGAAATTATGATCTCTTTTGCAGGTTAAGATTTACAAAATTTTATGTTCTTATGAATATGATGTGAATGATATTTGTTTTGTTTACCCTTACTGAGCATTTGAGATCACCCTTTTGTATGTTTTCTTTCACTAGGTCAGGAAGAAGGGTATTAAGTAAGATATGCCAAAAAGGGACTATATAAATGATGAAATAAATGGGAGACAGTGTAGATGCTTTATGAACCCGTTGTTTATGTTTCCTAGTTTCTAAAGACACTATACCTATACGGTACTTTCGTGGTTTTTTTATATGATGTATTAAGTGTACTTTAATTTTGATTTATTAACAATGTATGTAAAGTATGGTTTGTTATAGTTGGTATCAGAGTAAAGGTATAGTCAACCTTTGGAAACTAAGATGTGAAAGACTTAGTAAGAACCCTAAGGATAAGTCTAAGCATAGAACACAATCTTAGTGTTCTATAAATGGCCATGAATATCCTAGGATAAGACCTTAAGTGTGAAATTTTATTCTTGATTATGTGGTTTTCCTATTATAATTAGTGTTGCTCACACTATTTTTCTTGGTTTTAGTCAATGGCTGGAACCCGAAGGAACCGTGTTAATGCGGAATGCGACGGGCAATGCAATGATTGTCCCCCTGAGAAACCAAACATTATGGGAGATAGAATGAAAAATCTTTTATCCATGCTCACACAACTTTCTCAATCTATGAATCATGCAAGACTTCCAAACGAGCAAAGGAAGGAGCAACATTTTGTTGAATCCTTCATGAGGCAGCGTCCACCTTCATTCAATGGTTCTACTGATCCATTCATTGCTGAACAATGTATTAGTACTACTGAAAAGATATTTTCAGTTCTTCAATGTTCTGAACATGATAAAGTCATCTTAGCAGTCTATCGTTTGGAAGGTGATGCTGATCAATGGTGGAATCTTATCAAGAATACGAGGCAAAGAGATGAAATTGAGTCCATTGAATGGGACGAGTTCAAGAACTTATTTTTCAATAAGTACTTCCCTCGTATTCTCCGAACAAAGATGGAGAAGGAGTTTCTTGAACTAAAGCAAAAGAATGATGAATCTATTGGTACCTATGAAGAACATTTTACAAGACTTTCAAGGTACGCTTCTGGTATTATTATCCAACCTGAGAGTAAGATCGATCGATTCTTTAGTGGCTTAAAACCAAGTCTTCAAAGGGTGTTATCCATAAGGGACTTCAATAGCTACGAGGAAATCTTTCGATGTGATCTCAAAGTTGAGATGGAGATTGGAGTAACCCATCAGTCATTTGGGTTTGATAAGAAGAGGAAAATGGAATTCAAAGGAAAATAAAAAGAGCACACTGAAAAGAAGATGAGGTTTCCCTTATTCTTAAGGTCTGGAAAGAAACATGGAGGGAGTTGTTTTAAAGGGACAAGAAAATGTTTCCAATGTGGGAAGGAAGGTCATCGGGCATTTGAATTTAGCAATGATGGGAAGAAAATGTCTAATGATGCAAACAAAGGAAGGGATACGTAGAATGAACCTACTACACTTCAATGTTTCAAGTGTAAGGAGATGGGGAATTATGCTAATCAATGCCCAAATCCAAGGGTTGATGATGATGGTCAACGTCAACAAACTCTTAAGGCTAAAGACAAAGGAAAGTCACATGCAATTTCTATCAGCGATGTGGAGTACGATAACGATGTGGAGAAAGGTACACTTACCATACACTCTAAAGTAGAAAATGTTTTATTTGATTCTGGATCCACCAAGTCTTTTATTTCTGAATATTTTTCTATGGGTATCACTGTATTACCTCAACAATTAGATGTTGAGTTAGCTGTGATAACCCCTAATGGCACAACAGTCGCATCAAAAGTTTACAATTCTTATCCAATTGAAGTTTGTGGGAAAGTGCTTACTATAAATCTTGTGATCCTCCCTATAGTGGAATTTGATGTGATTCTTGGCATGGATTGGCTTTCTTTATATGGAGCTCGTATCAATTTCCACAGAAGGGAAGTCACATTTCATATTCTAGATCAATTTATGATCGTCTATCGATGCAAGGATGAACATAACCTTCCAGTGGAAATTTATTCCATCTTATGGGTCTTTATTCCACTAAATGAAGGTTATTTATCTCAAATGGTTAGAGAGAAACTCACGATTAAGAATATTCCCATTGTACGGGAGTTTGATGATGTCTTTCCGGAGGAATTTCCGGGTCTTCCACCAAATTATGAAGTTGAGTTTTCAATAGAACTCATACCGGGTGCTTTTCCAATTTCAAAGACACCTTATAGAATGGCCCCAATTGAGTTGCAGGAATTGAAGAAGCAACTCCAAGAGAATCTTGATAAGGGGTTCATACGCCCTACTACGTCACCTTGGGGAGCACCTATTCTGTTTTTTTAGTAGAAAGATGGATCAATGAGACTCTATATTTATTATCGAGAACTTAACAAGATCACTATCAAGAAAAAATATCCTCTCCCACGCATTGATGACTTATTTGACCAACTACGCGGAGCTCAATACTTTTCCAAGATTGATCTTCATTTACGGTATCATCAATTAAGGGTAAAAAGGGAGGGTATACCAAAGACGGCTTTCCGTACAAGTTATGGACACTATGAATTTATAGTGATTCCATTTGGTCTTACTAATGCCCCTACTATCTTCATGGATTTGATGAATATTGTCTTTAGATACTATATTGATCAGTTTGTGGTAGTCTTTATAGAAGATGTTCTTGTCTATTCAAAGAGGAAGGAAGAACATTAAGATCACTTGAGAATTATATTGAAGACCCTGATATAGGAGAAGCTTTTGGCCAAATTTACCAAGTGTGAATTTTGTCTTCAAAGAGTTTCATTTTTGGGTCACATAATCTCTAAATAGGGGATATCTGTGGATCCAGCAAAAACAGAGGTTATCGAAAGATGGTTGAGACCAACAACAGTAATTGAGATCCGAAGTTTTCTTGGTTTTGCTGTATATTATCAACGTTTTGTGAATGATTTTTCACGATTATCTAATCCACTCACCATGTTGACTCGTAAAGGAGTTAAGTTTGTCTGGACGGAGGAATGTGAATAGGATTTCAAGGAGTTGAAAAGAAGGTTATCCAGTGCACCTGTGCTCACACTACCTTGTAGTGGAGAAAGGTTTGTGATCTACAGTGATTCATCCAAGAAGGTATTGGGGTGTGTTCTGATGAAAAATGATATGTTGATAGCTTATGCCTCATGACAGTTGAAAATCCATGAGAAAAATTACCCAACTCATGATTTGGAGTTAGCTGTGGTAATATTTGCATTAATGATTTGGAGGCATTATCTTTATGGAGAATGGTGTGATATTTATTTTGATCATAAAAGTTTAAAGTATATTTTCAAACAAAAGGAGCTGAATATGCGCTAAAGAAGATGTTTGGAGCTGATTAAGGATTACGACTGCTTAATCCATTACCACCCTGAGAAAGCAAACAAGGTGGCAGATGCATTAAGTCGACAAGACCATGCCAGTTTATCCATGATGAGGATCACAAAAGATCCAATATTTATGGATTTACAAAGGATGGATCTTGGAATTATAATGGAAAGGAAAAAATCTTATCTTTCTTAGATGAATGTTTAACCATCTATACATGTGAAGATTAAAGAGGCACAGAAAGAAGATGTCGAGTTACAAAATAAGATGAGAAATGATCCTAAATTAGACATTTATTGTGATGGGATAATAATGTTTAGGAATCGGGTTTGTGTTCCTCCTATCCCCGAATTAAAGAAGGAGCTTCTGGATGAGGCTCATAGGTCTTCATTCTCTATTCATCTTGGAAGCACGAAGATGTATACGAACCAGAAAGAGTACTTATAGTGGGATGGCATGAAAAGAGATGTTGCTGAATATGTCTCTCGATGCTTGGTTTTTCATCAAGTTAAACCTGAGAGACAGATGTCTAAGGGGATGTTACAACCATTACCCAAACCAGAATGGAAATGGGAAAACATCACTATGGACTTTGTCACCAGACTTCCTAAAACATCCAAAGGCAATAATTCTATTTGGGTCATAGATTATCATCTAACAAAGTCCGCACACTTCATCTCTATTAGAGAGGATTTCTCTCTGGATCAGCTTGCTAGGATATATGTGAAGGAAGTGGTAAGATTGCATTGAGTAACACTTTCTATTATATCTGATCAGGATCCGAGGGTTACCTAAATGTTCTGGCGAAGGCTTTAGCATACTCTGGATACAGAGTTGAGTTTCAGCACTGCTTATCATCCTCAGACAGACGGTCAGTCTGAGAGAACAATTAAAACTCTAGAAGACATGTTGAGAGCTTGCTCTATGGATTTCAATGGTGGTTGGGATCAACACCTACCTTTGGTGGATTTTTCTTATAATAATACCATTTACTCCAGTATTCAGAAGGATCCTTATGAAGCTCTCTATGGAATGAAATGCAGGACTCCAACTTTCTAGGATGAATTTGGGGAAGGAAAGCTATTAGGACATGATCTTGTTGATGAGATGGCAGAAAAGGTCCGATCTATTCAACAACACATAAGAGTAGCTCAGAGTCGATAGAAAAGTTATTCCGACTGCTGAATAAATTACCTATATTTTGAAGTGGGTGATAAAGTGTTCTTACGAATATCTCCCTGGAAGAGGGTCATGAGATTTCGAAAAAAGGGGAAGTTGAGCCCTAGATATATCGGTCCTTTCGAAATACTGGATCGTGTTGGAAAGGTAGGTTATCGATTGGAGCTTCCACCGAATCTCTCTTAAGTTCACGATGTGTTCCATGTATCTCTCCTGAGGAAGTACATACCTAATCCTTCACATGTACTCAGCTCAGAAGTTGTAGCGCTGGAATGAACTCGGTTCAGAAATGGACATTGTCCAC
The DNA here is from genome assembly GCA_963277665.1 of Viscum album. NCBI lineage: Eukaryota > Viridiplantae > Streptophyta > Magnoliopsida > Santalales > Viscaceae > Viscum > Viscum album. The sequence continues at coordinate 1,922,714,235 of OY728122.1, read as the reverse complement.
TAAGATAGTCTTTTCAATGAGTCTTGACTAATAAGAAATAATTCTCTATGATTATGTGTGTATTACACAAAGTATCATGTTTCAAGTTATGATTATTGGGATTACATTTCACTACTATGATTTATCCCATGTTATGAAATTATGATCCCTTTTGCAGGTTATGATTTCCAAAATGTTATGTTCTTATGAATATGATGTGATTGATATTTCTTTTGTTTACCCTTACATAGAATTTGAGCTCACCCTTTTGTATGTTTTCTTTACCCAGGTCAGGAAGAAGGGTATTAGGTAAGATATGCCAAAAAGGGACTATAGATATGATGAAATAAATGGGAGATAGTGTAGACGCTTTATGAACCAGTTGTTTATGTTTCCTAGTTTCTAAAGACACTATACCTATATGATCCTTCATGGTTTTGTTATAAGTTTTAGTAAGAGTACTTCAATTTTGATGTATTAACAATGTATGTAAAGTTTGGGTCGTTATATGAAGTGTAGGGATTCTTTGTCCAGCTTAATGTCCACCTCTCCATAGACGTCAAGTATACTTAATTCATGGAGCGATGGTTGGAGGGAACTGATAATGCATGTCCTGAAAGAATGGCGAGAGCAGTACTCTTCAATACAAGGTGCTGGACCCTGTGGAAAGCATGAAATCAGTCCAGGTTCGAGGGGCTCCCTTCAACGGGGAGAACCATTATTGTGAGAACCCAGAACCTACTGGATGATTGGATGTCCTGCCTCAGCAGCTAGAAATATGTCCCCTCTCTTCGAATTCTTCAAATTCTATTATCAACAATTTTCACCAGCTCCGTGACTCAGGGGAACTGGGTGCGATGGATTCCTCATTCAGATGGGTTCAAGCTTAACACGGAAGGGTCCGGAATCTCGAGTGTCATCTGCGGAGGAGGAATGGTTGGGGATTATAGCGGCAGTGTTGTTCTGTCTTTCATGGCTCATTATGGAAATGGTAACTCCCTCTAGGCTGAGGCGAAGACAGTCTTGATAGGTATCTCCCTTTGCATGAAAGAGAACATCAAGCTTTCCTAGGTGGAAACAGACTCTACGGTGTTTCATGACTCCTTTAAAGGGAAAGGCCGCATTCCCTGATCTATTATATACACCATCAGGAAGTGTCAATCTCCCATTAACAACAATATGATGGTGACACACAATTGGCGGGAGGGGAACAAAGTAGCAGATCATCTTGCTTATTAGGCAGATTAAACATTCAATGTTACCTGTCTCAATAGCTTCTCTTTCCTAAAACCTGATGGGGTGAACCTGATATGAGGGGATGACCTTAGACTGCATTACTATAGGCCTCCTTAGGCCCAGGTGTCCTGCGGGTCTTCTACTCTTTAAAGGAATAAAAACAAAAACTATGATGATGATGAGACTCCTAAGAAAATAACTTTTCACCATATATTATAAAAAATACATGTTTAATGCAAAATGAATCACAAATCATTACATACCCAAATCTAGGATGAGAAAAAAATGGGATTTGAGCAAATTTCAAACTCTTATTCAACTCTAATAATTATTTCTCAGACTATTCTGTCTATTAGAATTTGATGGGGATGTGGAGGGGATGTGATGGATGGGGGGGTGTGCAGGGGTGAGGTGAATTACTACTGGAAGAGTGGTTTTCATATGAAGATTGAAATGGGTGTAAATAATGTTTTGAGTTATTGAAACTGCTATTCAACTCTGCTGGAATATTGTTGTCATATGAAGATTGAAATAGGGAATTGATGTACATGACATGGTTGGAAGAGTTTGATGACTTTGTGTATTTTATTTGTGATATTCTAGGTGTTTTTATGCTATTTTATGTCTGTTTGTATGTGTTTTTGTGCTATTTTTTATGTAGGTGTATACTGGAGGGGCTACTGAAGGGTCTGCTATGAAATAGTTATGAAAATACACAATAATTTTTTTAAACCATTGGTATACGTTTATAAAATGATTTCTGATTGTGTTTATAATATGGTAAAATGATCCATGTGTCATTTGTGATGTGTAAGAGTCAACCTCGCCTCAATCCGAGTCACAGTGTGAACGGTACCACACTATGTCTGTCTCTTTTGTTTAAAATGGACATCATTTTGAGGGAAAACAACAACTGGAATTAGGAAAACCATCCAAACATATTTGGATTGTGTTGATACTTTAGTAAAATGATCCATGAGTCATATTTGATTTTTACGAGTAAACCCTGCATCAATCCGAGGAATGGTGTGGCGAGTATAACTCAATGTTTCTCTCATTTGTTTTAAATGGACACCCTTTTATGTAAAAACCACCAGCATATAGAAAACTGACCAAAATTATTTGGATTGTGTTGATACATTAGCACAACGATCCATGGGACATTTTTAACATGTAGGAGTCAACCCCGTATCAATCTGAGGAGCGGTGTGGCTGGTACCACTCAAATTGTCTCAGCATTATTTTAAATGAACAACATTTTAAGTGAAAAAACAATTGGCATATGGAAAACTGACCAAATGCATTCGGATTGTGTTGATACATTAGGAAAATGATCCATGGGTCATTTTGGATGTGTACGAGTCAACCCCGCATTAATTAGAGGCACAGTGAGGCCAGTACCACTATAAATTTATCTCTTTTGATTAAAATAGACATCATTTTAAGTGAAAACAACAACTGGCATATAGAAAACTGACCAAACATATTCATATAGTGTTGATACTTTAGGAAAACGATCTATGAGTCATGTGTGACGTGTATGAGTCAATCTCACATCAATCCTAAGCACGGTGTGGCCGGTATCACTCTAAGTGTCTCTCTTATGTTTAAAATGGACATCATTTTATATAAAAACAACCGTCATACAGAAAACTGACCAAACATATTTAGATTCTATTGATACCTTAGGAAAATGATCCATGAGTCATTTTTAATGTGTACAAGTCAACCCTGCCTCCATGTGAGGCGTGGTGTTCATGGTACCACTCAACATTTCACGCATTTATTTGAAAGGATCAACATTTTAAATGAAAACAAGACCTGACATACGGAAAACCGGCCAAATGCATTCGGATTATGTTGATACTTTACAAAAACGATCCATGGGTCATTTTTTACGTGTACGAGTCGACCCTGCCTCAATCCAAGGTGTGATGTTCCTGGTACCACTCAAAGTGTCTCACCTTTATATGAAATGATCATATTTTGAAATGAAAACAACCACTCGTATATGGAAAACTAACCAAACAAATTCTGATTATGTTGATACATTATGAAAATGATCCATGGGTCATTTTTGACATGTATGAGTTAACCCCACATCAATCTAAGGCACGGTGTGGCCAGTAGAACTCTATGTGTCTCTCTTTTGTTTAAAATGGACACTGTTTTAAGTGAAAACAACTGACATATGGAAAATTGACCAAACATAATCGGATTGTGTTGATACTTTAGAACAACGATCCATGGGTCATTTATGACGTGTACGAGTCAACTAAGCCTCAATCTGAGGCCTGGTGTGGCCGGTACCAATAACAGTGTCTCACCTTTAGTTTAAATGGACAACATTATAAGTGAAAATAGCAACTGGCATAGAGAAAACCAACCAAATGCATTCGGATGGTGTTTATACTTTAAGAGAATGATCCATTGGTCATATGTGATGTGTACAAGTCAACCTTGCCTCAATCGAGGCACAGTGTGGGAGGTATCACTCTAACTGTCTCTATTTCGTTTAAAATGGACATCATTTTAAGTAAAAACAACTAGCATACGGAAAACCAACTAAACATATTCAGATTGTGTTGATACTTTAGCACAATTATCCATGGTCCAGCCTCACACAATCCACTTCTCATGTGAGTAACTCCTACCCCTATTCGAAAACACATGACATTAAATACGCCAAGGAAAACTATATTCCCTAAGTCACACAAGCTCATTGATACACACCCATTATCATCATCACTATGTTAAAAGACACTTACTCCATACCATGGGACATTATATTTGTGTTTGGTTGAATTAATTTATTCATTTACTTATTTTGGGTTATTATCTTTTAATTTTTAACTTAGTCATGTATGTGTTATACAAAATGAAATTTTGTATGTACTCTTAATTTTGTATCACATATAATTACATATTCAGTTTTTAATATATTTTATTCATAATTGTTTATTTTATTGTCTTTATAATTGATTACTAAATTTTTTATCCTTATTGTATTCATAATTGATTATATAATTTCTGATAGTACAATTCACATAGAAGCACACAGAGCAGTAGGCTGCTGTGTGAATTGTACAGCTAAGCCTATGCCAAAGGTTTTAAACTGTTGGTATAGGTTCTGTGTTCACGTTTTCCCAACGGTTCTCTTATAACCGATGGAAAACCATTTATCAATGGTTTAAAACCATTGGTATAGGTGTGAATAGTTGATACTTTTACCAACGGTTCTTAGGAACCATTGGTAAAAGTCTACGTAATGTTTATCCCAACGGTTTATAACTGTTGGGATATATCATCTCTATTCCAACTGTTTGCATAAAACCATTGGTATAGTATAGATTTATTCACATATACCAACGGTTTCTTTGAAAAGTTTGGTATATTTCTATTGTCATGGCTTACGTGGATATGATTTTTAAAACCGTTGGTATAATTTATACCAATGGTTTTACAGCCTACACGAATGGTTTTTAACCATTGGCATACCATTTATTTCTAGTAGTGATTATATGTTTTATTTAAAATGTCAAAATTATTATATTTATAAATTTACTTATATTAAATAGAGATTAAATTAAAATTTTATGATGTTTCAAAATGCTAATAAGGCTTGTCATATATTTTTAGTTGTTAAATAATTATGATGGTTAAATTATATCAAGATTATTAAGTGATGAAATTTGAAATGTATATTTTACTACATAAAATTGAAAAATATATATTCTAAAACATAGTTTATTGTTTGGACCTCCAGACCCATAAAAATAACCAAAATTTACACCCATAACTCACCTAATACCCAGGAAATTCTATTCATACCCCATATCTTAGATTCTTTTCTGGAGAGTTTTTCTTATTTTTTAAACTATAAAAGTATCTGAACTTCACCTTTTCCATGCCAAACCCATAGTTATAAATTCCCAAGAAATTATGCCCAATTTACTTGTTCTTGATGCCTCTACTTTTTTATATTTCCCAATCCTCAATAATCTGACTGGAGTCCTTTATTTCCAATGGATATGTCAACAGAATATATATAATTCCTATACATTTTTTTACCATTTTACTTCCTTTCATTATCCTTTTTTACCACCCACTATAAAAAATTATAACCATATGTATATAATTACACATGTAAAAATATTATACCTCAATGATATTATTTTTCTGGTATAACCATTTACCATTTCCCTACCATTCAATAGTAAAAATTAAAACCGTTCTCATTTGTGTGTGCAGACTACCACATCCATAAATAACATGATTCATTTTTTACCACCATTGAATGATTATTATAGATATTTTATTGGTGAATATAAATTTAAATTATTGTATTATTTAATTTCTAGAAATTTAAATTAGTCCAACTCTATGTAATATGGGTAATAAGCGATTGTGGAAAAACCAACCACCTAAAACAAATATACCCAGAGGGAAAAAAGGTATATTTATAAGTGACAAATTAATTTAAATTTACCTTATTCTCTTAATTCACAAAAAAATATTATTAATAAACAAAATAATATGTAAATTATGTCAATAGTTTTTTTGATAAAGATATCATAATAAAATGTTCTATTCCGCAACCATACTCACACATAGATTTTAACACACTCTTGATGGGCTGGTTTGACCACTAACATGAAAAATGATATAAATATCAATAATATTTAGAATTATAAAAAAAATTAATGTTAAAAATTAATTAATGATGTGTTTTATCATATGGTATTATAGAACAAACATTTAAATCCTTAATGATGTTATAATGGGTAATTTTCTAAAAACAATGAAACATTCATGTCAGTAATTAAATATATAAGAAAAATATCTAAAACTATCATCGAATGAAAATGTAACATTAAAATATATAATAATACAATAATTCAAGTACCAATTATTATTAGTGAGTGATTAACAGTGGAGGAAGAATTAATAACAACACCACTATTCTGAAACAAGTATAAAACACTCATTATTACTCACTCACATAATTAAGACTATATAAAAACTAAATAATATACATGTAGATAATAATTATAAGTTTATATTATAAAATTTTATGTAAAATAATAAATTTTTAAATAGGTTTTTAATATATATATTTTTTATAAAGGCAGGTATAATGTGATCAACTGAGCAAGAATTCAAGGTATGTGCTTCTTATCTCAATTTTCATGCATTGAAAAATATTTATTTGTATACACCATGAGTTCCTGGAAATAGTGTATATATTAACTTTTATTATTTTTTATTCGTGATATATTTTTATTTCATGATATTCAATGTTCTATTCAATGTTTCTTCTCACATGGTGTTTTGAATAAAAAATTTCAAAAACTATAATGTTTTTTCATGACCCAATGTATTTCGTATGTTATAATGACTATAATTTTTAATATGGTTTTGCAAGATGAGTTTAGTCGATTCTACGATTATATAATAATTTATTTATATGGGTAATGATACATTTTTGAGAAAAAACAATACCTTAATTAATTTCATTCTAAAAATTAATATATATTTTTGGAATAATTTATGTCCCCGTTAACATTGGTTTCCCTTAATTGTCCATAATTTTACATCCCATCAGTGTTAAAATTTATATATGAAAACATAATTACATGTTATATCATGTACACTTCATATTACCCTTCCCATATTTTTAAAATATGGTTTTCACCCATATTTTAGAGGGTGGTTTTCAACAATGTAATTTCAAAACCATCAATAAGTTTTCCATCATTTCAAAATTAATTATTTTATGTCCCACACTATATTACTTTGTTATAAAATTTAAACATTTTTAGATATATATTAATTATTACTATTTTTTAGGTAAAATCATTCATTTTTTTCATTTAACAATTTTAACCGTTGTGTTATCTTCAATGATACATTATTTAATATTATTTTTAAAAGTACAAGAATTCATATTGTTTTCATATAACATTTTTAACACCATTATGTATTTTTCGTGGTTAAACTATTATATTTTATTAAAAAATTTGTTTATTCTAAATTATATAAAATTTAATAGTTGAAAAATTAATTTCCCATGTATTAATAAATGTTAAATTTATTCCAAAGAATAATAATATTTCTTATAAAACATTAACTATTTGAAAAACATTTTCATCTTTATCTCTAAAGCCTTTATGTATTTATTAATTATTTTGGTGAAACAACTTGTAAATGTTCAGATAAATTACTATTTTTTGTTGCTTGAATTTTCGGTTTATATTGTTTTCTTTCTGGGGGTCGATTTAAATGATACCATCTTGAAGTATTTTGAATCATGTTTTTTCCATGGGATATTTATGGTGTTATAAATGATATCCATTTTATTTCACATAATCTTCCATTATATATTTAATAGCTAATGTCTTATGACACACTTTTTTTGGATGATGGTGGGTGGGGAACTATGTCACCCATACATGCATTAGTTAAGGTTTTATACCTCCTTAGGGAAGGATGATGAAAAAAAATGATTCAAATTAGCTTGATGAAAATGTTTTATAATTAAAATGATGATTATTAGCTATGTTCACCATATTAATGAAGAATAATTTGAACATATTCTATGTTCAAAATATTTAGTGTGAACATGAAAAAATTTATCTATGTTCATATGAATAAGTATAAAGTCGACACAATTATATATTTTCATAATGATATAAATATATATTCTCATTCTCATTAAATAATTTTATGTTATATTTATATGTCCTAATTCTTGGAACATGTTTATTATATCTTGTTTCAACACTCAATTTATAAGGTCTATTTTTTCTTTTGAGATTACTGATCCTTCCATGATTACATATAGATTACATGTATTATTATATATTATTTTTCATAATATATTTCTCTCATACTCATATTTTTTCATATTCTTATGATATAAACCTTGAAGTCATGTATATTGGATTTCCATTTCATAGAAATTGATAATAATTGTTTCTTATTTTTCAATTCCTTATGTTATGAAGAAGAGTATATCTTACGAGAAGTCCATCACAGAGTCTATAGGTTTTTTTTTATGAATTAATTTCCAAATGTTTTTTTAAAATATGTTTCTTATATTAATAGACCTCAAATACATTAAAACATTCACTCTTAGGTCTATGTTATTGTTATTTCAATATGTAATGATTATCTTGTTGAAATGATTTTAAATGAATTTTTTCATTTCATGGATAACTTCATTGGCCACCCAGTCACTAATTATTTCTAGTACATTCATCATATAAATATTGAATTACAAAATTACACATTATTAACATTACATGTAAATCAATAATCATTCGTATTACATCAAGTATACAGAATGTCAATATTTCCCTTTTCACTAAATGATCTATCAATATGGGTAAACACCTAAATATGGATTATATAAAATTGGTTATTCACAAAATATGTATTAATTAGTAAAGGTATATGTGAATAAAAAATATATTTATAATGAATCCATATTATAAAGATCATTGGAATCAAGGATAAAAACAATGTTAGTTGGGAGAAGTATAGTGATAGAGAACATAATCACAAGGAAGTGAGTGAGCATATAATGAAGAATGTTTTTAAATTTTGGTATAAAACATAAATTAATTTGGGATTATAGGAGACCACCAATTAATAAAAATTGAGGCTTTTTATTAAAAAAATATTTTGTAAAATAAAGAAGAAAATTGAAGACAGACATTAAAATATAAATTTCCTTTAACTATTGGTTACTTGGTTATAAAAATAAAGATATAAATAATTTCAACAACTCTTTTTATGAGGTGTGTAGCTACCACGACCCTAGTAGCTCAGAGCTAGTGACTACATTTTTACATCAGCAGCAGGCACAAGAAATCATATCCCAAATGATGGAATAACATAGATGTCTTGGTAAACTAGATACATTGCTCAAAATAAAATAAAATTTTCAAGTATAAACTACCCCAATATTTTTATTTTAGATTTCCATTATTACCCAAAATGTATCTTTGTATATCAATCACAAAACACATATGGGAATCTTAGAGAAAATTAGAAACAAATGATTTGGTGAGAACAGCTGCTCAGTAAGGGTATGTATATACATGGCGCTATAAATAAATATGGAATAATTAATCTTTAATGGTAAATAACTAAAATAAATTTGGTTTAATAATTATCTAGAATGTAAAATATAAATAATAATTGGAAATTAAATAATTATATATCAAAAATCCCAGGACCTTGAAATGTAACCATTTATATTCCAAAGAATTGAATAATTACATGGAATATCAACGAATGGATTCAAAATGATATAATAAATACTTCCATTAATTCTTAACACACCATAAAAGAGTCATTCCATGATTTACTTCCATGAAGGCCTCATTCCAAGACATATTATATAATTGGGAAAAGCCTCATCCAAATTCCCATGCTAATTTGACTCATGAGACCTATTGATTCATTGAGGGGGTATATAAATATGGGAGACACAATTCACACAATAATTCCATCTCATTCATAATATTAATGGAGGGAAGAGTAATCAACATAATAATGTGTATTTAAAGAAAAATGTTTCAACCCTTTTTTTTCTAGATAGGATATTTGATCCAAGATTTGAAATTTTTCTTTTAGATGTTTTTATAAGGTAAAATGGATATTTTACCGTTGAATTTGATCTCAAATAATTATTTTAAGAATTATTTTTGTCATAGAATAACGTTTCCACCCTATGAAATGTTTTTGGTTCAATTCTAAGACATTTATATTTTAAAAGAATGATTACTTTTTAATTTTAACGTTTTAACAATTAATTTATTCGAGCTGGATCATTCATCCATAAATTTTCAACGGAGCATTAGAATGAGGTTATTTCTATTTAAATGGGTCTGGAATGGGGATTTTTTAGGTGGTGAATAAACTCAAGCTGGTGGCTGAGACTGGGCCAGGGTCCCCTTTTGTATATTTTTTAATTTTTATTTTCCTATTTTTTTTATTTTACCCTTGGATTGCCACACATGTACCTGAGGTTTCTCCATATTCATAATATAATGATTATACAAAGTGGGAGATATAATGAGAGAGGGAATAAGGGAGGTGATACCATAGGCCTTAGTAGAGCTAAATCATCGTGTGGTCGCTTGGACCACATAAACAACTAAATCTTCAGTAGATTTAAACCAAAGGTTTCCCTTTATAATACTACTCAATAAAACCCAATATATTTACATTATTCAAGTTTTAGATCTTTATTATGAATTATAAAGACCCTTTATGGGTATATATTTTCCTTTTTAGGAGAAAATGGGGATATTGTGAAAATTTTAGGGGATTCCTATTTTTGAAATCATGATAACACTGTTTGTAGTTCTGGAACATTTGGCATGTGTTCATCTTGTTTTTGAAAGATGATCTTATTATAAGTAAAAACCATTTATAAGGTATATATTACATGTAATAGATCTTGATCATGTATCTGAGTACCCAAGAATACAACCCATGTACGAGCACATAGATGTGTAGAGTACATGCCCTGTATATGATCATCAAGTCATGTAATTGGATTTTATCATGTCGTGTCAACTTGAAGTACCCACCAAGGGGGAGTGTTGGTAGAGCATGTCGTTAACTAGGTATACATGTCAAATACATCCCCCTTTGATACCCATTAAGTTTTTTCATATCCTTAAACCAATGAATTATAATGTTTTACATGATTTGTCTACTTGAGTGTAATTTAACACAAAATGTAATGTTACTACCTTTGATATGTTTTAAGGAATCATATGTTTCATTTCAAGCATTTTTTAAAAAGAGAGATTCCACATATTGTGATAGAATCATGTTTCATTATATGAGGGAGACCATTGATATGAGAAGTCCATGAGTCATCTCAATTAAATGATAATTTTGTACCCTTTCTATTGAATATTTCACCCATTTGATATTTTTCATTCAGGACTTCGAGGTCATGATATTAGTTATTTATAAGGATCCTCCAAAGGACACCTCTAGATATGTTTTAACCTAGAGGATCCCATATAAGATGACTATATTGTTTACCATTACCATGTGTACCACTTCGGAAACCTTCACATTGATGTTGACATAGGGTGTAATTACTATAACTTTTATAAATATAATTACCCTTATGATTTAATTAAATGCATTATTAAATATTAGGGATATAGAATAATCATGAACATCGTTGGGACTACACCAGCCCCCCCCCCCTCAGTGGGGGAGTGATTTATTCCACCGCTCAAAATGTTTTGACCAACACCCTTCACTCTATTTTCGAACAGGGATTGCATTACAACTTTCCCTCATATCTCCCTAAGCATGAAGGATCCAATTTTTTTAATTGATCCGCAGAGCTATCGATTTTAACCATGGAATTCATTGAAGGATTCTTGTTTCTGCCTTTAATTATTATATTGTGATCCTAAAAGTTCCATAAATCCGTAGACTCATTTTAATACCTTATATTTGGATCCATGGTTTTACAGGATCAAGTGACTATTGTGATACATGATTCAAAGCACCTTATGATAAGATTCACTTTCGAAGATGATGTTGTAATGGCATGGTTGAGCACACATCAAATATGAAATGGATCCCATTTCCATCTATTCACATGTATGTATAAATTCAATATGAAGAATTATTTTCAAACTATGGTGATCTGGGTGATATTTCTTGAACTCCTGATTCCTTTCCAAAAACATCCCAACACGCATATGTAAGGTAATCTCATAGGTAGTTAGCTATGTTCTTATAGTAAAACTAGATATGTGTACCAACCAATTTCATCGAGAGTTTTTGTTTATTTTGATGTGTTAATTCCACCTATTGAGTCCTTCTAGGTTTCTATTGGTGATGAATTTCGATGTAGGAAATATGTTTTTTTAATATTGGTCTAATTTATATCCTATGTTCAAGAAACTGAGGTATAGATTCGAGGTATGAAAGAATGGGATGTTGTTTCACATGGAAGTTGGATTAAATGAATTCACGGTTCATCGGGATACATGTGGATGGTATTTTGACCAGGTTTCTGGTCCCATGATCTCATACGAAGCAAGAATGGAGATGTAGCATCTCGTAAGGGCTCTACGTCATGATCGAGTTGTTTCTGATATTTATAGTAGGCTGAAACCCCACCTGAGAGGGGGGTGAGTTCTCTAGGTTTAGCAGTGAATCAAGGAAATGAAGTGGATTTAGTATATAATATTATAGTTTTTTATTAATCCCATACATGTTTAGTTTATTTAGTATACAATGAGGCAGTAGGGGAAGAATATGTTAGTGAAATGGGAATGAGGGGTGCCTCAGGATGTTTGTATTTGAATTGTAGAGTGGGATACATCCTTTTATGTTATCTGGATATGAAGAGAGGGGTTTTAAATCATTTTAAGGATGTTGATCTGAATGAGGTCCCCACAACTGGTCACATTAGTTGTGAAATCACTCAATGTATGGATTCAGAGACTACCAAATTGATTTCCAACCAAAATTTATCAAGAGGAGATCCATAAAAATATTAAATTCCTAAAAATCTGAGATATGTGGGAGGATGTTTTTTATGATGGAAGGATAAAAGAAAAAAACCCACTCAACAATTTGGATTTAAATAAAGCCAAAAACAATGATATTATTACAAATAGAATGTATAAGTAAATTAAAAGCGAGGGATTCTTTTCTACCCCGGAAGAGAAGACAATGGAAAGACTACTATAATGTGAGAGAGACCGTATATAATAAGACCTCCCTTTTGGTGTGAAGAAGGGATAAAGAAAAAATATTCATGATATTAAATCATGGTGATTCACAATTTAAATGGAAAAATACTGCTGATTCTGGTTAAGGAAATGATTTTTCAAAATATCATATTTTTTTATTTTATGATGGATGTAGGAAATTTTTTTATTCCCCATATTCTCATATTGTTATTTTTTTCATTCCATTTAATAAATGGTCAGAATGTTATGCTTTAGACAAGACTTGCCGACTTTCTTATTTAAATGTCCATAAAGATTCATTTATATTGATAATATAGCCACTAAATAGTGATCTTCTGATTAGTATAGATATAGTATTTCAACGAAACCAACTGACACGGACAATGCAAGTGATTTCCTCAATTAGTAGAAGTGTACCCTATGAATCTAGATTATTGGAACATCCAAGGGAGATAGAATCACTAGGATTTTCCCTTAACCAAGACAAATTTGAGAACCAAAAACATGAGAATGATTTAATCTATTTATGGGATAACATCAATCTCATTAGAATCATGACCCAAAAAATAAACGATGAACCACCCCCTGAAAATATGCATCATTGCATACCTCACTCTTAGGTTGTTTTCTAGTTTATTAAAGGGATATGTATCAGGGAACTAATAATTCCAATATATATATTTTATTTAATAATTAATATATTTTTATATGACTATTGTTACCTTAATGTGATTTTGATTTTGATAGAATAAAAAAAATTTATATTTTGGATAAGCACATGAGCCTTAGCCCGATTGGAAAGGTCTCTGATGGTGCATCCAAGCGACCAGGGATCAAACCCAGGCGGAGGCAGAATTTCCGGGTACTATAGGAGTACTGTAGTAGGTACTGTAGCAGGAACTGTAGCAGTACTATAGAAGGAACTGTAGCAGGCACTGTTTGGCACTGTAGCAGCCAGAGATATGCCCCCGTTTGGGCCTTTGGGCATCAGATTTGGTCCCCGAGTCCTTCATTGGCCTTCGGGCACCCAGGCCATCAGGTCAGTTGGGCCTTCGGTCTATCCTAATGGCCTTCGGGCCACCTGGAGATACAAACTAGACCAAACTACAAGGAACAAGCACTACAAGGAGGATGCGAAAAGGAGCTTTCACCACAGTAGGAGCTAAAAGGATTACCAGAATGAGAGGTTATGGAACCTACCATCGGGACAAGCCTGTGCATGCACGGGAATGCCTAGGTGAACAGCCTTGCAGAGGTGAAGAGATGATTTAAAGATGAAGATGCTAGGGAGGAGCAGTTCGAAGTTGTTAGTCTGGGTTGCATGTAATGTTTGTGCCTACGGGAAATGGTTCCTCTATGGACTACGGGGATGTAATAGGGTTCCACCTCATCCCTTGAAAGGTGTATTATCAAAATCAATAAAAAATGAAGGCCTTTGGGCCGTTGGAGGATATTTTGGGTAATATTCAAATTCAATTTAGGAAATTATTTTGAGGAATTAGTGTATTTTTGAACGAAATAATATCTTATATAAATATTATTATTAAATAAATTTTTTAAATATAAATGATTTTTATTTTTTTTAAGTGAACAATAATTTTTCTATGGGTTAGAAAAATGTTATTGTAAAAAAACCCATCATTTTTAATAAATATCAATTATTATTTAAAAATTGAAAATTGAAATATTTTAAAATTTATTTAGATGAAATTAATATTATTTTGAAAAAATATGTAAAAATCATCCTATGGTTAGTTTTTTCATAATTTTCCAAGATATTAAATGTTTTTGGGTAACAATTTAAATACTATATAAATATAAAGTGTTTATTATGACATCTCGATTTCAAAAAATTGTTGTAATAAATACTATAAATGAAATCCAATTACAAATATTTGTTTTCCTTTTGAAATAAATTAATATTAATATTATTTTATATATTTTTTATATCCATTATAAATAATCAAAAACATATAATATATTTTATGTTTTTAAAATTATTTCATTAAGAACATGAAACACTTTCACATAATGATGGTTAATATTTTTATATGTTTAGTCCTTGGAAAAATAAAATAATGAATAAAAATTTTAATTAGTAGAAACCATGGTAAAAATAAATTGGAAGGATTCTAGTTTTGGTATTTTATAACATAATATACAAAATCAATGTTTGAAACATGATAATGAATTCCCCACACAGTTCCAATATAGTACCACCCAACCTCTAATTTCTAGTTAATATAATTTTTTAGGAACTCACTTACTATTTCTTAACATATCATGTGTCCTCCCAATGTTCCCCCATGAACTCAAGGAGATCCTCTAAAGCATTTGGAATCTTTCTCTCAATATAATGGATCATCTCCTTATTCTATTTATTTAGGTATACTCTTTATGTTATGTATTTTATCATCATTTAATAATGTTGGCACATGTTATTTCTTTTAACCCTTACTCTAAATTCTATTTATTAACTATGATAGACCCTTTAACTATCATAAATAACTTCCATGAACATTTATACTCCCCCGTTATGATGTTGAAATTTTACCATGATTTTCCATGCCAAAAAATTGCATATTGAATACTTTTACACATTTTCTATCAAGGGTTTCCCCCATTATTCACTTGTACAATTTTATTTGGTTTTGAAATATATTTATTCCACAATCCTTGTTCTTGGATTAATAAATTATGATAAATGAACCCATATTGTCTGATCTATGAAGAACACATATGCCTGAGAAAAAAATTAAATAGACAATTGTGCTCGAAATTATATAGCCCTCCAATGCATTGGATAATGGTTTAGTCTCATCAGATGCCATTAATGGGATTTGGGAGGGAACCTTATCCACCATGGTACATTTTCCATCAGGATTCCTTGGTAGTTATACTTTAATTATGTTTATGATTTAGTGTTTTATGTTCTTTATACATTTCCTATATTTCCTTTATGTTATCATTCTATATCTTTCCTCGTTATTCATGTTAATGATTATATCTCCTTTCATGTAGTACTGGTATTCATATTATCTAACATGTATTACTTTTTTCATGTTACACCATGTTTATTCACTTAATATGATTAATAACTCACTCTTTTATTATGTATTCCCCCCATATTATCTCATGCTATTTTTAGAATGATGGAATAATATGAGCTTGTCAATGAATTTTCAATAATGTTCTTGTATCCCATATTATAATTTTTTTCTATAATTTAATTAATTCCCAAATACAATAGTCTTACTTATCTTTGGGTTTTTATTACATGTACTCATATATAAAAAATCATGAATTAATATATAATTAAGATAATGGTTTTCCTAGTGTATATAAAAGGAAAAGTTTCTTTATTTTTTTGTTTTAGGTTTTAAAAAATCTGGAGAAATACTTCAGAAAAAAATAAATATATGAAAAATCCATAAATTTTGTTAAATAAAAGAGTGAGTGGTTTAACAATAAAATAAATCCATATCTAGAAATAAAAGTGGATGTGCAACTGTTATAGATGTACATATGGGTAAAACTAAAAAATACCATGTTGAACTAGACTCGAATGGGAACTAGGGAATGGAAATAGGCCTAGGTGGACACCTGGTTGGACACTCCCATGGGATATGATTTGGTAAATTCACAAGATCATTATGAAACATTATAAATGGAGAAAAAATTACATGAGTATAATGTTGTAAATAGATCATGTATAATATAAATTGAATGTTACATATTCATATGTTATAAAATGAATATCATTTATATGTTATCCCTTTAATGTCAATGAATTCCCATTTCTATGTTTTATATTTCAAAAATACTCCTTAATTTTTCCTTTATTCATTCAAATTTTTAGAAATAGGAGGAATCAATTAAATAACCAATGTGAAGGGAAAAGTTATGACTACCCAAATGATATTTCCACCCTAATCTGAGTAGGAATTATGAACTTTATGATGATAGTCCCTTATTTGAATTTGGTTCTGAATATAATCCTGGATTAGGTAGAGTACCCAAATCCTCGTTGGAATGAAAAATATATAATTTAGAAATTTCATTGACAATGGCATATAACATTAAATTGAAGATCTAATCCCTTAATAAAAAAATAGTGGATCAAATCCATTAAGAAGATATTCTCTATACATCAAGGATCGGAGAAATATAGGTTGTACTGCTTGTTTATCATTTGGTGGTAGAAAAATAATAGTGGTGGACATTGATCAACAATACGATTGCTGAGGAATAGATCAAAGGGATTTTTTGGAATGAATTTTTGAAAATATTTTTCAATAAATATATTTTCTCACTCTCTAACATAAAATGGAAAGGGGTTTCCATTCACTCATAAAAGACTATGATGAATCTTTTAGGGTGCTTGAGAGAAACCTTAAAATACTCGATGATACTTTATTGAGCTTTTTGTTACACTTGAATAAAATTTTGACCACTTCTTAGGTGGTATAAAACCTAATATATAAAAATCCATTGTGATCTAAGATATTGATAGCTTTGAGTAAATTTTATAACATGACCTGAAAGTAATAATGTATAATGGAGAATCTCAAGGGTATCATTAGGATAAGTTGTGGAAAATGGAATTTAATTTTGGTGGTATAATGTATAAATCTAACAGTGCTTAGAAATTTCAACATCCCAGATGTCAAAGGTGAAGAAATATGCACCATAAAAATTTCCTAAGGGGGAAAAGGCAATTCTTTATGTGTGGGAAGGAAGGATACCTAGCTAGCGATTACTTAGGGGAGAACGCCACTAATGTGATGGAGGAATGGAATTAATATTTGAACCTCGATGTATTTTTAATTTCTGTAACGGGAAATAACTGTGACAAATTTCAAACTAATGGACTAATCAGAGTGTTTTCTAGGTCAACCAACAAACTCCATTGTATAAAGGGAATGCTTTTCCATCACAGGCACTATGGTGGATCCTGAAAATGACGTCTCTATAGATATTCTAGTCATTCATTCATTAATAGTAAACATAGTTCTTTATTCTGGGTCTACACTTTTCTTCATATCATGCATGTTCAGTAGAACTATTCTAACACCACAAAGAATCATGTATGAAGAGCTATAGATGAAAAATTAAAATGGGAATTTTAGTCCATCCCATGTATTTAACTCCTCCACTATATTTTCTCAAAGAAAACTCCTCCAATATCTTATTTTCAGGGTTTAATTTCCCACATAACCTTGTTATACTTCCTTAAGTCGAATTTGATGCAATTATGGGTATGGATTGGCTTTCCCTATATATAACCAACAACAATTTCCATGAGAAGGATAAAAATCTCTATATAACAAATAAATTTAATATTCTATTCTTTTTCATGTTGATGGATGAATCATTTGTTGCCCAAAAATCTCAATCATGGATATTATTTACCTATGAGCTAGTGTATCTAGATAAATTAACTAACTCTATGAAAAAGATCACCCTCAAAGACATACCCATTGAGATGGTATACTTTGAGGTGTTTCATGTGTAATTTCCAATTATTCACTCATGAAGAGAGGTTAAATTTTAAATCAATCTTATATATGGGGCATTAACATTATCAAAGACTCTATATAGAATGGTTGTTGTGGAATTTGATGTGCTAAAGAAAAAACTATAGTAGAATCTAAATAAGGTGTTCATATTCCCAAGCACTTCACATTGGGGTGAAACAGTCTACACCATCAAGAAGAAGGATGGGTCAATGCACCATTGCAATGATTATCATGATCTCAAAAAGATCATGATAAAAAAGTACTATCTTTCATGGGTTGAGGACATTTTTAATCATCTATATAGATACTAATACTTCTCCAAGGTGGATATTCGACCAATATATTATCTTGTAATGGTGAATAAGGAGGATACCCCAACCCGGCATTCCATACTGGGAACATGCATTATAAGTTTATAGTAATTCTATTCAGACTATGTAACACTCCAGAAATATTCATGGATTTGATTAACATAGTCTTTAGGGATTAACTTCTGAAATTTTTGGTAGTATTTATAGATGATTTTCAAATATACCACAAATTAATAAAGGGAAATTAAATGTATTTGAGAACTGTGTTAAAGTCATTACTAAAGGAGAAGATTTGGTAAAAGTATAGAAAATATGAGTTCGATTTTAATAATGTCTTATTCTGGGGGCATATTATCAAAGGAAATGGGATATATGTGGAACATTAAATGATAGAAGAAATTGAAGAATGGAAAAGTACCAAATTTGTGAGATATATCCATAGTTTCTTTAGATTAACTGGTTATTATCATCGATTTTTGGGAAATGCCTCATGATTATCAAACCTTACACCAACATAACTTGGGGGGTAGTAAAGTATGTTTGGAAGGATGAATAAAAAAAATATCTTCAAGGATATAAATAAAAGGCCTATCACTATATAGGTACTCACAATACTCACAAGTAGATAACTTATTGTTTCATACAATGATTCTTTGAAGAAGTTCTTGGGTTGTGTGTTAATGAAAGATGAAAAAGTGAATGTCAATACTTCAAGATAATTGAATTTTTATGAATACAACTACCCAATGCATGATCTTGAGTAGGTTTTAATGATCTTATCTTTGAAAATATGGAGACATGATCTCTTTCATTAGAATTTTAAAATAGATATGGATCATAAAATTATGAAGTATATATTCAAAAAAGATATGTATATTGCTAAAAAATAGGGATATGGATGATTATGGTCTATGACTACTCAATCCGCTACTATCCTAGGAAGGAGAATAATATGGAAGATTCCATATTTATAGAGGATCTAGAAATTTTATCATAGATTAGAATTTATTGGGACCCCGTATTCTTATAATAAAAAAGGATTTACATGGGAATCATAAAGAAAGGAACATCATCAATCCTTTATCAAATAATTTCTCAACCATCACTTCTATAAAAGATAGAGTATGATCAAGGAGATGATGTGGGAAATTAGAATAATGTTGAGGATTTAAGAAAAGGAAAATCCTTTAAATTCAATGTTAATGAAGAAGTAGTAGTGAGATTAGGGTCAATACTCTGTATACCAAAGAATATTGAGTTAATGAAGGAAATGTTGGATGATGTAGATAGTTGATGTTTCTTCATTAATCTAGGAAGAAAAAATATTTATTTAGATCTTTTAGTGAACTATTCCTGGGAAAATATGAATAAGGATATCATAGAATACAGATGAATATGTATTTTCTATCATAATGTGAATTCAATGAAGAAAACACGCGTGGATGATGAAACCATTACCCATACCTACATTGTAATAAGAAAACGTCCCCATAGAGTTTGTCACGGGTCTTCTAAATTCATAATGAATAAATAGTTTTATATGGGATATAGTGGATTTTATTAAAAATAATACTCACTTCATTGTAATTCTATAGGACTTCTCACTCGATCAACTTAAGAGGATATAAATTACATAAGTGGTGATTATGCATCGAACACCCCCATAAATAGTATCTAATAGAGTCCCAAGATACACCTCCATGTTCTAGAGGAGTGTGAAACATGGTCTAAATACTAAGATGAACTTTATAATGTCTTATCACCACCAAACTGATGGGAAATATGATTAGACAATCCGTACACTCAAGGTAATGTTGAGATCATGCTCATATGGAAGCAAATGAGGATGAGATCAACGCCATCCTATATATGAGTTCTCATACAATAACAATTTCCAATCTAGCATCCAAATGGATACCTATAAATCCCTTTTTGGGAAGTGGGGTAGAAAACCTATATGGGGGGATGATGTTGGGGAACACAAAACATATATGTAATGAAATGCTTAAGGAAATGGTGGAAATGATCATGACTATTTAGCAGTATGTAATTGATTTATAGAGTGAAAAAATGAGATATGCAAGTAATCATAAACAAGGAATATATTTTGAGGTTCATGATAAGGTATTGATATACATATCTCCATGGATGATAGACATGATATTTAGGAATAAATTATTTCTTATTCTAAAATACATGAATCCCTTTTAGATCATTGATTACATCAGAGTGGTTTCCTATCACCTAGCACTCCCACTTGACATTTATCAAGTAAATAATGTTTTTCACATATAAATCTTGAGGAAGTACATAATGGATTATTCCCATGTACTAATTCTAGAGGTGGAACTGTTAGAAAATGGTCATTCATATGAGGGGAAACTGATGAAAATATTATATCTTTTAGATAATGTTCTATGAAATAAGAAAATTATCCTTGTCAAAGTATTAAAGAGAAACCACATGTTTGAGTAAGAGACTTGGGGACCTGGGGAGTTGGTGAAACAATGGTACCTTGATCTATTCTAATGTATTGAATGAATATTTTGATGGTGAAATTTCTATGGGGGGCGGGGGATTGAAACGACCTGAAATTTATATATAATATTCCCCATGCGATTTATTTCAACGTATTTTTATATATTAGGTATAAGAAAACTCAATCAATAATTTTGTTTTATTAGTTCCAATTATATTTAAATGACTGATATGTATCATTAAAATTGATAACATATCAGTTGAATAATTATTTTATTATCATTATAAATAGGGAGTTTTAAAAAATCAAATCGATATGGAAAATGGAAGGGATGGCCTAAACTAGATGGATAGTTCCGTATGAATCCCATTTATCATAGTTTACAAGGGGGATTGAATAAATGATATGTTTCATCAGTCATTCATAATATAATATAGAACAACATAATCATGAGAGAAACTATTTATAATATAAGTTGAAGATCAATGAGACCACATACGAAGCCATTTACACTGAACTGCCCAATGAAATCCTCACCATCGCACAATAAACTACTAGGTATGTTTATTGTGTATTATTGGGATATGTATTAAGACCCTAAAAATATAAATATTTATATTTTATATAATAATTAATATATTTTCATCTTATTGTTGTTACATTATAAATGATTTTATTTTGATTCAATAAAAAAATTGTATTTTTGTGTAACATTCAAATTCAATTAAGGAATTTATTTTGATGAATAAATGGATCTTTGAAATAAATAATATTTTATTGAAAATTTATTATTAAATATATTTTATTAAATATAACTGATAATATATTTTTTATGAAATCAAATATAATTTTTATAAGGGTATGAAATTTTTTATTGTGAAACAAACCATTCATTTTTTAAAATTTTGATTATTATTTTCAAAGTGAATATTGATATATGTTATTTTTTTGATAATATGAATGTTATTTTTGGAATAAGAACTTGAAACCTATAAAATGGTGAAATTAAATGATTTTTTGAGCTAGTCGAATCTTTAGGTAAAAAACTAAATACGATATAATTATATAGTTTGTATTATGACATAATAATACCCCAAATGTGATATAATAAATACTATAATAGGTATCTCTAAAAAATATATGTCTCCCATTATTAATAATGTAATTTTGAGGTTATTTGAATAATTTTATAATTCTATTATTAATCCTCAATATCATGTAATATACATTAT
Source organism: Viscum album (assembly GCA_963277665.1). NCBI lineage: Eukaryota > Viridiplantae > Streptophyta > Magnoliopsida > Santalales > Viscaceae > Viscum > Viscum album. The sequence goes on along the minus strand of OY728122.1, from coordinate 1,922,691,729 downwards.
AGTTTTAAAATTATTTATGTCAGTTCATTACACACTTCCACATTATCAAGGGTAATATTTTAATAATTTTGGTCCGTATCATTATTAAATAATGAAAACCACCCCTCTTCTGGATAAACCATGGTTAAAAACAAAGGGCATGTTTTTTTTTTGGATATTTTATTATATAATGTCTAAAACCTATGTTTGGTAAATTATAATGAATCCCCCACTCATTTACTATATAATGCCACCTATTATCCCATTTATCTTCACTAAAATCCATATAGAATGTCCTTATTCAAACCTCCACAATCTATAGTCCTTCTACGGTCCCTTAATCTCTCAAGGATCTCAATTCATGCATTTGGAATCACCCTCTAATGTTAAGGGTTCCACTCATTATCCTCATTATTCGTATATGTTATTTTTATTATTTATTTTATAAACATTTCCTATTATAGGGTTATATTCTTCTATATCCCACATATTTTCCATTTTATTTTTAACTGATAATATACCACATTAATTTGCATTATTCCCTTCCAAGAACATTTCTATTCCCCTATTGTGCTACTGAAATTTCACCACGATTTTCCATTAAAAACAATTGGGAATGGAATACCCGTACACATTTCCAATAAAGGGTGTTTACCTTAATGAACTAATACATCATTACTGGGGAATTACATTTGTTTATTCAACATTCCTTGATTTTGGAGTAAAAATGATTATGATTAAATCCATTCTATATGATCTATATGGCACATGTAAGTCTAAGATTGAAATGAAAGTGACTCATGAGACCATAATCATGTTGTTGTCCAATGCATTGGGAAATGTTTTAATCTAATGATACAACATGAAAGGGATTACAGAGTGAATCTAATACACCACATGATTTTTTGATCATTATTTCATGGTAGTTAGCTTTGACCTATGTTTATGTTGTAGTGTTTTAGGTTTTTTCCACATTTCCCATATTGCATTTTTTTTATCATGATATATCATGAATTTTTGTTCATATTTATGATTATAACTCCTTCTATTTTCTATTAAAATGTCTATTGTCTAACATGTATTACTTTCTTCATGTTACACAGTTTTTTTCCTTGTCAGACTTTATATTTCTCCTCTTTATTATGATTGTAACCCAGTTATACCTTGTAGGTTTAAGTACGATGGAATAATAAGAGCATTTTCAGGATGTTTTGAATAATGTAGTTAAATCCCATGTTATAAGTTTTTATGTAATATACATACATTCTAATGAAACTATATTTAGCGATCTTCCAGGGTGAGTTATGTGTAATATTATGTGATAAATCATGAATTAATATATTATAAATAAAAGGGTTTGAATCTATGAAATCCCATATAGGATCCCTCTACCTATATACTATTTCAAGAAGCTTATATAGGCTTCCTCTTTTTCTTACATACACTTATTTTGATGGTCCCATTTAAGAATCCAATTCCTACATTTTATTTTCAGAATATTATGTAGGATGACTCTGTTTCCAGAATATTAGTGGATTCAATGTATGATTCCTCGTTTTAACTTCACAATTGAAGATCCTAATTTAGATTCCTTCACTTATGAGTAGACCTTGAGAATCCTAAGTTGAATGCCTCTCTTTTTTATGACATTAGGGCCCCAGTGTGCTCCAAGATGTTTGACCAACCCTAAGTCAAGGTGTTCGGGGTTTGGGTATAGATGATAGTAGGTGTCACCTGATAGTCCTTACAAAATATTTGGGCCATGGAGGTTGTGGAAGTAGTGGTGGGGTAATTAATTAAAAAACATTCACTCTTTATTTTTAAAGTCATATGTTTACTACTAATATAGTGATGATCCCTTGAGGTTATTCCTAGTTTGTAGTTCATGAGACTGAAGTGATGCGATTTCTATCTTTAGGATTCATATATTTACATATTGGTATCTATTTTATTCATTTGTTGGGGTTCCCAAATGTACTACATGAGATCCTAATTTTAAGACCATATTTTATATCTCTGGGATAACCATTTGTACTTCCTAGGATCTGGATGTTGATCTTATATGCATGACTATTATTTTATTTGGATTTCCATAGGTGCTTACTCAAATCTAGATTGTGAGAATATTTTAATGTTATATGTGTATGGAATTCCTATTAATGATACTTTTGTATGATTACACTCTCCCAAGTGATAGGGATGATTACACTTTCCTTGATCGATTACTTGATCATAGTGTTTGGAATTTCATTTCACATATGTGATACATACATATGTATATATGTATACTTGTGGATATTTATTGTCACCTAAGTGATAGAGATGATTATGGAATCCCTGATATGAGACTATAATGGGTTGGTATGATGTATCAGTAGTGATCTCTCTGTATACATCACCTAAAGAACATACCCTTAGGGATTATCCAAGTCACAATGTCATGAGGACCAATAGACTATGACCTAGAGGGACATACATTGGACTAGATTAAGATTGAGAGCATGGAATGACATACAGATTTGGACCATATTTATATGATTGTTTCTCAGTAATAGGAATCCTTTTTAATACTGATTATATGTCAGTATAGGTGAACCCATGGTTTGGATGAGTATCATCCTATGGTGGTGCAACTCACACAGATACATTTCCAATATTAGTAAAAGAATGTAAATCATATTGGGATTACATGCATAGAGATCAACTTAATTATAAATGGATTGATTGTTATGACATCTAACTCAATTCCCTTTTCATAGGATATCCATAGAATTAGAATTACAGACCCACAGATTTATTATTGTTGATTTATGATATTTCATTTACCTTAATAATGAAAATACATTTTTATGTTTGTGTGTGTATATATAGATACTTATGGGTATATATATACACATATAAATATATATATATATACATGATGAGAAATTTCCCAGTTTACTAGGATCATGGACATGTGGATTGACTATTGTTTTACATTAGATGTTTTATTTATCTTCTCAGTTGTTTCTTAGCTGGGATGTCCTTATTTTATTAGAATTCACTTATGAAATAATGTTTATAGATTTATTATTTGGGTGTCCTACTAAGAGTATTCCTCACCCATAAATGTTTACCTTGGTGTGTGTAGGAATTTTGTATGATTTTTAGGTTGAGAACACATGCATGGTGGATTAGGATGAGGCCCATAGTTTCATGATTGAGTGGAGTCGCTCATGATGATTATTTTGATTGAGATAATGCTATTTGATAGTGTCGGAATATTTTTATGGGGTATAGATCTGAGTTAGCATTAGAGCCCAGAAATTTTAGTTTATTTTCCTTTTTATTCTTCTACATATATTGTTATCCCTAAGGGTATGAAGTGCGTATAAATTACATGGCTACCAAGAATTAAATATCATTATTTTTTTTTAAATTAGCTTCTATTTATTAATTTACTACTTATTCATTCTATTTATTTACTTATTGGATGATATAAAATTATTCCCCCTATTTTTACACTTATATGAGGTTATAGTCTCTCCACTAACACACCCTAGGTCCTCATTTCAAGTCAGTAGCATCTTTCATATGGAAAAGCATGCTTGAAACATTGTAGAGAACTAGATAAAATGACCGATTTAATGGGATACCAATTATGATGTTACCAAGTGTTATTAGAGATTTTTCTATAAATTTGATTTAATATTTGGGACTTGTAGATAATAGTTTAAGAATGTTTATGAACTATTTATAGATATTGAAACGGTGCACCTAGAGCACATATTCTGGTGAAGTCCTAGATTAAATGGATACATTATTTATATTATTATATGTTATGTTACATTTGTATATGATAATTACTTTGAGTGATTCAGATGTTGTGTGGTTTTGATGAATTATTATTGATTACATGCTTTTGGCCATTAGAAAGATCCCAGAGATTGAATTTGACACATGGAAACAAAGGAGAGAGGCATCTCATCCATCATATTTGGAAAGTGGTATTCACAAGTTGTATGCATAATATTGTGTCATTATTATAGATGATTGAGAAAAATTGATTAATGTTTCCACAAAAACCTTAATTCCTTTTTATCATATAGTTATTTTCTGCAAATTTACTCATTTTGGATGATATACATATATATTCCCTTCTATTGGATGGTTAATTGCATATAAATTGAGATGTTTGACGGTAAGTTTGATGAATCATTCCTCATGTATCTGAGGAGAAATGAACCATGTAGGTATATAAGGAACATGATGCAAAAATTATATACCCCTTTTAGGGTTTTTTCCTTTGTATAGTTGTATATATAGTTTATGACAATATACATACTTTTTTTCAGAGACTGAAATTAAATTAAACTGGTCCAAAACAAATTTGTGGTTGTCTAGTCATATAAATGAGTATGATATTCATAGGTACTAGAATATTTTAGATTAAATAGGCCTCTATTGGTATTACTATTTAATGATTCCTTGTGTGTGTTAGTTTATTTTCTCTTTTACATTTATATTGTGACAGTTGTGAGAAAACGCCTTATGAGGGTTCTTAGAGAAGACTAGGGTCCTAATAGGATGATATTGATAGTTCTGAACCCCATAAGAAATTTTTATCTATACCTCCATTAGAGAGGTTTGATCTTTTAGGCAGTGTGGTTAGAACTTGAGACCCAGTTTTGAAATTTTATTTTTAGGGATAGGTAAGAGACTTATAGTCTTGTATTTTTTACTCAGAAGCATGTAGTAAAATGTAATTTTTATTATGGAAAACCAATGAGTAAGGTTGACCAAGGATTTCTGGATTCCTTCATAGGTAGTGAACTTGGTTATAATCTCATTTAAGACCAATTCTGTTAATTTCTTGGGTTTTATGAAAAATTCATTTCAATGGTTTTAATATTAAGCACTTGTGGAGATTGTTTTAGAGACAATAGTTTTAGGTATGACTTTTCGGGTCCCTATTTCCATTGACCAATGGATTCACTATTTCTAATGGAGTCAGAGCACATGTAGATGCTATTTATTAGCAATACACTATATGAAAGCTGGTCATAGAATAAATCGTGGTAAAGGTGGGGTGTCTTATTTTGAATAAGAGTCCTAAGGGCGATTTTGGATCAATGAAACCATTATGGAATTTAGAATATTCATCTTATCATAATGATGGATGACTCATGGGAGTGTCAGTTGGGTGATAAGGTTCACAAAAGTTACACATGGTTCTATCTATATAAAGAATCATTGAGTGGTCATATGTTAATTGAGGACTGATTATTTCAACTTATTAAGGGCTTGGTTTCCCTGGAATTGTGTTGGAAATGATGAATTCCCCTCTATGGTAGAGCTATCATTGGAAAATAATTAGGTAATAAAAATATGGTTAACCTATTTTTTGGACCTCTAGATGCACTGCCATGATAGGTGGTGTTAGGTGTTTATTGATGGAAATTATATCCTTGTTCAATGTGAGAATGGATCGAGAAGAGCTATATATGATTTTTATGGTATCTTAGTTTATTATATATTATAAATGATAATTTTATATCATAAAATCATCTATATTATGCTAAGAGAACATCAAATCTATGTTGTGAATCTTTTCTATTATATATCTACCCTATTTTGGAAGAGGGACCCGATGAGGTTGTACTGAAAGAGAATTATGAGGTATGACATATGTTGGGAAGTTTACCATTGGGAATTTAACAGTAGCGAACATAATATTAAGTTGAAATTATGTATTTTCAATGGGTCTTTAATCTGAATGCTTTTTATGAGACAATAATAAGTATTCTACTATGGTGGGAAGTACTAGTATAGTTATAGTTAAATGTCTCCTATATATGATACAATTGTGTATTTTATGTTATTGGTTATTGGTCATTCAAGATAGCATGCTTACGAAAATGATCTGGTTGGGAGGACATATGCTAGTTTTTTTACCAAGGATTCTTGGGGAAGAGTAGGGTTATGATGGGGACGTTTTAATAACCCATATTTGATTAACATTAATTTTGAGAAAATGTTTAAATTTTTACTTCTAGGATCTTTTAAGGTGCAAAATATTCATTCATGCATATTAAATTGTCTCATTTAATTTTCTCCATTGGATTATCACACACACGCCCTTTTTGATCCTATATCCCTAAAAAGTGATATTATAGGGATATGTGTAGATTAGGAGAGATATTTAAGAAGTTAGGATTCACTACATAGATTATGAGGAGACACATCGTTATTTTGTAGCCATAAACTTAGCTAATGGGGTAAGATTCAGTAGATTCCACTGAAAGGATGGAAATTTTTATTTTTTTTGTAAACCCCCACATTTTTAGTGTTTTCATGTTTTAATCCCTTACTATTACATCTTAGGACAACTTGTGGTTTCATATTAATATTTTTGGAGGAAAAGTGGGTTTTTAGGCCAATTAGAGGTGTTTCCCATTCTGAAATTCAAAATATATGATCTATAGTTCAAGAACACACATATTGTGATCATCTAATTTATAGTTTATGATGTTTGTAAATGTAAATTCCATGTATATTTCATACAATTCATGTATTGGGACTCATATGTGTAGTCAATTACTCTACTTGATAGGTTGTATGGGGGCACACAACCATGTAGAGTTCACGATAATACCCTTTGTGGGTTGAATGCTTTATAAGCGTATAAATCTAGGATATATACATGGCCAGGACATGTTTGGTACATGGTATGGTACATGGTGTAGTTTAAGTGACATTTACATGCTCATCACATGGTGTACTTGGTTTTTTACATGCAATGACTGGTTGAAGTACACGCCTAGGTGGAGTGTTGGGAGAACACATCATGGAGTAGGTATAAACACTATGTACTACACCCTATTCCACCCTTTTTGGGGTTATTGTAACATAACTCCATAGAATAACATCTATATTAATGATTTTTCCATATTCAGTATAATTTTTTATAACTTCTGATGGTATTACCCTTGATATGATTTTAGAACTCCATGGAGATGTTTTGAGTGTTTTCATAAATGGAGGGGTTTCTCCTACGTAATGAAATATAGTTTTATCCTAAGAGGGAGACCATTGATATGATATGTAAATGATTTATTTTTCTTGAGTGATTATTTTTTATTTTTTCCCATGATGAAATGTTACTTTTGAGATGTTCCCTTTATGCCAAAAAGGCTGTGAGGTTGTTCATTTCTGAGGATCCCATGTAGGATTCCTAGGCTTACATTTTAAACTAGCAGATCCTGTATAATATGACTCTATATTACCACTAAAACTAAGTATCCCATGTGGGATGAATTTTTTTTCCTAACTACCTATGGGATCCCTTTTAGTATTCCTATACCATTATACCATTTCTAGGATTCCATGTATGATGCCTCTCCTTCATGAATACATTGAATTGGAGGGTACTATATAGGATTCCTCTTCCTACACACTGTTATGAAAATCCCATGTATGAATACTTTATTTGATTACCATTAGAGAATCCCATAAAGGATTAATCCTTTTACCTTTATTGTTTATGATCACGAGTAGGATTAATTCTCTTATGTGTAGACCTCGATGATCTAGAGTAGGATGCATCTCATGTGTTAATACACGAGGGACCCAGAGGGTTCAACATGTTTGAAAAACCCTAAGTTAGTTAATTAGATTATTGGATATAGATGATGTCTGTCACCATCAACACCATACAAAAATTTTAATTACACAATTTTGTGGTAGTAGTGGTGGATTTTTTCATTCATCCACACTTACTCTTTATTTATACATTCATCTGTTTACTACTGATGCAGCAATAATTTCCAAAGGTGCTTCATGGTTTGTATTTGGTGAGACCGATGCAATAAAACATCTATATTTGGGATTATTATATATATTTCATTGGATCTATTTATTTTTTTATCGGGGTTCTCATACGTACAACATGGTATGTGGCTTCTTAACCCTTTTATTTATATCTTTGGGATACCCAAAGGTACTACTTAGGATTTGGTTGTTGAGCCTGTATCTTTGACTACTATATCATTTGGAAGACTATATGTTCATATTGGGATATATATTTTTATCTTATGATTATGATATATGAGGATTGAATCACTATTTATATTACTCATGGATGGTTACTGTCTCCCGAGAAATGGAGATTATTAAACTATCCTTGATTGATTACTAGATCTTAGTGTAGGGAATGGAGTTCCACATAATTGATATATATATACACACACATATATATAATCATGTAAGATTATGTTCACCCAAGTGATAGAGATGCTTACGCACTCCCTGAATAGAGACATCGAGGGTTGGGCATGATATCTCATAGGTGATATATCCATATACATCGCTTAGGGGTCAATCTAGTAAGGATTATCCGAGTTGCAATATTGTGACCAGATACAGACCAGGACCTAGAGCTCAGACATTGGACTAGATTTACATGGTGACGATGGAAAGAGATCCAACTCTACACCATATCTACAAGATTTTCTATCCATATACTACATCATTAATTATAGTTATTAGAGAATAATATGGGTGAACCTAGGGTTAGGATGAGTATCAACTTGAGGTGATATAGCTTTCTCAAAGAAATTTTTGGTGTTCTTCAAAGTAGGTATTTTCAATCGGGATGAAAGTCCCATAGATAAGGACAATTATACATGGGTTGAGTGGTATTAAATACAACTAAATTCCCTTTTCACATATTATCTATAATATTGGGATTACATTACCAATGATCTATTATTGTTGATTTATTTTATTTTATTCACCATACTCGTGCATATATATATAAATATAGTAATGTATTTATATACACATTTAGAGATATATATATATAGGATGGAATTTTCTTATTTGGAAAGGTTCATGGACCTACGGATCGACTAGGGTTTCAAATTTTTTTGATTAATTTACTTTTTTAGGTGTGACACTTCTAGGATAAGAATATTTCATGAGAATAACCTTATTACAACCAATTTATATGTTCTTCATTGGGATGGGCAACTGAGATTATTTCTCAACCATTCATGTGAACCTCTATGTTCATGTAGACCTTAGGTCTTATTTTATGGTTAAGAACAAATTAATGGAGGATAGAGCTAAGGCCCGAAATTTTACGATCGAGCAGATTAATATTTTTGGGTTCTTCTTTTCAAGCTGGATTAGTTCAACAGCCTTCGGAGAAGACACATATTTTCAATCTCAATGTTATTAGTGGATCCATTTACATTAAATTTAGTTTCCTTTATATAATCATTCATTTATGGTTGGCCTAGTGGAGATATGTGGTGTGTGTATGACATGATTGTTCCAAATTTGATGGAATTAAATTTATTATTATAGAATGCTTGTTGTTTAATTATTATATAATTATTCAATCTATTTTTTTTACTTCTTAGATAAAATATGGTTATTTCCACTATGTTTAAAATGATATGAGAGAAAAGTATCTCCAAAAAATACCCAAGGCCCTCATATATAGCTGGAAGCCTATGGAATATAGAGATTCGAACATGAGGCCTTTTGGAAAACCAAATTCAATCAATGGCTTAGTGGCATCTGATTTGGGATATGACAACTAAAAACTAAATGTTAATACATACACTAACCGATAAATATAATCATAAAACATTCATAACAATATGGTGAATGATAATATATATTTACATAACTAGTAAAAATGATCATAAAATATATATAAATAATATGGTTGGTAAACATATAACATATCCATAGTGGATCACAAGTATATTAATCGGTTGATGTCGTTGATGAATAAAAACACCATAAAAATGCCATTGAAAATAATTTTTAGGAGAATAAACTTTTCACATTGGAAATACTTTTAAAAATAAAATATCAGATAATATTTTAAGAATAAAATTTTAAAACTTATAAAATAATATTTAAAAATTTTATCTTTCATTAATGGGAAAAATTGTGTTCAACATGTACACATTAATGAAAATATGCCTTTATTATTTTCAATAAAATCCAATGGAGCCTTATTTTTAAGATGACATGAATATTTATCTCAAAATAGTTTTGAAATAGTCAAAATTGGAAATATTTTTTCAATAAATCATTTTTAAATTGACAAAAACGTTTTAGAAAACATATTTATAAAACATGGTTTTATGAAAAAGGATTTTTGATCTAAGAGAGAAATAATAATATTCTATTATAAACAATTTATCAATAATTTTATGGACTAATGAGTTGAAAAAGTTGTAATATTAATTGAAAAATTTCATGTATAATTTTATTTAGGAAAATAAGTATATTTTGATATAGAAATAAAAAATGAATCCCCAATGGTATACTAAAAAAATCCTGAATAATGATGAGATTGTGAAATAAAATATTAAAACATTGGTAAATATTGAATCAGAAATCCCTTAAAAGAAATAGAATAAAATGAAACATTAAATACCATGAGTAGAAATATATTGATAATATAATATATTCAATGGGGAAGTAAATACAACAAAAAAAGGAATAAGTGGTGAACATGGAGTATGTATCACAGATTTAAAAGTGGGATAATAATCCCTTTTCCACATGTTAGACTTATTTTTAATATGTATGAACCCCATGTTAAATTTTAATAGGTTTATTAGTAATAAATAATAAAAGCAAAAACATATATCATACTGTTTATTATTTTCTTATTGAGTCTTATCATTCATTTATTAATAATTATTTGCTAAAATCATTATTTTGGGTGATAATTGCTTTGTTTTTCAAGCATGTATTGGTACGATAGTTTTGGTCTTTTTAATTTTATCATGGATAAATAATATAAATTTTTTTATCTATGATATGTATATGAAATATATTATCAAAATATATATTTAGGTTAATCAATATAAGTACGATATATAAAATGGAATACACTATTCTTTGTGATGGTAGGCTGTATGTATGCATAATCCTTGTTTCCATTTTTCCTAACAGATGGTATGAAAGGAAAATAAATTTTAAATAACTATTATATAATAATATTTATTTTATTTATATAAATTTTGTTATTAAAATCCATATTTTTTACCTTCAATGCATAAATAAAATGAAAATTTTTTTGCATCGCTATGTGGTGGCGATAGTCTACACATACGCATGAGTGATGTTATTTTATTCAAATGGATTGGAATGTAAGAAACTATTTCTGATATTATACTTCAATAATTCCTTCGATAAAAAATCATATATATTAATTAATTACTACACTTTCTACATTCCATTTAAATCTAAAGATAAAACTGTATCACATCACTTCGTGAGGCGGTAGTCGACAATACACACGAGCGACATTATTATGTATACCATAGAATGGAACGAAAGAAGTTAGAGGTGATATGATAGTTATATAAGTTTTATATTTTCATAATTGTCATATAAATCTTTTTAAACATTCATTACATCTATCCTTGAATGGTGTTGATGGAAAATGAAGTACATCGGTTTGTGATGTGGTAGCCCACACTACATACGATCAATGGTTTCTCGTTCCATTTGATGGAAGTGGACATATATATTGGTTATATAACACCAATAGTGTCACATTATATTATATTATATTTTTTTATTACTTTTTATTATTTTTGAATGATTATAACGATGTATAAGTAGAAGTATATTGAAAAGTAATAGTTAAAAATATCCCCTCTTCTTCGAGGAACCTCTTTATATTTTACCTAAATCCTTCATATATCAAAATTATGATCCCAAAGTGGACTATAGGATGTGGGTGAGGATTTATGGAAGATATTTTATCTTTAATTTTCTGAACAAAATGTATTTGGGAGTGTGAAGGGGGGAGGATAGTTGGTGGCCTTTTATAAGTGAAGCAGAGGACAAACTTGGTATTTTTGAAAATAATCAATTAAACCCAAATTCTTATCAATAATCAGGCTTCCCAAATAAGAAATTCAAAAAATTTATATATTATAGTGTTGTAATATTACTATAAAATGGGTGTTTGACATGTTAGTATGTCATTTTAACACATATCATTTTAGTTTAACCCTCTAGTAAACCCATTTTTACATTAATCACTATAATTATATTTTACTCTTTGTACTAATAATAATGGTAAAAAAATAATTTAACCTAAATGGATAATATAAATTATTATTATTAAAAATATGAAATCAATTTTCCAAAATAAATTCATAGAAGTAGGAGAATCCAATTCAAAATTATACCCATAGTGTGTTGAAAAAGCAGGTTTCCAAAGAGAAAATTCACATAAGTATAGAATGTTTTAATATATAAATGCAATATAAAATTGATTCTAGCATCATAATTTAGTTAAATTATCATATAATTTACCTAATTTTACCTTAATATATTTTTAAAATATAAATTAACTTTATAAATAATGTAAATGAAAAGGTGGGTTTTAATTAAAATTCATTATTTGTCACTTTTCACCAAAAAATTTAACTTCTTCTCATATTTACAAAAAATCACGAGATGATAGTATTGACATGAAGATTTTATAAATTAAGTTTATTTTTGAATATAAATTTTCTAATGGTTGTAAAAAGGTATTTTATAAATTATGTGTGTGAAACACGACTAATCATCCATTAAAAAAATGTAGTTTTATTGAAAACACAATTTTTCTCATTAAAATAATTCTTATTTTATTTATAATTAATATATAACCATTTAATTTGTTTTATACATGTTCGAAAAAAAAATTCCAAATATTTATTTATTACTCTTCATACCCACTAACTTAATGGAAAGGTTAAAATAGCCATGTTTAATGAATAATATTTCCATAGAGTGTCATGTTTCATTTAAACTTGGCATTTCATGTATTGAAAGATTTCAATGATATTAAATTTATTTATAAATAAATAAATCATAAATTCATGGGGTTATATATTTTCTTCTATTATTAGTTTTTCATGTTATACATGCCATCAAAAAAGATGTTCCTATTTTAAAATCTCGGTATGTAACATTCCACCCAATAAATAAATTATATCCACACTATTTAATAATGATCTTAGTAATCAAGTAGTTAGAATTGGTGAACTACATTAGATAAATACAACATTATTAGAAGGATTAATAAAATATATTATTGATAATAGAGAATGGGAGGTATGAAGGTCATATAGAATAATTACATAACTATATTTACAAGAAAGATAACATATGTTGGAAGTGAATATAAGTATATTGAAGAAAAGTGTAGTGGAAAAATATATACGTAGGGTGATATAGGTCATTGATCACAATAATTTTAAGGAAAAGAAATAAATTAGAAAATAATAAAACAGTAAATTTTAATTTAGTTAAGGTACCATTTGATTCATTTGAAATGAAGGTACTAAGATAAAATTATTCATTAAATATATTATTCATTGATTTGAGGGATTACCTTATCATATAGAATGATAACATATAAAAATTTACTCACTTGAAATATTTTTATTTCATATTCAGAATTTCCCATTTGGTTGTGATTTAATAAATTCCAACTTCATTTATTACTCCATGAAATTAATATCCAAAATGAATCTTATGACCAATGTTCATTGAATAGATCAATGTAATACTTATACTGTCCTCACATCTCAAGGTATATTCTAAAATTAAAACGATTTTAACATGTTATCCTATATCTAAAAAAGTTAATATTAATCCATTATATATATATATATATTTTACCGTAACACAGATCCAAAATTTTTCTCTCAGGATTCAAATAAAAAACATTTTAAATGAAGGATACAAAATCAAAATTATATTCACTAGCAATATAAAGTCGATCCTAATGACATATTCCTATTATGTGAATTAATTTATCATCATAAAAACATAATTATAACCTGAAGGCTTCCAAAAATAACATATTAGATTATTTAATATATTCTATATATCCAAACATGTTGTAAACTCTAGAAAAGATAACATAAACCATAAAATCAAAAAAAAAATCATGTTTACTAATATCATCCCATAAATATAACATTTTCATGATTATCTAAACATAGAGAAAATATTAAGTGTTATCATACCATAATCATGTGTTTCCCAAAAAGGACATTTTTCCACTAAATCTTGTTTCTTGGTACCACTCATTACATGATTTGAAATCCTTTAATATATACTACTAAAATATAAACCCATAATTTTTTGAGATTATCGTAATGAGAATATCTTCAATATAAATTTTTTTAAAAATATCCCTTTGATCTAATAACCTAATCACATTATTCATTCCACTTTTTATGTATCAATAACATAATCTTTTCTATGACCCCTTATCTTATTGTTAATTATATTTCCTTCTTGCTTGGGACATTGGTTAGAATACGACCCCATCTCCATATAGATAAATAATTTTACTTTGAGGGACTATCCCTTACCCATTCATCAGGAGAATTATATAAAATTCTCTATACATGAAGAAAAATAATTTTCCTTTTCCTTAATGTGTCATGGTTTTTCATTCCAGAAGTATCACATGTGGGAAAATAAATCGTTCCCTTATTAGCTTTTTATATTTCCCCACTTTTATGATCTGCTTGTCTTACTTAATATCAAATCCATAAGAATTGGAGAATTATTTTGTCTCTCTTGACTTCACATGAACTATGTATGTATATGATGAGAATGTATGTGAAACTTGTATCCATAGATATTTTTCATAAAAAAATATAATAAACATTAAATATTTTTCCTTGTATTGTGTATATAGTGTGGATCATGGATTCCTATGATTGAAAAGTTGGATTAATACTTATCAATATTTTCCTATTCATTATTCCATAGGTAGAAGAACTATCTTTCCATGTCTTCTCATTTCTAATGAGGGAAATATATTTACAATTTGAGAACCTTCAAATAAATCCATTCTATGACTTACATTGCTTTTTTATCCTTAGTTTTTTTGGATCAATGGTCACCATTGATCAGTATATACTAAGATATGATAAACTGCCATGACCAGATTCACCCATTCACTACTTCTCATGTTGGGAAATAAATTCTCCAAGGAACTTTTACTTTAATCATATAAAATTAATTGGTATCCCCATCAAATGATGATTTTTTTTGAGGTAATAAATAGTTTAACATAGTAACAGTGTGTGGCGGACCAATAAGAAGCTCTCTATGGGAAGGGTTATTAATCAAAACATGTGTCAGCCTCCCCAATACCTTTATAATGTTATCTATTCTAGCTGAAGCTCTATCTATTTCTTCATTATCATTCCCAATATGTAAATCCCTATATAGAGTATATGCATTGATATAGTTACCATTCCTTATGTAATGTTACATTTATAAACAATATAATACACTATATGAGATTATTACATTATGAAATGTAATGTATAATTCCAAAAAAATAGTGAAACACGTAATATAAATAGAAATATTTATTTATTACTAATCTCATAATCATAAATAAGGTTTTTTGGTGATATTTTTTTTTCTAGATCCATCATAAATATCGGGAAAAAATGATAATTATCTCAAGAATATATAATGGTAGTTTCATACTTGGTGCATAGTATGGATCATTTTCATGCACTAGATGAGGATTGGGAAAATACCAATGAATAATTTTTATTTCTATTACCCTAGGTATGTTTGTACTTGAACTTCATCTACTTGTATTACCCATACATGGATATATTTATAGAAATAACAACATTATATTTTTAATAAAAAGAAGATAATATATTATGTTATAATTATCCACAATTTATATCAAAGAGTTATGTTCCCTAATTTAAAATTTCAATTACATCCACTACCACCGAACACAATGCAAAGAAGAAAACTACAGTAAATCACTAGCCTGGGGACTTGACGCTATGGCCTGCTACTCACCGCCAAATCCATACCACCCCACTACCAATAATGGGGTATAAATGTTTTGATAAATCAATATCCAAAGGTTTATACAAAACATTCTTCTAATAGCAAATGTAGAGACCTCGACCCTAGTATCCTAGATTCTGTGGTTACTATAGCATATTGGCTCTATTTACAAACAATCTCATCACAAAGAATTGAATTTCATAATAGTCCAGGTAAACTAGATGTATACATGAAGTTTCGACTTTATTTTACAGCAGAAAATGTAAACCTTATTTTAGTTTATATCTCCATTATTACCCTTTTTTTATCTATTCATATTGATCAAAAAAACTTCTTTGTATCTTGGAAGAAATAAAACATAAGAAAGGGATATGGTCAGAATCTCATTAAGGGTATTCGTACTAAGGTATCTATAAATTAAAAAGGCAAAATAAATATATAAAGTTAAATACCTTAAATACATTTAATTTGATAAATTCTTGAGAATAATATAGAATGAATAAATTATGATAAAATAATTCCATATAAATAATCCTAAGAGATTGAAAATTGACAATGAAAATTATAATTATTTGAATAAGCACATGGAATACAATAACTAAATTCCTAATGATGGAATGCATAATTTAAGACATAGTAAACATAAAATAATTTCCTTATTCCACAATATCTTATAATAAAGGCCTCGTTCTAAGACATATTATGTAAATTGATATGACCTCATCCACATACACAACCTAATTTGTCACATGAGACATACTAAAGCATTGAGGGGCCCAGTAATTTTGAGCCCCATATATAATTCAATATGTCCAATGGATTCCTCACATGAATGGGGTGAAACATAATCACCGTAATCATTTTTATTGAAAAAATAACTTATGAAATTTTAATAATTACCCCAATAAATAAATATAATCATAGACCATCTATAATAACATGGTAAATGGTAATAAAATTGTACACCCCATAGAATACTGATCATAAAACATAAAAATAAATAAAAAGTATGGTATCATTAAAACCAATCCCCAGTGGATTAGAATTCAAATAGATTGTTGATGTTTTTTAATAATAGGTATACCATAAAAAGTCATTAAACATTTTTTGAGAAAATAACTTATTCACATTGATTTTTTTTAAAACTAATAGTTCAAAAACTATTTTGAAAATATTTTTCATTGAATGTATCATTTGAAAAAATTTGAAATAATCATCAAATCATTAATTGGCCATTATGGAAGAAAATCATGTTCATGTCATTTTAATTAAAACAAAGATTCCGTTAACATTTTCATTAAAATCCAAACAAGAATTTATTTGAAAATAACAAGAAGAACAATATCAAAACCTTTTTTAAATAGTAAAATGGGTATAAGTTAATTATTAAATAATTTTTTAAAAGATAAATTTTTTATAAAAAATGTTTTATAACACATGGAGTTTGATGAAAATAGGTTTTCGATAAAATTGAGAATAAATTTTGTTTTTCTTAAATATATTTCCACTATTATTTTTTCTAAAAAGAAGAAAAATATTATACTATTAATTTAATTTTTCAATTAATATTACTATTATAATGAAATATATTTATTTTAATAATAAGATATAAAATAATCCCCTGAATAGAGACTTAATCAATAATAATCTCAAATAATGACGTGGTGGTGAAATAAACCCTTAACACAATGATAACCATAGAAACACAAGTCCCATGATAGAAATAAATTCAAATGTAGCATTAAATACCATGATGATAAATATATTCATGATATAAAATATAAAATATATAAATATATTCACTTCACTAAGTAATATGTATTGGATATGGTGTATGTATCATGAAAGTTAATGTGAGATGAGAAACCCTTAACACTTGTTCGACATCCATCATATGTGTCTGAACCTCTAAAATAAATATTTATTTATTGAAAAACCATTACAGAATCATACAGATATATCTCATACCATATATTATTTACTTATAGGATTGAATCACTCATTTATTAGTTATTAGTTTTTGAAATCAATGTTTCAGATGATAATTGATTTTTTTTCATGTCTGTTTTGGTTTGGTAATGTTTATAAATTTAATATGATCATGGTCACATAATGTAAATAAATTTTAAAATAAAATTAATATAATATATATTAATTAAATATTATTCTATAGTAATCTATAGAAGTTAGATATGAAAAATGGATTACACCCTTCATGGAGATGATAGGATGTACATAAGTATGAACACAATTACTTTTTTTCTTAATAAATTGAATAAAATGAAAATACATTTTATTTAACATTTCAATAATAATTATTATGTTACATATATTATGTTTATTAATAAAATCCATCTTTATTACAATCCATTTAAAAATAAAATGAAAATCATTTAACATCGCTATGTATTGGCTGTAGTCCACATGTAGACACAAGAAATGATATTATTTTCTAATGGATTGGATATTAATAATTTATATATTATATTATATTTAAATAAGTATCATCATAAAATAAATATCATCTATATTACATAACTTTTATCCTTTCAACCTTCCACATAAAGCATAAGAGAAACGTGTATCAGATCACTTTGTAAGGTGGTAATCCTCCATACACATGAGAGACGTTATCATATTGCTGTAGGAATGGAGAGTCATAATTTATATATGACAAGATAATTACCTATGTAAAAAAATATTATAAATATTATATAAATATTTTAAATTTATTATTACATCCATCCATGAATGGTGGTGATCGAAAAATAACCTCACTGATTCGTAATGCGGTAGTCTTCCATTCACATGATCGAGAATTTCATTTTTCCATTTGATGGATATTTAGATGGATATATGTTATTCCATTAAAATAATAACATTTAATTATATAAGATATATAGGTGTTTTTATATTTTCATATTCAGAAAATATTTTAATGTGTTATAAGAAGAGGTAAAATGAAAACACATTGTTAAACACTGCACTTATTCTTCGAGCAACCTCTTTAAGTTTAACCGAAGTCATTCCTATATTTCATTTCTAACCAGAAGTACATATTAGATGTGGGGAGGGATTTATATATTATATTAGGTATGTTATTGTCTGAACCAATGGTATTTCGAAGTAAGAAGAGGATAAAAGAGGGTTGTGGCCTTTTATAAGTGGGTGAGAGGATACAAATGGTAATTTTGAAAAGAATCAATTACACATATGTTTCTTTTTCAGTCCAAAAGCTTCAAAATAGGTCATTATATTAATTTTTTTTTATTTTTTCAATATATGTCCATAATTTTTTTGATATTTTTTTGGAAAAATTTAACACTTATAGTTTTAGTTTAACCCCATGCTAAACCCATTTTTACCTTAATTTATGAACTAAATTTTTAAAATTTTTACAATTCAAAATGTTGAAAAATTACATTAACATTATTAGATAATATATGTAATTGTTATTATAAATATGGAATTCATTTTTAAAAATTATACTCATAGAATTGAAAGAATATAATTGAAAATTATACCTGTATATTCGACAAAAATTCCAGATTCCAAAGGGATGATAGGCATAATAATAACATGTTTCAACATATACATTAAATCTAGAATTGATTCCAAAATAATTAATTATTTAAAAATTATTATAATTTAACTAATTTTACTATAAAAAAATAAAATATCATTTTAATTTATAAATAATTTAAACAAAAAGTATACTTTGTAGTTAAAATTCTGTATTTGGCATTATTTTTCAAAAATAAATCTTTTCATGGTATTATAAGAAAATAACATAAAGATAATTTTGACATGTAGATTCAAAATAATCCACCATTATAAAAGTTAATGTTATTTCAGACACATTTTCTCCATCTTTCAAATGTTACTTATATTATTTCTAATCTCTATACGAACATTTAATTTATTTTTATAAATGTGGACACCATATAATTTCCATTATTTTTTAGTTTTATTTATTCACACAAAATTAACATATAGGTTTAATGGACATGTGTATTGAAAAAAACACTCATAGAGTGTTATTCATTATTTAAAAGTAGTTTTGTGTTCATTATAATCGATTAATCATATTGAACGTATTTTTAAAAAATATACTATAAAGTATCAGGGTGTTATATTTTCATTTAGGTTGGGTGTTGTGTTTGGTGCATTCATTTGAAAATGATATTCATATTTTAACACCATAGGTTTTTACAGTATACCCCCATAATGAAATTAGATCCTAACAATTTAATATTTATCTTAATTATCACAGGATTCACACTTAGAAATCCCCTTCTTGAAATTCAGAATTTTGAGAAGGGTAAATGAAAAATCCCCTTGATTAGAGAGAATGTGCAGTAAAATGTAATCTAGAATAATTACACAACAATTTTTCCATGATGGTGAACATCTATGGGATGTTATGATAAGGACATGGAAGATAAGTGTAATTCCTAAATTAGGATAGAGGGTGATTTAAGACATTAATCCAATGATGGTGAATGATCAAGAAAAATTACAGAACCACAAAAACAAAAATCTATGATGAAGTAATGGACCATTTGATTCATCAGAAATGATGGTACTTGGATTTTTTTTTTCAATATTCTTTTCCTGTAGTTAACAAATTCTTTTAACAACTAGACTGAGAACATTTTGAAATATACTTTCTTGATATCTTTCTATTAGATATAAACTTTTTTATTATATAGTTATTATTAAATCAATTCCCATATCATTTTTAATATAGGAATTGAATATCGAAAATGAATTTTTTTGCTCGAAGAACATTTCAAAGATTCCTCGAATTGTATGTTATTGCTCTAATTTGTAGATATATTACAAAGTAAAAATTGTTATTGATTTATATACAATAACAACCAAAATATTACTTAATCCCTTCTATATAAATTTATCCATAGTAATTTTCAAAAATATGTCTCTCCAAATTAAAATTCCAAAAGTTTTTATGGAATTCACTAAATAAACATTACATTCCCCAGAAAACAAAATGTGCCTCTTAATATAAAATTATAAATATAGGAATACCTTGATGACTATAACACATTAATGAAAATTAATTATTCCAAAACAAAAATCATAGTTTTTAGAATATATTCTTGATATCAAAAAAGGCAGTAAACTCCAACAAAGATAACAAAAATCATAAAATCATTAAACAATTTTATAGTCAGTAATAGAATCCCATTAAAATATCATTATCATTATTATCTGGAAATAGAGAATATATTAAGCGGTATCATCCCTTAATTTTTAGTATTTCAAAATAACCAACTTTCCATGAAATAATTTTTCTCGGTTCCATTAAAAAACATCATTTAAATCAATAAATAAAAAAAAATCACATTACTATCATTACACTTTTCAGGATTCTTATAGTGACAATGTCATAAATAAAAATTTTAACAACATATTTCATGGATCCAAATACAAAATAACATTAATCATTCCACTTATCATATATCAGTATCATAATCTTCACCTTGACCCCTAGGATTATTCTGAGGTATAATACCTGGAAACATGGGGAATTATTCAGAATAGTTCCCTTTATCATTACATCTAAATAATTTTACATTTAGTGATTCAACCTTACCCTTCTATTCATGATAATTTTGGAATTTTACTACACACTAGAAGAAAAATCATTCGTGTACTGTGGTGAATCTTTCCCAAAATTTTAGAGGATAGAAAATAATTATTTCCCTTCATCCCTTTTGATATTACTTTCTCTTTTCCTTTTTATTATCCTTCTTCCCATAAAATCCATATGTATATGATAATTAATTCTTTGTCTTGATTTCTCATGATATTATTCACTTATATAATGAGAAATGTTTTTAGAGTAGTTCACTTTTAAGGAGTTGATCATTCCCATAAAATAAATTCTTAATCATTATCAATGGATTAGATACATTGTCTACAACATGTATTCATAAACATACATATATTCCATCAAACATAGAAAAGTATTCTTCATATTACTATCTTAGAATCAGAAACATTATTTCTATATCTTCCCATTTCTCATGTGAATAATATTTTCCTAATAATATTACATTTAAATCATTCCATTCCATGTTTTTTATTTCCTCTTCATCCATAATGCTTTAAATCAATGTCCACCACTGATATAAATATCCTGAGAGATGATAAACTTCCTTGACCAATATATTTATTTAACTACATCATAGAGTAAGAAATGTCATCTATAAGGAATATAAAAATTTATCAAATATCAATAGATTGGTAGTCTAATTTGATGATGAAGGATGATAACCCATGACGTTTTCTAACATTGGGACACCATTTTGTGGATCCGTATGATGCTCTATATGGGAATGGTTATTACTCATAACCTAACTCAACTACTCTAATGTGGTTATAACTTGGTCAATTTTATATACAAATTCATCTCTAGATTCATTAGCTTTCCTCAGAGGGAAATCTCTACAAGGATAATATGAACTAATATGGTTCTCGTTACTTATGTTAAGTACAATTTCAAAATAATGGCATACACAAGATTAGATCATCATATTATGAAATATAATTTATTATCCAAAAACAAGTTAAAAAATTAGCATGAACAAAATTATTTATTTATAGATAATCTCATATTCATAAACATGTTTCAGTTGGGGTGTCATTATTTTAAAATCCTTCATAATGTTTTCTAATGAATATTTAAATTATCCTAAGACTATCCCCCAATACTGGCCAAAAATGTGTATAATAAGGCTCATTCTTATTCAATATGTGAAAATTGGTTCATGAAAAATGAACCCTTTTCAAATATATTACTTCTAGGTACATCTATTCTGCATCCATACTCACTTGTATTATTTATATAGGGATATATATCTAAAAAAACTCACATATTCTCTATCTTAGAAAAACATTATGATATTATTATATACACTTCCTCAAATCCTATAATATAGTTAGGTTAAATAATGTGTGTTTTTTTAAATCTAATTCCAATTGTTTCTACTAAAAATTCATATGATATAAACTATAGTGAAATCAATTATAGTATCCCAAAACAGTTTTTTTCTTTACTACATTGTAAATATATAAAATAAATCCCATTCAAAAGGATCGAATAACTTAGTATTCTTAGAAAATACGATATAGATTAATAATTAACATTAAATTTTAAAACAATAAATAAGTAAAAATATTATTTTAGATCAACTTCATTCCCCTTTGTATATGCAGATATATCAATCCCAAAACACTTCTTAATATCCTAGGTAAATAAAACATAAGAAATGGATGAGATAAGCTGCACATTGAGGGTAAGAATAAATAATAATATATTAATAAATAATGAAAAATAAATATGTAAAGGTAAATAATTATAACATATTCAATTTAATCAATATCTTCATCATAATATGTATGGAATAAATGATGATCATAAAATTCATAATATATAACCACATCATCTTGAAACATAACCATGAATATTTTAACTAATAAAATAATAATAATATTTAATATCAATGACTAAATTCGTAATGATGGAATTCATAATACTGTACATCTGAAACAAACTATCAAGGAATCATTCGAACACTTCATACCATCATGAAATCATGCTAAGACATATTACGTAAACAGGAAAGTCCTCAACCAAACACCCAATATAATTTGTCTAATGTGACTTGCCAATATATCATGGGGCTATGTAATTCCAAGATCCACCAATTACATGACAATTTCAATTCAATACTTATATGAAATGGGTGAACCATAATCAGCATATTAGTTTTTGTGGAAAAACTATCATAAAAAATTTAAATATGTACCCCAGTCAATAAACACAATCCTGAACCATCTAATGTAATATGGGTTATTGTAATAAAATTTTACATCCCCAGTCAAATTGATCATAGTCCATCTTGATAAATAATAATTATGGTAGAAATACAACATATCCCTAGTTGTTCAAAAGTAAATATAATGGGTCAATGAGGTTGATTATTAAAAATACAATAAAATGTCATTGAAATTTATTTGGAGGAAAATATAATTTTCAATTTGAAAATACTTTCATAACTAAATGTTCACAAATTATTTTGGGAAAAAATTTATTTTAAATTATCCTTTGATGAATTTAAAAGTAATCCTTAAACCATTGGGTGTTCATGATGGTATAACATTCCATTGATGTTGTACACATTAAAAGAAGACTTCCTTTCACATTTTTACTGAATTTAATTAATAGTGTGTAAAATTTCACTAATAAATCATTTCTAAATGGATAAAAGCAATTTTTTTATTTTTTTTATGAATCATGGATTTATATAAAAAGGGATTTTCAAAAGAAGAGAGAAATACAGTCATATTTTCTTAAAATAATTTTATCAATAATTTTGTTTACGAATGAAATGAAAGTGGTAATATGACTTGGAAAGTTCATTAATAAGCATATTAAAAGAAAAAATTTTTTAACATTGAAATTTCATATAATCCACCCAAGGTATACTTAAAAAAGAACAATCAGGAATAATGATTATATTGTGAGATAAAAGCTTACAACTATGATAAATTTTAAGTCATAAGCCCCATTAATGACATAACATCCAATAAAACATTAAATAAAATGAATTGAAATAGATTCATGATATAAAATTTATAAATAGGGAGTATATTCACCAAAAGAGTAATAGGTGGTTAATATGGAATATGTATCATAGAAGTTAAATTGAGACTAGAAACCCTTAAAAATTGTTCAACTTCTTTCATATATTTCTGAACCTCAGGTATAACCAACCCTATCCTTGTATTCGAGGGTTGGGGATTTTTTATTAAAATGGAATATATATAAAAGATCACATACCCATTGATCTACTAGTTTAGTTTTCTTGAATAAATAGGTATATATATGGTTCCCTTATTGGTAATTAAATATAGAACACACTGAATGAAAGTTACCTCATTCTTGAAACGTATAAAATATATTTTATCTACTTAACATGGGGATAGAAAAAAAAAAGTGTGAGCTCAAAGTCTCAGTAAGGGATTCATGAAAAAATAATATTTGAAGCAAAGTCTATAAGGAATATTCATTATGTGAAGATAAATAATCTTGAAAACACAAACCATAAATACATTAAAAACGAAAATTCCAACACCGATGATGGAATAGTGAAAAATATCAAGGGAATTAATAACCAAATATTGAATAATGAAAATATTTATTTTTTGGACGTAATGTATTATACAATTAAGACAGATTCATTTTGTGGGTATAATCCAATATAGTTCTTCTTGGAATGAATCATAAAGAGTTTGTCACTAAATTTTTGTCTCATATGACCTGTCGATGCATCTAGGGGCCAACTATTACCGATCCCTACCCATTATTTCATGTCCAAATAATTCTTCTTACATATATTCAATTCAATAACAACATTCCAAGAAAATACAAAATGTAAAAATGGTATATGTATAAGACAATAATCATATATGTGAGAAATAAAAAAGTATATTAAATTTCATATTTGAGGAATAAAGATCATAAATAAAAGGGAAGCACACATACCACACACATAAGGAAAAATTGGTGAATAAGGAATTTAAAAAGACAATATCATAATAGTTTCCATGAAAGTATGGATTGAAATCATAAATTGAAATTAATAAAGTTAAATTGGTAGATATTCTAGAAAAGTATGCTCAACTGAAGTGAAATCATGTCAAAATAGTGTTTAAGAACTTTAGAAACATGTCACATCAGTGTGGTTTATAAGAAAATATAAAAGAGTCATTAAAATAGAAAAATATATAATTGGATATATAAACTAGAAATTAATGAAGATATTTAATATTGATAAAATTTATTGTTTTATAAAAACATTTGTGGTTAAAATTATATTTTGTATAGTACATGAAAAATGGTAATAAATTTGGAAGTTCCTTTTAAATGAGATTTCTTATCGAGAGGAATTTAGAAGGGGACATTATAAAACATGTATTTTCCCATAAAAAAGGAATAATTGAGCTATGTACAAGTTTTTATGACATATAAACATAATTTTGGAGAAGTAAATAAGAATAAATAATAATTACATTGAGGAAAATCTAGAGATAATGAAACTCGTAGGTAAAATGGGTGTTTAGAAAGAATTCTTTACCATATGTATATAAGTGTTCTACACATGCAATTAATGTCCTGGATAATTAAATTGGATTAATTATTAATTTAATTAATATCCTATTAAAAATTTATTATATTTAATAATTTTTTTAATTTCACTTATTCCCTTTTTGATGAGTTATAAGATTCAATTTCATTATTCGAGAGTGTTTTTTCCATGGTTTGATTGAATGGTTCATATCTATACATGTACAAAATATCATGTAAAATGGAAATAGTTTTACAGAATTTAAAATATATTTTATTAATGGAATTATAGAAGATTAATTGGTCTATATATCATTTCCCCTTGATATTTGGAGGATTCATTGGATAAAATGTTAATGATAACTATTTAGATTATTTTAGCGTTTTCTTCGATTACCATGAACTTGTTTTTTTAATTACTATTATTATGTATATAAACTAGTTCCAGACCAGTATATAACTTATAATATGTATAATAAACTCATATTAATCCATAATAATTTTTTAACATCATTGAATGTTGTAATGAAAAATGAGAACACATAATCCACAATGGAAGTAAATCGACACATAACAAATAATGGTTTCTGTTTTTAGAATAAAAGGTATAAGAGAAGGGGTATGTTGTGGTATATTACAGTAGAATAATAAAATTTCATTATCTATAAGATATTTTAGTTATCATTCATGTTTTAATAGAGGAGATAATTTTATTATAAGATAAAAATACATGTTACAAGATGTTAAATGTGAACTTAAGAGGATTTTACCTCTTGAAATCTTCTCATTGAGAAACTTTTACAGGGACTGAGATGGATATTTGGGTTATAAAGTCGGATTTTAAGCGTGAGGGTGATAAGTGGGAAGAATATTGGGTAAAATTGGACATTATTTGTAATGTTTGATGATAAGGGGTGGTGAGGGTGATATTTATAGTAGAGAAGAGGAGCATTTTTTGATTATTTTATTCATTAATTTATTATTTTGGGTCAATATGATGAATATTATAGATTATTGTGACTAATTATATTATATAGGGAAGGGGAGTTTGAGATAATGGATCTTACATCATCTATATATCATTAGTTGATTAAATATTCATGTATTTACCTAATAGCATAAATTACAGAATTTCACGATTCAATAAAAATTAACATGTACTAGAAAAATATCAAAAATTACCGATAAAAAATCACTGATATATAGAATTAATATTTTTAAATCCATTTGTTTGAAAATAATTTATTAAATATGATACTTTTAATTTTTAATTAAAATCATCATTTTTTCGAAAAATACATATTTTAAAATTATAATATTTTTTAGGACCCCTTGAAAAATTAATTAAGGCATTATAATATTTTCATACAATCCGAAGAAAATAAAATATCAATTTATGAATATATTTTATAAATTTAAAATTTCTTTTTAATTATTATATTAATTATAAAATTTAAAATTAAAATTTTTTATTAACAAAAATACAAAAATATAATTTTTTATTATTAATAAATTTATTTACATATTCCATGTTTTAAATATATCAGATTTTCTTTCATAAGATACTTCAATTTTATTTATAATTTTATTGGAAAGGTTACTATTCAATTGGTTAGATTTCTATTCCTAATAGTAAAATTACTATTCCAATGGACATGTTACTATTTAATTGTATATCTAATTTCATTTGTACAATATAAACTATTGAATGAATTGAATATGTGTAATAAAATACATATCATAAAATATTCTGGTGTTATATTCTTCCCTACATTGTAAATTTGTTCCTTGAAATTGTTTCATGAAAATTTCCCTCTAAATAGATGTGGGTAGTTAATCATCATAACAACATCAGGTTCCCACATTTCTTCTTCAATGTTATGGTTTATTCTAATAATCTTTACCAATAAATTCATCTGATTTCTCAATCCAAGATATCTTATGTTAAGAATATTGACATGCTCATCATAGTAAGACAAGTTAGGGTCTAGTTCAATTTTTTTATAGGTGAGTACATGCATTGGTACTATCATGTACATCGTTTACAATGATATATGGAAAACATCATGAACATTGGATTGAATTGGTGACATTGAAAATCATTAATCTAAAACTCTAATTCATTCTATAATTTGCAATGTTCTCATGCACATGGGTCTGAGTTTCAATTTCATACCGAACCATATGGTACCCATCTATTGAAAATAATTTATAAATTCATGATATTCCACTTCAATTTCCAATTCCCATATTTGGTTCTCAGATTAAGTAATTTTACTAATTTGAGATGCATTGATATTTATTTGATTAGTTTTTACCTTTACTATTATTTCTTCCATATGTTCTAGTACAACAAGATTCATTTCACCAACATCATCCCAACAAGTTGTTGTATGAAATCTCTTGCAATATAATGCTTCATATGGGGCCATTTGAATGATTTAGTGGGAAATAATGTTTCAGTAAATATCTAACAAAAGTAAATACTAATCCCACATACCTTAGATGTCATGTGATCATGATATCAACATGTCTTTTAATGTTTGGATGGTCTTTTATGACTATCCATCATTTTGAGGGTGATAATAAGAACTAAAATTGATCTCATTACTCAAATGTTTGTGAATAATTTCCATAATTTTGATGTAAAATGGGGATTAAAGGGAGGAAAAATTCAAATATGTTCTCCACTATGTCTCATAGCATCATTAATATATATTCATCTAAAAGACACTTGAGGTAAATCTTCTCTTATAGTAAGAAAGTTTTACTATATTGTAAGGGGATCAACAATAACACATATTTATAATTATTTTTTTGGGACATTGGTAATCCAGTTTTTAAGTATATTGTAATTTCATCCCACTTCCACAATGGAATAAATAGAGGATTCATGACTCCTATAGGATGCTATCTCATAGCCATCACATGATGAAAAACTAGAAATCTTATAACACAGTCACAAATTTCTCACTTCATATTATCCTTTTAAAAATTTTATTTTAGATATCAATACATATTGATACTACAAGGGTGCATAGAAAAAATTGTGTTATGTGAATAATCTAATAGTTCCCATTTTTATCTTAGTTATTAGTTGAACACATAACCATTTTATAGATTTCAAAATTCTATCCCCATATATGAGTTTTTCCAATATTCCATCAATAAAAAAAATTAGTATTCTTTTGAAAATTCTCATCTTTAGATTGATAACTTTTTAAATTCTCTAGCAATGATGGTTTAGAATTATTGTAAAAAAGAGTGATGTTTCCCCTTCCTTAAAAATTCCAATATCCATATTTACAAAATGCATTATGATATGATATTTTTCAATCCTTACTTTGGAAATAAGTCCATGATCATTCCTGATTAATGCATCTTCTACCTTATTTTATTTTCCTAGGTAGAATTGTATTGAGAAGTCATAATATTTGAGTAATTGAAGCCATCATCTTTTCCACATGTTGAGTTATTTCTATGTAATGATATATTTTAGACTATTATGATCTGTATATATTTGTCATCATTCACCATAGAGATATTGTAAAATATCATCAGAGAAAAGATTATAGATAATAACTCAACATCATGAGTGGGATTATTGTTTTTTTGATTCATCGTCTACCTTGATACATATGAAATAACATTATCATTTTTTATAAGGAAATAGTCTAGTCCTTTCTTCTATGCATCGTTGTATATCAAAAACACATCATTTCAGGATGGTAGAGTAAAAATAAAAAAATAGAAAAATCTTCTCTTAAATTATTCAATACATTATGCACATTATTTTTTACATATGATCATAACCCTTTTATATATGATCTTGGATAATGGGTCAGCGAATTGGGAAAAATTTTGTAGAAAACATTGGCATTAACCTACTAAAAAATAAAACTACGTACCCATGTTATGATCATTTTTTTAGTAAATTATTTTATTGTCATTTCTTCATGGGATCAACCAAGATTCCATAAATAAAAATCATATAGCCACGAAAATAATTTTTTTGCTGCTATAAATAAAACTTTATAAATTTGACATATAACTCTTTACTTTTGAGAGTCTCGAGAATAATACATAAGGGATTCACATGGTCTTCATAGCATTTAGAATATACTAGAATATCTTCAATGAATGATACAACGATATCATCAAGATATTCCTTGAATATTATTATCATTATATCCATGAAAACAGAGGGTGAATTAGTCAATCCAAATGACATTACTGTAAACTCATAATTTTCCACACCGCATTCAAAAATAATTCATCAGAATATCTTCATTCCTTACTCATAATTGATGATATCCAGAATGAGGGTAAATCATAAATTAATATTGAATCCCATTATGTTGATCATATGAATCAACAATGTGAGGTAGATTCTACTATTTCTTTATTTAAATATAATTTATTTATTTATAGTAAATGCACAACCTCAATGATCCATCTTTCTTCATAACAAATAAAACATGGGATCCCCATGGAGAAAAAATGGGGTAAATACAACCCTTATTACAAAACTCCTCTAGCTGTTTCTTCAGCTCCACTTATTCCATAGTGGCCATCCTATAAGGATTCTTTTATAATTGTATTTCATCACGAAATAAATGAATAGTAAACTCACATTCTTGATCTAGGGTTGTATTGGTAATTCTCAAGAAATAAATCAATGTGTCCTATAAAATTAGTACATCCTCAATTTGAAGAGGACATTCCTCATACCTAGAGGTTGTTAGGTGTTTCTCTTGATTACTATTATACAGTATATCTTCTAGGGGTTGATCTTGGTACGAATCATATAATGAGGTTTCTACTCTAAAGAATAGGTATTCTACATATTACTCAAAAATCGTAATTCATTTCTTCTCAAAATAATTTTTTGCATCATAATTTGAAATCTTGTCCATACTGAAGATGATATCAATTCATTTGATGGGTTTGTTGATAAGGTTATAAAATAAATGATATTTATATTCAATAATGGGAACTGCCTGACACATTTTTGTTGTAAGGAGGACTTACAAATTTTGACTGATAACTCCCTTATTAAATTAGAAGGAAAATATATAATTTTTATTGAAATTTGGGTGGATATAAATTTGTGAAATGATCTAAAATAAAATAATTCATTGGAAAAATTCGATGGTATGATTATTATACCAAAAACCACATCATTGGGTACTTCATCATTAGTTGTGGTGATCATATAAGCTTGGAAATCTCCATTTGGCCAATTATGTAGAAGATTTACCTGAATCTTGGGGAATTGATTTGAATAATTCCTCATTTAATTTTAGCTGAAGCATTTAACATAATTGATTCATTTCTTCCCTTTTCATTCATTCTATTAATTAACCTTTTCTGTACACTTTGA
This sequence comes from Viscum album, assembly GCA_963277665.1. Classification (NCBI taxonomy): domain Eukaryota; kingdom Viridiplantae; phylum Streptophyta; class Magnoliopsida; order Santalales; family Viscaceae; genus Viscum; species Viscum album. Next base: position 1,922,660,353 of record OY728122.1, on the reverse strand, counting down.
AAAACCGTCCATGCCTTTCAAGAAATGTTGGTATGATTCTTTCCACGTTGCATATTAGTAATTTATTTATTCCTCTATTATTATTTGATGCTTCACATTTTCCATGGTTATTAGAAAGCTTCTTATTCTCTTGTTGTGCATTTAGTATATAGGATCTACCAAATTCCTTATCCGTTTTGATGGCGCTTAAAAATATTTCATTATATGATGAAAATGTTCGATAAGCTAGTAGACATCAAAGACATGGATTAATACCTTCAATGAAATGATCAATATTATATTCTAAATCATTTTTGTAACATATAAAATACATGTATTGTCTTATTAATGTATCCTCATACATTGAAACACTATATTATTCCCTTTTCATTAATCTAAGGGATTTTCTCTTCACTTAAGTTCATTGCTCACAAGGGAAGTATTTATAAAAAAAATTTAAAAAAAAATTTCTATTCCATGTATTCTATTTTATTTCCCCTTAGTATTATATGTTAATGACCACCATTTATTAGAATATCCCTTATCTAAATATAAATGCATCACTTACTTTTCATTTTTATTGCATCCCAATGCTAGAAATATATTTCTGAGGGACATGATCCACTCCCCAGCTACCATTTTATTAGTGGCACTAAAAATATATGGGCTATTTTTCCATATAAAATGATCTTACATAGGTTTAGTATGGTTATTCATCATAAAATATGTAATATATCCTAATATGGTCATTATTTTCGATACTCCAAAATAATCTATGTTGACTTGATTATTGGGTAAATCCCTAAATTGTCTATGGGTATTGACTCATTTCATTCTATTAGGCTACGTAACTAAATAACGACACATACCATGTTAGACCATAATATTCATTAGTATTTAGATAATGATTTACTACAAGTAATTTTTATAATTCTCATGTTTATTTTACTTCTACTTCACAAGATGTTTACAAAAATTTCTATAATACCTTATATAACAACCCTGAACCAAGTAGCCTTTATTAGGTGGTTATGTTTTTACAATGGCATTGATACAAGATATCTCATTATTAAGTATAAATCATATTAGTATTATTGAATAACTTTGTACATAAAAGGTCCACTAATTACATTTTTAATTAAATATAGAACATAAAAAAATTTCTTCTTGGAAACTATTCAAATATTTCAAATTCCTAACCTAGGGAAGGAAAAAATAAATTGGTGAGCTCAAACCCTCAGTATAGGGTATATAAAACAATAACAAGTAATGAAAAGTTAATAAGGAATAGTCATTAGTTAATGGTAAATAATTATTAAAAATAATTTCCCTAGAGACACTAATAAATAAATGGAAAACATATATTTTTGTATATTGAAAATTTCCTAGAAATTAATAATTGAATACAGAATGAAGAAAATTCTAATTTATTGGACGTCATGTATCTGGAAGATGAACCATTAACCATCTTCAATGTTTAAGTATATGGTTAGAAACCCATCTTATTCTTATTAGAAACAAACATGAAGGGTTTCTCTACAACTATTTTGTCTCATTATACATTTCGTTATATTTGGGGGGCATCTATATCATAGCCACACCCATCACTACAAGTCCAAATAATTCATCAAACATAGATTCCATTCAATAACACCTTTAAAAGAAAACAATATATTAAAATATGGAATTTAGTTAATAAAATAATCATATCTATGAATCAATAAATTTTAATTTTTAATAATGTCTTAAATTAGTGATGATCATTAATAAAATCGATGTATATATATTCCATATAGAAGGAATAAGTAGTGAATAATGCCTAACCAAAGGAAATATCATAATGGTATACATTAATGAATGGATTTAAGACATAAATGTGCATTAATAATTTAAAATAGTTATATATCATTATAAAATATGTCAAAATTATTTTAAAACTTATAAAAATTCTGTTAAAGAAACACGATAATCATGTCACTATAGTGAGGTCTATGAGAAGATATAAAAGTTCCTTTTAAAAACAAAAAGGAATTATTATTTATATAAAACCATAAATGAATGAAGATATATATTTTTGATAAAATTAGTGATTTATAAAAAATAATGGTGAAATTACAAATATTATTTCTACTAAATAAAAATTGTTATGAAATTGGGAACTTCCCTTTAATCAGGATTGATTATCTAGAGGAATTGAGAACAGGACCTTATAAAACATGTATTTCCCCATCAAAGAAGGAAATATAAATGTATGTAAATATTTTTGGAATATAATAACAGAATATTGGAGGATTATATAAGAATATTTAATAATTACATTGGTGTGAAGAGAGAGAAAACGATTCATAATGAAAAAATGGGGGTTTATAAAGAATATTTTACCTTACGTTTAAAATTATTATTGACATAAACATAATGTAAAGAATAATAAAATTAGATTCATTAATTGTATAATTAATAACATATTGAAAATTTATTTTATTTATTATAAATTTTTATGTCCATTAATATCCTTTTTGATAATTTATAAAATTCAATTTGTTGTTCAAGAGTGTTTTTTTCAATGTTTTTAGGATTATTTCACTTGTATACATGTATAAAATATCAGATAAAAGGGGAATAGGTATCCATAATTGAACATATATGTTATTAATGAAAACTAAGAGGATTAATTAGTCTAATATAATTTTTTTAGATATGAGAATGATTAACTGGATGAAATGTTAATGATAACTGTTTTTATTATTTTTTCATTTTTTCGATCATCAAGAACTTGTTTTGTTTTATTAATTAATATTATATATATATACTTGTTGTAGTCTATTATTTAATTTTTAATATATATAATAAAATATGATTTAACTGAAATAATTTTTTTATTACCACACTTGAATGAGGTAATGAAAAATGCAAATGCATCATCCACGGTGGTGGTGAATCGACACATCAAAGATGATGTTTTCATTTTTGTGAACAAAAGAGAGTGGAGAAGGCATTTAATAATCTATATTACATTAGAATAATAAAATTACAGTATATGTAAGATAATGGAGTTGTTACTCAGGTTTGGATATAGGATATATAGAGATTATAAAAAATGATATTAAATTAAAAGAATTTAAATGAGAATGTAAGAGGATTTTACCCCAATTATTATTCTCATTTAGAACCTATAGAATGGAATTGGTATTGGTATTTTTGTGAGGAAAAATTCTATTGGATGTGATGGAGAGATTAGGTAGATTATTGGGTATAAATTTTACATGATTTAAGGATAAAATGTGTGATGAGAATGGGTCTTGATGGGTGGCATTTATAGTGGAGGAGAGGGCTTCTTTTTAATTATTTTATTCATTAGTTTACTATTTTGGATCAAGAATATGAACAATATTGATTCTTGTGACTAAGTAAAGAAAAATTATAATGATATTTCTGGATAATTTTTTTTGTCATCGATACATCATCAATGACTAAATAATTCTTGTATCTAGCTAATACCATAAATTATTGTATTTCACTATTTTATAAAAATACTCCAATTTTAAAAAAAAATTGAAAAATTCACCTTGATTTTTTTTCAATATGTATAATTAAAAATTGGTCTAATTTTTTAAAATAATTTCATAAATATGAGAAATGTGTTTCTTAATTCAAATAATTTTTTTAAATTATATATTTTATAATAATAAGTGACTTTATGACACTTTAAAAAATTGATTAAGGTATAAAAAATTATCTTATAATCAAAGACAAGAAGAAAATAATATAAAAATCTATTTTGTGAGAATAATTTAAAAAAAATTATATTAATTATTAAATTGAAAATAGGAATTTACTTTCCAAAGAAATACCACTACTTAATTTATCTTTTTTGATACATTTAATTACATATTCCATAATATAAATATATAATATTTTTTTAATAAGATACCTATATGTTATTTATAATTTCGTAGGTAATGTTACTATTCAATTACTTGTATTACTATTCATATTGGTCATATTACTATTCCAATGGTCAAGTTAGTATTTAATGGTATATCATTGTTTGCATGTACAATGGAAACAATTGAATGAGTTGTATTTGTTTAATAAGATGCATAGTGTAAAATATCAGGCAATTATATACTATAGAATTAATATAGGTTAACTAAAAATATTTTTTTTAAAATCATATATACCATAACATATAAGATTTAATTGTAGTCTTTTATAACTCATTTTTTTGCAATTGTTTTCTAAAATCACTATTTTAGGCGTTAATCACATTATCTTTTATGGTTGTTTTTGTTTAATAAATTTGGGTCATAAAATATAATTTTGTTTAAATCATATCTATAATGTTAAAAATTATTTATATACCACATATTTTCATTTTATATTTATTATAGTAATATATAAATGTGAGTGATAAAAAATTGATATTAATAAAATCCATCCTTACTACTATCCATGTAAAAAAATGAAAAAACATTCACATCACTACGTAGAGGTGGCTATCCACGTGCACACATGAGAGACATTATCAGTTTTCAATGGATAAGATGTTAAGAATGTATATATTATATTATATTATATAAATTATGTATATATCATATGTATCATTTATATTAATTACATTTTTTCCTTTAAAACTTCATGTAAATTATAAGTGAAAAAAAATCACATCACTTCACGAGGTGTAAGTTCGCCAGACCCATGAGTGACATTCTTGTATACCTCCCACAATTGAAAGTAAGAATTTATATGAGAAATGATAATTATAAAAATATAAAAGTATGTTAAATATAATATATGTTATTCACATAAATTACATTATCTATCCATGAAATGTGGTTATGGAAGAAGAACTTCATCGGTTCATGAGGCTGTAGTCCGCCGAACATAGGATTGATGGTTTTGTTTCCGATTTCACTGAAGAGGATATGGATATAGGTTTTTACATTAACCTAATAAAATATTAGTATATAAATGAGACATTAGTGATATTATTTGATCAAAGTTGTAAAATATTACATGGATATAAAATAATAATTAAAAAGAAAATGCATAGTTAAAAACATTTCCACTTCTTTGAGAAACCACCTTAGGTTTAAACAAAAGCCATCCTAGATTAGATTAATTTTTTTACAAATAACTATATTATTTGGTGAGGGATGTATGAAATATATTTTATAAGGTATTTTATAATCCATATGCCTTTTTGAGTATGAATTGGGGAGGTTATGGGCTGGCATTTTATAATTGGGTGAGGGGAAACACTTGGTATTTTTTAAAAGATTCAATTGCACCCACATATTTATCTTGAGAAAAACCTAAAAAAAGTGTAATTAAATAACCATATAGATTATAATGTTTCAATATGGATATAAAATTGTTTTTTACATGTGTTTAGGTAATTTTAACAGTTATCTAATTTGTTTAACCACGTTAAACTAATTTTTACCTTAACCATGGTAATTAATTTTTTCTATTTCTACTATTCATAATTAGAACCAATTAATACAAACTTATTAGGTAATATAATTTACTATTAATACAAATATGATACCAATTTTTCAAAACTCAATTCATATAAGTGTTAGAGTATATTTCAAAATTAAACCCATAGACGTGACAAAAAGTGAGTTTCCAAAGAGAAAATGTGCATATGTATAGAATGATTTAATATTAATATTCAAAATGAAAATGATTCAAATAAAATAAATTTGTTAACATTTAAAATAAAATAATTAATTTTATAATAAAATGTATTTAATATGTAATTTAGCCTTATAAATAATTTAAACAAAAGAGAATTTTCAATTAAAATGTATTATTTTTCACTATTCACCAAAAAATGTATATTTTCAAAAAATATATAAAATATAACCAAAGATAATTCTTTCATTTAGATTAAAAATGGTAATTATTTTTTTGAAATAATTTTTTTTAAATGTACTAATAATAAATTAAATCTTTTTTGTACTAAGAGCAACTAGTTCACTATTCTGAAAAATATAGTTTTTTAGAGAATATTTTTTCCATTTAAAATGGTTCATATTTTTTTAATAATAAAGATATATACATTCAAATTATTTTATGATTGTGTGGGACATATAATCCTAATAATTTAGTCACTCATATTAATACATTCAAACATAAAATCTTATTTATAATGGTCATTTTTAAAGAATAATATTTTAATAGAGTGTCATGTATCACAAAATCCATTTATCGTATTCTTAATAAGCTATCAAAAACACTAAATTTATTTAAAAATAAAATATCAAAAAAAATTGGGGGTATTATATTTTCCTATAATTTTGGTGTTGAATTTCATACATACTATATAATATCATGTTTCTTTTTAAAAATATCATTCTTTTATAATTTGTTGAGGAAAATTTTCGAAAGCTATTTTTAAATGAATTTAAAATAAATTCTTCAATAAAATAAACCATTTTAATAGATAAAATATTTAGTGTATGATATAAATATACATACTTGAAATTAAATCCCTTTCAAAAATTTTAAGAAAATAGTAATCTGTTATTTTTATATAAGATTGAAAAATTTAAAGAATGATGAGAATATATATTACATTGTCAAATAATAAAAAATTTAATGGAATAAATAATTAATACATTATATAGTGGAGGGAAAATTCATTTATCTGTGTTGTTTGAAAAAAAATCAATTTCAAACTATTTCAAACAGTATAAAAATGAACGATAAGAAAAACATTGAAAATATTTAATTAAAAAAAATTATAAATTAAAAGTTAATATAATTTGACCAGAATAAATAATTTATCTATATAAAAATCATTATTATATCAAAATAAACAATATGGGTTTGGATGAAAGATGATTCCTACCGAAAAATAGAAATATGGTAGGTTTTTCTTTGAAATGTTATTTCTCTTGTTTTGAGTACCAATGAGAGAAAAGTGGGATGTAATACATTTAAACTCCATAAATAACCATAGGAGAATATTATTGATGGGGTTTATGAGGGAAATATCATATAATTCATGTGAATGATATTTAACAATAATTAAACCAGATTAAATGTGAGACTGAAAGATGTGCCCTTAAATCAGTGGTAAATTTTAATCAAAATAGTTTGAAGAATATGACATGAAATGAAACATGAAATAAAAAAAAATTATTCATGGATTAAAATTATAAATAATCAATAAATAGACTATATAAATAAAAAATTATATAATATTAAATGTGCCCCAAAGATAGACATTTTAGTAGGAGAACCGTTCCCTTAGATTCTCGTGTTTTCAAACAGATTCCAACTTATTTTGAAATAATTTCTCATATGTTAATAATATTTATTTATATCCATATTTATATCTAAATTTTTAGATGTCAAATCTCCAAAACATCATTTTAAAAAATAATTCATAATAATTTGTAAAATCAGTCAATTGGTTGTTATGTTTTTTTCTTATCAATAATGTTTTGATTTGGTGGTTCTAATACATTCAACCTATTCCTCGATTAATATACTATATAAAATTAATCATATATATATATATATTATTTATAAATTTAAAATACATTTATAACCACCATTTAAATGTGGTTAATTATGATTGAATATATAATTTGTGGATGTGATAGTCTGCACATACACACAGGTGCCATTTTAAATTTTAAATAGATTGAAAGAAATCAGGGTAGATAATTATTTATCTTCATATAATCTTTATAATTTAAAAAATATCATAATTATTCATTAATTATACCAATATAAGCACCCATTCAAAGAAGTCTTTAAAAATAAATTATATCACTTCATTGGGGTGATAGTCCGCGTGTACCCATTAATGAAATTTCCATCATCCAACCGAGGATAGAAAAGGTTATTATAAAATATTTTATCGTAATAGAACCATAAATATTTCATTAATATAATATATAGTCATTAAATTCCTCTATATTACCATCCATGAGTGGTAGCGATAACAAACGAAATGCATCGCTTTTAGGAAGTGGTAGATTGCAAATACAAAAAAAATGTTTTCATTTTCTAATATATTGAAATGTGAAAAAAGTGGTGGTAAAATTAAAATAATATTTTACAGAATATATAGTTATTTATTTATGTTAATATGGTTATATAATACTTCATGGAGTATTAATAATAAACAAAACTACAAAATATTGATAAGAATACATACCTCTCCCTTGGATAGTCTCTTTTGAAAAGCACAATAAGGACTCTTTGATGAGTCTTTTGGTAATACCAGAACAACTGGGTCATGGATATAGGTTTTGGGAAGATAGTTCTAATGAAATTATTTAATAGAAAGGGTATTTGGGTGTGTGTAATAGTGAGTACTTGATTTGTTCTTTTTATAAGTGAGGGTAGTGACATTGTTGTAAATACCTCTAACATTAAAATAATATAAAATCATTTTCTTATGAAAATAGAAATTATAGATAAATTTTCGAATGTATGATATGTTATGGTAAAAATAAACTCAAAAGATAAAATAAAAACTAGTTTAAACATTATTTGGTCACTTCTCTATTAGGTTAACCCCTCAGTAATCTATTTTCATACATGGTAACTACTCATTATGACTAAACATGAAATAGTAATTATTAAATAATTAAAATATATTGATTATAAATAAAGAATCTATTTTAATGGTTTAAATTAATATAATTGGGAAGAATTAATTTTAATATATATTTGAAAAATGAAATTAGAAGAAAATTTCGATAAAGAAGATATTTTTAAGCGTAAAAGTGAATGTATACCAAAATCAAGTACAAAAAATTTCCCCATAACCTTAATTGGATAAATAATAATATATATATATTTACGACATCAAACCAATATAAAAAATCATTTAACCCTTTAAATTTTTAATTAATGTAGAGGATAAAAAATTGTTCTTTTATTAGAATTAAACCTCACTTAAGATTCAAAATGACATACATCAGCTTCTAAATTTAAAATAATGTTTTAAAAATTTATATTATAACACATATATTTTGTTTAAAAAATTGGTTTATTATATATTATTTCATTCATATATCTTGATGAATTAATAAATATGAATGTATTTGTAAAAATGGTATTTTTAACTACACAACTAAACATTGACCTCTTTAGAAAAATATTTAAAATTTACCATATTATAACATCAAAATGATAAATTAAAATATTAGTCCCATTTAATCAACCTAAAATTCTAAAATTTTAAAATTTAGATTTTTAATATATTTTTTAAATATAAATAAAAATAAATTTTATAGAAAAATGACCTTTAAAGAATTATGTATTCTTAATTGTTTTTCATATTAATTTCTAATTAATTGACATTTAATTAATTAATTTATACATTGAAGTATTTTAAAATTGATAAGTTTGTTAATATACCCAAGTCATTGACATGATTCTAAAAAATACCCCCTTTTGACATTGACTAATCTTAATCACGTCAAGTTAATTATTTATTTTCTAATGATTAAAATCCATTTGTGAAAACCAAATAATACTGTGTAAGTATCATAATTTGTTAATATCTTTTTACTTAATAATTGATTATTATAATATGTTGTGTAAAATTTTGGTATGGTGTTTCATATAGAATATGTTGTCAAATACAGTATTATTCAAAGGATAATAACATATTGATATCTCAATTGTTTACAATAAAGGACTAATAAATAAATTTCATTATAAAATTTTTAAATTTTTTTCATACAAAAAATGAGTGTATAACTAAATATTAATCTTCTAATATATATTTTTATCATTATAATTAATATTTTTATCACTATAAGGAATCATAGAATTTTATAATTAAATTTATTTTTTGAAATGATATTCATATCATTATAAGGGTCATTATTTTGAATGAGTTTCAAAAAATAGTCCTTGAAAATGGAGTGATATATTATATATTATGCTCGATATATTTATATTACTCTTTATTTGGTGGGGGAATTATTTTACATACATGATAAATAATATAAGACAATATATATACTTTATTTCTTTCTATTACAATGGAATAATTTCATTATTTTGTTGTGTGTCGATATTTTTTCCACCTCTGCATCATGTTATATTCTAAATTATAAATAACCATGATGAAATGTTTTAGGCCTAAAGCACTAAAATTAACATTGAATATATTTTAAGATCAATTAAATGGATCAAAGGATATCCATCATATATTTATACATTTACTAATACCTACAATGGTTAGCACATGTAAAGATAAAAACCACTAAAATACGAGTAAGACTTCATACATTAATATCAAAAGCCTTAGTAAAACCACCCTAAGATCAAACTAAATACTTCAGTGAATATTTAATGCTAAAACTCTTTAAAATATTCTTGACCAAATTAAAAATTGAAAAAATAAATATATTTAATTTCATATTCTTCAAAAATCATGATAAAAGTTATCTCTAAACAACATTAAACACTCATAAATTATATATATATATCATTATAATATATTGTCCAAAATATGATTATCCTTTCAAAAAAATTAAATAAATCCTCTAGATATCAAATTACTCTTAAATATTTGAAGTTATATACATTTCTAATCATATATTACAAAAACCAATTAACCCATTATCTAAATTATCCATTATTTAATCTATAATGAAATATCTAAATCTATTAAAACTGTTTGAAGAGTGTTATTAAATTAAATAATGGACATCCCTTGGTAGTGTCAAAAATAATGTGTAATTAAGCCCACTTATTGTTCATCGATTAAAGATCAAGTTATTTCCCAATAAATAATTTTTGGGTCATTACCCACACCTAAATATATTCAAGAGCATGTGTATGCTTCTTTTTTTATTTTTACAAGAATATTTTTTTAGGGAAATGACACACTCTTTAGTTTATTAAATTTTTTGGTTGTTTTCATATAAAGACTTATCCGTGTGTTTTTACTAACTTTTACTCATCTTAATCCCAAAAAAACATAAAATACCATATAAAATAACATCAAAACAGATACCGATATAAAGGGTTATATATGCTCCTACCATGTCACTTAATCCCATTAGTTACATTAAAATCAATAACACAAGACCATAAACAGGTATATATGCCTTTAAAATTATAATCAAAATTTAATTTATTAACCTCTATAGATATTTATAACTCATATGTAATCCATTTTAAATAATATCCTAGTTTTTATATTTATATAAATCCTACTATCAAATCAATTTTAATATCTAGTAATCGTACAACATAATCCAGTGAAAAAACATACACATTACATAATGTATTTGATGTTTAAAAAAGTTACCTAATTTTAACCATCAATAATTAAAACATGAACAAAATGAATTTATCACCTATATACCTATGATATCTTGTATTATATAATTAAATATTTAAAAATAATAATACTTAAGAAAACACATATCATTCCCACCCAATAGACATTTTTCCCATTGTACATATATTTTCTTTTTCCATAATAATTCTTCATCATATCTTATAAAATTTTATTTGTATGATTCCGTAATATCAAACTCATAAATATTAATATTATTTATTACTTTAAAATATAAAAATATAAAATTGGGAAAGCTAAAATTCTTAGTAGGTAGATCATACATTGAGAGATTAAATACTACATTAAACCATTTATAATATGGGAAGAAGAAATGATAAAAATTTAATTCCAAATAACTGATAAGATGAGAATGTAATATGTTAATGGATAACATAAAAACAAATATAATTACATGTAAAAGAACAACTAATTTCATATTTTTGGAATAAATAATTATAAACATTATAATGTTTTTATAAGGGAATCACCCAAGACATCATACATACCATCAAGGCCATATCAAAGTCATCATACAAACCATGAAATTATCAACTAAGCCTCCAAAAATAATTGGGTGGGAATACATAAAATATCTAATCTAGTTTTTCTGATATTAGTTACTTATGTATTGAGGGGACATCTATTATTAGGATCCAACCACTGCATTATAATCCCAATGCATTAATAATATGAAAAAATGAATAAAAAAACATTAAATAATCAAATTTAGCTGATAATAATTAATAATACTTTTTGAATCAAGTATACCTAATGTCAATGTTTCCGTGATCAATAAATAATCATTCATTCCTGGTAAAATAAAATCTAATTTGACTCATGTAAAATGAGATATTCACACAAAATTGAGTAATGAATATATCAATAAGCAAACTCTTTAAATTATATAAATTACATCCATGATATAAATAATGTGGAAATAAGGGATTAAAATAAAATCCTATGGTGGATAGAGAATAATAAAGAACATATTCACAAGGAAGCATGTGAACTAATAATAAACAATGTGAAAAAATATCATATAAAAATAAAATTGAAGAGATGATATGAGGCCATTAATGAATTAAAAATTATGGTTTCATAGTAAAGGAATTATTTTTGGGAAATATTTTAGAAAATGGAATTGAAACTTAAAAAATATTTCTCATTAAATGTTTTATAACATTGTTGCAAAAATTAAGATATAAATCATTACTAAAAATATTTTCATGAGGTTTTTATAGTAATTTTTAAAAATCATTTTTTAAATATATTATAATAATTTAATATTGAAAATAAATAATTATTATGTAAGAGTAGAAGATATATATATACATAAGTGAAATGAAATCCATTTCAAAACTCTTAAAAAAATAATAACCCTTTATTTAATATAAAGTAGAAAAATTAAAAAATTAATGGGAATATTTTTTAATTTTTAAAAACATAAAAAATTTAAATTTTTTAAATGGATTTAATATATCATGATGTATGTAAAATCCATTAATGTGGAAAAAATTAAAATAAATAGTCTTTCACCACTTTTGTAAAGAGTGTAAAAATGGCACATATGGAAAATGATTTAAATATTCCTTAATAATAATTTAACTTCAATTAAAATTTTAATTAATTTTACCACAGTAAATATTTTCTATAGAAAATAATATTATTGAAACAAAATATTGAATATGGATATGGATGAAAATGAATGCAGACCAAAATGGAGAAATAGAGAGTAGTTTTATTAGAAGAAGGTTTTCAGTGGTTTTGAGTACCAAAGAGAGAAAAATATGAAAAGAATACATTAAAAAAATATACATATATTACAATGATACAAATTTATTTTTTATTTAGAATCATGGTACAATCCCTAGAATAGAGATTCAATAATATAAAATCTCCATAAAAATTTATATTGAAATATAAATACATGAAACTTCAGTAAATATCGAATTAAAATAATTTGAATGATAAAAATTGAAGGTGAACATTAAATTAAATGAATAAAAAGTTAATAGTGGTAAAATATTCTAGATATGTAGTATAAAAATAATATAGTTAAATAGATTCATAGTAGGAGACCAATATCAATTATATAAATTTGCAGCTACACACACTTAAATTGGATTCCTTCTTGGTCAGATTCATTACAACATATTATAAATTAAATATATATTTATAATCCATATATATGACATCCATATATATTTATAGATATATATATATTTCTTTTTATCAATTATTGATAACTTATTGTTACTCATTTAACCATAATTCATTATTAAAATATAGTATTTATTTGTTAAATGTTATGTTTATGATGCTTATTATTGTAGATTTTATGATTATTTACCATTTATAATTGTTTTATAACATATATAATGTCAATAAATTAATATATATCACAAATAAACATGAAAAAATCTATTATTAAAATCCATGTGAGGTGGTTATTAAAGATAAAATATGGCATTCATGGGGGATGTAGTCTACTCATATGAATGGGTAGCATTTTAATTTTTCAATTGATGAAAAAATAAAGTTATATAATGATTTAAATTAAAAAAAACATTAATTATGTTATAAAGGTCACATTTATTAATTAATTACATGGATATAACCACCCATTTGAGGTTTTTATGAAAAATTAATAACATAACATCATGGATGAAGTTGTCCGTATGAAAACACAAGTGATGTTTACCTTTTCCAAGAGAGGGGATAGAAAAAATGTGAATAATATTTTATCATTATGGAATAATAATTATATCATAAATAACATACATATTGATTAAATCTATATATATAACCATCCATGATATATGATGATGAAAATTGAAATACATAGCTTCATGGAGTTGGTAGTCCACACGTATACAAGATGAATGTGATTATTTTTCATTAGATGGAAAATATATAGAAATTATTTTTAAAATTAACCTAAAACCAATTTAATATAGTATATAAACTTATTTGACTATGATAATAAGTTTACATAAAATATAGAGTATTTTTTGTGTTAATGAATCCTGAAAAAACTCGGTATGAAAATACAACTCTTCTATGGATAATCACAATTGAATAAAACCTTAAGGATTAATGGACGAGTATTTTTTAGGAAATGAATATATATTTCATGGATAAGGGTATTGGGATGGTATTTTAGATGATATTTTTTTGACATGAGGGACCCTTGGGTGTTTGTAGATTTGATAGGGGGAGGATCCATTTTATATGCGAGGGGAGTGACGACATTGTAAATACCCTTAACATTAAAATAATATAATAGATATTTCAAACTAATGTGGAAAAAGAATATAAAAACCAAAATATAACATAATTTAATTTTTAAATCTACTAAAAATCATATTTAGGGATATTTTAGTTATATTTTAAGCCTTGTATCTTAGTTTAACACCTTAAATTAACCTATAAACCCTTACAATGGTAATAAACTTTATACAATGGTACATATTCATTATGAATAAAAATTATTTTGGAAATGTTATATAATTTATATATTATGATTCCAAATAATTATTCCATTATATAAGATTCAATTCCTAGAGGATAGAAAATATTGTTATATTTTTAGTACATACAACTCAATAAATAAAATATTATCAAAATGTCTTTCTAAGAAATAAAATGAATTTATAATATAATTATGTATTCAATTGACTATCAAGAAGTAAATGAGATTATTAGAAAAAAATGGAGAGTTATTTAAAATTAAAAAATGATAATACTTAATTTAATCATGCAATTACTAAATTATATAAAGGGATAAAATAATCCTTTCATTAGAATAAAATATCACTTATGGTTTCAAATAAAATAAGTTTCTCTCCAAATTAATCATAATATATTAAATTTTTTTATCTTAATTGATAAAATTAGATTTAGTTTAAAAAATAGGTTTCAAATTTTTTAACTCATCCTTATATCATGGCGATATCATAAATGTGAAAATATATGTAAAACCCGCAATTTTTCATTATTTACCTAAAAATAATCCTTTTCAAAATTTTCCTAAAAACACAAGATAAAATATTTAAATCATTTTAACATTAATAATTAATTTTATTTCATAAAACTAAACTTATAAAATTTGGTAATTTTACCTTTAAATAAAAATATTAAAAATAAAGAAAAACAACTTTTGTAGAAAAATATCATTTTAGACTTCAAGGGTTCATATTATTATTTCATATCAATTTAAAATTAACTTAGAGATAATTTATTATTTTATTCATTTATTTATTTTAAAGATGTTCAATTTATTAAAATACAATCCAATTAAAGAATATAATTTTTAAAAATTTCCCTTTTAAATATTAAAATATTTTAATCACATCGTGTCTTAAATTATTTACTAATAAATAAATTTAATTTATCAAAAAAAATAATACAATGTAAATATCATAATTTATTACCATATTTATTCTTACTAAATATTATTGAAATATTTCGTGACTCAATTTAGTTCAATGTTTCATGTAACATAGTATAAAAAATAAAATATCATTTAAAGGAAAAATGGATATTGAAATATTAGGGTATTACACAAAGGAAAATGGGGGAGGGATAGATAGTAAATTTCCAAAATTCATCTATCATACAATGAATATGACACTAACCTCATTATAGAAGTCAAAGATGATTAGAAGATAAGTTGGTGGGGAGGAGTAGATGTATGTCTACCAGACCCAATTAAAATGTTCTAACTGGGGTAAAATAAAAAACCTTATGAATTATTATTAAGAGCATAAGGTAATTATTGTAGGGAAAATTATATAGGAATATGTTCCATTAGATCAGCTGAAAAATGCCGTTAAAATTTCTTTATACGTATCAATAATCCAATTTAATCTTGGTTAATTTATTCTTGAGAATATTTCCAGTCCACTGGTGATATAGAATGAATCAGATCATACATGTTTGGAAGATTCAGAAGAGTGAATCATGTTAATGATGAATTAATTGATATATTCTAGATGGAATATGTTTATATTATTTTTTAAAAAATAATTTTTATTTTTCTGAGGAAGATCGTTATATTCCATTACTTCATTGTAATATCATTTATTTTAGTTAGATAGATGATGTTTAATATTGAATGAATATTTTAGAAGAATAGTTATATCTATCTTATCGCAGAAACAAGTGTAAAGGAGTACACATTACAACTAATTGGAAGGTAATTAGGAGCTAAAATTATTAGAATTATAACAATAAGAAATTCATATTTTTGGCACTGTCAGCTTGGTTCCTCAAAGATAAAGAAATAATTAATCTATTAAATAAATATATATTGAAGTTGTAAAATTCATAATTCAGAAGATGCAAGATTTTTATACTCGGTAAGTATAAAATAAATAATTTTAGTCTTTTTAGAGGAATTCAAAAGTGCCAGAAGCTGGATATTGTACATATAGATGTCTTGTAAAAGGTCTTAATTGAATATCATAGATGATAATAATAATTTGAGACATTTATTGATTAATCCTCGAGAAAAATATTGACATAACCCTTGAAAAAAATCAAATATTATTTGGAGTTCTTGTGAAATGGAAAGATATGGTTGAAAAATTGTGTATTTTTAAGATGAAATTAATAATATTCAACAGTTGAGCTAAGTATACCAGTATATTTTTTCAAATAATCAATAGATACAATGGTATTAAGCATAATAGGACTATTCATGGAACATGTGACTAAAATGTTATATCTGAATGGATGAATCATACATTAATAGAAAGGGAATCGAGAATGATGCTAGTTTATGTGATGCCCAATGTCTTTTATCTTGAATTTCAAGGTACTATGACTTACTGTATCAATATAATCCCATCAATTTCAATGGGATGAAATTTATTAACTGTTAATTTGATAGAAAAATAATAGATTTTTGTCAAATATCATTCTCTCGATATATATCTTATAAACATGTGGATTGTTGACACAAGCATAATATTAATTTTTAGCCGTGTTATTTATTCATTTTCGGTAATTGATATGATGATCTTGGATTTTTCACTTTTGGATGATTATAATTCAATCATCACTATATGTAAAAATATTCTCATCAATTAACATGTTTTTTGGAAGGACCAAGACATGAAGGAAATAGATGTTTATAGAAAAAAAATCATCTTTAGATCATATTGATCTGAATTGTGGTACAATAATTATAACGACCCGTACATTACATACATGGTTAATACTTCAAAATTTAAGTACACATATTACAACATATAACAAAACCATGAAAGGACCGTATAGGTATTGTGTCTTTAGAAACTGGGAAACGTAAACAACTAGTTCATAAATCATCTACACTGTCTCCCATTTATTTCTTCATATCTATAGCCCCTTTTGGAATATCTTACTTAATAACCTTCTTCCTGACCTGGGGAAAGAAAAACATACAAATGGGTGAGCTCAAATTCTCAGTAAGGGTAAACAAAAGAAATATCAATCACATCATATTCATAAGAAAATAACATTTTGGAAATCTTCCCCTGCAAAAGAGATCAAAATTTCATAACATGGGATAAATCATGGTAGTGAAATATAATCACAATAATCATAACATAAAACATGATTCTTTGTGTAATACACACATAATCATAGATAATCATTTCTTATTAGTCAAGACTCATTTCTAAGACTATCATAGTGGACACAGTCCATTCTTGAACCGAGTTCATTCCTCGTTTCAGTCCTGTTTCACTGAACCGGTTTAACCTGCCATTCCGGCCATGTCTATCTCATGAGATATAAAATATTTACCCAATTCATTGGAGGGATATATAGGTCCCACCCATCTCATAATGATACCATTCTTATGTGTGCCACAAAATCATAAACCATACATCATAGCATAACTCATGTAATAAAAATGGGACTCTTAAACATCGTGACATCATAAAACAATTCATATAAGATAACGGAATTCATAAAAATAATTCCATCACAAAATAATAAAATCAATGTAATAATATGGATAGAAACAGAACCCTTTATTATCTTAGATGGAAAATAATTTTGATAAAACACTTGAACTCAATTCTTGAGGAAAATATCCTTACTACATCAAAAACACTTTTCCTTTCATAACATGTCATACAATTCTAAACTAAAAGAAGTTGATTAAAAATAAACATGAAAACCTGTAAAATAAGATTCTTGGAAATAATGTTTTAAAAATCCTTTCATGCCGTATAAGTTAAAAAAACATTCTTCTCGTTCTTTTGTCGGAAAAATAAAAAAGAACCTCGTTCGAAAAATGACAAAAGATTCCTTTCATATATTTTACTAAAAACTCACCGAAGGGTAAAATTGGATTTAAAAAATTGTAGGTGGATGGAAACAATATTACATATTGAGGAAACATGGATTTGGATGATAAAATATACTTCAGTAAATTCAAAAGTATAAACAATCTCGGATAAAAATGAGATTGTGATATTTCCCTTACTTTAGGTCCGATTTTCTTCGTAAGTGTCTGAACCTCCTGTATAATGATTTAAATAATGTGATTGACTTATTACACAATCATACTCATTGTTATGATATCATATATGGTCATATTCATAGCTTTTTATTAGTAATATTTCATTGCTACATGTTATTCGGGTGTTTACTACATTTTATTCTTATGCATGTTTTGTCGAATAAATTCTTATTCTTCTTTTTAGGTTATAGATACCTCATTTACAGAATTTTATAAGTGTATTATATATCATATTTATTCACTCAATTAATTTATGTAATAATTATGCATTGAAAATCATGTAGAACGAGTCGCATCACATCGTGGAGACGGTATTCCGTACGTACGCACGAGCGATGATATCATTCCCATGATCATGGAATTGTATTGGAGTGTATGTATACTATTTCAGAATCAATTTCACTTTAAAATAATCATACATATTCAATCTTTACACCATTATACCCATCCAAGTAAGGTGGTGGTGGAAAATAGATTACACCACGGCGTGGAGACGGTATTCCGTACGTACGCACGCGTGGTGATTTTGTTTTCCGTAGGATGGATAGATTGTGAAATAGGGTTGTTTCATACATATAATAACATATCAGTATATTAGTGATACTGATGTCATTAATTCATAATGAAACAACTAAAGAGGATGAATTTGAAGAAGATATAAAGTTGAAAGAATCTGTAACGGACATTACCTCTTCTTTGAAGCGTTTCTTTGAGACCTCCTTTTAGGGCACTAAAATTGGACTTTGAAGAAAACCTCGACCTCTAGGATGTTTCTAGGGAATTTTAGAGGTGAAATTGTCAGGGGTTTCCTGATCTTGAAGGCTCCAAGTGGTGTGAGGAAGAGAGGGAGGAGGTTCCCTTTTATAAGGGAGGTGAGGGGCACCTTTGGAAAAACTAAAAAAATTATTTTATTATAACGCCATATTCGGTTTTAAATAAATCCAAATTGATTTATTTCGATGATATGGTGGGGATGGGTCCAAATAATATCATCAAATTGAATTTGGACACGTTTAGTTTACTATTTTAACCTTATCATTTAGATTTAACTTTAAGTTAGATAATTTTACTTTTACCGTGTCTTTTTGTGTTCTTACACTATAAGGTTAATAAACTTACTATAACAAGACAAACGAACCCAAAGTTGTTTATTATTAAAATATATAACCATATCTAAGACATTTGGCCGAACCTTATATTTTTAGGTATAAAATAACAATTAATAATATAATATTTTTTAAAAAACAATTTTATGTCAATTTTGACACTATTTAGTAATTGATTTTTGTGAAAATCATAACGGAATTATTAGTTCGAAAAAAGTTAATTCAATCAATACTAACATGTAATATTAAACTATAAAATTAGTGTAATTCATAAAAAGTTTCAAATTACATTTATTTGGGTATTTATAACATCTATTATGTCAATATTTCATTAATAAGATAATTACTACATCATCTTTGTGTCATAAATAAATTAAATTATTTAATGTCTAAAAATTACAAATAAAATACCATTATGTAGGAAATATTTTTAGCTTTCTAATGAATATTTATAGTGGAATTTATCTGATTTATAACTCTATATTAAAAATTATTTACTCATTAAACTTTGATTTTAACTATTTTAACCCTTCTTTAAATAAATTAATATTAAGTGTCCTAATCTAATCCAAGTGGGCCTAAATGGTCATATTTTATTCCTAAGGTTATTTTTGGTCGAATTAAACTTATCCAATAGAATTAGGACATGTTTTAGTGTAATAATAATATCATTTTTACCCTTAATAAACCTATTTACTTTTAACCGTGGTAAATACAAGTAAAAAGTTACTATTCACCAAAAATTATTCTCATCTCATTGAACCACATTTTACTTACTGACATCAACCGTGTCTCTTGGATTTTTGAAATTCGACTCACATAAGCGGTAAAATTATGTTTTATGTAAATTTTCAAATTCTCCTAGGAGGTGGGTAAAAGACGGTGAAAAGTTCAATAAAATTATTATAAAATTACTCCAATGAATTACATTGAACTTATATATGAATTATGTATCAATTTTGACTTAAAATAAATTTCAATAAAATAAATAAATATTTAAATAAAAAGTTGGTTTGTAAATAGTAACCTAGTGTTTTCACTATTCATCAAGAATTGAAAGTTTTCAGAAAAATACCAAAATTTCACCCTAGGCTAATTTCGATATTCCAAATCCAAGAAAGAAGTCCATTTTGAAAAATAAAATTTACAAAATTTCAAACAATGGTTATTACTATTCATAACAGCTAGTTTTAATAATATTTTAATAGCATATCGTTGTTTAGTGAAACTCGGTATTGCATACAACACAAGCTATCAAGGAAGGTTGCGATTGCGTGTAATGTAAGCCAAGCTAGTGTTTTGTGTAGTGAAAGATTCCTATGATGATTTATATAAAATAAATACAAAATATTTCTTATAAAAGTCTCGGGTGTTACATTCTACCCCCCTTAAAATGAATTTCGCCCTCCAAATTCATCACTTGTAACAAACAAATGAGGATACCTCTCCCTCATCATATCCTCAAACTCCCATGTAGCTTCTTCTATTTGGTGGTTCCTCCATAAAACTTTCACCAAGCGAGTGGTCTTGTTCCGTATGACTTTTTCACTACGATCGAGAATCTCTATCGGTTGTTATTCATAAGAAAGATCTTGTTCAAGTGGTACAACTTCTAAGTTGAGTACATGTGAAGGATCAGGTATATACTTTCTCAGGAGAGATACATGGAACACATCGTGAACTTGAGAGAGAATCGGTGGAAGCTCCAATCAGTAAGCTACCTTCCCAACATGATCCACTATTTTTAAAGGACCGATATACCTAGGGCTCAACTTTCCCTTCTTTCTAAATCTCATGACCCTCTTCCAGGGAGATATTCATAAGAACACTTTATCACCCACTTCAAACTCTATGTCTTTTCTTCGGTTGTCGGCATAACTTTTTTTGTCGACTCTGGGGTTCTCTTATGTGTTGTTGAATAGATTGGACCTTTTCTGCTATCTCATCTACAAGATCAGGTCCTAATAGCTTTCTTTCCCCAACATCATCCCAGCAAGTTGGAGTCATGCATTTATTTCCATAGAGAGCTTCATAAGGATCCATATGAATACTGGAGTGAGAGCTATTATTATATGAAAATTCCACCAAAGGTAGGTGTTGATCCCAAACACCTTTGAAATACATAGAGCAAGCTCTCAACATATCTTCTGGAGTTTGAATTGTCCTCTCAGACTGACCGTCTATCTGAGGATGATAAGCAGTTCTGAAACTCAACTCTATATCCAGAGAATGCTGAAGACTTCGCCAAAACTTCGAGGTAATCCTTGGATCCCGATCAGATATAATAAAAAGTGGTAATCCCTGCAATCTTACCACTTTCTTTAAATATATCCTGGCAAGCTGATCCAGAGGGAAATCCTCTCTAATAGAAATGAAGTGTGAAGACTTTGTAAAACGATCAACTATGACCCAGATAGAATTATTGCCTTTGGATTTTTTTGGAAGTCATTTGACAAAGTCCATAGTGATGTTTTCCGATTTCCATTCGTGTATGCGTAATGGTTGTAACATCCCCTTATATTTCTCTCTCTCAGATTTAACTTGATGACAACCCAAGCAACGAGAGACATATTCACCAACATCTATTTTCATTCCATACAACCAGAAGTACTCTTTCAGGTCCCTATACATCATTGTGCTTCGCGTATAAATATAGAATGAAGAACTATGCACATCATCCAGCAGCACTTTGTTTAATTCTGGGATGGGAGGAACACAAACCCGATTCTTGAACATTATTATCCCATCACAGTCTAGGTTGAATTCATGAACATTTCTCACCTTCTATTCTAACTCTATATCTTCTTTCAGTGCCTCTTTAAGCTTAACATTTATATATGGTTGAACATTCATTTGAGAAAGATACGATTTTCCCCTTTCATTGTAATTCCAAGATCCATCCTTTTTAAATCCATAAATATTGGATCTTTTGTGATCCTCATCATGTATAAACTGTCATGGTCTTGTCAACATAATTCATCTACCACCTTGTTTTCTTTCCTAGGGTGGTAATGAATTTAGCAGTCGTAATCCTTAATGAGCTCCAACCATCTTCTTTGGCGCATATTAAGTTCCTTTTGTGTGAAAATATACTTTAGACTTTTATGATCAGTATAAATGTCACACATTTCTCCATAAAGATAATTCCTCCAAATCTTTAATGCAAATATTACCAAAGCTAACTCCAAATCATGAGTTGGGTAATTTTTCTCATGGATTTTCAACTGTCGTGAGGCATAATCTATCACCATATCATTTTGCATAAGAAAACACCTCAATCCCTTCTTGGATTCATCACTGTAGATCACAAACCTTTCTCCACTACAAGGTAGTGTGAGCACAGGTGCACTGGGTAACCTTCTTTTCAACTCCTTGAAATTCTCTTCACATTCCTCAGTCCCAACAAACTTAACTCCTTTCCGAGTCAACCTGGTGAGTGGATTATATAATCGTGAAAAATATTTCACAAAAGGTCGATACTATCCAGCCAAACCAAGAAAACATCAGATCTCGGTTACTGTTGTTGGTCTCGACCATCTTTTGATAACCTCTATTTTTGCTGGATCCACATATATCCCCTATTTTTAGATTATGTGACCCAAAAATGAAACTTTTTGAAGCCAAAATTCACACTTGGTAAATTTGGCATAAAGATTCTCCTTTCTCAGGGTCTTCAATATAATTCTCAAGTGATCTTCATGTTTTTCCTTTCACTTTGAATATACAAGAATATCGTCTATAATGACTACCAAAAACTGATAAAGATAGTCTCTAAAGACTCTATTCATCAGATCCATGAAGATAGAAGGGGCATTAGTAAGACCAAATAGAATCACTATAAATTCACAGTGTCCATACCTTGTACGGAAATCCATCATTAGTATATCCCCCCTTTTGACCCTTAATTTATGATACCCTGAATGAAGATCAATCTTGGAAAAGTATTGAGCTCCGCGTAGTTGGTCAAATAATTCATCAATGCGCGGGAGAGGATATTTTTTCTTGATAGTGATCTTGTTATGTTCTCGATAAACAATGTAGAGTCTCATTGATCCATCTGTCTTCTTAACAAATAGAACAGTTGCTCCCCAAGGTGATGCACTAGGGCGTATAAATCCCTTATCAAGATTCTCTTTGAGTTGCTTCTTCAATTCCTACAACTCAATTGAGGCCATTCTATATGGTGTCTCTGAAATAGGCAAAGCACCCGGTACAAGTTTGACCGAAAACTCAACTTAACGATTTGGTTGAAGACCCGACAATTCCTCTGTAAAGACATCATCAAACTCCCGAACAATGGGCATATTCTTAATCGTGAGTTTCTCAAATACCATTTGAGATAAATAACCTTCATTTAGTGGAATCAAGACCCATAAGATGGAAGAAATTTCCACTGGAAGGTTATGTTCATCCTTGCATCGGTAGACGATCAAAGATTGATCTGGAATATGAAATGTGACTTCCCTTCTTTGGAAATTGATATGAGCTCCATATAGAGAAAGCCAATCCATGCCAAGAATCACATCAAATTTCACTATAGGGAGGATCACAAGATTTGCAGGAATCACATTCCCACAAACTTCAATCGGAGAAGAATTATAAACTTTTGATGCGATTTTTGTGCCATTAGGGGGTTTCACAGCTAACTCAACATCTAATTGTTGAGGTAATATGGTGATACCCTTAGAAAAATCTTCAGAAATAAAAGAGTGGGTGGATCCAGAATCAAATAAAACATTTGCTACATTAGAGTGTATGGTAAGTGTACCTTTCACTACATC
The DNA here is from genome assembly GCA_963277665.1 of Viscum album. NCBI lineage: Eukaryota > Viridiplantae > Streptophyta > Magnoliopsida > Santalales > Viscaceae > Viscum > Viscum album. The sequence goes on along the minus strand of OY728122.1, from coordinate 1,922,635,639 downwards.
GTTATCGTACTCCACATCGCTGATAGAAATTCCATGTGACATTACATTGCCTTTATCCTTAAGAGTTTGTTGACGTCGATCATCATCAACAACCCTTGGATTAGGGTATTGATTGGCATAATGCCCCATTTCCTTGCACTTGTAGCATTGAAGTGTTGGAGGTTCACTCTGTGTAGCCTTTTCTTTGTTCACATCACAAGACATCTTCTTCCCATCATTGCGGCATTCAAATTATAGATGACCTTCCTTTCCACATTTGAAACATTTACTTGTCTCTTTAAGAAAACTCTCTCCATGTTTCTTTCCACACTTTGAGCATAAGGGAAAACTCATCTTCTTTTCAGTGTGATCTTTATATTTTCCTTTGAATTCCATTTTCCTCTTCTTATCAAACTCATATGACTGATGGGTTACTCCAATCTCCATCTCACCTTTGAGATCATATCGAACGATTTACTCATATCTATTGAAGTCCCTTATGGAAAACGCCCTTCGAAGACTTAGTTTTAAGCCACTAAAGAATTGATCGATCATACTCTCGGGTTGGATAACAAAACCAGAAGCGTACCTTGCAAGTCTTGTAAAATTTGCTTCATAGGTACCAACAGATTCATCATCCATTTGCTTCAGTTCAAGAAACTCCTTCTCCATATTTGTTCGGAGAATATGAGGGAAGTGCTTACTGAAAAATAAGTTATTGAACTTTTCCCATTCCATGGACTCAATTTCATCCCTTTGCATCATATTCTTAATAAGATTCCACCATTGATCAGCATCACCTTCCAAACGATACACTGCTAAGATGAATTTATCATGTTCAGAACATTGAAGAATAGAAAATATATTTTTATTAGTCCTGATCCATTTTTGAGCAACTAATGTATCAGTAGACCTGCTGACTGAAGTTGGACGCTATCTCATTAAGGATTCAACAAAATGTTGCTCCTTACTTTGCTTGTTTGGAAGTCCTGCATGATTTATAGCTTGAGAATGTTGTGTGAGCATGGATACAAGATTTTCCATTCCATCTCCCATAACGTTTGGTTGCTCAGGGCGACAATCATTGCATTGCCCATCACATTCCTCATTAACATGGTTCCTTCGGGTTCTATCCATTGACTAAAACCAAGAAGAATAGTGTGAGAAACACTAATTATAATAGGAAAACCATATAATCAATAATAAAATTTCACACTTAAAGTATAATCATAGGTTATTCGTGGCCATTTCTAAAACACTAAGATTGTGTTCTATGCCTGGACTTATCCTTATGGTTCTTACTAGTGCTTTCACATCCTAGTTTCCAAAGATTTACTATACCTTTCCTCTGATAACAACTATAACGACCCATAAATTACATACATAGTTAATACATCAAAATTGAAGTACACTTATTACAAAACATAACAAAACCATGAAAGGACCGTATAGGTATAGTGTCTTTAGAAACTGTGAAACATAAACAACTGGTTCATAAAGCATCTACATTGTCTCCCATTTATTTCATCATATCTATAGTTCCTTTTGGAATATCATACATAATAACCTTCTTCCTGGCCTGGGGAAAGAAAAAAATACAAAAGGGTGAGCTCAAATGCTCAGTAAGGGTAAACGAATGAAATATCAATCACATCATATTCATAAGAACTTAACATTTTGGAAATCTTACCCTGCAAAAGAGATCAAAATTTCATAACATGGGATAAATCATGGTAGTGAAATGTAATCACAATAATTATAACTTAAAACATGAAGATTTTTTTCATACACACATAATCATATAGAATCATTTATTTTTAGTCAAGACTCGTTTCCAAGACTATCTTAGTGGACAAAGTCCATTTCTGAACCGAGTTTATTCCTCGTTTCAGTCCTGTTTCACTGAACCGGTTTAACATGAGATTCCATCCATGTATATCTCATGAGATATAAAATCTTTACCCAATGCATTGGAGGGAGATATAGGTCCCACCCATCTCATAATGATACCATTCTTATGTGTGCCACAAAATCAGAAACCATACATCATAGCATAACCCATGTAATAAAAATGGAATTCATAAACATCGTGACGTCATAAAACAATTCATATAAGATAAAGGAATTCATAAAAATAATTCCATCACAACATAATCAAATCAATGTAATAATAGTGATATAAACATAACCCTTTATTATCTTAGATGGAAAATAATTTTGATAAAACAGTTGAACTCAATTCTTGAGGAAAATATCCTTTCTACTTCAGAAACACATTTCCTTTCTTAACATATCATATAATTCTAAACTAAAAGAAGTTGATTAAAAATAAACTTGAAAACATGTAAAGGATACTTCTTGAAAATAATGTTTTAAAAATCCATTCATTCCGTATATGTTAAAAAAAATTTTCTCGTACTTTTGTCGGAAAAGTCAAAAAGTACCTCGTACGAAAAATGACAAAAGATTCCTTTCATATATTTTACTAAAAACTCACTGAAGGGTAAAATTGGATTTAAAAAATTGTAGGTGGATGGAAACAAAATTACATATTGAAGAAACATGGATGTGGATGATAAAATATACCCCAGTAAATTCCAAAGTATAAACAATCTCGGATAAAAATGAGATTGTGATATTTCCCATACTTTAGGTCCGATTTTCTTCGTAAGTGTCCGAACCTCCTGTATAATGATTTAAATAATGTAATTGACGTATTCCAGAATCATAATCATTGTTATGATGTCATATATGGTGATATTTATAGCTTATTATTAGTAATATTTCATTGCTACTTGTTATTCGGGTGTTTATTACTTTTTGTTATGTGTGTTTTGTCGAATAAATTATTATTCTCATTTTTAGGTTATAGATACCTCATTTACAGAATGTTATTAGTGTGATATATATCATATTTCTTCACTCAATTCATTTTTGTAATCATTATGAAATTAAAATCATTTAGAATGAGTCGCATCACATCGTGGAGACGGTATTCCGTACGTACGCACGAGCGATGATATCATTCCCCTGACCATGGAATTATATTGTAGTGTATGTATACTATTTCAGAATCAATATCACTTTACAATAATCATATATATTCATTCTTTAAACCATTATACCCATCCATTTAATGTGGTGTTGGAAAATAGATTACACCACGACGTGGAGACGTTATTCCGTACGTACGCACGCTCCGTGATTTCGTTTTCCGTAGGATGGATAAATGGTAAAATAGGGTTCTTTCATATTTATAATAAAATATCAGTATATGAGTGGTACTTATGTTATTAATTCATAATGAAACAACTAAATAGGAATATGTGGAAGACAAAATAAAGTTGAATGAATCGGTAACAGACATTACCTCTTCTTTGAAGCGCTTCTTTCAGACCTCCTTTTAGGGAACTTAAATTGGTCTTTGAAGAATACCAGGCCCTCTAGGATGTTTCTAGGGAAGTGGAAAGAATGAATTGTCAGGGGTTGGCCGAGATTGAAGGCTCAATGTGGTGTGAGGAAGAAAGGGAGGAGGTTCCATTTTATAAAGGAGGAGAGGGGCACCTTTGGAAAAACTAAAAATATTATTTTATTATAAAGCCATATTTGGTTTTAAATAGCTCCAAATTGATATATTTTGAAGCTAAGGTGGGGATGGGTCGCAATCCTCTCATCCAAAATAATTTGGACAAGTTTAGTTTACTATTTTAACCTTATCATTTAGATTTAACTTTAAGTTAGATTATTTTACTTTTACCTTGTCTTTTTGTGTTCTTACACTATAAGGTTAATAAACTTACTATAATAAGACAAACTAACCCCAAGTTGTTTATTATTAATTTATATAACCTTATCTATGTCATTTGGCCGAACCATAGATTTTTAGAAATAAAATAACAATTAATAATATAATATTTTTTTTAAAAACTATTTTATGTCAATTTTGACACTATTTGGTAATTGATTTTTGTGAAACTTATAACAGAACTAATAGTTCGACCAAAGTTAATTAAATCAATAATAACATGTCATATTAACTTAGAAAATTATTGTAATTCCTAAAAAGTTTAAAATTACATTTATTTGGGTATTTATAACGTCAATTATGTCAATATTTCATTAATAAGATAATTACTGCATCATCTTTGTGTCATTAATGAATTAACTTATTTAATGTCTAAAAATGACAAATAAAATACCATTATATGGGAATATTTTTAGCTTTATAATTAATATTTATAGTCGAATTTATCTTATGTATAACCTTATATTGAAAATTATTTACTTATTAAACATTGATTTTAACTATTTTAACCCTTCTTTAAATAAATTAATATTAAATGTCCTAATCTAATCAATGTGGGCCTAAATGGTCATATTTTATTCCTAAGGTTATTTTGGGCAAATTAAACTTATCCAATAGAATTAGGACATGTGTTAGGGTAATAGTAATATCATTTTTACCCTTAATTACCCTATTTACTTTTAACCGTGGTAAATAAAAGTAAAAAGTTACTATTCAAAAAAAATTATTTTCATCTCATTGAACCACATTTTACTTAATGACATCATCCGTGTCTCTCGGATTTTTGAAATTCCGCTCACAGAAGTGGTAAAATTAAGTTTTATGTAAATTTGCAAATTCTCCTATGTGCTGGGTAAAAGACGGTGAAATGTTCAATAAAATTATTATAAAATTACTCCAATGAATTACATTGAACATATATAGGTATTATATATCAATTTTGACCTAAAATAAATTTAAATAAAATAAATAATTATTTAAATACAGAGTTGGTTTTTAAATAGTAACCCAGTGTTTTCACTATTCATAAAAAATTGAATGTTTCTAGAAAAATAACAAAATTTCACCCTAGGCTAATTTCGATATTCCAAATCCAAAAACGAAGTCCATTTTGAAAAATAAAATTTACAAAATTTCAAAAAGTGGTTATTACTATTCATAATCGCTAGTTTTAATAATATTTTAATATCATATCGTTGTTTATTGAAACTCGGTATTGCGTACGACGCAAGCTATCAAGGAAGGTTGCGATTGTGTGTAAAGCAAGCTAAGCTAGTGTTGTGTGTAGTGAAAGATTCTTTTGATGATTTATATAAAATAAAAACAAAATATTTCTTATAAAAGTCTTGGGTGTTACAATAATAATTAAAATTATATAGAAATAAAATGGATATATGAACATAATAAGTTCACAAATTCCAAAGGAATGACTAGTGGACAAAATAAATTGTTCAAAGATAAAACCCATGGAATATATACTGGAGAGATCAAGATCTATGAGGAATGGTCTAGAGTTTTAGAGGAAGAAACTATAGAGCTTTCCATTTAAGAAATACTATATCTAGATAATAAATTTTGAAGGTATAATGGGTCATTTATTTGTTACAATGATATAGAGATGACAATAATTTCATATTTTTTTTATAAAATGAGGATATATATAAATCATGTAGTAAGAAAATTCCCATTAGTATTATGAAAAGTGGGAGCTATCCGTGTATGAGGAGTGGAATTTTCTACATGAAAATATCCACTGGGTGATAACATATTTACCCTCTAGAATGATGGATCCCGATAAAAGATGGTTTTGAGGTTAAATGATGTACATAAAACTAGTAAGTGGTATACGACAGTGTATGTGGTCATGGGATTTTATTATAATGAGGGAATTGATATATCAAAAATCATCTATACAAATATAAATCAGAATTATATATAAACTATTCTATATTTTGTGTCTTCTATTGGATTAGATCAAGTATATGTGAACATAATGATATATTTTCTTCCTAGAGATATAAAGGAGTTAATCAACATGAATAATAACACTAATTTCCTTGAATAATGAAATTATGGCTTTGTGTGTAAACTAATTAAAAGAATCTATGTGATGAAACAAGAAAAATGGTAGCATAACCATAATATTACCATATTCCAATATTATAAATATTTATGTGGAGAAACACTGATCACTTTTTTTATGGTAAGGAGTTTATTGATTGGAATTTCATGAAATACCATAGTATACAGAAGGCATTTTTTAGTGGGTCCATAAATCTATTAGATTTTGGAAATAAATTAACACATAATAAGAATTATTGAAAGATAGGAGCTCCTAGAATCATAGAAAATAATGGGAATGAAGATTGAGTGATATATGAAGAATGGATGATTGGTCCTCTCTCAAAAATAGTATGTATGGGACATTGGTTAAATGATTTTTTGAGAAGAGGAAAGTATTTTCAAACACAATTTTCAAACACTTAATCTATTTAAGGAACAAAATTCTCACATAGAAGAAAAATTACTGAAAATTCTATAAATACCATATACTTCAACCATAGGAAGTCTCATGTAAACCATGGTATGAAATCAACTCTCATGGCCCGACCCACTATATCCTCACAAAGACCAAAGGTTATATTAGAGTGACACCCCAAAGTTGCATCCAATATTTCATAGTCTTGATACTATATTTTATTTTAAATATCACACATATAAAATAACTGATCCTAATTAAAAATTAAAAACACATGTACTACTCCATGTACATCACAACCATGTTGGATAGATAATTATATACTTACTCAAGAAGGAAAAATTTCTTATAATAAACACTAGAACAACCAGAGTTAAAAAATATAGATATATATAAAGTATGATATGAAAATATAAAATATATCACAAAAATATAAATATATCCAATGTACGAATGGAAAAAATATATACCCAATAAAAAATAATGATATCTTATCCTAAAAACTAACGTGGATCAAAATGGTTGCTTGTAACCCGTGATTGTTAGTACCCCCTATGTTCAATACAATCAAGTACTAATACGATCCACCAAAACTATGTTATCCATGATCACTGTCTAACTTATTATCGTGCTCAAAGTACATGACTCATTTAGAAAAAACACATGTATGTGTGAGTATATACATATATAATAGAACTCCCAAAAAACTGAATTAGGTTGTAATATAATTAAATAATCATATTAATACATAATATATAGGGGTAAAGGAACTATATAATATATATAAAGATAGAAAAAAACATAGAGAGAGAGTGTGTGTGACCAAGAGATCTTTTGAGAGTGATAGAGATATGATACCCTTGATAATTAAATCTAGCGAAGGATGATGAGTTAGTCCATAACTTCATTTTTCAATGTTGTTATGATTCTAGTACTCTTTTGGACTCCTTCCATATCAGCTACAGGGGACCCAAACCTCATTAATAACATGAATTGGACAAGGGGGTGTTGAAATTAAAGGTTCGGATGACCAATGCCTATCATTTCTCGGTGACAAGGGGTTCCACTTCATATATATATATGAACATTTCATTGGGGTGAGTATGGGGGGTTCCAATTTTACCTATATAGGAAATAAAGGAACCAAATCCTTACAAACATGAGTTTTCCAGGGGTTTATAACTACAAGGTCACATTGAAGATCACTCTCAAATATCTACATCAGAAAACCATGAAGGAAGAAGTTAACCAGTCACACCACCTGATTTTACTTCCTAAATGACAAAATAAAGTCTCCATCACATACTACATCGAAAACTACCACAAAATTACTATTCCTTTTTCCAATTTTTATACAAAAAATAATTATACATTAGAATTATACCATAGGAAGAAAGTTACAGGACACATCCCGTAGAGTACACTATGTATTCCTAATTGCACACTTGGAACTATCCTACTTCCAGACATAAAATGTGAAAATCAATATATATGGAATTTCCCATAGATAACACATTGTATATGAAATAAGGATTCCTAGGTGTGTACTCCATGTATTCTAATTTTCATGATACGTAGGGTCACATGGTGTTTTGGACCACCAGCCAACTATTTGTTATTTATGTCTGGTAGAAAAAACAACCACCACTAAGAGGTAACTACAGTCCATGTCCTCATTTGGAAGACATGACATGTAGTCATAAATTTCATAGAATGTGTTGTATAATTCTTGAATCATTCATTTCCAATTTATCCCTCCATAGATCATTCAGATATCATCATCCATGTTTATTAATTCAAAGTAAACTTTTATAGTCATTGATTTTTGACCTGTTGTGGTCAGAAATCGAAATTTCAATTGATCTTAGTGAATCTCATCAAGCCTCTATCATTGTATAATGTTCCAATACTCTATAATTCATTTGAAATTCTATTTCATACCTTTTCATCTATTAAAATCGTTATATCTACAATAAAAAAACACAATGTGAATAATGGGTTCAATCACATCTTGAATTGGTAATATTTTCAAAATGATGACCTTTAGTAGGATGATGAAGAGAACATAATGAAATGAGGGATAAAGGAATAATATATGAAGTGGGATGACTGATGGTAATTGAAAACCTAATCAATGATCACAAAATTTTTAATATAAATTAAAAATAAAACTACAACACAATGAAAAACTAGTTCCAAAATAAAAAATGGAAAATAAATCAATATTTTTCATGCCAACATTGGAGTAGAAGAAGAATTAATATTAGATATACGATCCATGATATAAATGATTAATAACTAGGAAATAATTAATAAAAATTCATATTTGGATCAAATATTGATTAAAAATGGTTGTATGTCAATGAAAATGATAATTTCTATTGAATCGAATAACGGATCCATGACCCAGATGGATTTGTTATTAAAAGATCCTCTCAATGGTGTCTATCTAAATATCAATGTTTAGATAGCTAACCCACGTGAATTTTAATTATGGGGATTAAAAAGGGGTTAACTTCTAGGTTTATAATACTTGTTAAATAAATTTAATTATTTTAAATTAATTAATTTAATTACATTATTATTTTATCATAATAGTGCATAAACTAGACGTCTGATTCATAAATGAATTATATTGGACCTTTGATAAAACCAACTTTGGTCTCAAATTCTCCATTCGAGTATCCATTCATGAGAAAATATATCATTTCCATAATGATGTGTTTTCAGGGTGTAGTATATTTAATATTTTTAATATATAAGTTCTAGGGTTCTATTAAACCTATTGCACCATTCAAAATCCATAGAAAAGCCAATATTAATAAAATGAAATACCCAAAGGGCCTAGAAATAAAAAAAAGATCCATTTCATTATCCCAACATTTATGTATTTTTGTACCATGGGTTCTGTATTTGGATTTCATGCTCCTATAGAATTTCCTAAAGGATTCCATTCTACCAAAAACTAACACCAATAGAATGAAAAACCCACAAAGGATCCTCTCTTACCGATCCTTAACTGATTTTATAAACTTTTTAAGGGTTGATTAATCCATAATATCTATCTCAATCTAGTTAATAATATGTAACATGTCTATATCTATAAGGGTAAATCCATGTGATATACAACACCACCATACTTATACATTCATTGGAATGGCCTAATGAACCTCTTGTTAGAATGAAACCCCAAATAAACCTCTATAAACCTCATCATCTGTAGACTCTTAAGAACATATGGTCTCTTTACATGGACTACAAGGGCATATGATGTTAGTCTACATAAGATGTGTTCTAACTCTGTGAGGTCCTGATATTATCATTCATAAACTAGACATTATCCATCATTTACAACATATTTTTCTCTTATAAGTGATGAATCACCTATTTCCATAAAGTATAATTTAGTTTTATAGGGCCTCCCAGATAAATCCTTGAATAGAGTCAAGATGATAGTGGATTGATATCTATAATTATAATAAGTCTCCATTAATGGTTTGTGATACTTTTAATATAGACTTATGTAAAGTAACATGATCTCAAAATGTCCCCCTTGATGGGATATTTTTTTCATTATATATCTCAGGGGGTGGAATTTCATTCAAATTCATAATTTGGTCTAAAAATCCTTAAGAATTTTCATGTATACCCCTGAGGTAAACCAAGCATCATGGTCATAGACAATCATCAATGGTATCCAATGAATAAGGATGTCCAATTACACATAAAAGAACCCCAAACCCTCTAATTTTTTTTTCTCATGGATGATAATAATGTGAGAATTTTTTTTAATTCAGTCAATAATCACCACGATAGTGTCATGACCTATGGAATCCATCGTATTTATTACATAATATTTCATATACAAGGTATAAAATGAGGATCTATTAATGAATTTTTTATTGGTAAGAATATACATAATACATGAAAACATAAAAAATTCATCTAATCCACTTAAGAGGACTCATCATAGCTTCATCATATGTACATTACCTTCATCTCATAACATGGGCCATACATTAAAATAAAGGGTGATCAAAAGTCCAAGTAAGGGAAACCAAGGGAAACAGATTACATGTGATCTTGAGTTATATCGTTAAGAACATGAGGTGTATCATAAGGTATGTGAAATAGTCATATCATAATAATGATAAAATGAATTATATCACTGAAATGTGTAAAAAAATTAAATGATACATTCATAAACATATCACTAGGGTTTTTAATCAAGGTTTCATAAAAATTATCAATGTTATTCACTAAAGTATCATAAAACATATCACATATAGAGATTAAATTCGGTACAAAATGAATTGGAGAGATTTAATGGTGAAAACATAATATTATTTAATTAATTTGAGCAACATAGATCATAATAAAATATTTCATTTATAACCCGGATATAATAAGAGAAATGGGTATCATTTCAAATTAATGTCACTTTAAAATGTAATTATAGAACAAGATCATTCTGTAAAGTTTTACCCATGAAAATGGAATATTGGATTTATGTATGTCCAATCCCAAATCAAATAAATAATTTAAACAACCTGGTGAATAGCACTAGAAAATAAAGAGGCATGGGTATTCAGATAATGAAAATGAAATTGAATTTCATGATGAGAAGGTGTAAATTTTAAGAACAAAAATCAACAACATAATGGGTATATAATGTGGTTTTAGAAAAGTGTAAAAACATAGGGTATAAGGGTATCCCATTCATAAAAGACTCTTAACACAATAATGGGATAGAATAGAATTCACATAATATTATTGTTTTTAATTTAAAAGACATTCCACATAAAAAAGTCACATCATATAAAAATGGAAGTGGATATTTCACATTCCATGAAGAGTAACTCCTAAAAATCAATGATTTTAACCTGTAGGGATTGAGTAAACCTTGTTAAGACTCATTTGGAGGTAAAACTATAATATATTTTTGAATAAAAAAATTTGAGTGAACATAAATAAAATTATTTGTGTGTATTTATTGAAAAATTGGGGGATTTTATTATTAATTTCTAAATAAATGCATTAGTCACCTATATAGAGGTAAAAGGAATACCATGGGATTTCCCAGGGTATTTTCTGATGGTATTGTACAATTTTATAGTATTATACTTAAATTTACTCAATAATAGAGGACAATAATTTTATATAACATACTTTATAAAGGAAAAATATAGTTTTCACAAAATAACATTTTTAAAGTTAAAGATTCCATTAAAAATGATAAAAGTAAATTATATATTTGAAAATTTATTATAGTAAAATAAATTATATTAATAAAATAAAATTTTATTCTTTTCTTTTTTGTGGATAATTTTTCATTATATCATTATGACATAATTATGTGGTCATTAATCAAATCGAGAAACTCAAATTATTGTTTTATTATACACAGAAATTAAATCTTTTAAAAAAATAGTCATAATTTCACCCCAATATAATTTTACATTCCTTTTTTTCAAAAATTGAATTTATTCTATCATGATAATTTTTAAAATATGATTATTCTAACTTTTAAATATAAAAATATTTATTTAATAAAAATTCTAGCAGATGAAAAATGCGTAATAAAATTTCTAACATTAAAAAAATAAAATTATTTTATCGTTTATTTGAAATAAAATTGTTTTACTAATTCTATTTCATTAAAATAAACATTAATCATGATTTAATTTTTTATTATACCAATTTTATCTTCATTTAATGTACAATTTGTTACTAAAAAACAATTTATCAAATTCCATCAAAATTTTTGGAAAAAAAATTCATTCAATTGAAATCATGGAATAGAAATTTTATTTAAAGAAATGAATTACACATTAATTAAAAATATCCTTAAAAAATAAACCCTTATAACACAAGAATATGACCTAAGGGTAAGGTGTGCGATGGTGATAGACCCATGGGGAAGCTTGACTAACATTTCTCAAGTAGTAATTTCCACTAACATAAGCTTCTCCTATAAGAGATTTTGTTCAAGCCTCACATGTTGAAAATTGTCATGGTATTGGACAAGAATGAAACACAGAGACACTACCTCCATCCAAATTTTAAAAAAAATTGTCTTCGTATAGTTCACCTTTACTTGTTATGGTAATCGACTCTTCTTTCAATATAATTTTTTTTGTCAAAACTTTACTTATATACTCTAAGGATAAGGTTAAAATTATTATCAATAGTATATTTCCCGAATTTCATATTGACCAATGGTCATAATTGAACAATAGTAATATAATGGTCCAAACCAATTGGTCATATTTCTATTTATACTCACTTAATGATTATATATATATATATATTTGTTTATAAAATAATATAACACACATTTTCAAGAAACAATTATAATTCCAAATGTTCGGGTCATTACATTATCCCCCCTTAAGAAATATTTTCATAGAAATTTCAATCTATTATCTCAGTTGGGAAATGGATTGGGTACTTTTGTCTCATTTTCTCCTCTATTTTGCATGATGTTTCTTCATATTTATAGTACCTCCACAACACATTGATGTGCTGGGTAGTATTTTTGGGTAGAACCTTGTCTATATGGTCTACAATCTCCATCGGCTACTCCTCAAAAAAGATGTCATGTTCCAGTTGTACAACCATTGTATTAAGTAAATTGGATGGGTTAGGTATGTAATTTCTATAGTAAGATATGTGGACATAGTAAGGAATTTGATATAGTTTTGGTGGATGTTAAAACATATAGGCCATTTCACCTTTGCAAACAATGGTTTCATATGGTCAAATGTACCTAGGGATGAGATTGTATTTCATTCCAAACCCCTTGAATCTCATAAATGGTGAAATTATAATAAAGAAATTTTCTCTGACATGAAACTCCAAGTCCCTTCATAGGTTGACATCAATTATTTTCTACCAAATGTGAGAATCTATTATGTGTTGTTGGATGGTATAAACCTTTTCTATCATCTCTTATACAAGATTTGGTCAAAGATACATTCTATCACTAGCTTTATCCCAACAAGTAGGAGCTCAATATAGCTTCATATATAGAGCTTTATATGATTCTATTTTAATACTCAAATGGAAGCTGTTTTTTGTATGTGAAAGCAACCAATGGGAGATATTGATCCCATATACATTGAAAATTCATTGATCATGTCCTCAGCATGTCTTTGAGATTCAAAATAGTCCTCTTATATTGGTCATTAGTTTATGGGTTATATGATGTACTAAAATTCAATTAAGTATTCAGATAATGTTTTATAATTCTCTAGAATATTTATGGGAACCTCGGATTATGATACAAAATGATAAAAAGTGGCACTCAAAAAAACCTCAAAACATCCTTTATATAGATCATGGAATGTTTTCCAAGAGATGATTCTTCTTGAAATGTGATGAAATGGGTAGTCTTAGTGAGAATATCCAATATAACTCTAATTATTTTGTTTCCTCAAGATGTTCGTGGGACACCAATGAAAAAGGCCATAGTTAATTTTTCCAAATTCTATGTTTGTATGGGTAGTGGTTGTAATAATGCTTTATGAATTTTTCACTTTACCTTCACTTGTTGACACACCTAGAACCATGTATTGTTGTAAAAAATCCTCCTATTCATGTAATCCCACTAATAATGATCACAATGGTCCCTATACCTTTTAGTGATTCCAGTATGTATAGATAATTTAGAGCTATTAGCATTATCCATCATCTCTTTTTTTATTTCATGAATACATGAAAAAACACTGCCTTGTATGAAATTTCAGTGCTCCATCTTGATCAATATTGAACTCAGGAAACTTACCAATCTTTAAATAGGTTCGGTAACCGATATCTTCTTAATCTCTTTGTAACATTCTTTACATTCCTTTTTCCAGTTGAACGTAATTTTTTTTTGAGTTGTATTTTTTATTATATTATAGATTCAAGAAACATTTCTGAAAAACCTCATATAATATCCTACTAAACCAAGTAATATATGAATCTTATTTACTATTGTAGGATGTGGCCACTCCTCCAAAACCATTATATTCTTAAGGAAAACTGATATTCATTAATTGGTTACAATTTTTCATAAGAAACAATTTATTGTTACCAAAATTCACATTTTCTGCACATTCCAAATATCCTATCCACCCTCATTGATTATAATATAACCCTTAGATTATCATCATACTCATAAAAATGATTAGATAATATAATAATACCATCAATAAAGACTACCATAATGTTAACATGGTAGGCCTTAAACACTCTATTAATCAAATCCAAAAATTTAGAAGTAGAATTAGTCAACCCGAAGGGCATAACAAAAAACTAATAAAGCCCATACCATGATTGGATGGATTTATTTGGAATATATACTTTCTCCACCCCCAATTGATGATAAAAAAATAGAATATCAATAATGGAGAAAAATTTATCCCCATAAAGCTGGTTAAATAAATAATCAATCCTGGGAAGATGGTACTTTTTATTTCACTATGATCTTGTTATGTTCTCAATTATAAATGCAGGAATTCCGTGATTTATTGTTCTTCTTCACAAAGTTAAATGGTGATCTCCAAGGAGACAAACTTCTTTGGATAAACACCTTCTCCAAAATATATTAAAACTATTTCTTTAATTCCTCAAACTGTACATTTTCCATTCTATACGGTGTCTTTAATGTTGGCATGGATCACGGAATGAGTTTAATGAATAACTCTACCTCTATTTTTGGGGGAGTTCTTGGTAACTCCTCGATAAATACTTCAATGTATTCCTTATTGATGGGGATATTATCTATTTGTATAAATTCAAATCCTTATTCGTCTTTAATGATCATTTCCATAAGGAATGCTATGCGAGTGTTTCTAGACAAATATTAGGCTGAGATATCTATCCTTTCAAAATAACTATTGGATTTCTATTCAAGACTATTGAGATTTACATTCATCTAAAGTATATATTTGCATTATACATTGAGATATAGTCTATCACCAGTATACATTCAAATTATATCATGAAAATGAATACTAGATTAGTGATGAGATGGTTCTCTCCAATGTATATACTAGAGTTTCAATACACTATTGTTGCTTTGATAATCCCTCCCGGAGACATGAGTGATAAATATACTTATAGAATAACAGTGATTGATTCTATATTCTTTGAAAACTAGGAGTAAATGAAGGAATGCATAGAACAAAAATAAAAAATGTACTTCTTATCTTTGAGAGAATAATGAGAGTACCTACCACCACATCATTTTGAAAATCAACTTCTATTCTCATTATAGTAAAATCACAAACATTATCCATTGGTAATTGTTAAGGTTGATGATAATTCACTAACATTATCTTTGTATTTGTATATTTATCAGAGAAGTGCCAGGGATGTCTACAATTAATGAATTTCCCTTCAAGATGGGCCTGCACCAAATTCCATTGGTGGTTAGATTGAGAATATGAGGATTCTCCTCACTGTGATGGTTTTGAGAAATATGACCATATCTTCCACAAAATTTTCATTTCCCACTTCAGATAAAGTATTAACCCAAATACTTCTTCCCTGAACTTTTTTCGTGGGGAATGTTTCACATTATTTACTCCTATTTCATGACCCAACATATTCCTGAATCCTAGATCCAATGATCCATTATTTTTATTTCATCTGTGAACCAATGTGTCTCTATGAACCCCATTTCAATATTCATTGCACATCATACTATCTCTTAATATCTATCATAGTATTAATTTGAAATATTCTTCAATAGATTGTGTATCTTCCCGAAAAATCATCATCATCCTACATCATCTCTAGGAATTTTTTCTCCATTACCATTCCCATAAAATGAGCGAAATATTTTTTCAAAAAGGTCCCCCTAATCATTTACCACTCTATAGCTCAATATTAGTTTTTGGATTTTGGCATTTAATTAGTTTCTACCCATTTTCAACATCTCCCTCTAAGTGGTATGCAACTAGTGTGACATTCTCTTATTCAGAACAAAAGAGTAAAAAAGATCTTTTATGATGATGATTATCCTTTTTTTAAAAATCACTGGGTCGGTAGATCCACTGAATAAAGGTGGTTTATGACATATAATGGACTTAATGGAAAGTTATTCCTTTAGAGGTGAATCCATTCTATGAGCTTGGTTCATGTTATTTATCATAACATGGGTGAGTTTATTCATTATTCTCCTGATGTTTTCCAATATTGCTTCCATCGAAGGGTCATCAGCGCTTTTTCCATTGTGTTCAATATATAAGCAGTTACTCCCATTTCTCCTAAATTTTAAAAAAAAATTTGAGAAATGTGTTCCATTAAATAATTTTATAATTATATAGGAATTTTTCTACCTTTAAATATTATTCTTAATTATTTTATTCTTTAACAACAATTAAATTTTCTATAAATCATTCATAAAAGTTCCTTAAAATATTTATATCAACCAAAAATATATCCTTGTAGTGTCAAACCAAGTGAACAGTAAGTACAATTGACATGTACCAAGATTCACTAATTAAGGTCTGATACACCTTATCGGAGTTGTTCCCCCTAGGTACATCTTCTCTTGAACCATGCCCAATTTTTTATATCCAGAAAAGGATTTATTTTATATGAAACAACATACTTAATACATCACCAAAATACCATTATATTTTAATATAATTTAAATTTTCCCTACGTATTAGCCTAATATTTTTAAACACTATTTTCTTCAAATAATTGAACCACCCTTTCATACCAAATATGGAATCATGCCTATTTATTACATAAATTTTCATTTGAATGGTACAAATAGAGGAAATTTTATGGAATAGTTTATTGTAAAGAAGGTACATAATACATGAAAAAATTAGAAACTATTCAAATAAACTTTGAATTATTTATCATAGGTTAATATTATGTAAATTTAATAGATCTCATAACTAGGGGACATACATCAATGGAAAGGGTGAGCATAATGCCCATTACGGGTAAGCAAGGGAAATAATTTATATTCGATCTTATGATATATCAATAAAAACATCAAGAATATAATATATTAATGAGAAATAGACGAATCATAACATTAATAATATTAATCATAACTTAGAAATGCGGCTACAATATTTAAATTATATAGTTACAAACATATCACTAGGGTTTTTCATCATGGTGTTGTAAAAAATACCATGGTTAATCACTAAGGCATCGTAAAACTTATCATCTCTAGAGATTAAATTCATTTACCAATTAATTGGAATGGTATCAAGTAACAACCACAATATTTATTAATTAAAGTGAGACACATATATCATAATAAAAAATTCCATAAATAATACGTGATGAACAAAAAAAATAGGTTTTATATCAAAATCAATGGGTTTTAAAACATGATTAAAGAACATGATCAATACTTCATTTTTAACCCCTAAAAAGGGAATATGGGGGTTTATGTAAAAATTAGAATAAAATAACAAGTTTAAACATATTTTTGAGAACCCCGAGATGATAATGTGTGTTGGGTATTCAAATAATGAAAATAAATTGGAATTTCTTGAGCAGAAGAGATAAATTTTGAGAAGTAAAATCTACAGCATAAAAGGTATAAAACATATTTTTAGAAAATAGTAGAAAGAGTGGGTAAGGGATATCCAATTCATAAGATTATATAAATATAGTCACATTATTTAATTAGATAAAAATAATTCCATAGTTTGGACATTTTAAAGACATTCCACAAAAAAGTGAAGTTGAATGAAAAAGAGAAGTTAAGATTCCAATATCTTTGAAGAGTAACCCCAAAAACAGGAGGATTGGGGAATTATAAGAATTATTAAATCCTATTAGGACTCTTTGCGAGGTATAAATATCATAGATTTATGGATGATGAATTGACAGTGATAGTAAATTATGAAATGGGAGGGTATTTATAAAAAAAGTGGGGGATTTTTTTATTAATTTGTAAATAAGGGCTTTGGACACATTGGTTGTGAAAAATGAAAACCAAATTATTTCACCTGGAATTAGAATCATGGATCATATTTTATGTCATTTAATCCTCCAAAGAGTCGACCACAATTTTATATTTCTTATTTTTTCAAGGAAAATCAATGTTTTCACAAAATAACATTTTTAAATCTTATGTTTCCAGTTAATAATTTATAAACTAAATTATATATTTGGAAATTGATTAAAATGTATTAAAATATATTATATTAATAAAATAAATTAATATAATTTGTTTATTTTTCTGAATTATTTTTTATATTATTATTAAATAATAATGATCACATTCAACATACCGAAAAACTCAAATTGTATTTTATTTATGCGTGAAAAAATAATTGACTTTAATAAATTAGAATACATTAACCCTAACCTAATTTTGAATTTATAAATTTAGAAATGATATTTGTATTATCATAATAATTCTCTAAATATTACAATATCAAATTTTACATAGATTAATCTTTATTTAATAAAAATAACAACAGATGGAAAAAGCATGCTAAAATTTTTAACAGTTGAAAAAATTATTAATTTATCATTTAATTGTAAATAATAGTTTTTTAATTATAATATTTCATAAAAATAAACACTTTTATTATACATTTTCTTATTATAGAAATTATACCTTTTTTAAATGTATAATTTTGTTCTGAAATATCAATTCATTAAATTTCATCTAAATTAATTGGGAAAAACTATTCATAAAACTAAAATGATGGAATAATAATTTTATATATATAATGGGATGACACTATAATTAACTAGGGCCTCAATACATAACTCTTTATAAAACCCATATACGACCTCAAGGTAGGTGTTCGATTGTGATAGACAGATGGGGCAGATCGACTAACATCATTTGAGTGGTAATTTCCACTAACATGAACTTCTCTCATATGCGATTTAATCCAAACGCTACTTTTTGAAGCATTGGATGGGATTAGTCAAGAGAAAATAATATTGATGCCACCTCATTGCCATGTTCTGACAAATGGTCTTCATACAGAATGACTCCATTAGTTGATTCCATCGACTCTTGTTTCTATATCAATTTTAATTTGTCAAAATTTTACGTATAAAATATATTTATAATGTCAAAATTATTGTGAATAGTATAGTTTCCAATGATCATACTGACCAATGTTCATAACCGACCAATGGTCAAATAATAATCAATACCCAAAGGCTACATTTCAATTTATACTCACTTCACTATTAAAGAGATATAGTTTTGTTTTGTATAAAATAATATAATATACATTTTCAGGTAACAATTATCATTGGAAGAGTTCAGGTCGTTACATTCTTCCCCCTTTAATAAATTTCAATCTAGAAATTTCAACGCATTCGATCAGTGGATAAAAGATATTGGTACCTCCATCTCATTGTATCTTATAGTTCCCACATTGATTCTTTATATTTATGGTTCCTCCACAGCACATTGATGAGGTGGGTAGTATTTTTTCATAGAAACCTGTCTCTATGATCCAATGTATCCAGTGAATTATCCTTAAAATTGAATTATTATTACATTTATAGAACCCCAGGATTCAATATATATGAAGGGTCTTCAATGTACTTCCTCAATTGAGATACATGCAAAAAATCGTGAAACGGTGCTAGTTTTGGTAGACGTTATTGATGATAGGCCACTCCTCCTATGAGATAAAGGATTTCATTGGGTAAAATGTACTTGGGGATTATATTCCCTTTCTTCCCAAACCGCATTACTATATTCCAAGGTTAAATTCAAAGAAAGAATTTTTCTCCAACATCAAAATCTAAGTCCCTTCTATGGTTTTCGTCATAAATCATCTTCTAACTCTATCAAGCCTTTATGTGTTATTGGATGTAATGGACCTTTTATATCAAAAATTTCATAAGATCATGTCCAAGAAGCTTTCTCTCGCTAGCCTTTTCCCAACAAGTAGGAGTTCTACATCGCTTACCATATAGAACTTTATAGGGTTTCATTTTAATACATGAATAAAATGTGTTGTTTTATGACAACTCAACTAATGTGATATGTTGATCCGATAAAACATTAAATTCCATTGATCATGTTCTCAAAACTTCTTCGAGTGTCTAAAATGTCCTTTTTGTTTGGCCATCGGTTTGTGCATGACAGGATGTACCAAAATACAATTAAGTATTTAGAGCACATTGAAGTATTCTCTGAACATTATATGTGAACCATGGATCATGATAAAAAAAATATAGATATTTGAACTCTATTTAACCTCAAAACTAAATTTATGATGATATCTGCATGTTGGTAAAGAGATAAGTCCTCCCAAATAGAGATGAAATGGGCAGTCTTGGTGAGATGATATACTATAACCAAATATCGCATTGTTTCCATTGGATGTTCTTAGAATAATAGTTACAAAGTATGTTGTGATGTTGTACCACTTCCATGTTGGTATGGGTAGTGGATGAAATACCCCTTTTGTAACTTATCCATCGTACATCACTTATTGACACACCAAGCACTTTTTGGTGTAATCGACAATATCCCTTTTCAGGTTATCCGACCCATAATTATCATGAATGTACTTATACATGTTAGTGATTACAGGACATATAAATAAAGGACATATATGAGATTTATCCATTATATAGTTCATTATTTCAAGAATATTTGGAACATATATACTGTTATGAAATTCTAGTATACCATCTAGATCAATATTCAACATAGGAAACTTCCTATTATTCACAACCTCTATCTTCTACCATAACAAAGGATATTCTCTTTGTTATTTTTTCATATTATCTAGTAATTATAGTTGATTATAATTTTCTATATAATTGATGATTTACCATTCCTATGGAGTCCCATATTCACCATTACTAGGTCTTTCATTAAAGGATCTATTTTCTTCCTCATCATTTCCAACACAACATGGTCGTTCCTACATAATTTTTCAGCAACTTTTTTTCTCTATGGGGTGAAAATGAATTGAAAAATCATAGTAATGAAGAAATTTCCAACATATCCTATATTTCATGTTCAATCACTTTTCTATGATAATATACTTTCAACTTTAGTGGTCTATCTATATATCAATTTTTTACCAATAAAGATACTATCTCCATATATCTAGAGAAATAACAACCACAACCAGATCAAGATCATGTGTTGTATAATTATTCTCATGATCCTTTAACTGTCAAGATGTATATGTAATCACCATATCATTTTAAATGAGGACTATCCCAAGAACATTCAGTGATCCATTACTAAAAATAATGAAGCCTTCTACAATAGAGGGCATAGTTAATGCAGGTGCAAAAACCAATCTCTTCCTAAAATCATGAAATCATTTTTCACACTCTATCTTCAAGATGAACCTTTACCCTTTTCGAGTTAACATGGTTAGTGGATCAGATAGTCATGAAATAATTTTAAAAAACCTCATATAATATCATACTAAACTAAAGAAACAAGGAATATTAGTTATTTTTTGCAGGATAAGGTAGCTCTTCTACAGCCTTTTTCTGGACATGTTCAACTGAGGTACCTTCATTAGTTACAATGTGTCCCAAGAGACAAAATTTTATTATCCAAAATTCACTTTTGAAAAAATTTAAAAATATACTCTCATTACTTATTATTTGTAATAAGAACAGTAGATTATACTGAAGCTCCTTGTGACATTGAGAATATATCAGAATATTATCAATAAAAATAATAGAATGTTATTATGGTAGTTCGTAAATACTCTTTTCATAAAATCAATAATTATAGAAGTAGAATTTGTCAAGCCGTAGGGAATACCAATATACTCATTAAACCCCTGCCTTTAATCGAATGTGGTCTTAGGGATATCTTATTTCATCACCCTCAACTAATGACAACCAGATCGAAGATCAATCTTGGAGAAGAATTGAACCCCATAAAGTAGTTCAAAAAAATTCAATCCTTGGAAGATGGAACTTGTTCTTCATTATGACCCTATTATGATATATATAATCAATTTATAGTCAAATTCTTCCATTATTATTATTCCCAAATAGAATAGGTTCTCTACAAGGAGACACAACATGTCAGATATACCTAATCTCCAAAATTTCATAGATATGTTTCTTTAATTCCTCCATCAAAACCTTTTCCATTCTATATGGGGTCATTGAAATCAGCACAGATCCATGAATTAGATCAATGGAGAACACTAGCAGTCTTTTTTAGGGGAGTTCTAGGTAACTCCTCATGAAATAAGTCAATTTATTCTTGTAATATGGTGATATTCTCTATTCGTATTATTTTTTCCCTTCTTAATCTTCAGTGATCATTTCCGTAAAGAAGGATATGGGATGTGTTTCTAGAAAACACTCACATGAAGATATATCTCCTATTAAACAAATATTGGTTTTCCTTTCAAGAATACAGATATTTCCATGCATCAGTAGTTGATATTTATATTATACATTGATATCCATTCAATCCATACTATACTATCACATTTTATCATACAAATGAATACTATATTTTTCATGAGATTTTTTTCTCCAAAGTTAATAGTAGTGTTTCTATACATTTTTTATTCTTGGATAATCCCTCCAGTAGTCTTAATTAATAACTATACTTCTATATATTAAAGGATTCATTCAATGTTCTTTTTGAACATGGAGGAAATGAGTTAATGCATTGAACTAGAATAAAAAACTATGTTATAGATTTGTGAAAACAACAAGAGTACCTGAAACCACATCATTTGGCGTATCTACTTTAGCCATAATGATATTAAAATCCCAACCTTTCTCTATTGTTTTTTCTAAGGTTGATTCTAATTCTCATCCATATTATCAGATTTGGATAGTGATTGGAAATTTTTTATCAATCCACACATAAAGCATTGCATCTATGGATTGGAAGGAAACATCTTACCTTTTTCATTAGTATTGAGATAGTGAGGCTTTACTCACTACGATAATATAATGAAATATTCATATCTCTTCAACAATTGTAAAAAAAATTTCACCTGAGTAATCAATTCAAGGAATACATATTCCCATATTTTTTTATGTGGAGATTTTGTCATTCTTTCCTCATATTACATGATCAAATATAGTCTATATGGTTGGAACCATTAATCTCTTCATTTCATTTGATCTGTGGGGTGACTGCGTCTCTTTGAATTTCAGTTTAACCTGCACTGCCGTTCATAGTATCTCCACATAGTATTGATAGTATCAATTGGAATAATTCTTCCATAGATGAAGTTTTATTCCATTGAAGAAACTATAAAACTTTAAATTATAATCCCTAACAAAGGTATAGGTGTTTTGCAAATTATTTCTAATGTTCATCTCATAAATTCCCTCAAATTCATCTTTATTATTCTTCAGCTCTAGGAATTCCTTCCCCCTTTTCATTCCCATCGAATGATGGAAATATTTTATTGAAAAAGGTTCTCCTAAAATCTGACCACTCCATATCTTAAATATCCCTTCTTGGATTCATGTTTTTAATCAGTTTCACCAATGATCAGCCTATCCCTCTATGTGGTACACAGCTAGTGTGACTTTCAACTCTTTTGAACAATATAGTATAGAAAAGGTCCTTTATATAGTGTTTATCCATTTTCTATCAATCAAATGGTCATTAGATCTACTGAAACAAGGTGGTATTTAATGTATAAAGGACTCTATGGATAGTTGTTCCATAATAGGTCAATCTGGTCTCCCACCCCGGTTCAAGTTATTTCTTATAACATGAGATATTTGTTTCATCATTTTCATGATGTATTCTATTTTGGATTCTATTGGAGGGCCTTCATCGCTTGGTCCATTTCACTCACCATGTTCACGATTCCTCATATTTTTAGTAATTTTATAAATGAAGAAAAAACTAATGATAAAAAGGTTCATTTTACAAATAATATAATTATAAAAATATTTTTGTGCCTCAAAAAATCATGCTTAAATATTTTACTCTTTAAAAATAATTAGATTTTATATAAAACCATCCTAATAGTTCAAAAAAAGTTTGTGATTAACTGAATATATCCCCCGAAGGTGTAAAACCATGGGAACATTAATGACCATTTTTGTGTACCAGGTTACGATGAGTTAGGCCCGATGCACCTTATCATAGTTTTTACCCTTAGGTATATCTGTTCCATAACCACAACCACCATTATATATCCATACAAGGATTTTTTTTTGAAACAACATAATTAACACTTTACTAAAATACCAAGATGTTTTAATATATTTTAACATTTGCCTAAGGATATTCCTAAATTTTTAAATTCATAATTTCAATAAATAATTATACCTTCATTGGATTCCAACTATGTCATCCCACCATTTTGTTACATAACATTTCATTTACAGGGTAAAAATGAGGATCATTATAAGTTTAGTTTCCTCGAATGAAATTACATAGAGGATGAAAACATAAAACATTATTCTAATCCACTTGAAAAGATTTATTATAGCTTTATGTTCTGTATATTTATTGAATCTCATAACATGGAGACATGTATCAAAAGAATGTGTGACCATAAGATACAAAAAGGGAACATAAGGGAAACAATTTACATAAGATATTGAGTAATATAAATAAGAATATAAGTAATATAATAAATGAATGAGAGATAACCAAATAATAATAATAATAATAATAACATGAATCATAACTTCAAAATGTGGCTAGAAAATTTCAATGAGTCATTTATAAACACATCGCCTTGATTTTTCATCATGGTTTTGTAAAAATTAGTAAGGCTATTCACCAAGGTATTGTAAAACATGTCGTCTCTAGAGGATAAATTCTTTACCCAATGAATTAGAACACGATTAGGGAACACAATAAATATGTACTAAATAATATGATCCATAGAGATCATAATAATAAATTTACTAAATACCCATGATTAATAAAATAAATGGGTTTTATATTAAAATCATGTTGTTTTCAAATGTGCTTTAAGAAAAGGTTCATTATTTAATTTTTAAACCAATGAAAATGGAATATGGGATTGAGGTATGTAAAAAAGGTAATGAAAACTAATTTAGACATATTGGGTAATACCTATGGAAATTTAATAGGCTTGGTTAATCACATAAAGAAAATAAAAGGTAATTTTTTGTGGAAAAGAGAGAAATTTTGAGAAGTAAAATCGGTAGCATAACAGGTATAAAACATGGATTTAGAAAAAATATTAAAATGAGTGTGGATACGGTATACCATTAATAAGATATTTTTAATAGAGTAAAATTATAGAATAAAATGTACAAGTTATTATATTTTGGAAACATTAAAGACATTAAACATAAAAAGTGATCTTGAAAGAAAAAAGAGAAGTTGAAATTTCCCTTACCATGAAGAGTAACAAATAAAACACAATGATTAAGCCCTTGGGGGATTTAGGACACATTATTAAGGCTAAATGGAAGGTAAAACTAATATATATTCATGGAGGATTAAATGAGAGTGAATGAAAATGAATAAATGGGTGGGTATTGATATCTAATGTGGGGGGTTTGTTTATTAATTTGTTAATAAAGGCTTTAGACACCTAGGTAGTTGTAAATGAAAAAACGTGTGATTTACCATGTTATTTTCCCATGGAATAAAACACATGGATCATATTATATTTCATTTAATCCTAAAAGAGCCGTAAATAATTTTATATTACTTATTTCAACTTAGAAAACTAATGTTTTCACAAAAAAAAAATTTAAAGTTAATGTTTCTATTTCAAAATATGGAAAAAAGATTATATATTTGGAAATTTATTAAAATATAATAAATTAAACTAAATAAATAAAATAAAATATATTATGTTTTGGATTGTGGTTAATTAGTTATTACATCATTATGACATAATTAGATTATCATCAAACATACCAAAAAACACAAACGTTAGTTTTACTATTTAGAAAAAATAAAGTATTTTATACAATTTTCATAAATTCACCCTAACCAATTTTCAACATTATTATTTAAAAAATTATACTTATTTTATCACAATAATTAACTATATATGATAAATTTAACTTTTAAATATAAAAATCTATATTTATTAAAAATAATAGCGGATAGAACCTGCATAGTAAACTTTTTGACACTTGATAAAAAATTATTTTATCATTTATTTTAAATAAGAGTGTTTTAATAAAACTAATTTATTAAAATAAAAATAATTTATCGTGAATTGGTTTATTATAATGAATATATCTTTTTTGAAAAGTAAAATTTCTATCTGAGAAATAAATTTATCAAATTCCATCTAAATTTATTAGGAAAATCTATACATAAATAAAAAGTGATGGAATAAAAATTTTATTTATAGAAAAGGGTTACACTTTATATAAATATGGACTTGAAACATAATCCCATAGGACACTTGTAAACTAGCGATGGGTGAGGTGTGCGATGGTGATAGACTCATGGGGTGGATCAACAAATATCGGAAGAGTGGTAGTTTCCCCTAACATGAACTTATTTCCTAGGAGATCTCGTTCAAGTCTCAAATGTTGTTGCTTGTATTGGTATTGGTTAGGAGAGAAGCACATTGATTCTAAATCCCTCCCAAATTCTGAAAAATGGGCTTTTTATGGAATTAATATACTAGTTGAGTCTATCAACACTTCATTATTTAAAGATTTTTCAGTGTCAAAAATTTTATTTATAAATTCTAATTATAATGTCAAATTTTTTTCAGGAGTGTAGTTACCAATGGTCATATTGAACAACAATAATAATTTTCTAACAGTCATATAATGGTCAAAACCAGAATGTCACATTTCCATTTATATTCACTTCATTATTAAACTGGTATATTTTTTAGTGTATAAAATAATATTACACGCATCTTCAGGAAAAAATTATCATCCACAATGTTCAGGTTGTCACATGGGAACTCCCTTTATATGGAATAAACATCATAAAATCCATCAATATTGCATCACACATCCACTATGGGATCTCTAATGGTTGTTTCGGAACTATAAGAACCTGATTCACTTCCTTTATCTATTGGAATAAGAGGAATCAATAACTAAACATTGTAATAGTTCTCGTCATGGATTCACACCCAAACTATATTTGAATTTTTAGTTATATCTTCTTAATTCTAGTATGTACCACCAAGGGTGTAATATGAAACTCCATTAAAACCTCTAATTAAAATACCATTGTAACCAAATTACATAATTTTAAAAGGATAATACACTCCCCATATTTATAATTTCTATTTTCTTCCTCTCATGATTATATCTGTACACATAAAATTTCTTAATAAATGTATCAAAATTGGTGCTCTCTCACATTATAGTGAAGAGGTCGGGTCACTACTATTGATGGGAGATAATCTTCCCCTCACTCCTCTAACATAGTCAAATATAATAAGAAAAGCATACGTGATCCCTAATCCACTAAGCAATGGTAGGATATCCTAATATTTGTTTCTGCTACTATGTTTTCCTTACAAAGAGTTTAGGTTGTCTCAATGTATCATTCGTGTTGAAATATATTAAATTTATTTTCCCTTGGTGGAGGTATCTTTGGGAAGATAATCATATAATAATCTACTGATCTTAGTAAACTAAAAATCAATCACCTAAAGGATAATTATTCTTCATATTCTAGGAGAACACTTCTACAATTAACCCTAAGACTTTAGTCATATATTTATATTCATGGGTTCTCAACTACATAGACCTGTAAGTAGCCACTGCCCCACTTCAATAACAACATTGTCCTTATCCTAGCTCTAGAGGCATCATTGAACATCACATAAATAACTTACTCTTTAGAAATATAAAAACAGCCGTACAACTTATAATTTTCCTCATCTACTGGAAGGATTTTTTATTGGTCCTCGTCCATGTGAAAAGTATCCCTTTTCATGTCAATTTAGTCAAAGGGGTTGAAATAATGAAAAAATCATCCACAAAACTCTAATATTACCTATACAAACAAAGAAAACACCACATCTCAAAATTGATCATTGGAGTGTCTCAAACTTGCACTATATCTATCATTACTAGGTCTCTAACTACACAATTTATAGACATTACATAACCCTGGTGGAAAACCTCTCAAATCCGGAATTGGCACATTGAGGGATTACCATATAACTAGTGCTCCCTATTTAAGTCTAGTGGAATCCTTATATTCTATATATGATCCTTTTTAGATATATATTAATTGGTCTTGTCATTGTTAATGAATAACATGAATTTATTCATCAAATACTTTGGTTTTTAGTTCATAAGATTCACGAAGACCATAAGGGAATATAATACACTAAATGACTTAAATAGATACTCATAATTCTCATAGTGGAAAAAGAATTTTATATTTGTAAATTCAACCTCATGAAACCATAACTAGTGGAAGATGAACTTGAGATGAATTTTAGAGAACCATCACGTAACATTAAACTACTAAAAGAGATCATCGGTCATTGATAATTGGTAATTGTACTTAATCATCACATGTTCAGGTGATGATAATCAATGCATGTACCTAATTATTGATATTACTTATTAGAAAATGAAATCTATGCCACGCATGTGGACACATTGTGATGAAAATCCACCAATATTTGTTTCAACACATAATGAGTATGGATACCAAGACGCCACCAATTCCCTGCAACTATGTAAATTTAATAGTTTCATGAAATTAACCATCTAATCAATGAATGTCTTCATGACATAAAAAATGGGTCCACTGACCATGGTGAATCGTATAATACTTAAGTTTCAATATACTTAGAAATATTTAATGGTATCTAGCCCTGAGGATCTTACAATACACTCAACATGTTCAAATTTTCATATTGGACAATATGAATAATCGACATATTGACATTCGGACCAACATCATTCTGAACTGATGGGAAATGTTCCATGTACTTCTCAATGGGTTGAAGCACTACTATATTCCTACCCATAAAGAAAACCATATGAACATTATTTTTCACTAAATATTGTTATTCTACTAGTCATCATTATTTCCCGTTCTCATAATACAAGCTAGGTGTCATTATGGAGGCATCATAAAACCTAATAAGGTGTTACACAGTTAGATGTGCATATTTGGGGGAACAAAATCAAGAAGGAAAATGAATCAAAATACCCATTCTTATATGATTCATGTATAATTAGTTTCTCTATAAATACTCTATGAGTATTATGACTTGAGAAGAACATTATCAAATTCCTAGTATATTAATATGTTATCTATCGCACCATCATTGGGTTCCACAGTCAGAAAGACGAACTCAAAATAACTTGAAACTATTACACTAAGTTCCTAAACCAATATTAAAAACAAATATTACTCAAGAAAACATTACTAGGAAAAAATATCTCTGGTACCACTATGTAATTACCTGACCCATCTGATTTCCAATTGGACTAGTGATAAAATGAGAGTGAGACCCCACAAATGCCAGTAATGGGCAACTGTTGGTTTCTAGAACATAGTCAGCATATAACACACATGGGGTGCCTTATCCTAATGAACCATTATATATGAAAACCTATATTTACAATACAACAAAGTAAGATAAAACAAAATTTCTAAACGAAGAGGGAAATAAATTCATGTAATAACTTCTAACTAAACCCGAGTGAATGAACATATATCGATCTAAAGAATGGAGTGATGAAATAAAAACCCAATTAAAAATAATGTTCTTCCCAACTATACAGATAATAAGGAGTTTGGAACCTAATAATGAACTCTATTATTAATAACCACCTATGATCACTACCAATGTTAATTTAAATGTCTTTCTAAATCTAGGATCATTAAGCTCACCGTATAACTACCTATCATCTTTATATGAAATGAAACAAGCATAAAAATTCCAAGAATGACTGAATTTATAAATACATATAGGGATTATCTGTAAAACAAGGAGTAAATCTATAAAATTACACAATCTTGTCATCCAATAGTATTGGTGGTAAGAATAACCCCAACAACATATTTTCTTATACATGATTCCAAATGAAGAACGAGAGGAAGCCCTCAGTCATTATTACCAGTAAAAGATGATGATTCTATCTAAAACTGGAAGATTTGGCCTTTTCCCCATTCTAGTTATTCAATAGATCCACAATCAGATCTGCTAAAGGTGACACCATTCCTTTTTGATGACATGGAATTATTGAGGTTGTGTAGACCTTAAATGGTTAGAGGACCCCACACATTATCTTCACTCAATGACTATGGGCTTACTCTATATAAATTGAAGTCCAACAACCAATGGAGAGTATGATGGTTTTAGTAATCATATATATATATATGAAAAATTATACAAATTCCATGACCAACACATATTTTTAGATGGTTTCTGTCTCTATGGGTTTTTAGAATATCACTCTAAAATCATAATGTAAACTAAAAATGTTGGATGAATAAAACTACTCACTCCACCTCACACCATATCCATGATTAAAAAAACCCTCTATCACATCCTAAATTGTGTCTTACCCCAAAATTTATACTCACTAGTTAAATTATAAATCTCAAAAAAGGACTCGTGGGGGGTTAAAAATTATAATATATATGCGTGATGTGTTCTTTATAATATCCTAGTTGAAATACTAGTCCCTTTCATGTATGAGTCATTATACTAGAACAATAATGGGAATAACTACATACACAACATATTTCCTAGAGAACATGACATGTGGGAAACCTTTGGTCGTTAAAATATAATCCATATACATTGCTCAACTAGTTTGGTAGGATTTTCTAGAACATGATCCACCCACATGAAAATGTGATATTTAAGTCAATTGGAATCCCAACATGCAAAAGAAACAATACTGCAAGGAATGAATTATTTTATGATACATATTGTTTTGACTAGAATATCATAAAATGTGTATCCATCCTCCTAATGTTTACAATGTATATTGATATCATCAAAGATCTCACTGGTAGGTTCATCTACACATTAAAAAATAAAGGCAAATCCTCCAAATATTGATTTTCGACAATTGGGTGTTAGGAATTGGAAACCCCATTGATCCATATGAATCATGCCATGCCTCTTTCATCATCTGAGGGTTCATGACTCTTGTATTTATAAAAATTCATCCATTATAGATCATCATCATTGTAAATAATCATATATTCTTTAAATATAGAAACTATACAAAACATTGTCATGTGATCACGTCTCAAACTAGATTGATAGTCAAATTATCAATGTACCATAGTTTAATGATGTTCACATAATGAAAAGAGGGGAAATGAAAAAGAATCAAAGTGAGTTCAACTTTGGTCTTTGTTATCTTGTCTAGTGAGTGAAAACAAATGAATCATTCCCTAAAATAAATGCCCAGTGCAATGAAATTTTTTTTAAAAATGAAAAACTATATAAAAATAAACTCAGTGATGATTGAATTTGTTTAGAAGAAGAATATAATGAAAATATGTCAATAAAGATTTTGATCTAAAATAACAGGGATAGAATCATAAAAAACAAATCCATAACACATGGTTGGATCAATAATTAATGAATAATGTCCCCCAATCATTTTGAATGATGTGTTTAATTGAATCTAATCATTTAGCAATGATTCTCGCACACTCGTTTGTCAAAGATCAAATCAAAAGTTGATCTACCAATATACATGGTAATGTGGCCAAGTCAAAAGAATTTTCATAGTCGATATTATAAAGGATTTAGCTTCTTGGTTTTTACAAATAGAGAAATTATATTAATTGTATTAATTTAATTAATTTAACTCCTATATTAGTAACAGGAAATTTGGAATCCACTGTAGATCTGATCTGAACAATAATTAGGTCACACCTATTATAAAACACACGTATTGAAACAAAAAAGAGTATCCATTTACCTATCTATGTATTTAATGAAGATTAAATCCATTATTTCCAAAAATATTCCTACTCATCATATAAAATTGTAAATATTTCTAACATATCATTTCTAGGGTCTTAGGACACCCAAAAACCATGCCACCTCTATAAAAAACCTATATTTATATATATAAAAATCCAAATGGTACAAAAATATAAATAAATTTTTTCATATGATAGGATCATTCCCATTTAGTGTGTGTTATAAGTAGGTCCAGGTCAATTTTGATGAAATACAATTCAGGATCAATTATGTGGATTTTGAGGTATCCCAATATAATGGATGATACAACCCTTTTCATTAGATATGTTGATTCAAACATTGAAGGGGACCTGATTCAAAGGAATGTATAACATGGTGTCACTTCCAATTCAATAGAACCATAGTCCTATGGATTTCATGGCTATAACAAGTGATTTCACTGTCTTCTACTGAATTAGAATATACTGAATTAATGGAATTAGGAAATAAAATGTTACTGTTTAAATGTATGATTGATAAGATTGAACATATTTTGGAAAGTGCCTCACTCTAATATGATAGTGAAAGTGTTATACATTTTTCCAAAACATTGGGGTTCCATACATGGATAAATCAAATTGAATGAAGTACCATTACATCGTGATGTTTCTTGATGATGGAGTGTTGTGGTTATGAAAGATATTTGGATGATAGGTACTGATTTATATAATCAAAAATACCTTAGTTCTAGATATATTAATGGAATGATGTGCCCCAGTTCGACTTGAGTGAACATAAAGGAATAGAGGAGGATCCCCGAACATAGTGGATGTATATATTGTCCTCATTTTCTAATGTATTTTATTATTCCATGGAATTATTTAAGAAGATTCAAGTGGGGGATTATTTAGGATATTTTATATCTCTTTATTCATTGTATTATTATCACTAAAAGGAAAAAATTTGAAGAACTCTTCATCCTTTTCAATGAAAAAATATAAATATTTTACGGAATAATGTGGGGTTATGAAATATTTTTGAACACACAATTATCTCATAGAATGATGGATCATACATGAGAGGTATTTCATGATTCTAAT
Organism: Viscum album; assembly: GCA_963277665.1. Lineage (NCBI taxonomy): Eukaryota > Viridiplantae > Streptophyta > Magnoliopsida > Santalales > Viscaceae > Viscum > Viscum album. Next base: position 1,922,602,480 of record OY728122.1, on the reverse strand, counting down.
TCACCTTTTAATTATAATTTATTATTTGAATCACTCGTAGCATGAATAAAAATAATAATTAGACGTTGTTTGAAATTTTCAGCCACTAGGAATTTGTTGTTAGAATATGTAATGATATATGGGATCAGATGTTTCACAATTCAAAAAGATGGATACCTACTCATGAAGGAATTTGGTTCTACCAAATGGCCATGTGGGGTCCTATTTAATTAAATTTTGAGACCAATTTTCTTATGTGTGGATCTTTCATATGATTTTGTGATCTACATGCATTCCTAATCATATAATTTTATAAAATAACTCTTATGATGAAATGAATACTTTTGATTATTCTCCTTCTGGATATAAAATGAAAATATGAACCAGGTAAAAACAAATTTTTATTGAATTTAGATATTTTTATTCTCTTTTTATGTATATTAAAAAAAGTTGAGTTAGATTAAATGAATTAGGTTATTCAAATTCAAAGAAATGATTTTCGTGGAGGTATTTTTTCCTATTTATGGTATGTTGACATTATGAGGTTTTAATTACAATAACCTATTTCTATTTTTATGGAATTTTTTAGGGAACATCAACGAAGAGAATTTATATATTGGATGGAAAACAGATTTTAGTAACCCACCACTAATGGTGTCCATAAACATGTTGATTAATTTAAAAAATTATATGATGTGAAATTATTGAAATTAAATAATTACGAAAAAAAGAATCCAAATTTTTCATAAACACTTATGCTACACAACGACTAGAGTTTGAACATTCCTACATCATCTAGTGTTTAGGTGTCTCTTAATATATCATAATATTTTCAAGTGGGCAAGAAATCCAATATTGTGATAATGAAAATAATGTCATGTCATTTTTAATATATAGTTAGGGGTTTTCAATGATAATAATATCTTATCATTTAGCATGGTGTCCCCATTATAAAAATAAATTTCAAGCACAAGATCCTTGTCAAATCAAATACATATAGTAATATATTTCTAACTATATCATTACTATATGGCATAATATCCATATCTATGAGTATAATCAATAGAGTGAAAAGATTCCAATGTATCAATCCATATCATAAGAGTGTCCATAAAATACCATATTCCATATTATACATGTTAGTATCTCATTACCTTACATGGATTAATCACACCAAGGGAATTAAAGCCCACATCCATGATAAATATAAAGTAATTGGGATAACATCCCTTGAAAATAATTCACTAGGCCATATAATAATCTATTTCCATGATCAAGTGGTCATTACATCCCAAACTGAAAATCATAGTGTCATGGTCATAAGAAAACCCAATAAAGAAAATAAAATCCCAAATTTCTAAAATGTTATTTAAGTAAAATTTTTATTCAAACCATAATAATCAATATTAATTGGATATATTTTCCAAAAAATATAAAAAAATATATCATTATGGAAAAATAATTTGTTTAAGAAGCATGATATAATATTTAAATTAAATGTTTAAATAACATCAAAATCAATTTTGATCATAGTTTGGTTAGTACCCACATGCTCAACCTAGAATCATTACCATATCCATTTTATAACTAACCCAAATCCAACATGTTTTTAGAGGTAGGAGCACTAATGAATCATTTTTTATAACTAATCTGTAAATTCTAGTGGAAAACTCAATTGTCACCACATTTTTTAATCTATGTATATCATTCCTCCCTTATATCCATATAGGTTAAAGAAAATAAACATGGTCTATTATGCCACCATAAAACTCAAAAAAGTCTCCAAGGTATCTATTGTATAATGTTTAACACTATTTGATTCAATCTCAAATCCCTCAATTACCATGGAAATTTGGAATACCAATCTATTTTTCTATCATATGCATAAAAATTCTTACCAAACTCTTACATGTATAGCTGAAGAAAAATCAATGCAATTTCAGGTTAATCACTGTTGGGAAATGTGAACTCTAATAAACCATAAAATTTAACATGAATAAACTATTGGGAATTAATTGAGGACACCTACCTCAATACAATGGAACCCTCCACATCAAAAATCACCAGATAGTTTGAATCCAGTCCATAAGAATCAAAAAATTCAATGAATGAAATACATAGTTTGTAAATAATGGAACCCATTAATATAACGAATGAAATTATGATTAGATTATGGAGTAATATACTTACCAAATTTAACCACTTATAATTAATGAAACATGAATTCAGTAAGAAAAATGTAGAGTTCATCATGGGATATAAGAAAAAATTAGTGAAGCGGGAGAGTATGGTTGAGAAACTGTGAGAAATAATTCAAAGACAGTTTCAATTTAAATATATTTTCCATAAATTTAAAAAAAATTAAAAAACAACATTCCAACACTGTGTACGTAGTCACTACAAACCATGTACCATATCCTCCATAGATTACCAACTCTAAGGTCTCTATCCATTTATAAACCCATTTAGATATTTTTCATGATATGGTTGGCCCATATGTTACCTCATACATATCCATTAGTAGCCAATGGAATTTATTTCGAATCAAATATTTCAAAACAAAAGGTTTATTCTATTTAAATTCACCCACATCCCGCACCGAAACCAAAACAACATTTATTATATAAAATATATGTTTTTATAGAAAAATTATTGAAATTTCCCCTCAAAATTGTTTGTGTCTTACACCATGAGTTTGGTATGATTGGATTGAATTTAATATCCATCAATAAAATTTATTGATATGTCCCTTTGATGATGTGCGTTCAGTCTACTTAGGTAGTATGTGGTATAAATAATATATTATTATTATGGTGACGTATTTTGTAAACATGAATTATATCTATAAGAGAGGCTTGAAGCAGATGTTATGATCCCCTATGAGATTATTTGAACTCCCATCCTCTTTGTTTCTTATGTACATAAGAACATATTCACGAACACATTATGTTATCATAAATAAGAAAATTAAATTAATGGTAAATAGGTAGTGGAATAAAGATCATGAAACACAAAAAATTGGGATATGATACAAAATCAATTTTCAATTAAAGATGTTTATTGATAAAAAACGATTACACATTATAACGCACTAATGGGTATCTTGTTTCTGAAGACAAAAAAATTAAAAATTTATTCTAATATATATTTAATTGTTTTATCTCTCAACACATATAGGTGTAATCTAAATTTTACTAGGTGTTATTTAATCTATACTAACATTATAACTATTTTTGATTCAACTAGTTCATTTCTGGGGCACTATTATCAAGTACCATATTTTTAAAAACTAACTCATCTTATGTGAAATGAATTTTTTAAAAATTAAATGTGATATGACATGATTTTAGTGTGTCTAGGAGCATTTGATAACTTCATGGAGATAAGATATTGAAACATATTCTGACACCCAAGGGAAAAAGGGAATAGGGAACACATCATCAAATCTATTAATATAATGAATTTTTCCCCTAATTTGATAGTAATATCATATAATATAAAGAGTAGGTTGAAGAAGAAGTTACCAACTTTCATATTATCATTTGGGAGACATGTAAAATGGAAACTACTCACCACTATATTCTCTATTACCATACAACATTAGATACCCTAGAAATAAACAAGGAAACATTTTATAAATCTTTCCATGCATAGTAACCTTGGAGGAGCCTCCACTAGGGGTCAACCAACCTTGATCCGCATAGGGATATTAATATCCTGACTGATTTTGTGGTTTGAATATTTATTTATATGGTGGTTCATTATGATTTTGGGGTTATTTTGGATTGGAGATCATGATATCCATTCATGTATTTTTTGGAAGTCTAATTGAATGATTCTTTCAATCATTAGAGACCAATTTACATAGAGGTCCTCCACTTGGGTAAATAAACCATATGTAGAGGTCATCAGTATGTTTAGAATAAATATCCTTGATATGGGACAAGTATTAAAATATGTAACTAGAAACCTATTTCATTGGATTTCCTAAACAAAAGGAGGAGGCACAATACATCACAAAAATAATGTAAAAAATTTACTTAAGTTATAGGGTTTTAATAGTAGCTTCATGATTCTCTAGCTATTATTAATCGAAATTTGAGCTGTTGTTTCCCTGTTCTCATCTATTGGATGATATATCATTGGCTATAAAAATTCATTTTTCCATGATATTAGCATTATACCAATACTAACTCTATAATGTGTCCCATCATAAACTAGGGTAGAAATGATACCATTAATATAAATGTAATAGAAACATTCATCATTTGTTATTCTGTTATAATTCATAATGTTTTTATGACTAAATATAGAAAAAGAATATAGAATTACCTTGGAAAAGTAGCTCTGTATCAAACTTTTTGGAAAAAAATAGTTTGAGTAACCATCCACTGAATATTATTTTAATATAGATGATATTTTTGAAAACTAATAAGATATAATTTACTAGTTATGTACTTTTTTATTTCAATTAATCATTATGTGTTCCTTGAATACATAAAACCAAAATTCATGTCAATATTCTATCCTAACTTATAGGAAACGTTTAAAATGTTCAAAAAATGATTTTTAAGATATAGTTGATATATTGAATGTCTCAATATGATAAAAAACATTCTCTATAGGATTAAATATCTATTCTACTAATAGTAGATAATATATTTATAATGTATAATATTACAACAACTAAGATTTCATAAATTATGGCCTTAAAAAGATTTACTAGGCCATTAATGATTCTGGCTCCATTTATGAGTCTGGTGCCTAGAGTTATATACAACACCTCACTTGAACCTTATAGTATGATAAAAGAAGGATAATACATTTCAAAATTTGATACACACCACATAGAAAAATATTAGGATCCTTATAACTTCTAAAAATGAAATTACACCTCGATGTTGAGGCCTAATACTAGTATGCCTACTCCACAACATTATGTATTAATGAAGCAAAATAAGTTATATGATTTGTTGATTTTAGTAGTTGAATAAATAAATCAGGAAGCCATCAATGTAGTCAGTTGTAAATGATAAAGATCAAAAAATCATATTTAGTATTATACACATCATGTAACAGTTCAACCTCGAATGATAATGGAAACACCATACAGATCCCCATAAAATACACTATATTGGGTTCATATCATAATATGAGATCAATAAGAATGATTCAGAGATTTATCTATTGTTTCAATCAAAACAACTAATTGGCCACTCCATCCACTAGGGAAGATGGAATTATTATCCCAAAAACCATCATATATCATAATAAAAAATAAAAAATACGATTCAATTTTGGTGATACCTAATTTAATTAAATTAGTGTTTCTAGAGATAAGGAATAGTTTTAGGATTTTAATCAACAAATATCTTTTTTCATTCCCCATTAATTGGGAATATGTATGGATTCTTTTAATAATAGAAGTCATAAGAAAATTTTTGTTTCACCAGAAAACTTAGTCCTTTGTGGAAATCTGATATATTATTTCTGCTATATAGTTACAACCCCTTATAATCAATTTGACACCACAACATATTTATATGATTCGTTTGATTAGTTTTTAAATAGGATGAGTCTCTATACCTTATGAATTATAATAATTAATCAATACCATCATTTTATTCATAGGTGAGTGTCATAACAACCGAAATAGTTAATGTCTCATAGTATAACAACCATAATTAACTCATTGGATATGATCCATCTTGTAAAAAAAATACTCACACTCAAGTAGTTAAATATGTGTGTATAGTTTACAACCAAGGTAGAACTAGGTCATAGTTTCCCATATTGAGTATTCATTAATTTAAATTTACTGTACATTAGAAATATATATATGAAAGGATAATTACCTATACTAAATACTCCCATCGTATGAAATTTTTGAAACAATCTCAACTGATGAAATGAATTTAGAGTTAGGGAATGCAATTGAAAATTGTCAATGAGTAAATGTTGAGCCTTGTGTGGAGAAATTAACTAATGTTAAAGGATATTGAGATAAACCCCAATTCCACTGGTAGGATCAACTCATCATGAAGTTACTATCCATCAAGGATAGAGCTACCTCATTAAATAATCCCTATACACCACAAACATGTTCGGTTGACCACCTCCCTAGTGTAGCACAAAAATTTACCACCACTAAAATATCACTGAACATTAGTTTAGTATATTCATCTAAAAAACAATATAATATAATTTGTAATCTCATTAGAAGATTTATTCAAAACTATTGAGACATTATTTGAAGAAATTGGGTTATATCACAAACTGGTACAACTAAGGAAGTATATATATCCTAAATTGGATAGATTAACCCAAATGACACTATATGTCTATAATTTTAGTTTCTCATGCTTTAATTCCAACCGTGATATGAAATATCATGTTATCAAAATTTATTATCCATGTTGATTTATATTGGAATCCCTTAAATAATTGGAAGAAACCTAAATGAGCAATCTCACTCAAATACCAGAAGTACATACCTTTTTTTGTAACCTAATAAAAATGTTTAATCATAGTTATGAGAACCTATGTTAATAATTATTAATTTAATTTTTCTAAATATTAATGAACAATAACATTTAACACTTTTTAAAATAAAAAAAACATAAAAAATAAAATAGTGAAAAATAAAAGATTCAAAAATTTCATCTCCAAGTTGAAGGGATTGAAATATTCCCAATATATATAATTTCCCTTGTGGGGTTTCATTGAAATTTCTATTAGGAATAAGAAATAATAGATATCAATAATTATAGTCCCATAGAAATACCACTTTGGATTCATAGAGTTCACTTAAACAAAAAATTACTAGAAACATAAATTCATTATAATGAGGTGAAATTTTAATCCAAATTACCATTATAAAATAAAAGGACTCAAAATGTTAATTTTTCTCTCAAATAAATATTTTCACCATCACCGATTCACTAATTAATCATGTTTCATGTGGAACCACTACCTAAAACCCATCTTTAACAAAAATAATATGCACTACATAACCATATTTCACTTTACCCACAAGGAGAAAAGGAAATATGGAATTGAATCCAGGGAAAATAATACATGGATATTTTGAATCAAACAACCCCCCCCCACACACACACACTTTTTGTGCAATAGATCATAATTTGTTTAGAATACCTCTTATTCTGATTCCTAATAATGTGTGACTTAATTATCATCCCATATCCTTAAGTTAAAACATAGTGATGGGCCTTAAAATTTAGGAATACATATTCCTTATATACATAGTTCAATAAATTTAAAATGATGAAAATTGATGGTTGTATACTCCAAAGGAATTCATAAGAAAACTAATTTATACATTTCCAAAATAAGAATAATAATATATGTAAGTTCCAAATAAAATTTCCTACATTTTTTATAGTAGGGTTGCCTAAAAGTTATTCTATCATACTATGTCTGTCACAAAGAAATGACTATGTCGTACACTCACAACCCTAGTTTATTTTAGAACATTGGGGTGAAATCCTTTGAATTCATTTTCACTAAAATATTGTGCATCTAATGGAATAAAACAAAATAATAGAATAAATAAAAAGTAAGTGAGTCTGAAATAGATTAAAAACATATACACTCTATAAAAAATTAATTAAGGGGTGGAATAGAACTTCCGAACCAAACCATCAAATGAATATAAATTTTATTTATACATCAATTTCATTAAATTGGTGGACATTTATAATAATAAAGAGGATGTATATGACATGAATTTATCACACCACATTTATGGAGTTGTCTGCCGTGGTCTGAGATAATGTGCCTATGAGGAAGATAGTAGAAATGGTAGAAACCAAGTTCACTTCATTTATGTATAAAAATTTAATGGTTATTATATGATCTATACATGAAAAGTTTCTAGATCCCATTCCATACAATTCTTACTATACCCAGTTATAGTTGGTATATATATTAACAAGATCACCATTAGGTCTACCTGCTGGTCCTAGAGAATCCATTTTTATCATTTATCAAACCATAGAAGAACTGGGATCTAAGACTCATGTGGTTCCATCATCACCATCTCGTTATCTTAAAGTAAATTTATCATAATATTAGTCCCCTTAAAGGAGACATATATCCATGGAATAAAAATATAATTTTTTAAATAACCTCACCATAGTTATAGAATGAATATATAATTTTTTATTAAATATTCTACATTGAATGATATATTCCATTGTAAAATGACTTATACAAAAAATAGGAGTTGAATAAAGAGTATGTTGTCATAGATTAATATCACATTTTGAATAAAATTGAAAAAAGAAACATTGTTATTTCATTCATTTAGAAATTCCATGCTTATATAAAACTAGGGAGAATAAGGAAACTTTATAAATCTTGACCGATCAATAACATGAATTACGATTATATCATGATGTGTATTGGTTATGGTATTAATATAACTATTTCTTATACCTAATATAAAATCATATTCAATGAATATGACCTACCCCCATATCATTTATCAATCTAAGGGTATGAAAAACTGAACAAAAAATATTGTGAAAAGGTCATAATGAAAACCCAATTGTTGGTCCTTATTTTGGAGTCTGAATTTATGGTTTAATATTAAGATATAAAAAATAAATATTAGGTGTACCATGGTTGTATATGTATTTGGATATGTTGTGATCCAGTCACTAATGATTTATGTACTTTCCTAAAAAGAAAATAGTATTACTATATAGTGACATATCCAATTTTGACTACTGTGAATCTTAGTAAATTGAATATGATTATAATAAGTGGGAGGGGTAGGAACGTTAAATGAATGTAATAAAACATGTGGCAGATTTGAATGGAATATATTTCACCCCTATTAATAAATGGAATAAATTAGGTGAGAGTAAACCACTTTGAACTCATTTCATTATGGAAAAAAATCAAATCCATGATTCCATCCCATTCTCATATCCAAGAGTTATGGAACCTCAAATAAAAAAGTCATTATCAATGAGGAGATATATACACTAATTGACCTTAACATATCCCTAAAAGGTAAAAATATTCTTCCATATAGATCATAATATTAAATTGTCATATGGATTTCATATAAAAAATATTTATTTGACTTTTATATAGATAATATACCTCCACAAACATTTATTTCTCCAAAAAAACACATAAAAATGATCCAATGATTAAGATATTTTTCAAGTGTAATGACCCGAATCTGAAGCCACTCAACTGGTGCCCCGTACCCGGTTCGCCACATGACCTCAAGCACATTTCCCCAAACTCCAGAGGTAGCCGACTAGTAGCGAGGACCTTGGTGAGTCATTGGGGAAACTATTCCCTCATTTGGTAATGTAAATAAGGGAAATGAAAAAACAGTCAATAGAGAAAGCAGTAAACCACATACAATAACTAAAACTAAAAATTGGAAGTAATGAATATATATTAATGATGATAATGATACAGTAGGTACAAGTATCTAAGGAAAGCAGCAAACACAACAACATGATGAAATACAACTGAAAACAATGTACTTAAAGTAAACAGCACCTCCAGCAGTATCGCAAGCCTATGCACGGTCCTGTGCTCTCCAGATCCAACCAACAATCATGTACCTGAAGTAAAAGGGCCACAATCCCTATCCACACTTGCAACCATATAACCAGTTTGGTCCAAAAAACAGGACCCAAAATGGGTGTGAGACTAATCCCAGTAGTCAACCACCACAAGATCTGTGCCCTAATGTCAGTGAGAAATATAGCAACTGTAATGGAAATAAATGTAACAGAGAAATAGAAATACTCTAAAGTAAACAATCCTAAAAATCTCCATTAACATTTATTTATTAATTTATTTCACTCGGTAAATTATTAACCAAGTAATCTAGAAAACAAATCTATATTCCCAAGGCATAGCAAGTAGCACAATTGGTAACTCAGTAGACTACCTAAACAACAATGAGTACAAAGCCGAAGCTTGTTCTTTGGATTGGTGGAATCGTCACAACCAACCATACAATATTCACACTGACTATCTGGGTGGATCATACTGGCAGACCCCTCTAGTCATGTAATCATACAAGGCACAGACCCTCTGGGAAGCTCTCACCATCAATTCCCCTACGGTCTTGTAATGATAGGTATAGACTATCTGAGGAAGCACTTACGTCTAATCCCCCCCATAGTCTCGATACGTAACTAAGGACACTCTGAGGAAGCACAATGTCCAATTCTTATAGGTCCTATGAATGACAATAATTTTTAACAGACTCTCTAGGGAAGACCTTAATCATCAATTACCTCTTTAGTCTACTGCACTAGGGTCACACTGCCCTGAGCAATCTAGTCATGCAGAATCGACTGTCAGCAGCCCTACATGGCTGTGTGTGTGGCCCTGACACGGCCAGCACACAGAGTGTACTAGGCTCTTTCGTACACCGCATTAATCGGCCTCCACACCACCCCAACATGGTCGTGTGTGTGGCCTTGACACGGCCAGCACACATCCTCGAGCGATGACAAAGTACATGGCGTGTACTTATGAAGTACACGGGGTGTACTTAGAAAATTTAAAGATTCTCTTCATTTTCCCAAAAATAACCAGAAAAGGAAAAACATACCTGAAAAGAATGTCTAGGTTCTTAAAAACTCCCCCCTTAAAGAAATTTGTCCCCGAATTTCCCTAATAAGGTGGCGATGAAGAAACCTCGAACAACTCTGGCCATTGTGATTGTATATCGGCCCCCTCTCCCAAGTCTTGTCCTTTACATGGCTCTGATACCATAGCACCCATACCAGAGGAAAAGATCGTCCACGAAGTACCTTTTTACTACGATCAACAATCCTGAAAGGATGCTCCTCGAACGATGCATCCTACTGTAGCTCAACCTCCTCAGGGTGAAAAACATGAGAAGGGTCTGAGAAATAGCGTCGAAGATGAGAAACATGGAAGACGCCATGCATAGCCTTGTACCTCTGAGGTAACTGCAACCTATAAGCAACCAACCCAACTCTCTCCAGAATCTCAAATGGCCCGACATATCTTAGTGAAACCATACCCTATCTCCTGATCCTCTTATGTCCCAATGTCAGAGTAACATGTAAAAAAACATGGTCTCTGACCATAAACTCCAAAGGTCATCTCAGCTGATCAACATATAATTTTTGCCGAGATTGTGCAGTATCCATCCTTTTCCAAATCAACTCCACCTGTTATGTGGTCTCCTGAACAGGATGAGTTCCCAGCATAGCTGCCTCTCCTGCCTCCAGCCAACATAATTCTAATCGGCATGACCTACCGTACGAGGCCACATAAGGTGCCATATGAATAGTTTTCTGAAAACTATTATTCTAGTAAAACTCCACTAGAGGTATATGATTCTCCCAAGAACCTAAAAAATCAAGGACAGATGCTCGTACCATGTCCTCTGGAACTTGAATCGTGCGCTCTGATTGGCCATCTGTCTGGGGATGGTAAGATGTACTCAGAAGTACCTGTTTACCCGAAACCCTCTGTAGCCCTTTCCAGAAATGCAACACGAAGCATGATTCCCTATCTGAAAAGAATGTACTCGGAACCCCATTCAAGCATACAATCTCACAGATGTACAACCATCCAATCTCATCAATACCGAAGACTCCTTAATCAGAAAGAAGTGAGAAACCATCATGAACCTGTCAATGACAACCCATACCATGTCATTCCCTCGAGGTAATCTCGGTTACCCTGTCACAAAGTCCATCACGACGTCATTCCAAATCCACTCGGAAATAGTTTCTGTAAAATCCATGCTGGTCACTAGAGCTCTACCTTCACCTACTATCAAGTGGAACATCTCCTAATAAAACCAGCTACATCTCTCTTCATACCTAGTAACCAATGTTGGCAGTGTAGATCACGATACATCTTGGTGATGTCGGGATGAACTTCCCAAACATAGGAATGAAAGTCTCGCATCAGCTCCTCGAGTATATCTGCTAGCACCCATATGTGTCCCGGGAAACGCATGATCTCATCCTCACCTACGGTCCATCTGGGAAGAGGGTCCTCTCCTGACACTTTTTCCCGTAGGATTGGGCCTTCAAAATCTGATAGCTACCTCATTCAAACACGGTCAAGAACGGAAGAGGTTACAACTGCAGAAGAAAGAAAAGTCTCACCCTGTCTTTCATGCACCTCCAAATGAATTTCAAAGAATAGAGCCATAATCATCCACTCATTCTTGGCTTCTTGAACTGCTTGTATCTGTGTCCTCCTTCCCAGTGCCTCTGCCACAACATTTCCATTCCTAGGCGTATAAGGAAGCTCGAAATTGAAAGACTGTAGGTACTCAACCCACCTCCGTTGTCCCGGATTTAATTCATGCTACGTGAAAATATACTTGAGGCTCTTGTGGCCAGTATATACCAAAAAATGATCTCCCAGAAGATAATTTCTCCAAAAACATAGAGCATGAACATCTACAGCTAACTCTAGGTCGTGTGTAGGATAGATCGTCTCATGTGGCCTCAACTGCCGGGATCCATATGCAAGAACATGATCCTACTATATAAGCACTGCTCCAAGCCCGATGCCTGATCAATCACAGAAAACTGTATAACTCTTTCCCGGCTCTGGAAAAACTAGAATCCGTGCTGAATTCAATATCCCCTTCAACTCATGAAAGGCTGAATCACAGGCTTCTGACCAAACATTCTTCACCCCTTTCTTAGTCAAACCCATCAACGACGATTCTAAGCATGAGAATTCTTATATAAACCACCTATAGAATCCAACCAACCCTAAGAAAATTCGTACCTGAACAACATTCTTTGGCTTCTCCCATGTAACTATAAATCATACCTTTTATTGGTCTAGTGATACTCCAGTCTCTGAGATGAAATGAACCTGGAAGTGAATCTCATCCATCCAAAAGTGTCTCTTTTAGAGATTAACAAATAACTGATTCTCCCTTAGTATACTCAAAATGATCTCAAGATGGGTATCATGGTCGTGTCGAGTGTGAGAGTACACCAAGATATCATCCACGAAAACCACCAAGAATGAATACATGTAAGGATAGAAAACTCTGTTCATCAGTTCCATGAAAACTGCTGGCGTATTCTTGAGACTGAACGACATAACCAAATACTCATACAGACCATACCTACTCTAGAAGGCTATAAGAGGTATATCAGATTTTTTACATGCAACTGATGGTAGCTGGATCTCAAGTCGATCTTTGAGAACACTCTATCTCCCCGATGCTGATCAATGATATCATCTATCCATGGAAATGGATATCGGTTCTTGACCATCAGTTGGTTTAGCCTCCGATAATCTACGCAAAGCCGTAAAGTACCATCCACCTTCTTTGCAAATAGAACTAGTGAACCCCAAGGAGAAGTACTAGGTCAGATAAAACCATTTTCCTGCAATTCCTCCAACTACATCTGGAGCTCCTGCAACTCAGGTGTAGCCATCCTATAAGGAGGACTGGACACTGGTGCCGCTCCTGGCACAAGCTCGATAGGGGAGTCTACCTCTCGTTATGAAGGCAAACCTGAAAAGTCTTCTGGAATGACATCTGGAAAGTGATTAACCACTGGAGGAAAATCTATTTGAGAAGTCCTCAGGTCATCCAGATATAAGCTAGCAATTTCGGCTATAACACCACCCAACCCATGAGCTCTGGTCCAGCTCTGCTTGCCTAGACATTCCATTCTCCCATGTGAAGAAAATATCCACCCTCTGATGATGTGAAACTCACCCTACATCGATTGAAATAAAAAAAGGCTTAGAAGGGAACTAAATAGTCCATCTTGAGAATGAAATCATAGCCTGTCATTTCTAAAAAATTGAGAATCCACGAAAAACGACACCCACCAACCTCAAAGGGGTAGTCTAAGCACTGACGCACGCTAGATGTTCTAATTCCCAAGGGAGTGTCTATCGTTATAATATCCTCAGAACTATAAACACTAAGTCTAAGTCTTTCCACAGTGTGCACAAAAATAAATATATTAGAATATCTTGTATCGAAAAGTGTAGAGGATAAAACTAAGGCTACTAAAATCGTACTTCGAACTGTAGATGGTCCAGGATCCTGCTCCTGATGAATCTGCTATACCTCAAAAGTCTGGCCTACACTACGGCCCTGTTTAGCAGCCTGAGATCCCTAAGCTGACCCTCCCTGAGCCTGAACACTGCGTCTACAGCCTCTACCCTAGCCTGAATGGCCTGAAGAACTCCAACCCCCTGTCTACTGTGGAATAGGTAATCCTTCTCCTGTGCACGGAGTCAAAAATGATCCTCCTTCACTAGCCGCTGGAGGAAGAACCTTGTAGAAACAATGAAGATGACCCATCATTTCGCATGATCGGCACTCCACTGGGTCTCTCGGGAAATGTGGCTTCTTATTCCCATTTTCCCTCATTGATATAACACCACTTGGTTTCTATAAGGAAGATCTCGTCTACCAGAAGGAATACCTCACTTTCTTGTGTCACCTCGTGTAGACTCTAGGTGGTGCTTCCTGCTATCTGCCTGAAAAGAATCATCCCTGAATGCTGAACCGCCATGGTCCATAGATGCAATGTCTCTCAGGTTTCTCTCTGTGATAAGCGCCTGGTTGACTATCAGAGTAATAGAAGTCAACTGAAAGATGTTCAACTAAGATTTGACTTCCGGTTTGAGGCCTTCCTCAAACATCATTGCTGAAAATTTCTCGTTATTCCCTAAAATAGGAGTGAAATGTCGTATCTCTGAGAAGATAGAGGAATACTCCATAACTGCGAGAGTCCCCTTCTATAAGTTCATGAACTCTTTGGCTCTATCAGCCCTCATCTTCGCAATGTAGAAGTAATCGTATAATGTACGCTGAAACTCGTCCTAGTCCATAACCTATTGGCACCCAGCTTGCGAAACCACATCCCACCATCTCATTGCAGAATCTCACATCATATAAGTCGAGAGCTTCACTCTCATATCTAGATAAGTCTCTTGGTTCTCGAAGATGGATAACAAAGCTTCTAGCTATGACTCTGCAGCCTGTGGTCCTCTATCCCCTATGAACGTGGGAGGATGCTGCTACTGAAAAACCCACGTCAGCTCTACCATAGATAGGGTAGGATTCTAAGCTCCATGGATGGTCTGAAAAAATATCATGAAAACCTCTCTGAACAGAGTGTCGACGCCAGTGTCTAGAATAACTGCAGGTTCCATATCCGGAATGATAGGTGGAACTACTGGTAGTCCCTAATCTTCCATATCAGGCGTACGGTCACTTCCTGGTTCCTGATGTGCAATGGGAGGACGTCTTGGTGCCATAGCTCTGAAAGGTCAAAAGTACACCTCAGATTTAGGACTAACAGAGACAGAAAAATAGAAGGCACAAGAATGAACATAGTTTCAGATTAAGAAAGTAAAATGGAACAGGAGAAAAAAATTCTAAAATTTGGGAAAAACATGACTACACAACGTGTAGTACCGCTACACGGTGTGTTTCCTGAAATTTTACCCTAGGTGTGTACCTTGGACATACATGGCTGTGTAAACCACCCGGCTACACAACGTGTTCTAAAACTACATAGTGTGTACTAACCCTTTTTATTACGTCTCGATCACTACTACATGGCTAGGAACACGGACTATCCCTGCGGGAAACTACATGGCGTGTTTGTCCACTACACGGTGTGTCCTTATGATTCTCCCCCAGTCTACTTTGTTAGTCACACGGACTGGTTACTGACCACTACTACACGGCGCGTCAACATGGTACACGGGGTGTTTCTCGGATGATTTTCCCAACCCATGTACTCAGCTACATGGCGTGGTCACATGGCTCCCCTAAGACAAAACTACACTTCGTGTTCAAAGGAGACACATCGTGTAATATACATGCCTTACGTGGCCCATTTTGTTATAGACACGGCCTGACACACGACCGACCCTACACGGCGTCTTCCCGAAGGACATGGCGTGTACTTGAAAGAAACCCCCATCCCATGTTGTTCGTGACACAGCCAGATACCCATGTCATACTACACTATAAGTAAACTAGTACACGACGTGTTCCTACAAAAACTTTCACAACCCCATGTCCATGTCCACACAGTTAGTGACACTGCTAAAAACTACATGTCATGTATTCATGAAGTACACGCCATGTATTCTGGGCTTTTCCAGACAATAGCCTTAGAACTGTACCGGAGCCCAAAAAACACAGAAAACAAACATTAAGGTTCCAAATTCCATTCCGTGGTGGCCCATACTCCCCGCAGATCAACGCTTGGCATCTTATACAATTCATATATCAAGTAAACAACATAACAAACTCATGATCGCCAAAATTACAATCCTCGATGACCCATAATACCTCTAAGACCAAGGTTTGTCATCCATGATAATGAAGCTCCAAACAAATGATTCCCTATCAACATAGCATGTATTTTATCAAAACAGCTATCACAATATCATGCATAGTCTATCACAAATAATATCACAATAACATGCAATTTCTAATGCAATCTAAATGGCATGAAAAAATGCATGACATATGATTTTATTACAACTTCCTATATGATGCATGAGATGGAATACCCTCATCTCATTGGGTTGAAACAAAATAGAACCACAATCATATAAACAGTAACAACACAAAACAAGTGCACCACCCAATGGTGAAATCAATTAAACTATAACATTTGAAATACTAGAAAATTGAAAAATTCGAGGTAAACTAGCTTTTCCCCTGTACACGGGTTCTAGAACTCCCGAGCACAGCTATTTACCATTTACTTATTCTATCATATCCCTATCTAATGTCACTAAACAGTAAGTTAATAGAAAAAGAAAAGAACCTCCTCTGATACCACTTTGTAACGACCCGAATCCAGAGACACTCAATTGGTGCCCCGTACCCGTTTCACCACATGACCTCAAGAAAATTTCCCCAAATGCTAGAGGCTGCCGACTAGCAGTGAGGGCGTTGGTGAGTCATTGGGGAATCTATGCCCCCATTTGGTAAGGTATACTAAGGAAAGGAATTAACAATCAATAGAGAAAGTAGTAAATGGAATACAATAACTGAAACTAAACAACGAAATTAATGAATATATAGTAATGATGATAATGATACATCAGGTAAAAGTATCTAAGGAAAGCAGAAAACACAACAACATGCTGAAATACAACTAAAAAAATGTACTAAAAGTAAATAACAACTCTAGCAGCATCGCAAGCCTAAGATTGATCCTATGCTCTCCAACTCTAACCAAGAATCATGTACAGGATATAGAAGGGCCACAAAACCTATCCAAACCTACAACCATATAACCTAGTTGGGATGAAAGACATGACCCAAACAGGGTGTGAGACTAATCCCAGTAGCCAACCACTACGAGATCTGTGCCCTAATGTCAGTGAGAAATATAGAAAAATAATTGAAATAAATGCAGTAGAGAAATAGGAATACTCTAAATTAAACAATCCTACAAATCTCCATTCACATTTATTTATTAATTTAATTCACTTGTTAAATTATCAACAAAGTAATCTAGTAAACATCTCTATATTCCCAAGTCATAGCAAGTAACACAACATGCAACTCAGCAGACTACCCAAACAACAAGCAGTACAAAGCCCAATCTTGTTCTTTGGCATAGTGGAATCATGACAACCAAACAAAAAATATTCATACTAAATCTCTAGGTGGATCATACTAGCAGACCCCTCTAGTCAGGTAATCATACAAGGCACAAACACTCATGGAAACTGTCACAGTCAATTCCCCAATGGTCTTGAAATGATAGGTATAGACTCTATGAGGAAGCACTTACGTCTAATTCCCCCTATAGTATTGATACTGTAGGATCGAAATATAATATGAGATGCTCAATATACAAGAGGGGGGTGAATTGTATACTTTAAAAATTCCTTTGGAACCTTTAAAGTTAGTTATGAAAAACTAGAGTTTCCTTAAGAAAAGGAAAGGGCTAAGTTTAACAATGTTAAACTAAGTAAATTCACAACACCTCTAACACCGAACTGAACTTGGAAATTGATTCCAAAAGTAGGTTCCGGAAATATGGTTCCGGAAATGAAAACTTAACAAAAGTTACAATATGAGATTCTACCTTAAAGCGTATAGAATCTAAACTAATCAGAGTAAGTAAGGAAGTATAAGAAAGTTATACTTTCCTTAAGATACAAATTGCAGCGGAAAAACAACAAGTAGTAAAACTACTAGTAACAAGGTAATAGTCTTTTAACCCAAAGAGAAGGGTATCCAACAACCTTGGATAAAGGTCCCTTGATTTATACTTTCAAGCAAGTCTGTCTTACCCACACCAGGGTAAGCCCTCGATACGAAGATCGGAGTCTCTGTCTTGCTATCCCCGCAAGCCCTCAACTTCAAGGTAGTTGGCAACCTCTGTCTTCCTTAGCAAGGAAGTCCTCGATCATTAAGGTAGTCGGAAACCTCTGTCTTTCTCAGCAAGAAAGCCCTCGATCTTTAGGGTAATCGGCAACCTCTGTCTTCCTATCCCCGGAAGCCCTCGAATGTAATCACCAACATTCGGAGTTGCACGAAGCTTTGAGAGTTAATAAGAGACTCTCTCTCTAGAAATCACTTCAACAGCATGTAAGCACTTTCACAATCAATCGGCAGTGATCAGCCATCAGCCTCGAGCTCTTTTAAATGAGCTCCTATTTATAGGTAAGGTCGGCTCCTCCTCCAACGGTCATATTTTCCTTAAAGTTCGGAGGGACCTGTACACGTGTCACTTAAACAACGGTTAGTTTATAACAAAATGGACGACATCGTTTTATAACAAAGTAAGTGTAACAGAATGCACGACATCGTTTTAAACTCTAACATAAAGGTTCGGAATAGAAATTTCAGAGTGAAGGTTCGGAGTGAATAAATTCAGAGTGTATAAAACAATGATAACCAGATTCTGTTTAATGGGTGAATTCGGAATAGGAATTCGGAATAGGAATTCGGAATAGGAATTCGGAATAGGAATTCGTCATCAGAAATCGTAATGAGAATTCGTCATCAGAATTCGTAATGAGAATTCGTCATCAGAATTTGTAATGAGAATTCATCATCAGAATTCGTAATGAGAATTCATCATGAGAATTCGTAATGAGATTTCTTCATTAGAATTCGTAATGAGAATTCTTCATTGGAATTCGTATCCTGAATCTGGAATAGAACTTAGTCAGAATTCAAATCCGGAATTCGGAATGATACTTCCTTAGAGTTCTTGTCCAGAACCGAATCTTAAAACAGAATGCTTTTTATCAGTTTTAATGATTCCGAGAAAGTGAATCCGAATTTCATACTTAAGAAAAATATTAATGAAAATATGATAAGGATAAATTTTTCTTATAAAAGCGATTTTCCTTAAGAAAGCATTTTTCCTTACAAAAGAAATTTTCCTTAAGAAAGCATTTTTCCTTACAAAAGCAATTTCCCTTAAGAAATCATTTTTCCTTACAAAAGCAATTTTCCTTAAGAAAGCATTTTTCCTTACAAAAGCAATTTTCCTTAAGAAAGCATTTTTCCTTACAAAAGCAATTTTCCTTAAGAAAGCATTTTTCCTTACAAAAGCAATTTTCCTTAAGAAAGCATTTTTCCTTACAAAAGCAATTTTCCTTAAGAAAGCATTTTTCCTTACAAAAGCGATTTTCCTTAAAGATAAGGTGTTTGTGATTTTCAAAACAAGAAGGAATGGAAAAGTCATAAGGAAAACCTTATTGACTCAACAATCTCCCCCTTTTTGGAAAGCACAAACATCCTTACGAAAAAGCTATTCTAAGAAGAAACATATTAAAGCTTATCTCCCTTGGTTTAAGAATATAGATGAATACGACTAACTCCCCCTTAGGCTTTGAAACTCTAAGGATCGTATTCATATTTCCGGAGTGATATTTCTTTAAGAAAAACTCCCCCTTAAACAAACTCTTATTAGAGTTCTTTTTCCTTGGGTATTTTCCATTCTCCCCCTTTGAAAAACTCTTATTAGATTTCCTCTTTTTCTTAAGGATCTTTTCCTTCTCCCCCTTTGTGATTTTCAAAAAGAATTTGGAGGGAATGGAAAAAATAACAAAGTACCTGAAAGATTAGTAATGACAACAAAAGGAACAACAAGCACGATTCTCATTAAATTTGAAATGTCAGCAACAAAAACAGATTACAACAAAAAGATCGGATTGGTCATTTCGGATCTTTCTCCTTCGACATGAGCCCCTTAAGAATCGTCTTGATCTTCTTGAGGTCTTTGTGATCTTCCTCTGCTTGCTTTTCTAAGGCTACTATTCTTGCTGACTGAGCTTCAATTATTTCTTCCTGAGCCTTCAACTTTTCTTCCTGAGCTTCCATTTTCTCTTCCTGAGACTTTATCCTTTCTAGAAAATTGATCCGATGATCTCTTTCAAATTTCCAACTTTGATTAACAGAGTTGAGCTTTCCATTCAGATCTCTTACTTCCTGACTCCGAATGTTCTTTTCCTCTGTTAATTTCTCATCGAATGATGCAGTCATCTCATGAATCTTCTTGTCTTCGGTTTGAAAAGCATCCTTAACATTCTCCTGAAACTCATCCAGCAACCTCATCTCTTCCACATTCTTCTTCGACCAGCTAGTCATCCTTTTGCAAGATCTTTTATGGGCTTCGTAACCAATAAAGAAATTTTTGAACTGGGCTTCTATCTCAACACATTTATCCATAACCATGGATACGGAGTCGGTTTTCTGATTTAGCGTATGTTGGAGCATCTGGCACCGAGAGTCAATACTGGAGAAGGTCGGAATGGTTCCCACCAACTTCTTCAAGGACTGAACAACAAAATCGTGCCCCAACGATGATGACTCCGAATCTGACATCTTGCTAGGAGAATTTTCTTCTTCAATAAGCTCCAACTTCCTCTTAGAAGAGCTACCAGCTTCCTTCCTCATACTCTTTTCTGAACTCGGGGTGTCAGCAAGAATTTTCTTTCCCTTATCTTTTTCCGGAATTGAAACCTGTTCCGGGGATCTGTTCTCACTATCAGAGACATGAACAATTTTATCTTCCTCATCAGCAACTTCTTGAACATTGGCTTCTACGTTTCCCATCTGAGCAGCATCAAGTAAAATATGTTCTTGACAAGTAACTTCTTCTTCTCCCTTTTCTTCTTCCATTGCAGGAGTAGCAAGCTTTGAAGATTGAGCTTTAGATGTTCGGAGCGAGAGGTGTTCCGAAGGAGTTCCCTTATATTCATCTACTTGTTTGAGCACATCTCCTGTCTCGCCACTTCCTTCAGCCACTTCTTCAACCTCTTCCACTTTCTCTACTTCCTCAGTAGCAACAGCCTCTTCCGGAGTTACAAGATTTCTTCCTGGAGTCTCAGGTAGAGATTCCAGAGAAAAAGATCTCGGAACGGGAATGGTTGCTGAAACCATTTCATTAAATTTCAACAACGCTTGCACAGCCTCAGCTTCTGACAATTTCTTCTTCAGCTTCTTTTCCTTAGCTTGCTTCTCAAGCTCATCAGCAGCCTTTTCATTCAGAGCCATAGCCTCTGCAGGATCCAATCCGAACTGCGGATCTCCTTCCTTCCTCTTCTCCTTGTCAGCTCTCCACTTCGCTGCAACCTCATCAGTATATGTCTTCTTCTTCTTAGGCTTAGGAGGTGCGGAATGGACTTCCTTAGACTTAGGTTCCTCGGCTTCGCCTACCACTTCTTTCTGCTTCCTCTTCCTTACCGGCTTGGATGATTCCGGATCAGCCACTTTCGGAGTCACTTCTGCTTGAGGAGGTAGATCAATGAACTTTCCTGACTCCTTGTTAAAAGCTATATTCATCCTTTTAAGAGTTGCATCACTGAGCAACATGATTTTGCAAACTTTCGGCTTAGAACTGCAAACAACCTTGAAGGATTCTAGGCACCGAACTATCAGCTTCGACAATATTGTCGGGTACATTACTATCTGAGCTCTCAGATTTCCCTTCTTCAAATTATCAATGTTAAGAAGAATATGCTTCATCAAGTTGAACTTTCTTAGATTTATCAGGAAATACAAGATGTATATCTCACTCTTCTTCAAGCTATCCTTATCTCCTTTTCTCGGTACAATAAGCCCTTGCACCCATAACTCCAGAATCCGGAAGTTTGTAGAAAGACTTGCTATTTTCGGAGCCTTATCATCATCCAATCCGAGAATTTCTAGGGCTTTCTCCTTGTTGAAACTACCCAAGGATTCTGGCAACACATGAGAAATGAATTCAGCTTCACCTTCGTAACTCAACCCTACCAAGCTTGCAGCCTTGGTGTAAGATAGCTTATATGTCTTGCCAAATGATTTGAAGGAAAACTTCTCTCTATTTTCTTCCTTGAAGAAAGAAACTGACTCATAAAACTCGACAAGCAAGTCAGAGTAAACTTCATCTTGGTTGCCGGTTTTTGATACCGCAACATCTTCCCAGCCATTCAGCTTGATATTCATTGATATAATAGAATCATAGTTGCTGAAGAAATTCGGATGAACTAACCGTTCTCTGTAGACTAACCACTGTGAAATGGGCTTAGTTGAAGACATTTCTTGAGAAGCTAACTCTGCAGACATTCGGATTAGAAGTCTCTGAGAAGTTCGGAACAGAGAAGGCTGAAGTTCGGAATGGCCTTAAATCGGAGAGTCAGAGCTTCAGCACGCAAAAGCTTGAGATCGATGTGGGACGAGAAAATAGGGTCCCCTTTATATAGGCATTGGGATGACGGTTCAACTTCCTCGGTTGATCTAACGGTTTAGAATGATCTGCGATTAGATCTGACGGTTGAAAGCTTGAATCCGATCTTTTTGAGGTTTTATTAAAACAAAGAATTAAGAAATCCAAAAACTGAAAACAAACTATAAGAAAATTCCAGCAAGTAAAATATGATTACGAAAACTTCAGTAATGAAATCATACCTTTCGGATTAGCTTAGGAATGTTATTCGTAATGGGTAATATAAAGACGACTACGAAAAACTCAATACGAAAAACTAAATATGAAAAACTCAATACGAAAAACTCAATACGAAAAAAAACTCAATACGAAAAACTTGTTATGGAAGATTCAGTACGAAAGTTTTTCCATTATGAAAATACTAGTACGAAAGTTTTCCATTCCGGAAATTTTCAATACGAATACTTTCATTCCAGAAGTATTCTGTATGGAAATATCCATTCTGGAAAATTGTAGTTCCGGAAGTTCCATTCCGGAAATTTTCGTTCCGAAAAATTTGAAAACAAATTTTGAAAAACTTTGTTAGATAAACAAACAAATGTACTCCCCCTATGAAAAGGAGTTTATTACTGTAAGGAGATTTTTTCAACAGAATGTTAATTAAGGAAGATTACCTTACGGTTATCATTCCTAACTTCTGTTTAATATATTCAAATCTATCAGAAGGTAAAGATTTTGTGAAAATGTCAGCAAGTTGATCTTGCGTTCCAATAAACTGAAGAATAATATCTCCTTTAAGTGTGTGATCCCTAAGAAAGTGATGCCTAATATCTATGTGTTTTGCACGAGAGTGATGTGCAGGGTTTTTACTTAGGGCAATGGCACTTGTGTTATCACACAAAATTTGAGTTTTAGTAAAACTCAGGCCATAGTCTGTGAGTGTGTGTTGCATCCACAACACTTGTGCACAACAACTTCCAGCTGCTACATATTCAGCTTCAGCAGTGGAGAGTGCAACAGAATTTTGCTTCTTGCATGACCAAGAAACTAATGAATCTCCTAAGAAATGACAAGTTCCGGATGTACTTTTCCTATCCATTCTACATCCACCAAAGTCAGCATCAGAAAAGCTTTTTAGAACAAAATCATTTCCAGAAGTATAAAATAATCCTAGATCCATGGTTCCCTTAAGGTAGCGAAAAATTCTTTTTACTGCCTTTAAGTGAGATTCCTTAGGATTGGATTGATATCTTGCACATAAGCATACTGAAAACATTAAGTCTGGTCGACTAGCTGTTAAGTAAAGTAGACTTCCAATCATACCTCTAAAAGATGTTTGATCTACTGGTTTCCCAGCTTCATCAAGATCTAAAGAGTTTGAGGTACCAATGGGAGTACTTATACTCTTAGTGTTGTCATAACCATACTTTTTAAGAAGATCTTTAATATACTTATGTTGAGATATGTAGGTTCCTTCTGGTTTTTGAGAAATTTGAAAACCAAGGAAAAATGTTAACTCACCCATCATACTCATTTCAAACTCAGATTTCATTAGACTAGCAAAGGAGTTAGTCAAAGATTGCTGAGTTGAACCAAATATAATGTCATCAACATAAATTTGAACAATCAAAACATTTTTCTTATCTTTATTTATAAAAAGGGTTGGATCCGCATTTCCCTTAAAATAGTTATTTTGAAGCAAAAATCCAGTAAGTCTATCATACCATGCTCGTGGGGCTTGTTTAAGGCCATACAAAGCTTTGGTAAGTCTAAAAACATGATCTGGATATTTTGTATCTTCAAATCCAGGAGGTTGTTCAACAAAAACTTCCTCTTGAACATAATCGTTAAGAAAAGCACATTTCACATCCATTTGGAAAAGTTTGAAATTAAAGAATGCTGCAAAGGCAAGTAGAATGTGGATAGATTCAAGTCTAGCTACTGGAGCATAGGTTTCTTCATAGTCTATTCCTTCTTGCTGATTATAGCCTTTAGCAACAAGTCTAGCCTTATTTCTAACAATGACTCCATTTTCATCACATTTATTTCTGAAAACCCACTTTACTCCAATAACAGAAGTTTCCTTTGGTCTCTCAACCAAGGTCCAGACTTTATTCCTTTTGAATTCATTTAGTTCATCTTGCATTGCTTTGATCCAATCATCATCACCTAAAGCTTCATCAGTGCTTTTAGGCTCTAATTGGGAAAGAAATGCTAGATGTTCTACTTCATTTCTTAAGGAACTTTTGGTTCTTACAGGTTGATTTACATCACCAATGATACTATCACTGGGATGATTCTTAAGAAACATCTGATTTGGGTTTTGTAAAACCTGTTCATCAACATAGGGTAGAAAGTCTTCTGGGGTAAATGTTTCAGAAGTATCTTCTAGAACAATTTCCTTATTAGAAGGTTCTTCTATCAAAG
The DNA here is from genome assembly GCA_963277665.1 of Viscum album. Taxonomy (NCBI): domain Eukaryota; kingdom Viridiplantae; phylum Streptophyta; class Magnoliopsida; order Santalales; family Viscaceae; genus Viscum; species Viscum album. Next base: position 1,922,577,386 of record OY728122.1, on the reverse strand, counting down.
GTTGATAATCAGTTTTTGAAAACACATCCGAGGATTTAGGTTGGGAGGTTTTAAAAACAAAATGATCTGATTCATCAAATTTTACATGTACTGTTTCCTCAACAGTACAAGTGTTTTTATTAAAAACTCTATAAGCCTTAGAGGTTGTGGAATAACCTAAGAAAATTCCTTCATCTGATTTTGGTGCGAATTTATGTAAGTTATCCTTAGTATTCAAAATGAATACTTTGCAACCAAAAACCTTGAAGTAGGAAAGTCTAGGTTTTCTACCATTCCATAACTCATAAGGTGTTTTATTAAGAAAAGGTCTAATCAAAACTCGATTTATAGTATAACAAGCAGTACTTACAGCTTCAGCCCAGAAATGTTTAGCAATAGAATATTCACTCAACGTGGTTCTAGTTATTTCTTGAAGAATTCTATTTCTTCTTTCGACTACACCATTCTGTTGAGGAGTTCTAGGTGCTGAAAAGTTGTGAGTAATACCATTCTTACTACAAAAAGTTTCAAAATCAGAATTTTGAAATTCTCCTCCATGATCACTATGAATAATTTTCAATGGAAGGTTTTTCTCATTTTTAACTTGAGCTCTAAAACTTTTGAAATAAGAAAATGCTTCAGATTTCCTTGCTAGAAAATAGACCCAAGTAAATCTAGTGTAATCATCAACTAGAACAAACACATAGTATTTGCCTCCAATGCTTCCAGTTTGTGTTGGACCAAAGAGATCCATATGCACCAACTGTAATGCATCAGTTGTTGAGACTTCACCGATTGACTTAAAACTAGATTTATGTTGCTTGCCATATTGACAAGGATCACAAACTTTAGAAGAATCAAATCTAAGCTCCGGTAGATCCTTAACAAGTATCTTCTTAGAGAGTTTACATAGGTTCCTAAAATTACAGTGTCCTAATCTTCTATGCCAGAACCAAGAATGATCTTCCATTGCACTTAGGCAAGGTAAATCTTGGCCTCTTAGGTCTTCTAAGTTTAAGGTGTAAACATTCTCTTGCGTATTGGCTGAGAGAATAAATTCTTCCTTGGAATTGTGAACTAAGCATTTATCATTCCTAAAATTCACAAGGTAACCTTCATCACATAACTGACTTATGCTAATGAGGTTGTGCTTAAGACCATTAACAAAAAGAACATTTGAAATCAAAGTTTTACCTAAAAGAACAATATTACCAATACCAACAATCTCTCCCTTAGCATTGTCTCCGAAAGTTACCTTTCCTCCTTTCGTTTTGATTCTCTTTTCAAAAAAACTTTTGTTACCAGTCATGTGCCGGGAACATCCACTATCCATGTACCAAATATTGTTGCTGGAACTTTCTTTATTTTCCTGAAATTAAGAACAAAGTTAGATTTTCGGAATCCAAACTTGTTTGGATCCGAGATTTCCAGACAATAAAATTTTTGGTACCCACATTTTCTTAGAAAAATAAGCTTTATGAAAACCTAAGGATTGAGTTTTGTTTAAGGAACAATTTCTTGCCCAGTGACCACCACATTGACACTTAGTACAAAATGGGGCACTTTGAGGAACAAAATAATTGTTGCTGAAAACAGGTTTTGCTTGGGTATAACCAAATCCGGATTTATTTCTTAAAGGTCGTATTTGAGAATACATCTTATCAAAATTTTCTTTACCATGGGTAAAGTTTGATAAACACTTCTTTAAGGAAAAAATTTCGGACTTGAGTTTTACAACCAAGTTTTTATCCTCAAGATCATTAGTTTTTGAACTAGAGTTAGACTCGAAAACATTTTTATTAGAAATTATTTTTTCTAATTCTTTAGCAAGTTTGTTCTTCTCAGAACTTACTTCCTCAAGATTTTTTGAAATATTTTCAAAATCAGCATTTTTCTTATCAAGATCTTTAGAAAGATCTGATATCTCTTTAGTATGAATAGAATTCCTAGAATTTTCCTTATCAAGTTTCTTGTTGAGTTTGGAATTCTCAATCTCAAGAAGTTCAGCAAACCTAGAGACTTCTTCAAAAGTAGGTAAAGTATTTTCCTCATCAGAAGATGATTCTTCATCAGAAGAGTTATAATACTTACTATCATTGGAATTTAAGGAAACATTGGTCAAAGATTCAGCATTTCGTACCTTAGCCATAAGACATTGATTATTAATAGGTAATCTGGCTATAAGACCAAGATTCTTCTGTCCTGAAGATTCATAATCAGAAGATTCATCTGAAGAGTCACCACCACTGGCACTCCAGATGTCATTAGCTTTTAGAACTTTCTTAGATTTGGCTTTGTAATACTTCTTCCTGTTCCTGTCTGAATGCCTTTCCTTCCTTTCTTTCTTTCTGAGCATAGGGCAATCTGGTCTAATATGTCCAGCTCTTTTACATTCATAACAAGTAACTTCTCCATCTTTCTTATCTTTCCTGTCCTTCTTCTTATACTTGGAATGAAAGTTTCTCTGTCCAGCTATCTTGTTCATCCTTCGAGCAAGATTGGCTAATTCATTTTCTGAAACTTCACTTTCACTAGATTCGGATTGGAAAATGACTTTCTTTGATTTGGATCTGGTAACTCTCTCAGGGGTCTTAGCTTTCATCTGATTTGAAGTTGAAGTAAAAGCAACTGTTCCATTTCCATTCTTCTTCTTGATGTTGTCAGCATCTCTCTTCATTCTGGTCTCATGTTGTAGAAGAGTTCCAAATAATTCATCAAGAGTAATTTGAGTAACCTTCATGTTCTCATCTATAGCTGTTCTCTTGGATTCCCACTCATTGGGCATGATATCGATTATCTTGTCCACAAGAGCTTCATCATCTAAACCTTTCTCTCCCATAGATTGTAGACTGTTGACGATAGTCATAAACCTCTGTTGAACTTTACAGATAGGTTCTCCATAAGGAAAATTGAAGCCATGATATTCAGCTCTAAGCATAGCTCTTCTTGTCTCAATCACCTTAGAAGTCCCAAAGAGTGTAACCTCTAACTTATTCCATATACAGTTAGCTGCTTCACAAGAAGAAATTTGGCTATATATATTTCTAGTCATTGAACATAATAAAGTATTGCGTACCTTGTAGTTGAGTTGATATTCTTGCTTTTCCTGGTTAGTAAAGGTTCTGACTTCCTTGTCAGGAATTTTATAATCACCAGTAAGCATCACAAAGTTATCTACTCCAGTATTGATAACAAAAGTCTTCATACGATCTCTCCAGTATTCATAATCATTACCATCAAAGATTGGTGGCCTTGTAGGATTCAGATTGTCAATAGATCCAACGTTCATTCCTGCCATACTTGAAAAATAACTTGGAACACAAACTTGTTAGTAGCAAAAGATTCGTAATCAAAAAGTTCAGAATGGGAAAATTTCGGAATGGATAATCCGGAATGACAAAGTTCGGAATAGAAAAGTGAGCAAGAAAAACTTGTATGTGAGTACAAGTATTTCAGTAACCTTGGCTCTGATACCAAATGTAAGAATGGTATAGAGTAAGAGGTTTCCAACCTCTGATACCAATTGTAGGATCGAAATATAATATGAGATGCTCAATATACAAGAGGAGGGGTGAATTGTATATTTTAAAAATTCCTTTGGAACCTTTAAAGTTAGTTATGAAAAACTAGAGTTTCCTTAAGGAAAGGAAAGGGCTAAGTTTAACAAAGTTAAACTATGTAAATTCACAACACCTCTAACACCGAACTGAACTTGGAAATTGATTCCAAAAGTAGGTTCCGGAAATATGGTTCCGGAAATGAAAACTTAACAAAAGTTACAATATGAGATTCTACCTTAAAGCGTATAGAATCTAAACTAATCAGAGTGAGTAAGGAAGTATAAGAAAGTTATACTTTCCTTAAGATACAAATTGCAGCGGAAAAACAACAAGTAGTAAAACTGCTAGTAACAAGGTAATAGTCTTTTAACCCAAAGAGAAGGGTATCCAACAACCTTGGATAAAGGTCCCTTGATTTATACTTTCAAGCAAGTCTGTCTTACCCACACCAGGGTAAGCCCTCGATACGAAGATCGGAGTCTCTGTCTTGCTATCCCCGCAAGCCCTCAACTTCAAGGTAGTTGGCAACCTCTGTCTTCCTTAGCAAGGAAGTCCTCGATCTTTAAGGTAGTCGGCAACCTCTATCTTTCTCAGCAAGAAAGCCCTCGATCTTTAAGGTAATCGGCAACCTCTGTCTTCCTATCCCCGGAAGCCCTCGAATGTAATCACCAACATTCGGAGTCGCACGAAGCTTTGAGAGTTAATAAGAGACTCTCTCTCTAGAAATCACTTCAACAGCATGTAAGCACTTTCACAATCAATCGGCAGTGATCAGCCATCAGCCTCGAGCTCTTTCAAATGAGCTCCTATTTATAGGTAAGGTCGGCTCCTCCTCCAACGGTCATATTTTCCTTAAAGTTCGGAGGGACCTGTACACGTGTCACTTAAACAACGGTTAGTTTATAACAAAATGGACGACATCGTTTTATAACAAAGTAAGTGTAACAGAATGCACGACATCGTTTTAAACTCTAACATAAAGGTTCAGAATAGAAATTTCGGAGTGAAGGTTCGGAGTGAATAAATTCAGAGTGTATAAAACAATGATAACCAGATTCTGTTTAATGGGTGAATTCGGAATAGGAATTCGGAATAGGAATTCGGAATAGGAATTCGGAATAGGAATTCGTCATCAGAAATCGTAATGAGAATTCGTCATCAGAATTCGTAATGAGAATTCGTCATCAGAATTCGTAATGAGAATTCATCATCAGAATTCGTAATGAGAATTCATCATGAGAATTCATAATGAGATTTCTTCATTAGAATTCGTAATGAGAATTCTTCATTGGAATTCGTATCCTGAATCTGGAATAGAACTTAGTCAGAATTCAAATCCGGAATTCGGAATGATACTTCCTTAGAGTTCTTGTCCAGAAGAGAATCTTAAAACAGAATGCTTTTTATCAGTTTTAATGATTCCGAGAAAGTGAATCCGAATTTCATACTTAAGAAAAATATTAATGAAAATATTATAAGGATAAATTTTTCTTATAAAAGTGATTTTCCTTAAGAAAGCATTTTTCCTTACAAAAGCAATTTTCCTTAAGAAAGCATTTTTCCTTACAAAAGCAATTTTCCTTAAGAAAGCATTTTTCCTTACAAAAGCAATTTTCCTTAAGAAAGCATTTTTCCTTACAAAAGAAATTTTCCTTAAGAAAGCATTTTTCCTTACAAAAGCAACTTTCCTTAAGAAAGCATTTTTCCTTACAAAAGCAATTTTCCTTAAGAAAGCATTTTTCCTTACAAAAGCGATTTTCCTTAAAGATAAGGTGTTTGTGATTTTCAAAACAAGAAGGAATGGAAAAGTCATAAGGAAAACCATATTGACTCAACAGATACGTATCTAAGTAAACTCTAAGGAAGAATAAAGTCCAATTACTATAGGTCTTTAGAATGATAATAATTTATAATAGACTCTCTAGGGAAGCCCTTAATTGTCAATTCCCTCTTTAGTCTACCGCCCCAGGTTCACACAGCCCTGAGCAGTCTAGTCGTGCGTAATCGACTATCAGCAGCCCTCATTAAGTTCAAAAACTACATGGATAATAGCTACAATACATCAAAATCATATAAACAGTAATATATACATGCAATCAATTATTTCAAAGTAGGCAATCAATGAAACGAGGTATGCCTCACCGGCAACCTAAGCCAAATGGTGTTAAACAACCAAAACAAGGGAAACACCTATGGGGTGACCCTCAAACACACTAAAAAGAAATCATTATTCATATAATAACATCAGGAATACAAGAAATATAAGGCAGATAATAATAAAGGATCAAACCCTATCCCGATATACCCGATACATGGGAATCTGACACTTTTTGACAAAAACTTAAAGACATTCAACGTAAGGCCACAAAACACCTACCTCGATCCTAAGAGACTGATATACTTGAACTCGTCCTGTGAATCGGCCTAGAATAGAATAGATCTCCCAAAAATTCTAGAATGTTCAACCATTGATAACTCTCATAAGAGAAATAACTAGGATACATGTCCAAACCTGACCCAAGAACTCATCGCTGCGATTCTATTGCAACAGACGATGTTCGATTCAGATAACCAGTGGCGGATCGGTGGCTCGGAGAAGATCCACAGTCATTCCCTCATTCCCAGTCGAAGAAGCAAGAAAAGAAGACATATTCGGGGTTAAGACGCGACCCTGGTCCATTTAAATAAAACAATGAAAGTATACAACGTGTACTTTTAGAGTACACAATGTGTACTAGGATTTTCTGTACACCACATTAAGCGGCTTCCACACCACCCCTACATGGTCGTGTGTGTGGCCATGACACAGATAGCACACGGTCTCATGCAGCAACAAAGTACATGGAATTTATTTATAAAGTACACGCCATGTACTTAGAAACTTTCTATATTCTCCACTTTTTTCCAAAAACGACCAGAAAAGGAAAAACATACCTGAAAAGAAAGTCTGTGTTCTTACATCAACAATTCACTTGGTCACTATGACATTGAAAGGAATTAATTTTGATTATTTTTGTATTCATCCAATAGAGACTATATTAATTTAATCCGATCATTACACATTTAAATGGAAGATAAATTATATATGCCCCTTGATCATTAGAATGAAGATATTGATGATGGTCCCCTTTATTTTGAATATGGTATCCCTACATCTATTTATGTACATACACAGGTGAATTTGTTCCCTAAAGAGGTCCCATGTAGCATGTTTACCAATATGTCCGATAATCCAAAAAATCCAAAGTAATACATTAAATTCATTAGGAAATAAAATAATATATTTTTTTCAATAAATTATACTAAAAATAGTTGTATGTATCCGTATATTATTTCTCTCCATATCAGTCTTCTATCAATATATCATGTATACAAGTATGATATGAGTTGGATTCATCTATCACATTTCACCATGGTGGTTGATGAGGTGGAAAACTTAATCAAAACCATTTCACTTGATCAATTTGGTTTCCCAAAATTCTAGATAGTATTTTCACTATTTGTTTTAAAAAAAATATAAATCAATATATGCATCTAGGTTCAGTACCAAAAACATCAGCTTCCAAAGGATAATTTTTCCAATCCTAACCACAAAATTGATGATTGTTGTTTTGAATGACATGAATATATTTCTTTAATGGATGAATAATATGGATAAAATCAAATTACAATGGATCTTGAATATACAGTAGACACAATATTCAGTGCACCCCATGGGGAATATTTGTATCATGTGACGTTTTTTTCTTATGGAATTCTATAGAAACCTATCATTGGTTGATGAACCATATTTTCAATCCAACCCTACAAAAATGAAAAATGTTAGGTCTCATTTTTTTAATGAAATAACATAATATTTGTAATCATTTAATGGGCCTTAATGTATTTTTCACCATGAAAGTGTAAGATAACATAAATATTATCTCACTAAAATATACAATCAGTTTTAGTTATGGTAAATTCTTCACATTTTTTGTCAATTTTCAATGTAAATTGATTGAACTTAAAAGTCTATGTAAATCCATGACAATAAATTTCCATAAAATATCTAATATTTTATATAAATAAGTTGGATTCCTCGCTTATATATGATTCTTTAATACAAACCTCATTGGAAAGTGTTGACCATTAAAAATATTAAGGAAGAAATGAAAAATCATCTAGTGTTATAAGGATTATTTGAGTGCATTCAATAACTTAATGTGATAGCAGTCCAACACTCCATTATTAATGAAAATAGTTAAAGTGAAGAACCTTATCATCTATGTAAAAACATTAGTGAAATTTGATAGTTCAAAATTATATTGGTGATTTGAAAAAAGTAAATAGTCTATATTATATATTTGAATAATTATAAATTCCATGTGTTGGTATTCCATAGTTAAAATAAACTGTATCAATCTAATATTAGTGTTAAAAAAGAAATATTATTATTTTCAATATCTGGTTGGCCATTTGTTATTCAATATTGATCCATATAAATATATTCTCATCCACTAGATGTTCAGTGGGAATTTTGAATGATATCATGTCATTCTTCTCAAAGTTGATATTTGGTTCATCTCATAGATGGAAACTAAAGTACATGTGCTAAAACATTTCTTAGCCACCTATAAATATTAACATGAGTCACCTAGAATAATTATAAATACCAAATTAGAATATTATTTTTTTCGTTGATACCTCCCATTATTGAGAAATTTTATTCAAAAATCCATCATAAATGTTGACCCACAAAAAATGGAGGTGTCTATCTTTTACAACATCAACCTATGAGTTATTTTCATATCCCCTAAAATGGAGTACTAGTTATACAAAAAACTCAATTTGAATTATGTTCCAATAATGAGATAAAATATCACGATTTTAACATAGGTCTATAATTATCCTTGAAATTATCAATCACACAACTTCTCATCAGTGGAGACGTAGAGCTGGTCATCAAACAAAACAATGGTGAATACACTATTTAAAAAGAGTAATTAATAACCTTATCAAACACACTTAATAATTAATGGTAAAATTTACTAAAATGGTACAATTAATTATATCTATTATCTATATAAATCCAAAGTAGATGAACTAGCCAATGTGGTTTCATCCCTCACCATAATGGATCAAGATGCATTGATCCTCTATGTAGATCATTTATGGGTGGTTATCCCTTTCTCCAATAATGAAATAGATAAACTGTGCAGCGTACCCCAATATGGAAATCTCTTATGTGTCCAAAAATTGTTGGTTATGATACCTACAGAATGCCTCCTTGTACACTAGAGGCTACTGACTAGAAATGGGGGTGGGAAACATATAGTGTGGAGGCAATTCCCAGAAATTATATAGTGTCACATAATTAGAAAAACAATGTATAGACATAGAGGAAGAAAATAATAAAATATTACTAAATAATACCATAAATAATATAGGAATAATGGAGTGATGTGATGTTAGGTAACTAAATGTAATTCTAGAATATAACAAGTAAATAGTAGAAGATATAAATAAGGATACAATGGACCTGAATCCCAATCACACGTTGGTCCCAACTCAAAACTCCTCACCATACAACAAGAAAAAAATATTAAAAAACAAGGTTTTTATACTTTATCCAAACCTACATCCATGTAATCTGCTCGAGTAAAAAATGGTGGCTCAGATATGGTGTGCCTATAAATCTGTATGTTGACACCGCCATGTACAAAACAAGGTCAAATAATATGATTATGAAATTATGTGATAAAACATTGTATTAATTAATACAACTTTTAATAATATACAAAAAACAAACTTATGACCCTGAATCCAAAACCACATAACCATAGTAAAATAAACTTCTTATTCACCATGACAGAATATCATGGAGAATGTATTGCACCAATACCAACCACCACTATTTTACCATGTTATAGACACATCAATCTAGGTCATATCCATATACTAATTATAAATTTTGGGTAAAATTCCTATAATAAATAAAATATAAGACTGGGAAAATTCCACTATCTATAAGACTTATTACATGGAAATGGATGATCCTGCTCAATATCATCAATTCAAAATATAAGTGGGCATATTTTTGGGATTACCGTCATATATAAGAATTTCTTCATAGATCACATGTCCTGTCATACTCCATGATAATCAAAATATCACATAATATTTTTCAATAGTTATGTATACTAATTTCAATTTATCTTTTATATACCACATCAATTGGAATCATAGTTCATTAATAGTAATATTAATAATATATAATACATAACATAGGGATTTTATATTAAAAAATCACTTAAGGTATCCTATCTTGTTAAACACACTTTAATCCATTAGCCAACTCAAATATAATAATGTTCCTCTCACCCCCTAAGTATAAATAATTTAGGTTATAATCTGAATTTAATCTCAAGGAAAAAAGACATATTAAAACCACATACTGGGGAATGAAGGAATAATCCAGACGTCTTGAAGGAAATTTCGCACTACAAATTCTTCTTGATTATTCTTTAGGGTTGAGAGGATAATGATGTAGTAGAATAGAATGAAATTATGATGCACATCATACAATAAAATAGTGTGTCGGGCAATTGAATTGTGTGCAATGTAGTTACACATAGTGTGAATTTTTCTAATTTGATATTCTGAAAAAAATACCAATGGTAAGGATTTATTTTATTAATAAAATCTTAACATTAAATGATGTATTAAACCTTTACACTACTTTTAAATTTTCATAAAATTATATTTCATCCCACATTATATTTAAACAACCAATACTCCTTCAATTCTACTTAACGTACAAGGAAAATGTGAAACACCTAAACCATTTATAAAAGGAATCCATTAATTGAAAAAATTAAAAGTCCCAAAATATTATATTATTTTCATAATAAAGGAAGTTTATATCCTAATATGGCTTGGCCACCAAGGATGAAATGGAAAACTCAATGATGGGTGTTCCTAAAAAAAGAAGAGATCTCATAACCTACCCACCATATAACAGCTCATCTATAAGACGCTCCAAAAATAACATTGAGGTCGTAGAAAATACATATGGCCGTATTGTTCTCATATAAGACTAACTCTCCTAGATATTACCCCAATCACGAAAATGTTTCCACTGTACTCGAACAAATAAAATAGTCCTACCCAAAGGATATTTCTCACAATGATACACTATCGGAATAAGATGATCCTCTATGTACGCATCATCAAAAGGCCCAATGTTTGATATATATTTCATGTGCGATGGGGTTGGATTATATCTCAATACATATGACATAGGTAACATTCCATGAATGGAATATCAACATTATAGAAGGGATAAACTATACACTTTTGGATAAACCCTTTACACTATTTTCAAACGGTATGAAAAACCTAGGTACTTTCATTCCGTATTTCTTAATATTGTGCTTCCCCAACCTACAAGACACCTAAAGGAAAACATGATGAGAATCTTTAAATTTTAGAGTTACTCTCTTAGGTCCAATATATCATTTCAAAGAACTCTTTATAAAAAATAACAATGTATGATTAACTAAATATTCTCTGATGTTACCTACATGAGACTACGCCAAAAAATGGATGAGTCACCTGCCACCAGCTAGAAAATAGTAAAACAAATTGACCATATAGAGAGCTTCAAAATGGTCATTTGGATCAATTCCTCTATTTTATTATTATATGGAAACTATATTGTTGTCCTATGTTTCTCCCATGAACCTCCAAAATCCAAAACACAGGCACATAACATATCCCCTATAACCTAAATAGTCTTCTTAGAATTACTCTCATTCTTCATATGATATACTATTCATAAAAGAACCTATGATCATAGAGACATATAAAGACCCTTCCATAACTATGATGTGAAATGATAAGCTCCATCTGAAGTGATACAACTCAGAACATTGTGCAACCGAGCCACCATATACATGTAAAGACTTTTTTGGTCATCATATGTGAATGTTGCACTTAGCAGAAATAAGTGTGCTACCTTAGTTAGTCGATCTAATAAAAACCCCCAAAACTTCATCCTTATAAGTTTTCATGGTTAATCATATGAAAAAAATCCAATGTGACCTCATACCATTTCTTCTCATGAAAGGGTAAAAGCTACAAAGGACCAACTAGCCTCTGATACTCAACTTTCACTTACTTACAAGTGAAGCATCCTTCCAAAAATATCGCAACCTCCTTCTTCATTCATGAACAGAAATACTATCTAATGATATCACGATTCATTTATTTCAAACCAACACATACAAACCATATAGAATCATAGAAATACTTCATCATCTCATCACTTAAGCCCATATGAACCCATACTCGACTGTGTAAAATAAGTGAATTTCCACTACTATGATCTCATCCTGATGGTGTATCCCCACTATATAATTTGTCTCCCAGAATTAAGCCCTTTGGATTATAAAACTTCCCCTTCTTAATTTGGTTTAAAATAAGGGTTAAAATAGATATTCATGTCATAGATACCCATCCATGGGACTCATGGACATGCATTTTCATGTTTTAAAAATGAAAATTATCTTCCTATCCTAACAAGACTTGTTTACTTCCTCTATTGGTGTCTTTCACCAAAATTAATTTGAAATGTTATTTCCCTTTCTTGGTGTATAAGTAAATTCATAGAATAAATACTACAAAAACTAATACCACCTCCTCTACCTATGTTTTAGGTCTCGCATAGAAAATATTTATCGGAGGCTCTTATGATCCATGTATACCACAAATCACTCAACTATTAGATAATTGTCCCAACATCTATAGGAATAAACAACTAATACTAATAACTAATTGTGAGTTGGATAATTCCTCTCATGTGACCACTACATTCTGAATCTATAAACTACCAAATAGTATTGATTCATTAGAACTGCTCTGAGTTCAACTATGGGTGCATCATAGAAAATTGTATAAGTTTTAAGAGGCATAAGTAATTTTAGGAGAGTTATTAAGGCCAGACATCCTTTTAGAACCGTAAAATATCTCATGAAACCATTAAAACAAACAAATGTCACATCTTTCTTGGTTATCATATACATTTGTGCTTCGAAAAGTGATAAATACTAGACAAATCATTGAAAATAAACCGAAAACATAAAAATATATAAATCTCAAACACATTATTGGGTTGGTCCCAAGATTCCATGATTAGGACTTTCTATAAGTCTAATGAAAATATTACCTCTAATAGGAAATGACCCTAGAAATTCACATTATTAATCCAAAAACTGCATTTTCTTAGCACAGAGTAAATTCCATTCCCTCTCAATGTACTCAATAAAATGTTATGATTTTTGGCATGATCATCAGCTAACTCAGATTTTACTAAGATATCATCCAAAAAACCCACCACAAATCGGTCCAAAAAATGATGAAAGATCATATTCATCAAAACCAGATAGACCTTTATTTCATTATTCAACCCAAATGACATCCCTATGAATTCATTCAAGCCACACCATCCCCAAAAAGCAGTTCAAGGTATGTCCATTGGTCTCACCCCCAACCGATTGAAGCTTCATCTCAAGTTAATTTTAGATAATTGCAATGAACATATCATCAGATTATAAATATAATAAATGCATGTATGAGGGGTCCATTTTTTGACCTTTATTTGGTTCTACCTCCAACAATACACACACAAGTGGAAGGACCTATCACCCTCTTGTAAAATATAATTTTATAACCCCAATGATATATTCTTGGTCATATGAAACTTTTAGATTATAGATATTCCAATGGAACCTTCAACTATTGAATCTCTACTGGTTCCATTCTATAAAGATGGAAACAAAATATCTCTACACCCAACACCAACCTGATCATGAAATTTATCTCTAACTCATGTGGAAATAAATTTATCTCATCATGGAATACATCATAAAAATGGTCTAACACTGGAGGGGAATAATTCAACTACATTACACCACTATTACAAGAATTAACAGATATCTGAGTCAGGATACAATCTAATCTGTGTTGAATTGGTCCCCAATGACTATCCAAACGATCTCACTCACCCTGTAAAAAATATCAAACTCCTAATAGAGAAAAAAATGGGTCTCTCCTTCTTTAACAGTCAATATGATCTTGATATTGAACTAACCAATCAGTACTCAGAAGCATGCTGAAGACTATCATTTCCAACATGAACGATTCCCAATAGAAATAGTAACCCCCAATATCAAGATAACATTCCTTGAAATATATGATATTATCTAAACATACATTAAACGGTGTGTTGATGGTTAAAAAACCATCCCAGATTTCCACATCCAAGGCCAAACCATTTGGAAAAAGAGAAGATAGAAATTAATTTTTTGTTTTGGTATTAAAAAAACACCACCAAAGGTAGGAAATACAATAATTTTACCTCTAATGATAGTTTTACATGCAATCATGATAGCTTGAGTATTCTATATAACATGAAGGTGACCTATCCCTCCACCATCGGTTTCAGATTGACTACCCTGAGCTATTTACATTTTTAGTGTCATTTCTATTGAACTAGGGTATAACATATTCTACCTCAACCTAAATGGATAGTGGAACTCCATCTACTGGACTTCTAAGGGGTAGCTAGGACACTTCCCGAATTAGGTGCCTGTTTTGATTCCATTCCACTACTGTTTTGTGTAAAGATCATTCAAAACCTCAGCAGGTGGCCCATCCTTCAAAAAATAGGAAACTCAAATATGTGTATGGACACTACATGTTATTGTGAACAAACATTCTAGACTAATAGAACTATAATAGAACACAATCATTATATGACCATCTACAACCCTAAATTATTTTCACACTACTACCTTGGTGAAACATTCATAGATGCGCTTCATTCCACTTGATAAAGAGCTCATAGATCATCCTTCTAAAGCAAATTGTCTGCTTTTTTTGGGACTCTCTCATGTTCCTTCTGATGATGTGTTCTAAGTTTATTACATACTCAATGCTAGTCTAGAAAAAGTGATTTCCTAAGACCAAATCTCATAACAAAGTCCATCGAGATGATATCTCACCCTTGAGATCTCATCACCTGCCAAAGATGAAGAAAATTAATGTAGGTCGACGAAATTTCAATCATTGTCTAGAACTAACAGTCCCTCCTATGTGTGATGCATAAATTTAAAAGAATTATCTTCCCTCAACATATCAAGATACAAATGGTTCTCAAAAATCATCTTGATTCCCTACTAAGGTAGCTCATCCTACTTCAAAACATCCAAAAAAAATATTACACCAATGCTTGGAAAGTCCATGAAGGATATATACATCATGTTTCAACCTCATATCCAAAGGTGTCTCATGATGCTTGATGATTTTATAGACTAGATAAATCTATAAATCAACTTCCCAGTGTATCATTCCCCATAAAATATTAGTGGATGTTGTAACTAAAAATATCTTGTCAGCTCGAACATCAAAGGATTGATATGAATAGTCTCCCATTTTATGGGTCAAATGACCCTCGGGATGTTTTTACAAAGCTAAACCTCAATCTGGTCCTCAGGATCAATAGAAAGAACTTGTTCAACTGTGCAAGGAGTGTTCTAATTTACACTCTCCTAATTTTCATTTTATAGACTCCAATGAGACATTTATCTATACGACAAATGCAAACCTTTGAGAAATTGCAGAAAAATGTCAACCACAATAGGTATCATCAATAGAGAAACACATGCTTCTAGTATCCCTAATCTTGTAATTAAATAGCCTCACAATGAAACATTAATTAATTTATGTCATCCAGGGAAATAGATATCTCAAATCACAGTTCACTAGGAAAATATACATCACATTCAAAAAATATATATGTCCCTTTCATGAACAATTCATGTTAATATATATCACTATGTTCCTATTATGATACATGTACTATCATATTGTACCACACTAGGCCTTCAGTACAAATCTCATGAAATATTAACATCATAAAAGAATAACCTCACACAAAATGTGAGTCACCCAAGGTGAAATAACATAAACTATGACAAGAATTCAACACCAACGTCAATCCCATCCCTTGGAACTCAAAATTTCCCACGTACATGGGTTATAGACAACCATGCACAATCTCATAACCATGTACCTATATTTCCTTATATAATTATAAAATTATTATATAATTAAGTAATAGAAAATTAAACATGACTCTCTGATGCCACATTGTAACATTTCCCAATCTGACACTCTCTCATGTGAAAAAAAGGGTTGGTTATGAGACCACAAGCATGAATACCCATTTCCCAGAGGCTTCTAACTAGAAGCAGGGGTGTGAAATGTATAGTGGGGTGCCTATACCCCCTAGTATGATGGGTCATAGTAGTAGAAAATAAATTATACCAATGAATGTAATAATATTATATACATAGAAAAATACCACAATTAAAAAATAAATATTATAGAAAAAATGTATTGATGTACATGAATGTGACTAAATATAATGGTGGAACAAAACATTAAATGACTAGAAGACTCAAATAAAACTCAAAGGTCCCCTATCTCGAATCCCACATCAATCCCACCTCTAATCTCCATCCCATACAGCTGGAAACAAATAAACAAAAAGGTCCATTAACCTTTTCCAAACCTACATCTGTGTAATATTCTTGATTACCAAATGGCAGACAGAATTGTGTGTGAGTATAACTCAATAGTTTGATACCATAGTGTCTAAAATACTCGTCTGATAAGAAGTGTATGAAATAATGAGATAATAAAGTTTATTAATTAATTAAAAATCAATAATATACAATAAAAACTCACATTAGCTCTGTGATAGAATAACATTGGACTTCTATAATGACCATTCAAACCACAACCATATAACCGTGTTAAAATAACCTTCTTTTGGCATGATGCCAGAATATCATAGAGAATTTCTAACAAGTGTTCCAACCACTACAATATAAAAATGGTAAAGTCACAAAAAAATATGTTTCAAATCCCTATATGCATTTGGAAATCAAGGTCAAATACCTATTAGAATTACATCATGGGATGGGAAAATCTCACTCTTTATATGAATTACAACATGGACCCAAATATTCCCATTCAATATCAACATTACATTCTATGTGTGAATGTTTTTGGGTTGATCTGGATATAAAATAATTTCAGTATGGAACACAAGTCCTTTCATACAACATGTATATCAAAATATAACATCATATAACCCAATGGATATTGATGTGAATTACCATATATCATTCATATACCCCATTCAATTTAAATATTATTTGATTGATAATTACATCAATAAGCAATAATCTACCACATAGGTATTTAATAATCGGAAATAACCTATGGTCTCCTATCATATTATGCACACCTTAATCCATTAAACAATTAAATTATATTCACGGTCCACTTACCACACAAGGTATCTATAAGTTAGGTAAGAATGCATATCTATTTAAATAATTATGAATAATATTCCCCTTCATTAATTAATTGGACAGGCCACACATTATATCTGTGTAATCATAATATTTCATAGACATGGAAATTATGAAACTATAGGGTTATGTTTTAGTTATTCCATTAATTGATGATCCCACAATGATTCCCATAGAAAACAACAAGTAGAATTGGTGATGATTGAAAAGAGGTTCCTAGATCAAATTTAACCACGATCAAAACAAATATTGAAAATAATCAAAGGATTTCACCACAAAAGTGGAAGAATAATGGATATAATGATGAAAATGTAAAAAGACACTTAGCAGTGATTGAAGGTGTTATTGGGATATCCAGATGCATGGTTAACACTCCAAATTTGTTTGGAAGATGCCCTAGGTTGGAGAGGAGAATGCCGCAGTGGAAAAGAATGAAATTTATTAACACATGATACATTAGAATAGTAGGTTGCGGAATTACATTATTTGTAATGTACTTACATGTTGTATAAATATTTTTAATGGTATATGCCTAAAAACATGTTTCTTTAGACTTATTTTATGAAAAACACCAAAACATTACACAACGTGTAATACCTATACACGATGTTTAAATTTTCTACAGATAGTTTTTATGCCCATTTTCCATTTAGACAACATGAAACCCTTTAATGATTCTAAACATTCCAAAAACACATTAAAACTTATACCATTTATATCCAAGCTCTATTAATATAAAGAAGCATAAATCCCAGTATATTAGGTCATATCCCTTTTAAAGGATCTCTATATTTGAAGAAGGCTCTTCTACCAAGGGTAAAATAAAAAACTCAAGGAAAGAAGTTCCTAGAAAAGAAGGGTTATTATAAAGGATATGAATTAATTTCAAACCCTCCCAATGAGGAATCACTGTACCCTTCATTTTTTTAAACAACTATCTAGATATATTCAATAAGATAATATCTCAAATTTAGTGTTCTCCAATAGGACCAATATAATAGAGAAAATATTAAGAAATTTGATGTAAAATCTATCCTCTATGGTTGTAGAAATTATATAAAAAACTATATATATAATATTTTGATAGGGTCCCCTTTAGGTTCATTTAATGAAGCTGATTTTTTTGCAGTAATAAAATAATTCTATGCATCCACATGTTATTATCAAAAAATGTGCAGCAAAATATTCAATTATGTTATGTTTTGTGGAAAAATTACAACCCTCAATGATTTAATTTAATGTAGTTTTATTTAAACAATTCTATCTCTACTAATTAAATTCCAACTTCACGCATGAAAAATGATGTTATTGCATTAAAAACGGCAATCTTAGTTGTTTTCCCCATGATCCCCATTCATTATAGGTCAATAACCTCCAGTTAATGACTAATATGGTAATTTCATCATAACTTCCACTAACTTATTCCACAATTAGTATGATGTAGTTCACTTAAAGGAGGTAAACATTCTATAATACCCTTTATAAAGTTATAACTAATCAATATGTCGATAGTTCATTATGTTTTCATAAAAATAATGTTATGATTTTTTGCGTGCAGAAGATAAAAATTTTATACTCAAAGAAAAAAATCTATCCAAACCAATCTTCACACTACCACATATCTACTAATAGAAATATATATTCCATTAAAAAGACCGATTAAAATATCCTCCAAAATATAATATACATGGAAGAAATAACATATGCCTGGAAACTTTTCAATAAATTGTGATCTTATCTTACCACACCATGCACACCTACAAAAAAAATCACATATTATATATAGAATAATTTAAAATTCTTCATACTAATTGAGGTCCATTTCCCCTAACCAAAAAACCATTTAAAACCAACTAAAGAAATATTAGTAGCTAAATATTTGTTAGATTATTGAAAAAATTATGAAAAAAAATTGGTTACGAGCCTTGTCTATCTCCAATGTCAACAAAAATAGCATATCCAAAGTATTTAGAAAGAAAATATATATTTTTTATTTTTCCATAGATATTTTCTGTTAGATTTTAACATATCAAAACTAAATTGAATTTTACCTCTTAAATTATAACCCAGATGGAAAGGGACACATAAAATACATAAGTTTTATGTTAAGAGAGAATATTCCTTCCGTTCCCTACAAGGATAGTGTATCAAATCTCCCACCAATGTGATATTTATGAAGAAATAATTCATATAAATTTCTGTTGAGTCTACCATCATCCCTCATGTATTAAATTAAACTACATGGATTATAAATTGTTGTATGTAATTGAATTTAATAATCTAGGGCCCATACAACATGACCTAAAAATAAAAAATATATGATCCTTTTTAAAAAAATCTAAAATAAATAAACTATATTTATATCAGAAATAAGTAAAAAACACCATGTTTTCCTTATAGAATTAACCAAAAGAAAATGAGTCAATGTCCATAGTAGATGACCTTACATACTTTATAATAAGGTCTTTATTATATGAATATAAACTACATGACATGACATCCTTACAATGTAACATTAAATTTCATGGAGTGTTCCTAATTATTAGGTCCCAAATTTACATTACTATAGCCTTATTATATAGAATCATACTCTTAAAACCCTATATTCTACTTGTGTATGATTTTCATGTACACTGAGGACAATGAAACCATTTTTTTCTAACTAATTATACCATACTCAAGTATGGACCCAATAATTTACAATATTCTTTATATATAATTATTACATTAGTGATACCATCCACTTAGAACCATTTTCATTCCATGTATCCTAACACATCTATCTATTTTATGTTCACATCTGGATATGCTTATCAGTGTATATATCAGAATGAATCAATATATTGATTCCTGCTATCATATGATACTTAGTAATGACATGATATTATATCCTTGGAATAGAAATATTATTCCTCCTCATTTAATTTTTCCTAGCATCTATCAAATCATTTTGGTAATCATTCCAATTAATACCATCTCTCTTCCTGCAGTAGAACACAAAATAACCCCCCCCTCAAATTTTATTAGTACTTGTTTTTTGATTCATATTGTCAAAATTTTTGTTGTCATGCATGAATATCTAATCATGGGACCAACTATAGCCTTTTATCTAAATCAAACTCATTTTCATTTACCTGATTGGTGTTATCTGCTCATTAATATTTGGATTTGACACCAAATTCATTTTATTAAATTAATGTTAAAATATATAAATTATAATTGAAAACCTTCTTTATATGATGTAGGAATTATATCTTAATTTCTCATATTACTATAAATCCCACACGGTCATTATTAAAAAGGACAAATAATCTAAATGGAACCCTTTTATAAGGAGAGAGTACGCACAACCCATACACAACCCACCAATACCCATCCAAGGGTTTATATTCATCATATAAAGGATTATATGACGTCATGATCATTTTTATAGTGAACTTATGACTCAAACATGTTTAGCATTCATCCTCTCCATATCTATATCATAGTATGGAAAAATGCCTATCCATAACATGTGTCTAGTAGTCATCCTAGAATAATCATTATCAATCGAAAATCAATATTATAAATCATTTAATATCCCTATATTAAAAAGATTTAATACATTATCCATTTTATGCTCTAGGATTTAAGAACATAAACTATGAGACATAACTAGTAATTATAAGAAAATAAACTTCAAGAATATCATCCATGTGATGAAAACAATTACATTGGTGTAAAACTTATTTTTTCCAGGGGGTTTCAAACCTTATATCAGGAATATCACAAGGATGTCTATAATAAATAAACATAAACATCATGAATTCATTAATATAACGTATATGAACATAATCTAAAGGCATTCTTTGGGTTCGAGAACAATTTACTTAAAATATGATCCACCCTTGTTCATTGTTTTATAACCTTAAACATTAGATATTTGATTTTGGTATAAAATGAAATATCCTAGATTGATAAAGGAATGACAGATAATTTTTCGACTAAAACCCTATAATGGGGTTTTGATAAAAATTTGACTCTTAACTCACTATCTAAAACCCTTTTGTGTAATTGGAAAAAAATTTATATAAAAAAAAACACAAAACTCATGGGAATTATATTTGGTCGTGACCAATGTCTGTCCATGATCTCTTAATCTATGGATCAAGGGGAAAATTAGATTCCTTTCAAAATGGATTCTCACCCATTAGGATATCACCCTGTTTTTCCATAGATATTACTAAAACTATCATTCGACTCTCTAATCAAATCAATAATGTACCAATTATATTAGGTAAGTAACCTCTTTATCACATTAATTCATATGATCATAAATTATAACACCAATTAAATTAAAGTGTATGACCATAGACATTCTTAACAGTCATGACCAAAATAAATGAGGCCCTACTGAAGATGGTAGTGATCTATAAATGAAAATCCAATTCTTCCTCCAATAATCTTGGGGCTATATACAAGTTCTTCATAGGCACATCAGTTGAATAAGTAGAATTTTCCTAATGTACCTATACACACCCATGAAACCCTAACTCCATGAAGAGTGAAGAGATATAAATTAACTAAAACATAACGTTATTAATCTATGCATGCTATATTATCTTGGTAAAATGCCAATATGATGTAGGGTAAAAAATTATAACGAGGAAAAATACACACTAAATAATAATGGAGAGCACAACATGAATGACATTAGGTATAGAGAAGGATGAAAAAAAATAAAAAAAATGTTGGACCATTAAAAAATGTTTATTCATTAAAAGAAATACTATTCTCTTTCCATACATGGTCCACCAAAGTCACCACAAAATATTTCTATTATTTTCATAAGTAGTGAAACTTGCAGGAAAATTCCATATATCATTGAATATAAATAGACTTACACAGATTCTCCAAAAATAAAATAGGGATTAATAAAATAAATCGCTCACTTCAATCTATAAGTCAAAGTGCGGTAAGAAACCCAAAAATAGGTATACTCATACTGAAACCCCAGTAAAAAATCAGAGGCATCTAAATCTCTATATCTAGCAGAGGATGATGGGTATACCTATGTAACACCCAAATTTGTTTTGAAATAATATTTTCCAATTAATATATTCTTTTGGATATTTTGTATTTCACAAAAAATGAATATATAATCTTTTATATGATAACACTTGGTGTGTCTTCAATTATATGTGAATCCATGTAAATATTTCACTACATGAAATGCCTCGATTATATTGTGGTATACACAACTCTATTTTTTCCTTATATTATACAAAATACTGAATCTCCGTGATATCTTTCATTTAACTTGAGGATGAATTTTACCAAACTAATATATACTATTAATATTATTATTTAAATATTTTTATAGTTACCACCAAGAAAATGTAATGTATGTTATAAATAATATTGACTAAATTAAGAAAATATGATCTACACATGTAAATAAAATTAATCCATTTGTTTTCAGTTTTTTAGAAATGAAAATAATAACTATTTGAAAATGGAGAAAATTATTTTCTATGAAAGTAAATTTTCTAGATACAAACATAATTTTTTTACAATAAATTATAAAAAAATTTGATTAATGTTTTCTATAAAATATATATTTAAAATATTCAATCAATATTTTTGAAACTCATCCAATAGTTTTTTTACGCATAAGATAAGAAGAAATATAATTATATAAATAAAAACAAGTATTGGACAAAAAGGTAATTTTTACACATTTTAAGGGACATCATATGTAAAATATGATATTTGAGACTATTATAATTTTTATTAGGAATATTATTTTAAATTCTTTTGGAATTGTAATAACCGAATTTATTTTTGGTATTTTTTTGTATTTTCTGAGAAATATAATTTGTTGATGAGTAGTGAAAACCCATGAATTTGAATCCAACAATACATTTTCATAAAATTTAGTTTTATAAAAAAATTATATTTCAGTTTGTTTATAAATTTCAATTAGATAATGTTTACAAAAATAAATCCAATTTAGATCATTTGAATCATTTTAACATTAAATATAGAGAGAAAACTTTTCCAAATTTGGAATATTTTAATTTTAACAACTAATATTGTTATCCCATCTATGGGATGAACTTTAAATTTATTTCCTCAAATTAAATGATTATAATTTGAAAATTTTATTCTATATTTGTAATCATAATAATTTATATTGTCTAATACGGACAACCTTGTTTTTACCAAAAATATTAGTGAATATGATTAAAAATAATTATAGCGATTAAGAGAAAAAATTTCTTTAATAAAAACTAAACCTTAATTTTATATCCCTAAATGACTTAAAAACTTTTCAAAATTCTAATTTCTATTCATATATTAACCCAATCATACATTATAATGAATTTTCACTTTTTTTAGAGCCACATTACATTGAAAAACGTGGGTGTAATTCCCTTTTAAAAATTTTATAAGAATACCACTCCTCCTATGATATAAAAGGAACACAAACCCTGAACTTATCCAAAAGTAAATCCCTTCCTAAATATTATAATCCTACCATTTGGAAAATTATATCCATGGATTCCCTTTGTTGCAAACCAAAATGAATTACCAAAAGAAGAGGTAACTTCCTTCCTCATGCTACTTTATATTACTTTCATTCTACACACACTCAACTATTATTATTCAAATATAATATAAAACATATGTATAATAAATATAATAATATGTTTTTATTCTAAATTTTTACAAACACTTACATACACTTCCATTGAATTGGTAACAAATTTAATGTTCTTGTCTACGGTGAATTGCCACCTCACGAAATGAGGTAGTTTGTTTTTACTTTACCACCTCTCATGGTTCGAAATTATGATGGAAAATATGTTTTTATATGATATTTATGTTATATTTATTTTTATTTAATTTCTACATAAAACATACCTTCATGCATTTCATTTTGAGTAAATATGACAACTACGTTTGTGGACGTGTAGCCTACCGCCTCCTCAAGAAATGTTATTTGTTCACACTCAACATTGAACGAATTAATGATTTGTTTACTAAAAATTAACGATATATAAGGAATAAGTATTCAAATATAATACTTATATATATATATATAAATATTTCATTCACTTTCATTCAATCAATATGACGACCAACTGAAATAGCGTTCATGTTTAAGTACGACCTACCATCTCCATGAATGGTGTATTCTATATAATATTTCTATATTGTTATAAATAAACATATAATTAATATATATGTAAGTAATTTAATTATTTAAATTATATAAATAATTTAATCATGATATAAGTAAGTGGATCAATAATAATTATCGAAAACACATACAAAAAATATAGCAGATATTACCCGAAATGTAACATTTACCTGATTTTGTTAACAAGTGGGTAACATAAATTCAAAAAAAATCAGATATAGTATTAGATGTAATAATAAGTTTATTTATAAGATGTATAATAAAATTATATTTATTGTACAGGAGGATTGAACATGTTTTATGAAAGACATGAATAAAGGTATGGGAATTTCATCTCACTTTATATTTAAGTGAGATAAATGACGTATTCAACACTCAATTATTTTGTGTGGTGTATATAATTCCCTATGAAATTTTATATCATTAATATAATTTATTTAATTTCCCTAAATTAGTTAGCTTATTTTATTATTTCATGGGAATCATGATCTTTTAGATACTCATGCAGTAGGGGTTTTCTAACCGCACTTTTATCCCTATAAGACTTATGCCCTATTCAACACTCATTGAATTGGTGAGGTATATATAATTATCATGAGTGAATTATATTATTAGTATAGTTAATCTTACGGGTATTTATATATCAATGAATTGATCTTTCATTCTCAGAGTTTTGGATTCAAATGTTACCAAATTAGAAGAGAAAATTTGTCTCAACTTTCCTTCTTTGAGATACATGTCATGTTATGTAGCAATATTAATCTACAGGGTGTATATAATACCCATTTACATGATTTATAATTAATATAATTATTTTCCTGATATATTAACTATAAATAAATTTTATTATTTCACTGGGAGTATAATTCAATGTTTCCCAATTGGAAAAAGATTATTTCTACAATCTCATCATTCATCAAGATTATTTTTTATTATGTTTCTATAGATGAAATAATATGAACCATATATCCAGGAAACCAATGAATTTTATCCTAATCTAGTTATTCAAGTTACATACACGTAATGGTACCTTTTATTCACTCTTTTTTACTTAATATAATTAAGAAAACGTTTTTATCAAAATAAATCTTTTTTATCCTTTTGGTCAGAAATCTGTGTTCTTTAAAAACCATTATTTCTAAAAATATTTTCATGTTTTTTTAATATTATCCTATAATGATTAAAATATATTTTGACACATTTAGAAAATTTAAATAAATGGTTTTGAAAATGAATCTACTTTTCATTTATTGATCAAATCACTTGACTAAACTTCTACGACTCAAAAATAATTTTCACCGGGTAAAAATATATCCACCATCATTGGCTTACTTCTATTGAAGTATCCTTTTCATGTTTAAAATATTTATTTTTATGAGAAATTATTTTCTTAATATTCTGGACATTAATTTTTTTAAAATTTATCTTAAAAGTAAAAGTTATTATAATTTTTTAATTCAATAAGTTTATTAAATAAATTTCAAACCTATATTTAAAAGTTTTCAAATATATTTTCAAATAAAAATGTTTTCATTGATTTTTTACTTCTAAAATAGCAGCATAATTTTTTTTATATTCTTTTAAAAGTATTCATGTTTATTATCCATGATATTGGTTTTCAAAATTTAACATGTTTTAAAAATAAAATTTCAATGGAGAAATGATATTTTCCCTCAACTTTTTAAATAAAATATTAAATATTTATTTATAGGAAAAGGATTTTTTGTAATGGATTTTTGAAAAAGATTTTGAAATTAAGGTTATTTATCATAAGACATGTTCCATGTGATCTTTCATAAACAATATCTATATAAGATGGAATAATTTTCTCTATTTTATTATTTTCTAGGGACATGATTCAGGAATGAAATTTATATTCATTATTTAATGGTATATGTTTATATGGAATGATGATTATAAAACCCATTCCTCTTTCACATGTTATATTCTTTCGAAACAAGTTTATTTTCACAAGTTATTATTGGATGAAATGATTATGAAACCAATCTTTTTTCCATAGGATATGATTTTAGAAAATTTTATGCTACCCATTTCATCTCATGGGTTATGATATAATGTTTATGAACCCCATCTATTTTTATGGGTCATGATATGATACAAGTTTTACTATCTCATGGAACACGTATGTATGCTTTTATAATGTGATGAGTGGGACCTATATCTCCCAGAAATGCATTGGGAAAATATTTATATCTCATTAGATAATTATAGGAAGCAAGTTGACATGAATTATACACTATGATATGAATGGGGAAACCCAATATACTATAAGAAGATGGGGAAACCTTGTCCCCTATGGGAATATGGGGAAACCTTATCCACTATAGGAATATGGGGAAACCCAATCCACAACAATAAATGGGGAGAAATAATCCCTCACAAGGAAATGAATATGGCTAGGGATGGTGGTGTTTCCTTCCTAGTATGTGTAGTTCCTACGAAGTGCCCTTATAATGTTTGGGAATGAGCATTGACTTATGGGGAATGTTATTATTTTATTATGTCAACACCAGAGGATATTTATTATGAAAATTATATTCTCTCATGAATCATTTCATGAATTAAATTATTATTCATGACTTATGAACTTATAAAAAATCTTTCATGACTCAGGCATATAAACTTTGATATAGTGGTTATGTTCTTCTAATGTTTTTCTCATATTCTCAACCCCTGATATTTACGATTACAATTACATATCTCCATCTTTTACCTCATACTGGGAATCTATACTCAACCATTTTTGTGTTTCTCTCCCCATGTTTGGAAGATATTTATTATGTATGATGTTTCTATGAAGGGTTCTAGTCATGATAAAATTGTTGTAGATAATGTAGCTCACTAATATTCTAGTGTTTATGTTTCCTTATATTCAAAGGCACTAAAAAAATATGGTGTCTCAGAATCCATTTTTGTAATGTATTAAGTATTACAATAAAATAATGCATTTTTTATTTACATTAATCTGTGGTTGTTATAGTTTGTATCATATTAATGTTTTATTTAATTTTTGGAAACTAGTATAATAAAAATTTTGTGAGATCCCTATGGATATTTCTAAGGATAGGTCTAGGGATGTTTTTAAGGATAAGTCTAAGGAAAGATAAACTATAATAACTTGTATTATAATTTTATTAATGGATTGAAAGAGTGGTTTTAAAGAAATTACATCCATTTATAGATAATATAATTGGAAATTGATCTAAAACATATATAAAAAGGCTAACAACCCCCAAAACACTGTATTGGTCTACAATCGCCTAAGAACTGGTGCATGATAATGGGCCTTACTGCACACTTGTTTGGACACTCCTGAGTGATATCCTTTGGAAATTCAAAAACACTTTTCAAACCATCAAGAATGTTCTAAATAGATTATGAATATTAATATCCTAGTATAAACATAATGTGTCATATATTAATGTAGGTTTCCTGATTTATACATCATATAAGAAATTTTTCATGATTATTTTGTTTTTCACCATGATAAGTGTTTTCCACACATTAATTTCTGGTTTTATTCTATAGTAGAGACTATAACGGAATGAAATAACATTTAATGATTTATATATGAAATGCATGAGATTTATTAAAATTTATTTCTCAAGTGGAAATCTACTAAACATAGTTAGGAATATTGTATGATTATTGAATATACTTATGAAGATAAAGAGACTGCAAATGACATGTGAAATGTTTCAGATGTTCTCCCAGTATTCTTTACATAAACATAAGAGTCAGGATTTAATCGAGGTTGAGTAAACATAATACATGATTCCTATTTCAAATTATAGGATGTGGTATTAATTAAATAGTTGATAAATCCAGAGTAATGGGTTATGAATAATGTGGGATGATTTTAGAGTGTATGTTTTTTAATACAAATATTATTTTATATAAATCATGAACTATATAATGATTTTTAATAGAATTTTTTCATTATTTATCATCATTTTTTTAAAAAAGATAATGTTTCCCTAGAAAAATGATTTAATGGAAAGGTTACATTACAGGGAGGTAACCCTTAAAGTGTTGAAGATATTGAGCCTACAGTCTTTAACTAGTGTAATGAGATGATTTAGATGGATAATATAAATTGTATAGTATTTATGACCATAGAACTGATAAAAGATTTTTCGTAAAAGTGGTCTATTTTATCAAAGATAAAATATAAAACATAATTGATATATGGAATATATCTAGTAATCATCGAAAGAATGAAGAAATCATGTTTTCCAAATGGATATATGGTAATTCTGCATATTACCATGTTCCAAGATAATATATAACGAGGGAATTAACATGTTGGGAATGTGAAAATCGAAAACTAATTTATGATAAATGGGGGATCAATATTAATTTAATTTAGTACCCCTCTTTCTAATGTTTTATATTTTCTATTTTTTGAGGACTTATAATGTTAAATTTTTTTGAAAATTTTATGTTGAACATTGGATGATGTTTTTGGGATTAAAGTATCATCTCACCATATGATGAATTTTGAATTTTTAGTAACCTATATTAACCATTTTTTCTATGATTCTAAATATATATATTTATGGAATTAATTATCACTTAGCCTCATGATCGGTTAGTACTTGTGAAATGAAAAATTAACCTTCATTTTTTGGGATAATAGATAAAGTGGAAAATTATCATGGCACAATAAAGGGTAATATTTTGTTGAATCAAGTAATTATATCTTCCAATGAATATTATTAAACTATTGTGAAATTATCATGAAACAGGAAAGGTTATCCTAATATCATCTATTCTGAGGAATCAAATGGTCCCTTAGATCACCAAATATTTATGGCTATGTGACTGTTAACATTCACCAGACATTGTTATCTATCTCTCTCCCTTAGAAAATGATGGTTATTTTTCTCTTCCAATCAATGTTTTCAATTTCAACTTATTATATCTAATGAGGAATCCATGTTTTTATTTACTTAGGGTAATTATTATGGTTCAAAATTTTCCTTTTTAAAATAATTTTTAGTATCCATTCGTACGATGTTGCTTTCTACGATGGGATCAATCTTGTATCAAAAATTTCATAACCCTGATGAATTTTGAGGGTGTAATAAATTTTTAGGGGGTACAGTATAACACCGAGAGATTTTGCGAATTTTTTTGAATTAATTTAATATTTTTGTCATATTTTATTTCACACAACCCTGAATATATAATTTGTTATATAAAATCACTATGTGTGTCTTGTGTTATACACCACCCCAATTCAAGATTTCACTTCACAAAAAAAACCTAGATTATATTTTTTTAAATAAAACACTATGTTTGTCTTGAATTACACACAATACCGAGTCCCTTCAATGACATTCATTACACATATTCCCAAATTTTACTAGAATATAATATACTACTAATATTATAATTCAAATATAATTACAGTTACCAACCTGCCCTTAGAGTATAAGTTACAAATAATATTAACTAAAATTTGAAAATATGATCTAAAAATTTATATAGTATGAATTCATTTGGTTTTAAATAATATATAAACTAAATTATGAACTATTTGAGAATTAAGAAATTCATTTTCATAGTAAACTATTTCTCTATATCCAAACACACTTTTATCTCAATAACATAAAAAAAATAATTTGATTAACGTCTTAAATAATTTATATATATATTATTTATTCAATCAATGTTTTTTATTCTCATCCACTAAATTTTATAGGTATAAGATAAAAAGAAATCAAATTTTAGGAATAAAAGATGTATTGTTCTAAAAAATAATTTTAATTCCATTAATTGGAAATCCCAATTTGAATCGGATTTTTAAAACATTAAATTTTTTTTGAAAAAATAAACATCATTTTTCTAATTTGGATACAAAATTATAATTTGGGTGAAGTTTTTTTGTTTTCTGAGATATTTCATTTTATAATGAATAGTAAAAAACAATGAATTTTATTCCAAAACTACTTTTTAATCAAATTTGTTTATATAGTTAAATAATACAGGAGTTTTTTAAAATTTTATTTAGATAAATTTTACATCAATTCATCTACTTTATTAAATTTTATTTAAATTTATATTGAAGTTGGATACAAAACATTCCAATATTTTTAAATTTTTTACACTAAAAACCCACATTAATGCCGCATCTATGAGATAAAAATTAAATTAATTCATGAAAATTATGTTATTATGATTTGGAAAAATATATTCTATATTTGGAATAATCCCATTTTATATTTTTTGATAAGGTTAATGTAGTTTTTTACCCAATGTATTATTGAATTTTGTTAAAATTAGTCAAATTGATTAAGAGAAAAATTAGCTTTGAAAATGACTAATACTTAATTTTATGGTCCCTAATTACAAATAAACATGTATAAATCCATTTTATGTTCATATTGATATGCTATAATTCTTTTTAATAAATTTGAAACATTATTTTATCCACATGACATGAAAAATGTGGGTGGAATTCCAATTTCAAAAACATATATAAATGTCACTCCTCCTCCACTATAAAACTCTCCCACACATCCCACCCATACCACTTATTCCCACTAATAAATATCTTTTTCTATCCAAAAATATTCTCAAATATTCTCTTAAAGGGACTCTATTAACTCTATAATCATTTCTTTGGTCATAATTCCTTCAAATGAATCCCTTTTTTCAAACCAGAAGGAGTTACCCCAAGAAGAGGTAACATCTATCAACACGATACTTTCTTTCATTTTCATTCTCCAACATAAAACATTCTTTTAAAATTATTATATAGTTATATATGTATCCTCAATATAATTATATGTTTTTTACCAACACATACTCCCATTTTCAACTAATGGGTAACGAATATACCGTTCTTGAGCATTGTAAACTACCACCTCATGGGATGACGTTGTTAATTTTTCATTTACCACCTATAGTGGTTTGATATTATGATGGAAAATATATTTTTATATTATATATATGAGAACTAATATGTATTTATTCTTATATAATTATTATATAAAATATAACTTCATGCTTTCTCTTTTTTGAGAATAAAATATACGCGTTTGTGGATGTGTGAATTATTGCATCCTCAAAGCGATGCGATTCGTTCATACATTACATGGAATGTATTAATTATGGGTTTGATGAAATTATATGATATATTTTTCATAATAATTATAATATAATAATATTATATTTGAATATGAAAATACATATATGTTATTTTACTTTTTTTTCAATAATATAGTTAAACAGAAGAGTGTTCATGCGTACGTACGACCTACCATATCCATGAAAGGTATATTCCATTTCATATTTCAATATTATTTTAAATAAATATATAATAAATATATAGTATATTAATATACTTATTTAAATATATTAAATAATTAGATCATGGTCTAAATAATTGGATTTTGAATGACAAGCTAAAACATAGAAGAAAAAACAAAGTAGATACCACCTAAAACGTAACATTAAAATGAAGTAATAACTTGGTAATATAATTCCATAAAAATAATAATTGGTATTATATATAATAATAAAATCATTTGGTAGATGTATAATGAACTTATATTTACTATATAGTAGGTTTGATCATGGATGAAGAAATTCAAGACTTAAGGGATGGAAATTTCATATCACTTTTTATTTCCATGATATAAAAACCATATTCACCACTTGATTTTTTTTTTGTGGTTTATAAACAAAAATTTGGAATATTATATCATTAATTAAATTTTATTAATTTTATTAAAATATTTAATTTATGTTTTTCATTCACTAGGATCGTGATTCAATAATTATTGAATTACCAAGGGTTTTCTCATCTCACATTTATCTATCTTTGAATGAAGCCTTATTTACCACTACTTTCATTTCAGGGATGTATATACACTATTGGATAATAAGTCTATACCAATGGTTCAAAAATTTTCATAATGGCTAGATAACCATTTGTATAATATATACCAATGTTTATCCAAACCGTGGGAAAGTAAGGCGTAGGGAAAGAGATGTGCCAATAGTTTGTGGAAACTGTTGGCTTATCTTAGTATATCCACCTTATACCAATAGTTTTACATAACCATTGGTAAAAAATTTCACCATCAGTTTGAAACCATTGGTAATGAGTTGGTAAAAAACTGACTATGCCAACGGTTGTAAACCATTGGCATAGGCCATGCTAGTATAAAACTCCCTATACCAATGGTATATAAATGTTGGAATATGACATGCTGGGAAATTGTAGCTGCAGGTTGCTCTGAGCTGCTGCTGTGAGTGGTGAGCTGCTGCTGTACAGGCCTCTTTGATTGATTTCCATTCCTTCATTTCCATGCCTCAATTGAATACATGCATGTAATGAAAACATATACAATGAAAAACATAATTCTAAATCAATCAGTTTCCACCTTCGAGAAACTATACGCATATAGAATGAAAACATAACTCATAAGGAAATTATAAACATACTTATTTGATTTAGAATTCAATTCTTAGAGAAATCTACATGTGAAATCCTAAATTCAATTCATAATTGAATACTAAATTGAATACATACATAATTTAATTATCAATTATGAATACAATACATAAAAAATTGAATACTAACTTATATGTTTTATACAAAATTAAGAATACATAAAAAATTGCATTTTGTGTAACACATACATGATTGAATAAATAAATTAGAAGATAATAACCCTACAATAATGAAATGGATAAATGAGTTCAACCAAACAAAAATATAATGACTCATGGTTTGGGCGGGTGTCATTGAACTTAGTGATGATGATAATGGGTGTGTATAAATGAGATTGTGTGACTTAGGGAATGTAGTTGTCCTTGGCGTAATAAATGAAATCTATTTTAGAATAGGGGTAGGAGTTCCTCATATGAGAAGTGGATTGTCTAAGGCTGGACCTTGGATCCTTGTGCTCAAGTATCAACACAATCTGAATATGTTTGGTCGGTTTTCCCGATGCCCATTGTTTTACCTTAAAATGATGTACATTTGAAACAATTGATAGACACTTCGAGTGATATTGGCCACACCATGCCATGGATTGAGGCAGGGTTGACTCGTACACATCACAAATGACCCATGGATCATTGTCAAGAAGTACCAACAGATGCCGAATGCATTTGGTTAGATTTCTGTATGCCAATTGTTGTTTTCACTTAAAATGTTGTCCATTTCAAACAAATGTGAGACCCTTTGAGTGGTACCATCCACACCGTTCTTCGGATTGAGGTGGGGTTGACTCATACACGTCACAAATGTCACATGGATGGTTGTGCTAATGTATCAAAAAATTCTGAATATGTTTGGTCTGTTTTCCTTTTTCTAGTTGTTGTTTTCACTTAAAATGTGGTCCATTTCAAATAAAAGTGAGACACTTTGAGTGGTACCGGCCAAACTATGCCACTGATTGAGGCGTGGTTGGATCGTACACATCAAAAATGAATTATGGATCATTGTGATAATGTATCAACACAATCAGAATACTTTTGGTTGGTTTTCCATATGTCTGTTCTTTTTACTTAAAACAGTGTCAATTTTAAACAAATGACAAACACTTCGAGTGATACCTACCACACCATGCCCCCAATTGAGTCGAGGTGGACTCATACACATCGCAAATGACCCAAGGATTGTTGTACTAAAGTTTCGATAAAATTTGAATGTGTTTGGTCAGTTTTCCGTATTCTAGTTGTTGTTTTCACTTAAAATGTTGTCCATTTAAAATAAAAGTGAGACACTTTGAGCGGTACCAGCCAAATTTTGCCTCGGATTGAGGCGCGTTTGACTCATACACATCACAAATGAATTATGGATCATTGTTCTAAAGTATCAACAAAATTAGAAAACATTTGGTCAGTTTTCTGTATAGTTGTTGTTTTTACATAAAACAATGTCCATTTTAAACAAAAGACAAACACTTCTAGTGATACCTTCCACACCTTGCCTCAGATTGAGTTAGGGTTGACTCATACACGTCACAAGTGACCCATGTATCGGTTTCCTAAATTATCGATAGAATCCAAATGTGTTTGGTCTATTTTCTGTATGCCAATTGCTTTCACTTAAAATGTTTTCCATTTCAATTAAAAGAGAGACACTTTGAGTAGTACCAGCCAAACCGTGCATCAGATTAAGGTATGGTTGACTCGTACACAACAAAAATTACTTATGGATCATTGTTCCAAAGTATCAACACAATCATAATATATTAGGTTAGTTTTCTATATGCTAGTTGTTTTTACACAAAATAGTGTCCATTTTAAACAAAAGACAGAAACTTTGAGTTATGCCCACCACATCATGCCTCAGATTGAGTTGGGGTTGACTTGTACACGTCAAAAATGACCCATGGATCGTTTTCCAAAAGTATTAACAGTATATGAATGCGTTTTTTAAGTTTTCCGTATTCCATTGGTTGTTTTCAAATAAAATGTAGTCCATTTCAAATAAACGTGAGACACTTTGAATGGTACCGGCCAAACCGTGGGTCGGATTGAGGTACAGTTGACTCATACACATCAAAAATGACCCATGGATCATTGTGCTATAGTATAAACACTATCAGAATATGTTCGGTCAGTTTTCCATATGGTTGTTGTTTTTACTTAAAACAGTGTCCATTTCAAACAAAAGTGTGACACTTTGAGTGGTATTGTCCACACCTTGCATCAGATTGAGGCGAGGTTGACTCGTACACATCACAAATGACCCATGGATCATTGTCCTAAAGTATCAATAGAATCTGGAGGTGTTTGGTCAGTTTTCTGTATGTCAGTTGTTTTTTTCACTTGAAATGTTGTCCATTTCAAATCAAAGTGAGACACATTGAGTGGTACCGGCCAAAACGTGCCTCAGATTGAGGCACAGTTAACTTGTACACATCAAAAATTACATATGGATCATTTTTCTAAATAATCCACACAATCCAAATACATTTGGTTGGTTTTTCATATGTCTGTTGTTTTTACATAAAACAATGTCCATTTTAAACAAAAGACAGATACTTCGAGTTATACCCACCACACCATTCCTCGGATTGAGTCAGGGTTGACTCGTATATGTCAAAAATGACCCATGGACTGTTTTCATGAAGTATCAAATGAATCAGAATACATTTGGTCATTTTTCCGTATTCCAGTTGTTGTGTTCACTTAAAATGTCATCCATTTCAAATAAAAGTGAGTCACTTAGAGTGGTACCAGCCAAACCGTGCCTCGGATTGAGGCGTGGTTGACTCGTACACGTCACAAATGACCCATGGATCGTTTATCTAATGTATCAACACAATCAAAATAATTTTGGTCAGTTTTCCATATGACTTTTGTTTTTACATAAATAGTGTCCATTTCAAATAAATGTGAGACACTTTGAGTGGTGCTGGCCACACCATGCTTCGGATTGAGTCGGGGTTGACTCGTACACGTCAAAAATGACCCATGGATCATTGTGATAAAGTATCATCAGAATCATGACGTGTTTGGTCGTTTTTCCATATGTCAGTTGTTGTTTTCACATAAAAGGTTGTCCATTTCAATTAAATGTGAGACACATTGAGTGGTACCGGACAAACTGTGCCTCATATTGAGGCATGGTTGACTCACACATGTCAAAAATTACATATGGATCATTGTTCTAAAGTATCAATGCAATAAGAATACGTTTGGTTGGTTTTCCATATTTATGTTGTTTTTACATAAAACAATGTCCATTTTAAACAAAAGAAACACACTTCGAGTGATACCCGCCACACCGTGCCTCATATTGAGTCCAGATTGACTTGTACACTTAACATATGACCCATGGATCATTGTACTGATGTATCAACAGAATCCATTTCTGATTGGTTTGTTTTCCATTAGACATTTGTTGTTTTAACTTAAAATGTTGTCCATTTCAAATAAAAGTGAGACACTTTGAGTGGTACCAGCCAAACCGTACCTCAGTTTGAGGCGCGATTGACTCTTACAAGTCACAAATGACCTATGGATTGTTGTGATAAAGTATCAACACAATCAGAATAAATTTGGTTGGTTTTCCATATGGCTATTATTTTTACATAAAATAGTGGCCTTTTCAAATAAAAGTGAGACACTTCAAGTGATACCCACCACACCGTGCCTCAGATTGAGTCGCGGTTAACTCGTACACGTCACAAATGACCCAACGAACGTTGTATGGATGTATCAATAGAATCCGAATGAGTTTGGTGAGTTTTCTGTATGACAGTTGTGGTTTTCACTTAAAATGTTGTCCATTTCAAATAAAAGTGAGACACTTTGAGTTATACCGGCCAAACCGTACCTTGGATTGAGACTCAGTTGACTCATACATGTCACAAATGACCCATGGATAATTTTTCTAAAGTTTTAACACAATAAAAATGCATTTAGTTGGTTTTACGTATGGATGTTCTTTTTATTTAAAACAGTGTCCATTTTAAACAAAATACAGACACTTCGAGTGATACCCACCACACCGTGCCTCAAATTTATCCAGGGTTTAATCATACATGTCACAAATAACCAATGGATCGTTTCCATGATGTATCAATTGAATCCGAATGAGTTTGGTCGGTTTTCCGTATGCCAGTTTTTGTTTTCTTTTAAAATGTTTTCCATTTCAAATAAAAGTGATACACTTTGAGTGGTACTGGCCAAAACATGCCTCAGATTGAGGTTTGGTTGACTCATACACATCACAAATGACCCATGGATCATTGTGCTAAGGTATCAACAAAATAAGAATAAATTTGGTTAGTTTTCTGTATGGATGTTGTTTTTACTTAAAACAACGTCCATTTTTAACAAAAGACAGACACTTCAAGTGATACCCACCACACTGTGCCTTGGATTGAGTCGGGGATGACCCGTACAGCTCACAAATGACCCATGGATCATTGTCATAAAGTATCAAAATAATCGGAATGCGTTTGGTCAGTTTTTCATATTCCATTAGTTGTTTCACTTAAAATGTTGTCCATTTCAAATAAAAGTGAGACACTTTGAGTGGTACCGGCCAAACTGTGCCTCGGATTGAGGCATGGTTGACTCGTACCCGTCACAAATAACCCATGGATCGTTGTTCTAAAGTATCAACACAATCAAAATATGTTTGTTCATTTTTATGTATGGCTATTGTTTTTAAATAAAATATTGTCCATTTTGATCAGAAGACAGACACTTCAGGTGATACCAACCACACTGTGACTCAGATTGAGTCATGGTTGACTTCTACACATCAGAAATGACCCATGAATCTTTTTCCTGAAGTATCAATAGAATCCGGATGCGTTTGGTCAGTTTTCTATATGTCAGTTGTTGTTTTCACATAAAATGTCTTCCATTTCATTTAAAAGTGAGACACTTTGAGTGGTACCGGCCAAAACGTGCCTCAGATTGAGGCGCGGTTGACAACTTGTACACATCCCAAATGACTAGAATGAATATGTTTGGATTATATAGTTTAGGATAAGTTTCAAATAGGTATTACCTGGGTTTCATTTAATAATATATTTAACTATATTTTTATCATGAAACTTTACTCATGTAAAATAATCTAGAGTTTCTGATGTTGGAGAAAGTGAGGCATACTCTTCCAGAGTTCTCCAACCACTTTGTTGAGTTGGTGAATCTTGCACTAGATCTTTTCAAAAATAATTACATAAAAGCTAGTAGGTTTGATATGGGACTAAGGGACAATGTTTGGTTGATGCTAGTTCTTTTTATCCTTCCAACCTTCCTGGTGGTATTGGATAATGTTTATTTTTCTAACGAAGGCATATTTGGAATGATAGACTTGGGAGGAGCCTTAGTGGATGAAATAATTATTCAATGTTCTTATTTTAGTTATAAAAGGAAGGGAAAAAGTGTCCAATATTTTGTCAAAAATAAATAGTTATACTAAATTTCAAAATATCCATACCAGAGTGAAAAACCAGGTTAAAAAATAAAGAGTTATACAGAATTCAAAAATGTAATGGATCAATCTACCCCTAATCACCATCACCATCTCCACTGTCATCATCAGCCTCCTCCTCACATCCATCTTTGTCCTCATCGTTATCCTCATCATCATCCCCATGCTCATCCTCAACCACATCCTTGCCCTCGGCCCCATCCTCTCCCTCTACCCCATCCTCACCCTCATCCTCATCCTCATCATCTCCCACGTCCTCATCCTCATCCTCTACCTCGGCCCCATACTCTCCCTCGTTTGAACATGTTCTTCCAACTCTGTGACCCTTTTATCTGACTGCCTTGCATCCTCCTTGATCTGTTCCTACTTGGTGGTACTATAATGGATACCTGGAGAGGACCAATACCTCGTCGAGACTATATTCCTACCAGGTCGGCAGCGTACTCGACTAGAGTGCTCATCTCCCAAAACCTGATATAAATGATCATTTGGCTCTAAATTGTCAGTCTCCTGGGAATCAAGGGCCTCTAAAGCATCCTGTTAAAAATATTAATAAATTATTAAATTTGAAAATAGATATTAAGCTTTGTAATAAACGAAATAAAACTTACAATCATTTCTTTTGTCGGTTCATTAACGGAAATTACATCTTTCTTCCTTCTACCCGAGAAAAAGAATTTTTCTCGAGGAATATGTCCTTCAATATTCAATTTGTGGTTTTGTATTTAAATTGAAAATATAAATTACAAAATTTTAGTAAAACAAATAAAAAGGGAAATCCCTAAAGAAAAATTATAAACAACTATACCATACCTGCTGCCTTTCATTATCTGACATAGTAGTGCGCCTCAAACTGTGGAGGTATTTCTTTGAATAAATGTTTTTTTGATTTTTCAGAAGATTCCTAAAAACATTTTAATAAGAATTAAGATAATATTAATGAAAAATATGAAAACATTCATTTAAATACCTCAAATGAGATTAATACCTTAAATTTGGAAGTCACCCAATGGGTAATCATTTGGCGATATTTCTTTATCTGGCAGTAATCCATGATAGGTAATGTCTCCAACTCCATTCCCACTATATCACACAAGAAAACATACAACTCATGCTTATATGCTCTCAAAACAGCTCCTTGATCCTTTAAAGGCACTGGTCATGTACCTTCACCATCAGGGAAGTTAAACCAAAGCTGACACCCAATAGATTAATTCATATAAATACAAAAAAATACTAGATTAAATCCAATAGATTTTTTACCCATATTTATGCCCATGCATTATCATTCACTTCATGTGGAAGATGTCTCCAAGAGATAGGGATGACCAGAATGATGTTGGAGTACTTGGAATGTGTCACCATAAAACACCGATATTCCTGCCTAGATTTATCAATCATATGTCCATCATCATTGTATTCAACCATCAACTGTGTCTTGCGGTTCCATACGGCACGCAAGTGAGTACGCCCCCTCCCCCACCTCTTATCAGTTGATGAATATGTTTTTAAAGAAAAAATATTAGTACAAGTTATAATAAACATAAATTATGGTATAAAAATTAGTTAGAGGTATATAAATATACATGTGGTATTCGAATCAATGGGATTCCCTGGATGTGCATAAGATGAAGGAATATTCTGTACAAGTGGAGTGTCCCTCAGTGTATGCTCCTCAGCCACATACTATGTCAGTGGAGGGGTCGAAGAAGTTGGAATATAATAGCTCAGAGATAATAAACCAGAAGAAAAAGTTGATGGCATAGATATCTGGCCAACAGGTAGTGTAAACATCAGAGGCCTAAATATCCCGTGTGTCCCTAAAGACACACCAGGATTAAAATGGGGCATAGAAGATACGTTTGTGGTAGGCACATAGTCCAATCAGGTACGACTAGTGGATCATCTAACTCTCGCACCACGAGCCCTCATACCACTGGCCTCAGTACTGGGACCACCAGATGATCATCTAACTCTGACACCACCCCCCTCCTACCAACGACCTCGGTACTGGGAGCATTATCAGGCTCCTCATCGGATATCTCTCTTCTTGGGGGTGGATCGTGAAGAAAATTTGACACAAAATTAAACACATGATATTATAAGTTATTGAAAAATAT
Organism: Viscum album; assembly: GCA_963277665.1. Classification (NCBI taxonomy): domain Eukaryota; kingdom Viridiplantae; phylum Streptophyta; class Magnoliopsida; order Santalales; family Viscaceae; genus Viscum; species Viscum album. The sequence continues at coordinate 1,922,537,175 of OY728122.1, read as the reverse complement.
ATATTTGAAATAAAATACTCACAATAGGGATGAGTGGAGGAATTCCCATCTGTGTCATGCGATGATTATTTTACGTCATCTTTTTCCATCACCTCTCTTCAATGGGTGTCATTTCTTGCAATGAAAACAAATATAGATTTAATTAGAAATAGACAACTAATGTGTAACCCAAAAAAATATAGAAAAACCATTCTAATAATAAACACAAAGAAATAGATGATTTCTGGTGGTTTGAAGGTAAGTACGAGGATACACACTCTGAATTATGTAGTTGAAACATGTTGGTGAGAACATGACAGTATGATTCTATATATTTCCCACCACAACTTCGAGTTCACAATCAACTCTGAAAATTAAGCTATTGGAGTCATCATAAGTAATAAACAGATTTCTTCTAGTTTTAGTAAATATAGTGTCAACTTCATCATCACAATCATCTAAAACATTTTTGGGATTTACTTCAATAATTACACTGAATTTAGGATGACGATGATCTTTGACATAAAAAATATGCTTCACCATTGATACCAATACATATGGTTCATCAGTGGCAAGAGTGCAAGTCATGTCAATAACTCGAAATCAACAATCATCAATAAATGTTCCTTGCCTCGTCATTGAATCAAACCATTGACATTTCATCATCGTGACTCGACCAAGCGAGTAATAAAACAAAATAATTATTTTCACCATGACTACACAATAAGCTACATTTTCATAACGATGTCTATTAACTGATGAACTGGCATAACAATCTGTTGTGGAAGTTGGAATAACACCATCATGTTGTGTTCTAATTTTTCTTGCTTTATTAATGATAATAAATTTATATCCATTGATCACAATGGATTTTCCAGCACGAACCATGGTATTAGGACCAAAAGGAAAAGCTCTTATTTCATTATAAACAGAGTCTACAGACAAAATTAATACCTGAAATATAATCAAGTAGTAAAAATGATTAAATATTATTTTTATTTAGTTAGTACATAAATATTTTTACCTTCAATTTCAACCAAGCAGAAAACCCTTTGCTATGAAAAGTATCTTTCCTTCTCAAAGATAATGAATGTTGCTTTCTATATATCAACAATTTATGTTCCCTGTAGATAAAAATAATAATAGTTTAACATATATTTATATTTACAAGAGATAAGATAAGAGATACTTGTACAATTTACTTACTTGATATACTCATCGAACAAATCACAATAGAACAACACTGTGCAATGTGCCATCTCTTTCCCTTCAAGGCTTAATTCGTCAATGTATATGATCCTTGAATTCCTCCTATCTGAGGAAGTGATGGAAAAATGGGTTCAATTTTCTCATACTGTTCTTCTCCATTTCTCATTGGTATGTTTATTCTCATAGTAAGATCAGAAAAATACATTGAGTAGAAATCCATACATTCATGAGCCAAGTAACCATTCATGGTAGGGCCTTCGGGATAATTCATATTCCAAACATTTGATCTCAATATGTACATGTTTCTTTCAGTTGGATACATCCATCGGAAAGCAACAGGTCCTCTAAGAAGTATTTCGGTCAGAAGATGGACAGTCAGATGAAAAATGCATAAAAAAAATTATGGAGGGAATAGTTTCTCTAACTCACACAAAATTAATGGTCTCTCTGCAAACAGTTTTTACACGAAGGATTTGGACAACTTCTTAGCCCATAGATCTCTAAAAAACATCACAATTGAATAACTGAGACTCTTACATTATTGGAAAAGTTATAACCGATTGCTACTGGAATGAACTCATGCAAAACGACGTGATAATCACAAGTCTTCAAAGATTGTTTCTTCAAATATTTTCTATTGAAATGTTTTGATATATTTATTAAACATCCAAAAGGAACATTAATATTCTCTAGTGCTTCAAGAATTTTATTTTTTTCAGCAGGTGTAATTACATAAGAACCACATGGAACTTGCCATTTACTTTCCCTGATATAGACAGGATGCAATTCTGGTATGATACGCCAATCTACCATGTAATTACAAGATTAAAAATCATCATTTTTCTTCCCCTTTACATTTAGAAGAATCGAAAGAAACATTTGACATATATTCTTCTCAATGGGCATTACGTCTAAACAAAGACGTGACAACATGGTTGACCAATACGACAACTAAAAGAATATACTCTTCTTCTTCCAATTGTAACTGGTACCATTGGAAATTTTTTTCCTCTTTCTAGATTTCATTACACCCTTCCCAAATGAAGAACTAAAATCCTTCATTTCATTAAGCACATTTGTTCCATACATACATTGAGGTGGATCTTCAGTCTCCATGGTATTGTCAAATCTTTGACGATTGTTTCTATATGGATGGTTCATTGGAAAAAAATCTTCGATGTCCCATAAAACTAAAACTACGATGATATTTCTGTCTTCTCATTCGAGTATTCTTTATACAAACAGGGCATGACAATTTTCTTTTTATGCTCTATCCAGACATCATTGCATAAGCAGGAAAATCATTGATCGTCTACATAATTGCATCAAACATATGAAATATGTCTTTCAATCATGAATCATATGTAGGCATACTCACATCCCAAAGAATATTCAACACATTTATTTAAGTTTTAATGTATACATCTATATCATTTTCGGGATCAGAAGGGATATAGATCAGTATACTGAAGAAAGTGTAAGGGTTTTTCATACACAACCGTGGGGGATGGTTATAAATGTATATGAAAACCAGCCATGTGTTGTGCGAAGTAAGAATATGCCCAAATGGATTAAAATTGTAACATGAAAGACCTAGTCTCACATTACGCACATCGGCTGAAAATTAAGGATATCGAGAATCAAATATCTTCCATGAAAATCCAGCTGCATGGTCAACCAACTCTTCATTATTCTTTTTTCCCTCAATGTCATGCCATCTCTTTTTTACTGATATTTCATCAGACAAGAAAAGTTTATGTAATCTGGGGATCAATGAAAGGATCCACATTACTTTTTGTGGCACACGAGATGGTGTTCCATCAATTTTTGGCTTCTATCAGGAGGTTCCACATTTGATATGATCATTTCGTTTAGTAGATTCCTCCCAAAATAAGCTGCAATCATTCGGGAAAGCATGATTGTTTTTTTTTGAGAATCAATGTTCATCAACTAACTTCCATGCAATATAGTGGTTTGAGGTAATTTCTACATCATCTGGAAGTAAGACCATCAAGAAGGTAAGAGTGTAATTAATCGCAGTATTTTAAATCACATACGTAGATTTCCCATGAAACATTCCGATTCAAAATTCCAACCTTTTCATTTTACCACATTACTAATATACTAGAGTTGTCACAACATCATTCAATTTTTTCACCCTATCAACATCATCATTTTCATTGGATGCATCATGTGTTCTTATATTGAAATCATGTTGGCTGGACATCCGTTCCTTCTAATTATTCTGAATAAATGGAAACTGATTATATATCAAACTCTCCAATTCAATCCTATCATTTGGATCATCAACATTTTGAGATACCATTTTCTCTCTATTCTGATACCACACATAATAGTTTTTTTGGAAACCATATTTGGTTATATGATAGCGAACTTCTTCATGACTCAACCATGGTATTCCACCGCAATTAAAACATGGGAAGTGTATGCGAAATCTATCTGAAGCCTTTTCAAATGAAAAATCTAAAAAGATATTCTAATTATTTTGAGAATCAGTTGAAATCCGATAAGTTTCATACATCCAACTTCTATCCAGTCTGTAAAAAAATTTCAATATGTAATTTCAAAGCAATTCAATAAAATTGAAATTCAATCAAAAATATGTTTAGTTAAATGACAATTGTTTACTTTAAATAAATTCATAAGACACATTACTCTATATGAGAATAATATTATGAAATAAAACAAAATACAGTGTATATAGGAAAATAAGATACATAATTTCTAATGCTTATATTCAAGGATTTCCCAGTAAGATATCAGAAGTGGATCAAGGAATACATATCATTAAGGGTCTTATTGGGAGTACATGAGTTGTATACCTTAACTTCTTTAGGGATATCAGGATGAGGAGTAGGATGAGGATCAGATCAAATGTAGTTATGGCCTCATCATGTTTTACCTTAAACATCAATTAATGGATCCTAGGTTTGGGTCCATAGATCATAGGTTGGTATGGTCTCTTCATTGAATCATGTCACAATTGATTTTGGAGAGGGACCTTCAATTGTTATAGGTATGGATTTGATTAGAAACACCTATAAAAAGGATATCAAGGAATCGTGACGTCCCAAACTAGGATGCCACTCATTAGTGACCCGGACCCAGATGTCCACTCATTGGAGAGGGACCTTCAAATTCTATTGTGTTTTATCTCACATACGAATAATGATTTTTGGGTTGTTCGGGGTCCAGCGAGGAGGGTGGTGGGCTGTCCTGGGTCCAGGGAGGAGGGTGGGGGGATGTCCATGTTCAAGGAAAATGGGGGTTGTCCTGAGACCTAAAAGGTGGGTGGGGGACTATCCGGGGTCCAGGGAGGAGGGGGGCTCTCCAGGGTCTAGGAAGGAGGGTGGGGGACTGTCCGGGGTCCAAGGGGGATGGTGGGGGGCTGTCTAGGGTCCAGGAAGTGGGGGGGGGGGGGGGGTTGTCCTGGGTGGACCTCAAAACACTGAATGGGGTTCCACTCTATAGTTCTGAGAATATATTATCCAATGCTAAAAAGATTCCTCCTGTAAACATGAAAACTTTAAATCAGTGCCTACTATAATTTCATGAAATTTAAGGGATATGTGTTTTGTGAAAAGACTATACATTACAGTGATGTTTGTGAATGATGGTTTTTTTCCCAAATGTGTATGGAATTCTGTAATGAGGATGATTTCTTCCTTTTAACCAATGTTATAATTTATGTTTAGGAAGAATTCTTTCATTTGACCAGTGATCTAGTTTATTTTTATGTGAGGTGAGTTAGAAACCATGTTAGGCATGCAATTTGAACATGGGTTCTTCAATTTAACTATGTAGTCTTGAATTTTAGGGACGAAAGTGTTATGACTAAACTAATTACTACCTACTCTATAGTATGGCCAACACATCATGTGGGAACACCCATAAAACAAAGCCATGTCTAAATGGGATTTTATCAGCACCGCGTATGGCCAGACATACTTTTCACCATAAGGGATTGGCCATGTATAGTTACATGGCTAACCAAGTCATGTACTGTGTGTACATTCCCATGTACATTTCCAGGACACTAGATTATCGTAGACACCATGTCAACCGTTATACACACCATGTGAACCCTTATACCATATCATCATTATTAAAACCATTAATAACAACTTATTAAACAACATCACATGTCAAAGATAATCAAATTGAACAGAAATCAATAATAATATTTGATATATCATGTAAAATGAAGTCATACTATCTTAAATCCTAAATGATCACCCACAACCATGATTAATGACCACAAAGATCCCCTTTCGGCCAAATAAAAAGTGAAAACAAAAACACGTAGTTACAGAAAACAACTTCATTTGTGTGAAAAATAATAATCTCATAGTCCTATTGATATTTGAACCCCACAATCACGATTTTCGAGATGAACTTGTATCCATGAAACCACATGAGAAGCACAATTCAATACATGTGTTTTTTTATTTTCCCAATCATTTTGAGGAACCCCAAATTAGTGAAAATGTTTATTGTGTTTTAAAAAGGTAATTGACTAACTCTTGTATGATGTTGAAGGAAGAATGATTAATGGTTATATTTGGAAAACTAATATTCATTAATATTACGAATTTGACATTATGTGAATTAGTTTCACGAAGATGGAAGAAGTACTATGTGGGAAAAGGAGAGTTCCCACTGAGAGTTCCCTTTGTAGATATTTTATTCATAAAGAACATTGGATTGTATGGTTAAGTATTCCTTATTTATTTTGTGAAGAATAATTTTGGACCACATACTATTTTGCAATGTTCAAGAAGATACTCCATATGTTCTATTGTGCAAAGGATAAGTGAACAGTGTGTCATTTTTTAGACATATAGTTTTTTATAGAAACATGACACATACGTGTTTTGAAATAAACATAGTCTACAAAAATTCATATGAATAAGATCTTCATGTTTGACATGATATTAATGAAAGGAGTGATTTTAATGAAATACTGTGAATAAATATTACAAAAAATATTTTATGAGTTCATATACATGAACCTGTAATATTTGAAGCATTAAGATTAAAAAAAATATGATTATTTAAAATTATAACACTAGAAATAGACACCATTCCATTATAAATGTATATGGGTAATGAAAACATTAGTCGGACAATGTGTACACCGATGTAGTTATTTGAGTACAAAATTCGTCGAGTAGTGATTAATAAAATTTTCCAAAATCCCTAGAAATAAGGAATAACGATATCATTGAGAATAGAAGTATATCATTGAGAAGATGTGGAAGGATATCCTTGAGAAGAGGTGAGAGGATTCTAACATGGAATCTGACCAGATGGAAGAGTTTCACCTGTGCTGGGGCTTCTCAAGGGATTCGGGGAGTCGGGCAATGCTTCTGGGAGTCGCACAATCTACCTCTGGAATCAGGGGGTGTCACCTGCCTTAGTCGAATTTGGGGGTTTATTTTCCCAATGGTTATTAAAAATTGTTGTGAAAACAATGATTTCCCAATGGTTTCATCAAACAATTGGGAAAAGTGAATCAAACTACATCTTTAAAAATTGTTTATGAAAACCGTGTGTAAAGATCACCTATACCAACAGTTCAAAAGAACCTTTGGTATACAAGTGTTGGTAAAAGAATTATTTACAGTAGTGAAAGATCAAATTAATTTATTCTATTATTATTATAATATAACTTATTAGTATTTACATATCTATTTTATGATGATTATTTTATGGGGTATATTGCCGAAAATTTAACATGTTTTTAATTTATTTCATATCGATTTTCCTTCTTTGAGATAAAAGACATGTTATGCCAATATATTATTTTGTGGATTGTATATAATGCCTATTGAAATTTTATATCAGGAATATTTATATTTTAATTGTGTTTTGTGAATCAAGAAATTTTATTCTTTCTTGGGGAGTACGATTTAATGTTATTAAAGTGTTAACAGTTAATGGCTACAATCTCATAGTCCATCAGGATTGTTTATCATTTTTCTCCCATTAATGAAATCATATAAATTGTTTCTCAAGAACATCCATGAATATACTACTCATATTGTAATTATTGTGAACCAATTAATTTTACAATTTTATACTCTTTTTAATTTATTTAATTAAGAAAATATTTTTTTTGAAAATTTAAATTTACATCCCTTTTTAGTCTGAAATCATTTTTCTTCGAAAATGATGTTTTCAAATAATTTTTTCAAAAATGATATAATAATTTCCCATAATATTGAAATGAAACAATTACCCATGTTTCACCATTTAAAAAAATTATTTTTAAAATATATATTTTTATAATCTTTTGATCGAGGAACTTTTATAAAGATCTATGTTGGAAAAGGAATATTCACCATGTACAAATTTATCCTCCACCATGGTAATCCTTCATTTAAACTATCAATTTGAACCTTATAAGATTAATTTTTATAAAAATTTATTTTATTAAATTTATTAACATTCAATGTTTTAAAAGTGGGTTTCCAACAAAAATATTTTCAAAAAAGTTTTAATATTGATGATGTTCATAAAATGATTTTAAAATATTACATTCATAGTTTTAAAAGCTATTATTAACAAAAATGGGTTTTCAATGATGTTTTAAATTTAAAATGTGTTTTAAATGTTTTCTAAGTTACTTTATAAATTTTCAATTTTATTAACAACGAATATGGTTTTAAAAAGGCTTTATGTTTAAAAAATAGTTATACAAAGAATAAAGGATATTTTCCTCAAGAAACGTTTTAAATGAAATGGTAAATATTTGTTTGTAAGAAAAGTGTTTCTAAAAGGGATTTATGAAAACTATTTTAGACAAATTATATTTAAATAAGGAAATTTCTCATGTGATATTTCAAAATCTATCTCAATATAAGATGATATAATTTATTATATTTTCTACTTTACTATGGATATTATCAAACAATATCATTCATATTCAATCGTGAATGTATTATTTTTAGATGAAATGAGGTTTATGAAACTCATTCCTCTTCCATGGGTTAAATAATTTTGAAACCCATTTCTTTTCAAGGTTCATTATTTTAGGAAATTATTATATAATATACCTATTTTAAATAAGTAATTTTACGATAAAATGTTATGATACCCATTTCATTTGATGGGATATGATTTGATGTTTATGAAACATGTATGATTTTATTAATCATCATATGATGGAAGTTTTATTATCTTATGGAACATTTATATATTATTTGAATATGTAATGGGTAGATCCTGTATCATCATCCAATACAACGGGTAAATATTTATATGTCAGGATATAATTATGAGAATCATGTTGAGGAGTATGATTCAGTAGGGGGTGATGGGGGAACCCAGTCAACTATAAAAAGAAGGGAAACCTGATCTTGTAGAGACCAAAGCTATACTTACATGGAAATTACAATACTTTTTCGGAATACGTAATACCTAACAAAAAAAAGACACCCATGGACCGTAGTAGTATAGTGTGTTTGGAAACTCAGAACATAATTTTCTAATCATGGTAAAAGATCATCTACATCTCCCATAAAGATCTTCCCATTTTGTTTTCTTTCATAAAACCTTTCCTTATATCTCGGGGAAAAGAAAAAATAAAAATAGTGACCTCAAATTCTCATTAAGGGTGAACATGGATAAAATAAAACAAACCATATACATTTGAACTTAAAAACATGAACATAATGTTTAGACATAAAAATATTGAGTTTTGAAAAACAATATTGGAAGTACGTAAGGAATATATCATAAAGGAACATCAATAGTGTGAAAATAGCATGGGAATAAAACATGTAATCATGGTAAACCATTAAGCACATGATATAATTTCCATAGTAGCCAAGGAATTGCTACCAAGTCCATAATAGTGGAAAACTTCTATTAGTGAACCGGGTTTACTTGCCATTCCATCCCTGTATTACTGAACTAGATTTACATGTCGTTCCAGCCATGTTTTTCTAATGAGGTATTAATCTTTATCCAATACATTGGAGGGAGTTATAGGTCGCACCCATATCATAATGAAATCATTCTTTTGTGTGCCACAAAATAAACATATATCATTTATCATAACCCAAAGAATAATATGGGTTTATAAACATCATATCATCATAACATAATCTATATAAAACAAATGGATATCATTTTATTATAAGAAAAATAAAACCATGTAAATAATAGAGACATTATACTTGGAACATAAACAGACTAAATAATGTCATCTTAGGTGGAAAATTGATTTGATAAAACACTTGAAATGAATTCTTGAGGAAAATATCCTTTATTCTTCAAAATCATTTTCTTTTCACAAAATTACATGAAAATTAAAAGGAAAAGAATGTTTATTGAAAATAATAATGAAATGTTTTAGGGGAATCTTAATTAAAATAAGGCGTTATGAAACCGTAAAAATCAGTTCATTCTGTATAAGTTAAAAAAACATTCTCTATGTACTTTTATCGAAAATTTCAAAAAGTACATTGTATGGTAAACAAAAGAAAGATTCCATCCATACCATGTGGTAAAAGTAAACAATGGGAAAAATTAATTTAGAAATACATGGAAGACTAGTAAACATTTTATGAAAATAGTTTTAAAAGTCATGGGCATGGATGAAAAAAATAACCCCAGTAAATACTTAAGAATAAACAATCTCAGATAAGAACGAGATTGGAATAATTATCCCTTACCTTAGGTCTGATTGCTTTGTACGTATATGAAACTCCATTATAATGATTTAAATAATGTTATTGACTTATTCTAGAATCATATTTATTTTTATGATATCATATATGGTCATATTCTTATTGGTTTATTAGTAACATTTCACTGATACTCATTTTTTGGGTGTTAACCATTTTATGTTATTATTCATGTTTTCTAGAATAATTTATTGTTCCTATTTTTAGGTTATAGTTATATCACTTACAGAATTTTATTGGTATATATAATATTAATTCATTCAATTCATTTATATAATAATTTTTCAATGAAGATAATGTAGAATGAATTTTATCACATTGTGGAGATGGTAGGCTGTACGTACGCAGGAGAGATAATATCATTTCCATGATTGTGGAATTCTATTGAATTGTATGGAGTATAATATTTTAGAATCAATATCACTTTAAAATAATCACATATATTAATTTATACCATCATTATACCCATTAAAGTATGTTGGTGATGAAAAAGATTACACCACGGCATGGAGATGGTATTCTGTATGTTCGCACGTGCGGTGATTTCATTTTTCATAGGATGGGTAGAAGGTGACATAGGGTTGATTCATATTTATAAAAACATATCAGTACATTAGTGATACAAATGTTATTAATTTATTATGAAACAACTAAAGAAGAGGATGTAGAAGAACAAATAAATTTGAATGAATCGGTATAAGGTATTACCTCTTCCTTGAAGTGTCTTCTTTAAACTTCCTCTTAGGGCACTAGAGTTGGTCTTTGAAGAAGACCAGGACCTCGATAATATAACTAGAGAGTATGAGAAGGGCTATTGGACGGTTTTTACTGAGCTGTAGGGTTCAAATGGGGTGAAGAGTATATGGAGGAGGTGCCCTTTTATAAGAGAGTAGAGGGGCACTTTTAGAAACCTCCAAAATATAAATTTATAATAAACTCAAACCCCACATTAAAACTTTCAAAATAACTCAAAATATAATATTATTTGAGATAGGGTTGTAATCACATAATCCAATAAAATTTATACATGTTTTGATGTTATTTTAAACATTATCATTTTGATTTATTCTATTTTAATCAATTTTATTTTATTTGTGGTAATAATATTCTAATTTTTTAATTTTTATAAATACCTAATTATGTGTTTTTAATTTTCCATAATTAGATACATTGTAAAATTTTAGACCATAAAATTTTCAATTTTTAATTTTTTAATATTTTTTTATTTTTAAAGGATTTAATAATATGTTATTTTTATAAAACATCAATAGTATCAATTTTGACACTATTTATTTATTTGAATATAAATAAAATCTACACAAAAGATATATTCAAACCAAAATATTTAATATATTCCTATAATATCTCATTCTTCTATAAAATTGGTGTATAACATTAATTAGTTCATATAACATTTATTTTAATATTTTTAAAACCATTTATTTTATATTTCTCTTAAGAAAATAATTTCTACAATAGTTTTGTATATTTATTTATTCTACTTAGTTGTTGCATAAAAATTAAAATTAAAATACTATGATTAATATAAATCTAATAAATTTCATAAGAACACTTTCTGTTGAATTTATCTTCTAATAAAACCAAATTTTAAAATGGTATCTTTATTGGATTCTGAAGGTGACAACTTTGACATCCTTTGAAATAAAATAATATAAATGTCATTATGTATATTATTTGGATCCAAATGGTCCAAAAGTCTATAATTACCTTATTATGGTGTATATATACTCAACCAGTAGTTTTGGTCAAGTGTTTGGGCCTTTGGTGGGTATTATCATTTTAATAAATACTATATTATTGTTTTTTCAGAAAATAAATAATTCTTGCACCATTAATGTATAAGTTATTAAGGTAATTATATCATTCTTAAAAATTACAACTAAAATACCATGATGAAGAAAAACCTTTTATCTTTTAAATGAGTACTTATAATAGAATATATATTCTATATATCCTAATATTAAAAATACTTTAATTGTTAAAGAAGGAGTGAGATATATTTCAGTTTCTTTAAAAAAAATTAAAGGTCTTAATCACATTCAAGTGGGTTATAAAAGATACCATTTCAACCCAAATATATTACAATATTAAATATAATCAGCCAATTATATTAATAAAAGTGTTAGGGAAATTTTATAATATTATTCTTACCCTTAATTACCTGATTTACCTTTAACTATAGTAAATAAAAGATACCATAGTAACTATTCATAATTTTATAAATAAAAGGTAGCCTATTAACATAATTTGGACCTAATGATTACAAATATAGAATCCATTTTTGTAAATTCAATATACATAGGTTTCAGTATTTAATTTAAAATTAATCCCGCTGTTGAGAAAACAGGTTTTAAAAGTTAAAACATTGCAAAATATTGAAATGTGTTTACCTATTAATTCAATGTAAAATTAATGATAATGACTTACATTATGTTAAATGGTAAAAATATATTCTATTTATACTTTAAAACCATTCAATATTATAGTTTATCCAAATAAATTATCTTGATTAAAATTTTTTAAATTAAAATTTAGCGTATTTTTAATATACATCAAAATATGAAAGTTAACAGAAAAATATTAAAAAATTATCCAAATTATATTTTTATATACATATTGAAATTAATGAGTTTATTTTATCAAATTGATCTCATAAACATGTCAAAAACTATATTTAAAGTGGTGGCACCATCAAAAGGTGGAAAAAATGAATTTTTAGAAAAAATACTTAATTTACCTGAGAAATTTATTTTGTTCTCATACTATGTTCTAGAATATGTGTATGATGAATTTGATTATTAAAAAAATTCAAAATTTTGTAAATAATATTCATAACGGCTAGTTCATAATAATTTTATTACAATATATCATTGTTTAGTGAAACTCAGTATTGCGTACAACAAATGCTATTGAGGAAGGTCGCTTTTGTATGTAACACATGCCAAGAATAGTGTTTATGTATACTAAAAGATAATACGGTGTTACGTATAGTTCAAGATAATCTCGGTGTATCGTAAACCACAAGACATTAAAGAAATTAAAAGAATTATTTCTCATAAAATCTCATGGTGTTACATATCTAATATTGGAATATTGGGAAATAGAATCCACTATAAGGAAAGGATTGTGACTAGGGATGATGGTGTGTTCCACCAAGTTGATGTAGTCCCCATGATGTTCTATGATAGGTTTTTTCAATGAGCCATAACTTATAGGTAATGTTCTTATATGTTTATGTGAATACCATAAGTCTATGTCTTACGCCAACATTATTCTCTCACGAATCATTTTAATTTATTCCCTTATGATTCATGTATTATGAAGATCCAATAATTTTAAATTAATCCTTTATATTATAGTAGATATGAATGGTTTTATCTTATAATGACATTTCCATGTTCTCGTTCCCTTACATGCAATACTAGGCTTATGTATCTCCCTTATTTACAGTTTTTGAGAAACTAATAAAAACCCTTTTTATGTGTCCTTTCCACATATTGTGAATATATATATGACGTATGATATGTTTATGATGGGTGATAGACATGAAGAAACTCTTTGGGGGTAATTTAGCTCACTTCTGTACATGTGTTTATGTTTACGCATTTCCAAAGGCACTAAAAATATTGTATTTGGGAATTTGTTTGTGTAATACATAGTGTTTAAGGAAAATATGATGTTATTTAAATCTTTATTAAGTTTTATTTTTTGTAAACTAATACTATAAACCTCCAATTCATGATTCTTAGAGCCACACGTGACCCCATAAGAATCATAATGGAGGACCTAATCCTCTCTAACAATATTTATTATTGAGGGAGTAATATCTTTAGTTGAGGACCTAATCCACACCATAGATCAATGAAATTGGAGTAACACTATGTAGATAGAAGACAAAAAAATATATAGTATGGGGGAGTATTTACTGCAAATGTATTGGATGCGGTGGAATAATAATGTTGGAGAGTTAGGGGAGTGCAGATGATAAAATCTCTTTGATGATCGAACCTAATCACTGCAATTAGCCAAATATCACTAGAAGAAGAATCCCACTAATATCACCTCATACCATTGGTATGATTCCAAAATGAAGGCTGATATGTCTCAACTAGTCCCAGAGGGGCTTTTTGAGTAGGCAGGGGTTGGCAACTAGCACTGAGTAGGCATATCCCACAAATGTGAGTAATTCTCCTAAGTAACTTTACACATGCACACATCTCCATGAACAAAAATGTTATAATTTAAAAAATACAATTAAATTATTCTTGCGTACACTAATATCCCAAACACTGAGTACGATAGTAGGAAATTGGAATGTAAATAGGGCTAGAATACTATCACAACAATATAATGAGTCTATAAAGAAGATTCACATGTTCTTAAAACACATCCATAGAAAACCCTACATGAATGGTAGGTGTAGGAAAACTTTCTGATGCATTAGGTGAACAACTCATTTTTTTATCAATCTAAGCACCACCTGCTCCTGGTCCAACTAGGACTCCTTCAAATCATATATCATCTACATAAGAAACAACAGGTGAAGACGAATCCCCTGTAAGGGTGAGTAAAACAATACTCAGTGGGACACCCCTAAAATAAAAAAGAATTCAACAAAGGAATACATGAAATATACACAAAGTAAATACACAAAGTTCAGTCAGCTCACATATGTATATTTCTATAGAATACCTTTTATGAATATTCCTAATATGATCAATCTATTGAGAAACACTGTCTCCATGAGACACACATTCTCTATAAGACACAAAGTCTTTGTTAGATGCACAGTCTCTGTAAGACGAAAAATCTCGGTTACCCACAGAGTCTTGATAAGACACAGAGTCTCAGTGAGACACATATTCTCAATAAATTACACATGCTCGGTAAGACACATAGTCTTTATGTGATACACACAGCTCGTAGTTCACACATATTTTTTGTCACAAAATCTCTAGATCACACAACTTCTATGTCACATAGCTTCTAGGTCATTGTCAGCCATAAGATACTGCTCATAGCACTCTCGTTCATGGAGAACCTACAACATGATCCATTAGGATGTATGAAAACATAAAAAGAACTCATTTAGAGTTACTTAATAGGATTTCTTATTAAAAGGGTCCCAATTCCACAAAAAGATCATCAAACGGATACATGGTTTGAATGTTATTGCTATTTTTATAACTAGGGTCTCACATGAGTCTAGTACAGGTCCAACCCCGACCCACCGGACCCGAGCCAACCTATCTACCAACCTAACCCAGTCTAACCGACCTAACATAGTGTATTATTGTATGAACTGGACCAGCCCACAGGGCTACTGGGTCATGCATGCTAGGATGTTTGAGCGGCTGATTACCCTGGTCCGACCCCACTGCAAGTTGGTTTGCTACACTGCACATGATCCTCCAGGTCTACGTACATCCCGTATAGCCTGTAGTTTAACAACCATTGTGGGCTCCTCAAGCGGTCACTGAGTTGTGTTAAACCTAACCACCATGTATGAGGCCTCACCTCTCCATGTTTGTTGGTCAACATTGTGGCCTCTTTCCATGTCCTGGTCCCCCTACGACATTCCACCTTCCATCGACCATGTCGTCGACAACCTCACCCAGCCATCTCACTGACCACCTTGATTGTAACCCATGGACCCACTATCCCTCACCTGATCCTTCCAAATCCACCACCTCCAACTGTTGTCGTGCTCCTCCACCTTGCGCTTCCATGAGAAACTATCCTGAAAAAATCATGGTGTGCTTTCCATCGCTCTTCTGTTGTGACGTCGCTGTTTCAGATACTCTATATCAGATCCTTACGCCGTGAATTGGGGGATCAAGGGGTGATTTTTCACAAGGGGGTTTCTTTGGAGGGGAGAATATAGAGAAGACACAAAGAACACAATAGATTTAGGGGAGAGAATAAATTCACATGAAAACTAGATGAATGGAACTTGGACCTTTTTTGTTTTCACCTCAATTATCTCTTGTTAGAAGAAACAAAAAAGAAGGATATAAATCCCATAGATCTATCTTCCATTTAAATTTATGGAAACATAACACCCATCCCAGAAGCAATTGAACTATATATCAACCTATTCATGGATTTTTCTACGTTAATAATCAAATTTATGAATTTGGAATGAATTAATGAGAAACAACTGCACCAAGTGTTTGGTTTTGTAGTTGAAAAATGGAGAAGCTAATTCTTCATCATCCATCAATCCATTGTTCTTCGATCCAAGTCTCGATCTTTGATCTGAATTTTTCATCAAAATAACATCCTTATCATTATATTAGTGGAATTATAGGGTTATGGTGATAACCATGGATTCTTGAAAAACTCTAATATAAAAAAATAATGTCACTTCATCAAAATATTTTTTTTAATAAATACATTATTGACGATACATATGAAAACTAACATTCCTGGACATCTCGTGTTAGTAGATGTTAGGGATTACCTATATAAGATTCTCTACTATGAACCCAAAAGTGCCCTCAGGTTTTTTATTAGGGAACTTAGTTTGTAGTAATTCTAGTTTTAAAGAAAAATTTCCTGCACACATTATTAAAACCCAAAAAAGATTATCAATTTGATCTAGGAACCCTATGCCTTGGAATCACAATCAGTATTATTGTCTGCTATCAATATTTTCTCAATTAATTTATAAACCAAAATTTTAGAAATTATGAATCATTATATTCTCACCAACTTGGGCCTTTATTTCCCTGAAATCCAAAACAAGTGATTCTAAATAAAAAGATGAGGGTACTAAGTAGGAATTTGAGCATCCCTCTCGCATGTTCTCTCCTAGAGATTCTCGTGCCGCCACCAAATGCACAGTACAGGAATTGACTTCCCAGGAGGGGTACTCACCTATTGATCCTCAATATTTACTAGTTAGTCTGAAAAAGTCTCCCCGTCATCATTGTAAATCTCTCCCTATAAGATGATCTATGATGGATCATGCACGCCACTCCTCACCTATGAAACATGGAAGCCATCATGTACTCGATGCAACTGTAGGGTTTGAGCTACGAAGTTTTCCACCTCTATAACTCTACACTATATCTGAAGAGGGCCGATGAACCTCAGAGGTAGCTTGTTGCCCTGGCCAAATCTCTATATTTTGTGTCGAAGAGTGTTTCGAAGGAACACATGGTATCTCTCCTCAAACACAAATGGCCTCTGTCTCTAGTTATAATATGACTCCTGATGGCACTGTGTAGTCTTCATTTTCTCCAAGATGACCTGTACCTTCCCTGTAGTCACCTGCACCAACACCAGGCCCATGATTGCTGACTCTCTTAGGATCATCCACAAAAGTGGTGACCTTCATGGTCTCCCATACAAGTCCCAAAAGGGATCCATACAAATGGTGGAGTTGTGGATGTTTTATACACAAAATACACTAGTTGTATGTGATCCCCCCAACTGAGTCCAAAATCTTGGATGCAAGCATGATGTATATCTTCCATAACTTGAATAGTTTGATCGGTCTAGAAATCTTTCTATGGATGAAATGTCATGGTGAAGTTGATCTGAGTCCCAAATTCCTCCCACCATCCCTTCTATAATAGGGACGTGAAAGGAGAATCATGATTTGAATTGATCTTCGATGGTACTCTATGGGGTCAAATTATCTCCTGCACAAAGAGGCATCCTAATCTCTCTATTGACCCCCTCTACAAGATATGTATGAATTGGGATGACTTCTTGAGTTAGTAAATGTCCGCATATATGGCATTGTGTCCCTTGGATGTGTGTGGTAAACCCGTCACAAATTCCATTGATATACCCAACCACTTGCATTCAGACACCTTATGGGGTTGGGTCCTGACCGTTGAAACTTGGTGCTCAGCCTACACTTTCGGTAAAGTGAGGCATCTATAAATAAACTCTACCCCACCTATCATTATCCTCAGCCACCAAAACTGATTTTTGAGGTCATGGAACTTATAAGGAACACCCGAATGTACCACAAAACGGGATGTATGGAACTCCCTCAAGGACCACCTATCATAATTCCACTGGAACCACTGTGAATTATATGAAAAGAAAAATATGTCCCCACCTTTCAAATATCCATCAGGGTCATGACTAGTAGATATCTGAGAAATAAGGTCTTATAGTCAGTATCCCCATGTTGTGCCTCCATGACTTTCTATAAGATTGGTGGGGTGACAACCATCGAATAGAGGTAAGCTGTGACATATTCATCCAAAAATGATATATGCAATGCAGGTAACTAGTCTGACATCTTTCTCAAAAACTGCAAGACAAATAACTTATTGAGAGCTTCTACCATGATCTTACCCTTACAAGGAGTATTGAAATTCTAAAATTCATAGTCCTGAAGGAATTCTACCCATAAACACTATCTCATTTTTAGATCTTTTTGAGAGGATATATACTTGAGTCTCTTGTGATCAAAGTAGACCTTAAACTACTTGCCCATCAGGTAGGGTCGCCAAATTTTAACTACGAAGACTACCATAGCTAGCTCAAGATCTTGGGTTTCATTGTTCTTCTCATGTTGGCTCAACTGGAATGAATCATAGGAAATCACCACATTCCACTAAATCAGGTCACAGTGAAGACCAGTCCATGATGAGTCAATGAAAACAACAAACTTAGCACCCTCCACTAGAAATATCGAGAATGCAGAACTTATAAATAACCACCTGACATACTAAAAACTCTAATGTAACGTCTTCATCCACATGAAATGATACCCCTTCCATGTCAAATCCATCAAGGGTTATAATACTCTATAATATTCATGTAAAATCCTCTAGTAATATCTCTCTAGACTAGGGAAACTCCTCACCTAGGTTACACTTTAGGTGGTTCGCAAGTAAGAAACACTTCAATATTTGCTGGATCCACTACTACTCTAGAAACTGAAATTATGTTTCCTATGAAATGGACCAATTGAATCCATAACAAACACTTAGATATATTACCATAAATTTGGTTCTCTCAGAGCATGTCCCGGACCATCCACAAGTGTTTTTAATGCTCCACCTTAGATGCCAAGTACACTATATTAACATTAATGAAGAAAACCATAAACTAATCTATGTAATGCTGGATGATCCAGTTCATCAGTCCCATGAATTCTATTGGAGAATTAATCACACCAAAAGTCCTCAAAATGTACTCATTGTGGTCATACCGACACCTGAAATCTGTATTCAGAACATCTTCATCTTGTACCTATAGTAGGTGATAACCCATTATATGGTCCATCTTCGGGAAACACCTCATTCCATTCAACTGATCAAAGAGGTCATTAGTAATCAGTAGTTGATGCTTGTTCTTTAGGGACACCTGGTTCAGGCACCGAATGTCCACACATAACCTCAATCTCTCATCTACCTTCTTGGAAAACAAAAATGGGGTTGCCCCAGGTGAAACACTAGGTATAACTAATCCCTTCCTCTGTAGGTCCTCTAAATATACCCTCCGCTCACGAAGCTCTATGGAAGCCATCCAAAATGCATGTGTATATACTGATGTCGTCCAGGGGTGTAGATAAATACATAAGTATACATCTCTGTAGGGAGGTAATATTGGAACATCCTCAGGAAAGACATCCTCATACTCCACCACAACTTTAGGAAAATGAGGACTCCTATCATCAACTACACCATGTAAGAGGTTATCCATATAGTGAGTAATAAGATGCATGCTCTTATGAGTATGTCTCTCCTTCATTATATTCTTTTCCTTTACACCAACAATTGAATATTTTTCCCATCACTATAGACACACAAAACTTTGTGCCTAAAATAACCAATATGAGCTTGGACTATGGATAACAAGTCAATACTGAGATTGATGTCTTAAGGCCCCATCTCCACTAACAAGAGATCCCACCTAAAAATTTCACCTCCAAGTGTACGCTCACACTATCAGCAGTAGTGTGTGATCATAGAATCCTCTCCCATTGGAGTCTCTAACTGTTTGGTCTGAGTCAATGGTTCCACCAGATTCTTCGAACCCCAAATAAGGTTTTTGGGAAGAGTGGAATGACTATCACCTATGAATATCAAATATAGGGTGGAAAATAAATATATCATAGAACTAATCATCCTTGGAGAACCATGGCTATAAGACTCCATCACCTATAACTATCCTCATCCATGTCCAATAGCTCATTGAGCATGGGGTGGACCACCTTGGGGTGGTGTTGGTAACACACCAAACCTCTTCCAACATCCTACATCTCTACCTACTCCTCTTCCATTTACACTACCTAGAAGACCACCCATCTCATGCCTCCTACTCTACCTAGGTGGTCCCTAGAATGTCACCAGATCATCTATATGTTGAGTAGGGAAATCTCAATCCATATTTCCCAGACCGCCACATGAGTAACACATATTCTTCATGAGATGATGAGCTCTACCTTATGAGGCTTGTTCCACTGATCCAATGTCCTGCGGATATCCTCTAGTGTTCATTACCCACATGGGTCCCTACTTTTGCTTTCAGATACCCATCACCGAAAACTCTTCTACTTGGTGCCCGCTGGTTTCTCCCACTACTAGTGTCTTTTCCACTAGAAACCTCTCTACTAGTAGAGCATTCTCAATTACCCAAACATATTATGGAATGATAAGTGATATAATAGATTCCATGATCACCCAGTATATCCCCTACTCAAAGGTCCAATATCTGAAGAACGAGTCTCACACCATATCCACTGAGTAGCGAGAACGATAAGAAAACCTCACCGAGTACTCTACCACATTCTGACCGCCATGCTACAGATGCAGGAGATCTTAGAAGCACATTGATCAAAAAATAGCTAGAAAAACCTCCTCCTTAAAGAGACACTTGATATCCCCCCTTGAGTGAGTCCCCACATCTTGTGTCTAGGTCACTAAAGTCAACCATATCCCTAATTATCCCTCAAGAAGACTGGTGACTTGGAAATATGTCTGGTCGGAAGGCATTCCTAGAAGGCAGATGACATGTGTGACTACCTCCAACCAATTCTCAGCTACCTAGGGGTCTGTCTCACCCCAAAACCTAGGAGGTATCTACCTCTATAATTCATGCAAGACACTCAGCCAGCGTGCATCCACCATCGGTAGCACTGTTAATAATTTCCGGTCGACAACTGGTTGTATCACTAGTACACCACCCGGAGGTGCTAAATCTGGTATATGGAGTATCTCCAACACATGTTCCTATAAAAATACTTCATTTCTTGAAAAATAATACTCGTGATAATGTAATTGAATCATGGCTAGCTACCTTCGTTGAGGCATCCTATAATTAAATAAGATTAACCACTATAAATAGAGTATACCTAGTGAGCTGAATCAATAAATACATGAGAACACATCCAAATCCTATAGGATTAATGTTCCATTTTTTCCCTAAACCCATTTTTTTATTGTACCAAGTCAAATAGTAGGTGCCTAGAGTTCTAGTGTATGGATAAAAATGCCTCCACACCAACACTATATTCTCTTTACTAAAAGACAAACAAGAAACTCTTGAAACTCTTTCCACAGACCAACCTCATAGAATCTCAGTCATTTATATAAAACTAACCCCCTCTGATAGCACTCTACCATGGCCCATCCTAGAGGTGCCTATGCCGTGACTCCCCCAATAATGCCTCTAAAAATCTAGGGTCTAGATACAAGCACCAATTAGGCATAACCCACAAATGTGAGGGATTTTACTCTATACCTATACACACAAACACACATATCTCCAAGCCCAAAATGTTGAAATGTAAAAACACCAAGTAAACTGTGCATTTAAACACTACGATCCCCACTACATAGTAAGATAATATGATACTAGAATGTAATCAAGTCCAAAATACATTCCCTTAAAAATAAAGAGTCTAAAAAGTGAATGAAAAAGTTCCTGAAACTCATCTATAGAAAACCCTATCGGAATGGACGGTGTAGGATAGTTGTCTGAAGTCATAGGAGCACACATTGTCTGTCTGATCTCTCTAAGCCCCATGGTTCCTGGTCTACCTAGGAATCAATGAATGTGTTTATCATCTTTACAAGACATGAAACATATGAGTGAATCCCATGAATGGGTGAGTAATATAATACTCAGTAGGACACCCCGAAACCACAAAGTAATACCCCTAATATATACATGAATTATACCAAAATGGAAATACACGAAATACTGTTGGCTCACAATGGTATATGTCTACAACATAAATTCTATGAATGTCCAAATATCCTAATCCTATTTAGGAACACTGTATCCACGATAAATATTTTCTCTATAAGACATAAAATCATGTTAAAATAGATAGTCTTGGTAAGTTTCACTAAATGGCACAGTCATGGACACTCTCTAAAGAAGTGTGATTTTTGGGTACTTAGGTGCAACAGAGTGGATGACCAAGGTCATCTCTCAAAGGAAGTAAATTTGACAACTTATTAAGGTTGTTTTGAAAATAACATAACATTGAATAATAACAGTACTTGAAAGGATGTTGGGGGTTGTTTAGAATTCATAATTCTATAAGAAGTTTTCAGGATGATGATTGTATAATTTTATTTGTTTTTATTTTTGAAATAATGTTCGATTAAAAATACACAACAACAGGATGTTTTTTAGAAAATATTTTAAATCACATAATAAATCTAAATCTAAAATTTCAATCATTTATTAATAATTATAATTTAAATTAATATCCACTTAATTATGATCCCTTACTTTTTGAAATCCAGAACCCTACGATAATTAAATTTTCCACAAATATGAAGTGAATTTAACCCTAGGCTAACTTTGGAACATGCAATCACATCACACAAATTTGATTGGTGCAATATAGTTAGATTATGTTTATTGGTAATTTAAGGCACATATCCTCTCTAGAAATTATAATTAATTGATTTTAGGTATTATATTTGAACACTAAAAGTTTATCCCATGTGGTTTTGAATTACCAATTGAGTTTGTGCCCTCATTATTCACACAATTCTCGACCTCGCGTGATTTGTGTTTATTGTTCAATTGTTTTATTAGGTTCATTTAAATTAATAACACAATTAATAGATCATATTATTTGAATCACATTAGATCATTTATTGGAAATAAATTAATGAAGGAATTAAGGGGTAGATGGATTACTAAAAAGAACTACTCTTCTATGGGTGGTGTAGTCATCGTAGAAATATTTTTCATTTTTAATGGTTTGGAGAGGATAAAACCCAATAACTCATATACTCTGGATTCTAGCCCAATTAGGAAGATTAAAAAAGGAATAAATTTAAACAAAATAGGAGAAAAATGAATAATGAAAATATGAACAAATAACTTTGTTACACAAACCGAAGCATTAGAACCCAAAGATGAAGAAGAAGGCTTCGTCGGATTGATCCTTGCATCACGAGATACCCTTGTTGAAATGCCTATAGAATTGGAGTGAATACACTTCTACTATTCCCTAAACATTATAATTCACGTCATAAACCCTGCAAATAAAAAAACTAATTTATAGAGTGGAGGGGAGGCTGTGTTTAAAGAGGTTTCTATTGTGAATGGGGAATCTCGGCCAAATATTTTAATCCAACGTCCACCACATATTTGACGTCCAAAATGTGTGAACCGACTATTCATCCCAGATAATAATTTATGGAAAATTGCGTTGGAGAAAGAATACAAATATTTGGGACCAATCCAAGCTATTATGGAGAAGTTATGTCCCATATATAGAACCAATGTCCAATCTAGCAGGCCCAACACACCTTTGACTTAAGGGTCTATTTATTCCAACCAAATGCATGGTTTAAATCCAATTTCCTGAATAAAAGTTGTATCCAATTAATTTGGGAACATATTTAAATAATTTCATGTTCAAATAATAAATATTAAAAATATTTATCATCGAAATACTATAGTTAACTATAAAGGGTAAAACATGAATTTCCATCAAACTTTAAAATGAATGTTCTAATCCCAAATATTTTATAAATAAACTTATTTAACATAATGTGAGGAAATTTTATCTTTTATTATCAAATAAAATATTAAATAAAAATATCTTTTATCAACTCAACTACACTTACCTTTTTACGATCCTGGGAAAAACCTCATATCATGTATTCGAAAAAAAATGTTACAGGGTATGCATATTCAAATTTCTCAATCCACAGTGAAAATATAGGAAATGTATGAATCAAATAAAGAGTCAATATAAATAATGATAAATTCATAGTCTCATAAACTGTGTCAAAACAAAATCTAGGGATATTCATAACAGCAATCATAGTGAAACAAGTCATGGCTCTACCATGCCACTAATTCTCCACGTATGTGTGTGTGCCAACCATTCCAATCATGCCTCTCCATCATTTATCTAGTATATTAAGGTAAATAAAAACATTTATTCTTACCTGATTATATTCCACCAAACCTCTTCAACTTCCTTTGAAATAAAATTCCTAATCCCACTAATTTAAGCATTCCCAGAAGTCAAACCATGAGCTACCCAACTAAATATCCCAACATGTTGTACATTTCTTCACTCCCCTCTTTATTGGATTGTTTTTTATTTATTATTATGTTTTTTAAATTTTTTAGAGGGAGTACAATAGTCAGATATTAGGTGTACCCACACAAGTCCATCAGGTACAATGATGGAAACGATGAGAAGAGAAACGAACGTATGGAAAAATTATGTTATAAGATAAAAAGGACTAGTTACACTGAATATACATTCAATTAGGTAAGAGAAACTCACAAGTCTTGATTGTGTGAATGATTTGGTGTAGCAATCAATGAAATAATTTACCATGAACAAATATCACAAATAATGATGTCAAAATCAAAAAGTTTTTAAAATGACACAACCATTCATATCATTGACAACTTCAATTTTTATAAAATTCAACCCTTGGTGATGAAATATTACTCATGATTATATTTCTACCATTGATTTTGAAAACATGAAATTTTCATATGTTCCACAAGAGATCGTTTCAAGATATAATTGTTTCTTTTTTATTGAGTTTTTTTATTTTTATTGGTTTTTATAAAATTTTAACCAAAGACTAAATAAAAAATACACATAAAACACACAAATGAAAATCCTAAATATCTAACCCAAAATGTTGTCCCCTCCCCCACAATTAAAATATTTCATTTTCCTCAATGTGAACCTATGATATGAAATATGCAAATCAAATTTATAATTTTAATTATTTCAATGAATATAAAATTGAAAGGGTTAGGAACAACCT
Organism: Viscum album; assembly: GCA_963277665.1. NCBI lineage: Eukaryota > Viridiplantae > Streptophyta > Magnoliopsida > Santalales > Viscaceae > Viscum > Viscum album. The sequence goes on along the minus strand of OY728122.1, from coordinate 1,922,512,007 downwards.
GATATTCTCAAGTAATGATGGTGTCTTGTAGTATGATTAAATCCCCTACATCAGTAGGATGTCCATAAATGTATTTATAAAATCATTTACTATTGACCATAAAGCTCCTTCTAGTTCCCTCTTGTGCGATCTCCACTGATCCATAAGGAAAAACATTAGTCACAGTATAAGGACCTAACCACCTAGAATGGAACATACCAGGAATCATCTTTAGTCATGAACTATAAAGAAATAAATTCTCTCCAATTTGAAATTATCTTTTATGGACCATTTTTCCATGAATTTCTTTTTATATTTCCTTGTAGAGCCTTGAGTTCTCATATGAAGACAATCGAATCTCCTAAAGCTCATGAATTTTCAGCTTCCTTTGGATTCCATCTTCGGCCAAATCCATGTTACATATTTTATAACCTAATAATCCTAATTATCAACTTCCATGGGTAGATGACATTATTTCCCAAAAACAATCCGAAATGGGGAAATAACAGTTGGGTTCTTGTATGTTGTCCTATAAGACCACAATGAATCATCAAAGCGCTTGCTCTAATCCTTCCTATTTGGATGCATGGTGTTCTCCAAATTTTGTTATAACTCCCTATTTGAAACCTCAGTCGGGCCATTTGATTGGGGGTGGTACGATTTTGATTTTTTGTTTTTCACCCCATACATCTGAAGGAGGGAAAAAATTATGATTGTAGAAGTGTGTCACATGGTCATTGATGGTGGCCTTTGGTACTCCAAACATACAAAAAATGTGTGTCTTGATAAAGTCCTCTACAACCTGAGAATCATTTGTCCTGATGGGAATAACCACCACCCATTTACTAACATAATCAAAAGCAACCAAAATATTAAAAATCCAAATGAACTAGAAAAGGGACCCATAAAATCGATGCCCCACAAATCGAAAATCTCACAAAATAATACGGTTAATTGGAGCATCTTCTGTCTCTGAAAAATATTACCTGTGTGTTGGAAACATGAGCACACCATACAATACACATGAGATTCATAGATTAAACTAGGACAATACAATATAGAGACCAAAACATTAATACCTGTGAGTAGGGGTCCAAATTTCCCACCACAAGCAAGTGTATGAAATAATTGCAGAACAGAATCAAACTCATGATCAGGAACACAACTCATAATAACGTTGTCCATACACATGTGCCATATATAGGGATCATCCCACACATAAAATATAGAATCACTCTTTAATTTTTGTACTTGACGTTACATTAAATTTTTAGGAATTTCAAAGGTCACATGGTAGTTCACTAAATCTGCATACCAATGATGTGTACCTAAGATGGAATAAATATTCTCATCAGGGAAATATTCATGAAGTGGTACCAATTCCAAGGTGTCATCCTCTAGTGTGTGAGTGAGCCTACTCATGTGGTTAGCCATAAGGCTTTGCAACCCCTTCTTTTCCTTTATCTAAATATCATATTCTTGAAGTAGGAGAATCCATCAGATAAGTATGGGATTTGCGTATGGCTTCTTCAAGAGGTACCACTATGCTTCATGGTAAAAAACAACTACATTAGAGGGCAATAAATATGAATGTAATTTATCTAATGAAAATATGAAAGAATAAAACTCCTTTTTTGTGGTTGTGTAATTTAATTGTGTTGAATCTAGTGTCCTTTTTGAATATGAAATCACTTGTGAATGACCCTCCACCCTATGAGATAAGATAGCCCCAACTGCGAAGTTGTAGGCGTTACACATAAGCTCAAAAGGAAGCTCCCACTGTGGGGGCTGTATAATAGGTGGAGTGGTCATTCACTTCATTAGATCACCAAAGTAAGTCCTTCAAAAAATATCAATCATAAAATCATAATGCTTTTGAAGTAATCATTACATAGGAAGAGAAATCAAACTAAAATCATTGATGAATCACCGATAAAATCCTGCACACCCTATGAAAGATCTAACATCATGCACACATGAAGGATAGGGTAAGGTTGAAATGATATTTACCATAGAACTATCAACCTCTTTCCCATGTTTCGACACTACATGCCCTAAGACAATCCCATCCTCTACTATGAAATGACACTTTTAAATGTTTAAGAGAAGATTCTTCTCAATACAATGATTCATAACCTTTACCAAACTAGAAATAAAATAATAAAATGAAGCCCCATAGAATATAAAATTATCCATAAATACCTCCATGAAGGCCTCAATAAAATAAAATAAAATACTCACCATCCATCTCTGGAAGGTACCCCGGGAATTGCAAAGTTTAAATGGCATCTTCAGGTAGGAAAATATTTCAAATGGAGAAGTTAATGTTGTCTTCTATTGATCATCCGAAGCAATAGTGACCTAAAAATATCAAGAAAATCCATCCAAGAAATAATAGTGTTTTTCTATTTACTCTCTCATGCATCTGATCAATAAATGAAAGCCGGAAATGGTCTTTGCGAGTAGATTGATTTTTTTTCCTATAAACAATACACACAAAAAAACTAGTTTTCAAACTAATTGGAACAAACTCACCATTCCATTTTTTAACAGTAGTAACACCAATTTTCATAGGCACAACCAGAATAGGACATAACAAATGGGAATTTGAAATCGGATAAATTATACCTGCCTCGAGAAATTTTTCAAACTCTTTTTTAACAACTTCCAGAAGGTTTGGGTTGAGTCTCCTTTATGGATTCCTAAACGGTTTATCCCCATCCTCTAAAAGAATCCTATGCATAAAAATGGAGGGGCTAATACCTGATATGTCATCCAAGGTCCACCTGATTGCCTTAATATTCTCCATCAAAGGAGTCAAATTTTTTTGTTCATGTTCAAAAGGGAGATTGTTAGCAATGAATATAGGTAATTTCTCACCTCTTAACAAGTATGTGTATTTGAGATTTGGTGAAAATGGATTGAGTTCCAATGTAGGGGGTGATGTATGGATGGATAAATTAAATAAACTTATATATGTGCACAATAAACATCAGTATCGGATTATACATCAAAACAATTAGAGAATAAATCATCAAATCCATCATCATACTGAACAGCCATGTCCTAATCAGAGATCAAAAGATCAAAATTATAATACAAATCCATTTCAAAATATAATCTAAGAGAGTCTTATGCATTAGAAATAGGTGTGGATGTACTCTTAGACATCAAACTAGAACCAATACTCATAATCTCCCTAAACAAAGGAAAATAAAATTAAATGGGGTTTTTATTTTGTGGGACAAAAAAGGAGATAAAAAATGGTGAATGGTCCTATGAGGGGTACATCATGGAGTCCATAACATTATATATCATAACCTCATTCCCAAACACCATGGAAAGTGTAATCTCATTGACATTTAAGATTATTGTTTGTAGTTTTGAGGAAGGGTCTATCGATGATAATGGGATAATGAGAACTTACCTGATCATCCTCCATGTTAAGCATGTAGAAATCTGCTGGAATGATCATGTCTCTTACCCGGACAAGTACCTCCTCAAGGAATCTTGCTGGATATGCTATAGATGTATTCTCCAACTTCACCACCTCTCTTTTCATCTTCAACTCACCAATATGTAAAGAATATAATATAGAGTGATTCGTCAAATTTATGGAATCTCCTTAATCACATAAAGAATCAGAAAAGTGTAACTACCCTACGTTGTAAGGGATGGGGAATGTCCCATGTTCCTTATACTTTGTTGGTATGACTAGATTTGGTGTAATGAGTGTTGACAAATTCCTTCTAATATTGATCCTCTCATTTTCCTTGAGTCCTCTTATATTTGTACAATATTCATTTAAGAATTTGGCATACCTTGGTATTTACATAATAGCCTCGATCAAGGGAATGTTTATCTCCAAATGCTTGAATGTGTCCAAAACATCCTTTTTCATTCCCTACTCATCCATATTATTGGTTTGAACAACCCTATTTAGAAATGGAAGGGGTTTATGAGAAACTTCATTAATCTTTTTCTCACCTTTATCATTCTCCTTGGACTGCTCATCAGTCGGTTTTGAATGAGGATTTTCTAGAGTTGAGGTGAATTCCGATGGAACAATATGTGCAGATATATCAGTTTCTTTCATACCACTTCTCAATGTGATGGAAAAAACATTCCCCTAGGTATTTTGAGTAGGTTGGGAAGGGTGATTTCCATAATTCATATGTACGAGTTCCTGGAGGGAGGGGGAAATCTTGATCATTTGAGTCTTCAAATCCCTCAGCTCTAAAACGAGACTCTTCATCCCATTTTATTGATTAAGAACAATTTGCTTCAAAGGAAATCAGTGTAAGAATATACCTCTGGTTGATAGATCCCATCTTTTTTACTTGTTGATGGTTGAGCTTCAAATCGCCTTTGGGGTTGTTAGAAACCCTATTGGTAGGGTGGAGGTTGGTGGTAGTTTTGTTAAAATTGGGGGTCTTTATTGTAGTCCAGAGCCATACATCATTTCTGATTGATCCTTCCATACCTAGTTGTATATTGGTGGAATGGAATCGAACCTTGTTTTGGGGATATGGTCATTTTTGTTACAGATATGGAATCCTAGGAAATACTGCTATACAATATTCTATTTCTTGTAGTTGGGGGAAACAACCTATTGGATGGATTGACTCAGTGAAAATTCCATAAGGACTTGAATGGGGGGGATTGTGATTTATTTTGACCCAAAGAAATATGCCTCACCATTGTGGCAAATTATTCTAACTTGGTATCAAATAAATGACTCTCAGTTGAAGAATGACTTACCTGATGTACTCCCCTTACATGTGGTGCACCTCGATCGCCAAATTGTTTAGAGTTTTGTGCCATCTTTTTTATCAATTCATGTGTAGATACTTGTGTCTTGTCCAAAAAATCTCCTCTAGCTGTGACATCCACCATACTCCTCTCCCCAGGAGTGAGTATTTTATTGACGTATTGGATGATGAGTTCCTGACTGATTTGGTGATATCGGCGGCTTTCACAAAACTTCTTGAATCGCTCCCAATACATAAACATTGACTCCACGTGTGCTTTTTTAATCCCAGATATCTCATTACAAATGGAATTGGTTGTTGACGCTATAAAAAATCTCTGAATAAAAATACATTTCAAATCATTCTAACATGTTACATATTCAGGTTGTAAATAATACATCCTATTTTTTGCATCCCATCAAGTGAAAAGGGGAATGATCTTAGTTTTATTTGTTCTTCAAAAACATTTCTTGGTTTTATGGTTGATCAAACCACATTAAATTTATTAAGGTGTTTATTGGGATACCCACCATAGAGGCCGTGAAATTTTGGATGCCGATAAAATAACCCAGATTTCAGTTCAATGTCCGATTCGCGATTTGGGTATGCAATACAATTTGGTTGAGAGTTAATATCAGGTGCAACCCTTCTAGAATGGTTATATTAATTTTCTTTCCATTATATTCATCCATTGGTTTTTGTTTTATGTTTTAATTTGGTGTGTTTCCAATTTCAATGTTCTTGGAGTAGAGAAATTCTCCAACTGTTTGAATGTTGAAACTTCTTATAGACTGAGAATGTCTAATTTGTGCCCTAAGGCTACGTTCAATCTCAGGGTCAATATCTAAAATATCATCGAGTTTAGTTCATTTCATAAATCAAATAAAAATTAAAAGATGGAATGTGGCCCATATTAAAACAAAATTGAGAAGTTTGAATTGATCGTCCAAAAATAAGAAGAAGAAAGTAAAAGAAGAAAAAAACAATCAAGTTGGGTAAAGAAGGAAGAAAGAAGAGAAGAAGAGAATAAAATGTAAAATAAAATAAATTGATCTAATTGTTTGAAATAATTATTTTCCTCCCTAGAAACGACGCCAATTTGAAATTCATTTCTGTGGATTCTCTCAAATGACGTCTGATTTTTTGGTACCTTTGTGCCGTAGAGTGGTAGAACAATGTCGTCTTTCAAAGGAGGAAGTAAATTTGACAACTTATTAAAGGTATTTTGAAAATAAAATAAAATGGAATAATAACACTACTTGAAAGGATTTTGGTTTTTTTACCATTCATAAATCTAGAAGAAGTTTGCGGGAATTTGATTGAATAATTTTTTTTAATTTTTATTTTCGAAATAATGTTATATTAAAAAGGCACAATAAGAAGATGTTTTTGTAAAAAATATTTTCAAAGGAGTAATCAATATTACTATACCTATTAAATCAATTAATAATCATTTATAATTAAATTAATATCAACTTAAATATGATCCATCAATTTCATAAATCCCAAACCCAACGAGAATTATCTTTACAAAAAAGATGATGTGAATTTAACCCTATGCTAACTTCGAAACATGCAATCGCAGCACCCTACATTGATTGATGTCCTATGGTTAGATTATGGTCAATGGTAAATTAAGTCACATATCCTCACATTAAATTAGAATTAATTGATTGTATGGATTATATTTTAACATTAAAAATTGATCTTGTGTGGTTTTGAATTACTAATTATGTTCTCGCTCTCACAATTCACACAATTCTCGAGCTCACGTGATTTGGGTTTGTTGTTCAATCACTTGATTAGTTTCATTTAAATTAAGAACTAAATTAATAGATCATATTATGTGAATTATATTATCTCATTTATTCAAAATAAATGAAAGAATTACGAGATAGGTAGATTTATTACTAAAAAAATTACTCTTCCATGGGTGGTGTAGTCATCGTAGAAACGTTTTGATTTACAAAGGTTTAGAAATGGTATAACCCAGTATCTTTCTAATATTGATTCCTTACCAATTAGGACGACTAATATAATAATAAAGATGATAAAAACAGGAGAAAATAGAATAAATAAAATAATAAAAAATAAGTTTATTACACAAAGAAAAGCATTACAACACGAAGAAGAAGAAGAAGGCTTCATCGAAGGGATCCTTACTTCAAGAGAAAACCTAGTTGAAATTGTTGGATAATTACAGTGGATCCACATATACTCTTCCCTAGACTTTCTAATTAACATCCCAACCCATCCAAATGAGGGAAAAAATAATTTATTGAGTGGTGGGGAGGATTGGTTTTAAGAGGTTTCAAGTGTAAATGTGGAATATCGCCCAAATATTTTAAGCCGATTAGCACTGCCCATTTTGACCTCTAAAAGGAGTGAACCAGATGTTCTTCCATAAAAATATTTTTCAGAAATTTTTGGAGAGCTTATCTAAATATTTGGGCCCAATCCATTCTTGGATTAAGATGTTAAGGCCCAAATACAGATCCAATGTCTAATCTGGTGGGCCCAACCCACCTTAGACTTCATGGACTATTTAGTCCAACCAAATCCATGATTTAGTGATGATTTCATGATCCAAAGTTGTATCGTAATAGGTCAGGAAGACATTTAAAAGTTTTCATGTTAAAATAATTAATATTAAAATATTTATCTTTGAAATACTACAGTTCACTTTAAAGTGTAAAACTAGAATTTCAATAAAATTTTCAAAAGAACGTTCTAATCCAAAATATTTTATAAATAAACATATTTAACATAATATTTGTAAATTTAATCATTTAATATCAATATAATATTCATTAAAAATGTGTTTTTATTCTGTATAGTCTCGGTAATACACTCAATATTATTAAGACAAATAGTCCTGATAAGACACACCATCTCAATAAGACACAGTCTAAGTAAGACACATAGTTTCTGTGAGACCCAAAGTATCAATAAGTCACATTGTATCTACGTAATAAACATAGGTCATAAGTGACACATAATATTGGTCACGTAACTTCTAGGTCGCACATCCTCTAGTTCACACAACTTATTTGTCATAGCCAGCTTTAGGATTCTGCTCGTAGCATGCTTGTTTCTGTAGAACCAACTCCTCAAGCCATTAGTCCATATTCCAACCTAAAGAAAATACATACATAGAGTATCATAAAGGGACTTTATCAAAACTAGTTCCCCAATTCTGCAAAAGACATGTCAAATGGATACAATGTTTGAATGTTATGGTTTTTTTATAAAAGTATCCGACCTATGGAAGGTCTGGCTCCGAACCTACCTGGTTTGGCTGACTAGACCAAAACCGAACTAGTCTGGACTTCAGGGATAAGCCCAGTCTGGTCCAACCCAATCAATCATATCCTGCAGTTCTTGGCCCACTGGGTATGCTGGACTGCATCCCGTTGGAGCGTCCCGGCTCCCCATTGTTTAGCCAACATTGTGGGTAGGTTTGCTACACCACACAATGTCTAAAAAGACAACTTGCCTACCATTTTCCCCATAGCTAAATCGTTGTTGTGGGATCTTCCAGGGTGGAACTGATCCTCATTCTACCTGGTAGCTTCATATGTGACCTCCCCTTTCAGCATCCCTTGGTCAATTCCACAACCTCCTTCCATGGTCATCTCTCCTTTCTGTATTCAGCCTCCCGCCGGCTGCACCGCTACTATCCTCGCCCTATCGGCAGACCATTTTCCTGGACTTCCCCCTAGAACCACACCACCAAGCATGAACATACTAAATATAGTGCCTCTAGCTATTGTTATTCTACTCCACCTTACACTATCGTGCACCGCTATCATGATGAAATCAAGTTTCTCCTGTTGTTTCTCCTGTGCAGTGTCATCATGGGTTCATATATTTTATATTAGATTATTGCGCCCTAAATTTGGGGAACAATGGTTAATCATTCACTTTGGGGTTTCAAAGGTGTGGATAAGTAGAAGAATTTATTAATAACACAAGAGATTTAGGGGAGATAATAAATTCACATGAACACTAGAATAAAAAATCTTTTCCCTTTTTTGTGTCAGCCATGATTCATTTTTGTTAGAAGGAATAATTATGTTGGATAAAAATCAAGGAGATCTATCATCCATTTAAATCCATGAAAGTAAATAACCCACTCTGAAATTAATCGAACAGTGGATCAACCTCTTCATGGGCGGGTATTCAATCTTAATATAATTTAATAATGTGGAACGAATAATAATGAAACAACGCCCTACTAGGATTTTGGATCATATTTTGATGAAGGCTGATTTTGTGTCTTCATCATTAGACGATCTGTCAACCATTGATCCAAGTCTTGATCTCTGATCCGTTATCTATTTCATGGGAACTTATCTATCCTTTTCTTAAGGGAATTTAGAGTTCATGATGATAACCATGGATTCATGAAAAAAATTAAACAAAATTATTCTATGCATCAAAATAAAATATTTTTATTAAGTATTTTATTACTAATACGTCTAAAAACTAACTTTCATGGTTGACCCTTGTTAGTAGATGTTAGAACCCACTTAAGGAAATGTCGCTGTTATAAATGCAACGGTGCCCTAGGATTTTTGATCTCGAAATATTTTTAGAATCTATTCTTGTTTTAATGAAATATTATTTGCACGCTTTATTAAAAACTAATAATTTTTCATCGATTTTTTTAGGCACACAGGGCCTCGAAATCAAACCATGTCTTAGCGCATAGTATAATAATTTTTTGAATTGATTTATAAAAATAAAACATGTGAAAAACCAAGTTGTTACACAAAATCACATCCTATGTGGAATTATACATAGGAGAGGCTACTCTCAGGCAAAAAAATATATCCCTAAATATGGAGATATGAAAGGAATAGATTTTTTGGAAAAGTAAATAGTGTGTACATTGCATAATACAACATGTAACACCACTTGTGTTCCTATGAATGTACATCCATAAAAACATCATGGCTAGGAATGTTTCGAAAAACTCCATGTCTTTATAAGGACACAACATGGTTCCTCACCCAAGGTCCCAAACAAGTTTTCCCAACACATGTCCTTGCAACAATGTGTTATCACAAGTCATGTGGTCTAAGAAACATAGAGTTTGAAAATTAACATGGGATTATTCCATAGATTATATGGGAATATGAGAGACATGTTGTCTTCTCCTTCAAAATATATGTCATGTAATCAGTATTTTCAATGAAAATAATGTTTGGCCTCTCGTTCTTCATGTGATCACCAGATCTACCAAATCCACTTTTCTTCTCACCAACTAAGTCACCCAAATCCATTGAAATAAAAGGAAGGGACCTCTGATCAACAATTCCTAATCATTAGTGGCTGGAAATTGGGATTACATTCTACTGAGTGAAATTTTTCAAACCATTTAATTTAATTCAGTGTCCCTATACAAGTAACATTAATACACATAACACAGATCCACAACTATCCTTCCATAAAAAATAATTCATTGACTATTTGTAGATCCATAATGTTTTTTGGTGTTTGAGCACAGTCAAACAGGTCCAAAAATGTTGAATAATTTACATCTTGGACAATGATAAAGAAAATGAGGAACAATGGAATGAGATAGACAATAATAGGGTGTGATTTTCATTGGCAGATGTGATGCTAGCCATTGATAATAAAATAAGAAACTGTAAATGATGTCAAACATGAACATGATAAATAAATAAAGATATTATGTTGATAATCAATCAATGATAAGAAATTAATAACACAAGGGAAAAATCCAAAATATTAAAATCCATGTCTTGATAAATTATCTATTTTTGGTGATGAACACATTCATCAGTGATGTCACTAAGAATTTTGTTGTGTTCATCATTCTCCCATTTAATATCCTTGATCTGCTAATATTCTATTCATGATCCCATTTTCATTAACACCAATGGTGGTTTTCCTCCACCTCTCCTCTAAACTACCATTTTTAGGTGGATAAATATAAATTTTTCCATAAATATGAATTTATAGAGAGTATATCAAGTTTTAGGAATAATAAAAAATAAAAAATGTTGTCATTTAATTTATTTAAGACATGCACAAATGTTTTTCTTCCTTGTAATGTATGCTTCTAACCAAACCAAGGTTGCACATATGGAAAACCAAGATTTTTCTTAAATTTCGTCCTATATTTTCCATATAATATCATAGCCATTATAAAAAGAATTAATTCTGGAATGATGCAAGGTTGTACATTAATTATTGTAATATTAAAAATATATTACACTTGAGGTAATATCAAGCCAAAAACAAAATTTCATGTCTACTGAATAATAAAAAATTGTATATAAATATTGAATGGATCAAAATATGAATAACACAGTTCTAAATTATTCCTACATTTAAGTATTTAAAATTTGATAAGTGAAAGATACACGAATAAGTGAGGCTAATGGGCCCTCAACTAGCTCTCTTGCTTCTAGAATCACTTCTGAAAGATCCCATCCTGACAATGTAATCAGACTTGAGGAATGGTATACACATCCTAGGATCCTCTCATACCGATGTTTGACTTCCATTGGGTATTCTGAAAAGTAGGCTCTATCTTCAATTTCCATATCCCGCCAGTCATGTACGTGCTGCATTTCATGCACATGTCACCCCATCTATAGTACATGGAAGATGTTATACGACTTGTTCAACTATAGGGGTAAGTAAAAACAATAAGAAACATCAGAAAAACTTTGTAAGATATGGAATATCATGATGAACCTTGATTATAGCTTTCTTCCCTAACCAGATCTCCACATTCCACAATATCGGGAGACACTTTGGAAAATGTGATCTCTTTTCTCAAACATCATTTGAATATGTCCTATGTCTATATAATATTATTGTTGACTATGGGTTTTCATTTTATACGCATTTTATCCTAAATTTTTTTCCTCTATTACACTAGGTTTGTCCTAATAGGTTATATCTCAGAAATCTCAGTCCGAAAAAATGGTATCCCATAGTGTATCCTATAATGTACCTCAAATAGTTTTATGATGATTGTTCAGTGGTAGTTGCAATTATAGAAAATCTACACCACTGGAAATTTATCCTTCAATATTTTACCAAGGTCCAACACACAGGCTCTCCACATATCAACCAAAACATGGATGGTGTTTTGGTCTATCCATCCAATTAGTGCTGAAATTCCATTCTCAACTGTAAATAGGTCCCCAAAGCCTGTTATAAACCAATCCACAACCATGATGTGAACCGATAATCATGGATGAAGACTATAATCATTGGTACCCTTGGAATATAGATTATATCATGAACTTATAGACCACCAAATCTCTCAATCTAAGCCCACTACTGTAGGTAAAGAATGTGTACCAAATTGGTTGGTTGCATAATAATCTCCCAGATAGCATCATTGAATCCTGCATTCCACAAAATCCCCATTAAAAAATATTCTGATATTTTATCCCACTTATATCCTGCGATAAAAAGAGGTTGAGTCACACCATATTTAACATGTTGTTTTTTATTGACTTTCTAACATGTGATGCATCAAGATGTAAACTAGGAAACACTTAACCACATAAAAACCCACCATAAATACCACCAACGGTTTCTGTACATATTTTTAACTCCTGGATGTTATGATAATTGGGATTTATGAAGCCTCCTCATTGAATCCTCAAACAATGCAACATGACTACAATATGTCTATATAAAATGTTGAAATTTCTCAATACTAAAAAAAAATCAATCTAGTGTGTTCCTTATCGATATATGGTCACATTTAGCATCAAATGAAATTCCATGAAATTGACGCTATATAACATTATGTACAAGTGATGGAGTCTCCACCGATTAATAATTTTTTTTCCTTTCCAATCTACAATGGCTTTCAAATAAAAGGTCGACTACACAAACATGTTATCCACCAAGAGAGAATGATGTTTTATTTATAGGGAATCTATTACAATGTTACCCTTCCATGTTGTATAAACATTAATATGACATATTCCTATAGAAACTCCAGCCAAAACTTCTATCCAAGGTTTATATTTACATGCGTGAAGGTGTACCCATGAATATGTTGGTTTGAGCAAACAATGATGTAGTTAGCTGGAAGATATTACCACTACATCAGCCCAAAGAACACTAAAACTACCAACTTCATGTCATTGTTTTCATAATTATTCTCATGGGGTCTTATAAACCATGAACGTTAACCTATCCCTTCCTACCAATTCTTCAATATGATTCTCAAAATATCTATAGATAAATCACAATGTGAAATATAATTGAATTCATCCTATGGTAGTCTCAATAATAGATCAATGTTTGAAATCCTCTTCATCTACTCAAAGGATATCTTATACTATCCATCACAGGAAAATTAATAAGCATTCGGTGTTAAGAGAATAAAAGATTCTAAAATAATAGAATATTTTTCCATGATCGTGTAATTTTACCCTTCCAATCTGAGGATACTCTAATCCTCTAACTTACTCTTGGGTTGTTCCCAAGTATGAACTGTTTCATCCTTTTCTGAATCCATAGCTATATCATGCACAAAGATACCATACCATGGAAAGTTAAACTCTTGGATAAAAATCTAAATTTTAGTATCATAACATATATTTGGCGATTCAATACTAAATCTAAGATAATGCTTAAATTTTATTTATGATCCCCTTCAAAGGAAATGTAAATTAAACTTTCATTGATAATGATAATAATGAACCATTACAATGATTGATAGAAAATATATTTCATAAGTTCCCTGAAAATAGTGGGGGAATTAATTAAACCAATTGGTATGAAAAGAAACACATAATTCTAATAGAAAATTAATAATATCATTTTCTAAATACCATGCTCGTGAACTGTCAACTGATGGTAGCTGGACATGAGATCATTCATTAAGAACCAGCATGTTCCTTTAAACAAATTGATGATGAATTCAATCCATGTAAATGTTTACCTGTTATTATTTTAATATGTTTAGGTGATTTTAATCAATGTAAAGTCTCAAACCCTGATTATGGTTTTCAAAAGGAATAATAGAGATGTCTAGGGGGACACACTAAGTCAGATAAAACCCTTGTCAAAAAAGTCTTCCAACAACACCCATAGCTGCATAAGCTTATCTGGGGCCATCAGATATACAATAGAAGATATCAGTGTAGCCTTATTGTGAAATTCAATGAATGGGTCAATCTTTTAGGTTAGAGTTAGTCCCAACCCAGATTTTGGAAGGACTTCTATAAAATCATCCACTACCAATGGAATCCTAATGTATGAAGATATCACTACACCAAAGGACAAACTCGAATAGGTAAATGGTTATAGCTTCCAAATTAGATGACCAAATTTCTATTATATGAGGAACTTATTTCCTATAAATGAGAAGCTCACCCCAACAACACATAGGAATCTAATTCTCATATGCTAAAAATATATTAGATCTTTCACTACAAAAAATATTCAATACACCAGATGATGTTATAGGTTTCATCATAATAACAAATAGGTCCCATGAAAACCTCTCTCCACCAAGAAACAACTCACACTACTCCTAGAAGTGTGATATCAAAAAGTTAATCCCCATGGGAACCAATAGCCATAGATGACAGACCAAATTCACAAAAGAATATTTAGATTTCACTTAAGGGATATAGAGTTAACGTAATAAATTTCACATATTCCAATAAGTAATTGGGATATATTATATAGTACATCATTTTAAGCTCCAATAATATAATTGGACGCATGTTCAAATGCCTCCATAGATTGAAAATAACCCTACTTCCAACCCAATAATCATACTATGGTCCACCTGATCATGGTGGTGGGTGGAGATCAAAGCGTGATACTCTACTATTAGAACCTCCCTATATAGATTCCCCCACCCCTCTGTCATCATCACCTCTTCGAGGGCCACTATAAACATGGCTAAGTGATACATGATCACTATATTATGTCTTTTATGGGGGTAGATCCACTATATTTCCACCATCCACAATGTTACTGGTTTGTTCATCAAGATACATGTGGATTAACCAATCCCATTCATAGAATTTTCCAACTCTATGATAAATGTACCCTCTCTATTATTATTTCACTAAAGATCTCCATGTCTAAGTTTGTTCCCAAGTATACCTCCTACATCTGATTGATGAAACATTCTAGCTACTATGGAAGACTCAACAACATGGTGTCCACATCCTTCACTATATAGTCAATGTTACAATTCTAGGAATCTATCTTTCACAGAGATCCACTCTAGAACTCCACCATAAGTCAGAATTCATAATGAGACCATGTTGGCTCAAAAATTCCTATGTAGCCCCATTTCAAACTTATATTCTAAAAAGAATTATCTCAATTTATATTAAGATAGTATCATATAAGGCCAATAATCTCATAATATAATCAGTAAATGGAATACCTCCATATTGATGATTAAGATGCTCCCATATCTTCACATTGTAAAATGTTGAAGGTTTAAAGTGGAGGTACTACTACTCACTACTATGGTCCAAAATCGAGGGATGAAAATCCCATGTAGAGGACATACTTCAACCCAGAGCATCATGAATGGGTAACACCATTGCATTGATAGAGGACCCACACAGTATATAGTGTGGGGGAGTACTAAATATACCTATATATGATACATGGGAACTCATGTCATGATGTATTAGGGGAGAATAAGCCCTTAAATCACTCTAATGTTCAAAATATATCACATCCAATGTCCAATCATCTCTAGAAGAATCATCACATTTGTATCAAATTTGGATCCACATACGATGTGAAAATTTAGTCCACCATCACATCTTTTGAGGAATTCTACGTAGAGTATGCTACATTCTAGCCCAAATCTGAGTCTCCAATAAATTGATATGAAAGGTATAATTTTATGGTAAAAGTATAAGACGTGTACATCAAGGAACATGATTTGTAAAATTGACTAATTCCATAGGTGTGTTATTCATTATACCTGGATCAACAATCCATGTTCTTCAACAAAAAAATGATGTTATTATGACACACAATTTCCATAGAACTTGGGTCCAAGATATGATATCTGAATACAGGGCTTGACAGTTTAGGTAGTATCGCAAAGAGTATGGGCCTGAAGGTAGGGCATGTAATACTTGACTTGGGGAAAACCTGATAAACCATGAAATTAAGATAATGATGGATTGAGTTCATCTAGATTATATGGTGTGTAGTCAGGATATTTATAGACATGTTTTCTTGTCTCCCAATCTTCACCCACTTACTAGATTTTCCAAATTTTCCACTGTTAACTCCAATAGACTCACAAAATTTTACCACTATCATATGAAGGGACCCCATGTCATTTATTTCCCAGCCTTTAGTTTCCATAAATTTTGATTCCATTCTATCGAGTGAAATATTTCTCGCCTTCCATAACTATTTAGGGTCTTAATCTACGTAACCATTATTTTCATCCAACAAATACAATTAATTAATATATTTATCATTGAACGATATGTATTTTTCACATATTTACTAATTATGGAAATTTAATTATTCTCAAACAAGTCCAGAAATTTCCAATTGTTGACATAATGGGAAATGATGATGACCATGAATAATAGAGGTGGAATAAGTAGAGTAATAAGGTGAGAATATCATTATTCAATGTGAACATGGTTAATTCTTATAATTACATTATCCAAAAAAGCTGACAAACTCAGGATAAATTAAGAGATAGGTAATTAGGTTCAAGACAAATAAAATTCTTTTTTTAACTATGAAAATCAATTAATTAATGAAATAATCAATTATGGACCAACAATCAAGAAAATGAGGGAATAAATACCAAAAATAACAAATCATAGCCTGAGATTAGATTAAATATTATTATAGAATTCCCCCACTAGCGAAGTTGTTGAAGAATTATGTTTTATTTAACATTCATCTTATGAGTCTCCTTGATCAGTGTTTTATTGATCCACAATCCATAGTTTATAAATTCTAATAGTTGATGTCCTCTATACCATTTCTAATATCCCAGGGTTATTTAGATATCCCTAAAGATTTTTTTTTATTAATGAATTTATAGAGAGTATTATATGTTTTTCACATTAATTAACATAAATAAATTTATCATTTAATTTATTTAACAGACACATCATCATTTCCATTCCTCAAAATTTTCTATTCCAGATGACCTAAGGTCCCAAGTAGTGTAAAAAATATACTCTAAAAATAATCATGGTCACATGTTTTATATCTGATGTCCCGATCAATATGAAAGATGTTAAATATGAAAACATGAACACATGTTATTTCGTATATTTAATATAATTACTATAATAATTTTCTTGGCTATAAACACACAAAATAAAACACTAACTCTTAAGATAAAAATAAAAAGATATATAAATAACTATTCAAATGAAAAAACTAAGGAAACCAATTTTTCACAGTCATCCCTTTTCCATGTTTTGTCACCCTAATTTTTTTTCACCCCATTGTCTAAACTAAATGACCATCAACATATTTAATTGATTGGTCTATCTTATAAGACCATAAACTATAGTAACACCTTCAATTTACCTATCTCACATTAAAAATTCCATTGTACATGAATTTATTTTTAAAACATTAAAATTTAAAATCTATATGGAAAAGTTTGAAGGATAATAAAATTATTTTCTCCCTAATTTCAAAATTTTTTGACATTTTACATTCATTAATCATTAGTTACATCTTTATAATCATAATCTTTATCCACATTATAGTATTTAATCCAATTATATATACTAAATGACACCAAATTATTCAATAATTTATGACCATACAATACAAACTCAATGTTTTCTAAAAAATGTACGAACATAATAATTAAAATGGATAAGATATAAAACTAATCAGGATGAAAACCCATATGGATTGGATGAGAAAAATAAATTTTATTTATTATTAAGACCCTATAAATATGATTACAAGGAAAACGATAAGTCCTAAATAATAATGATTCACTAACAGATCAGGCGTTGGCATGGAGTGGTCTTGGTCATTTTTTGATTCCATGAACTTGTGTTGTGAACTTAAGGATACTCATATGAAGGTGACAACTATACCTCAAATAAAGAAAGTTAATGATGTCTATGAACTGTAAAAATGATTCCTAGAGGGAGTGTGTTCTCTAGGGGCTGTGGTGATTCTGAATAATGAAGTGGAAATGGGTGCTGGAGCCAATGGATTAGCGATATCCCAAACTATCACAGCTCCTAGAGATTTCAATGCAGAGGCTTGGGATGCCCATGTCAGTGAGAATGACATGAGGGTGTCTGAGTAAGATGGTTCAAATAGAGGCAGTAAAGAGTGGGTAAAGGCTTTAGGTAGGATGAGGTTGATCCACGAATAGAGATTCCAGTTATTCATCATGGAAATTATTTTTTAGGATTGGTGAATGAAGAACCTGTTCTAATGCATAATGTAGTCCGGGATGTGTTCAAGGATTGGAATGGTG
Organism: Viscum album; assembly: GCA_963277665.1. Taxonomy (NCBI): domain Eukaryota; kingdom Viridiplantae; phylum Streptophyta; class Magnoliopsida; order Santalales; family Viscaceae; genus Viscum; species Viscum album. The sequence goes on along the minus strand of OY728122.1, from coordinate 1,922,493,794 downwards.
TCCCTGGGTATGAGTCTAGTGACAAGTCTTCTAGTAATTATTTAGTTGATAATACATAGGATTTCTAGGATATTCAAATTCATAATCTGAGGTGGAATAAGAGAGGGAGAGGCAATCAGAAAGGGCGAAATGACTACTCTATCTTAACACTACTTATGGAAATTAGATCCACAAAGAAGTTGAATGAGAAGATGAGGGTCAGTGATTCTAAGGATCTTGAAACAACTATTTGGGAAGAGGAGGTGGATCATGGGGGTGTTTACCCTAGGGATTCTCCACTGGTCTATATCGAGGGGTAGGTGATGCTCATGAACAATCTCTTGAGGAAATTTTTCACTTGGAAGAGGAAATGGTTGAAATGTTTCTAGTGATTAATTCTACTAAGGATGAAGCTTATAGGATGATGGGATGTGAATTAAGATTGAATACCAATAATGAGTAGAGTAATTAGATTTAAAAGATAGATCTTATAATGATATGTGGATTCAATGAATGAAAGATCAATAAAGTGGAGTACATGAGGACTTAGGACAAGCTGGCGTATCAATTGGAAAACTTCTTAATGGATAATCCATATACATAGGTTAGTAATCTCTCCATTACATTATGTATGGAAATTGGTTCTGGTATACCTATGTTTTTTTTAGTTTATTCTTTATATCCTTTAGTGTTTTAATCAGGTGGTTTCTCACTTTTCCGTTAAAAGTGTTTTAATAATAAAAAAGTTAATTTTTAGTTCAATGAGTAACTAATATCATTGTATAAATACTTAGAGCGAAACAATTAGATTCATGCTTCCTAGGTCAATATTTATATGAAAAATTATACAATTTACTATGGTATCTCATATAAACCCATCATAATATTCCCAAATGATTTCAATTACACCATCTTAATGTACTTGAATCTCATATTAATAAACCCATACTTTCAATAAAACTACATTATGATAAAACCTTACATGTTCCTTGAAATCCTTTAATACTAAAATATATCAAAATTACCTTACAATGAAAGAACTAGTTCCCCATATATGGATTCCTATAAAAATTACAAAATGAATATTTTTTTGGTAGTCATCTAATATTTCTTCTCTTTTCATATTATCAATCATTTTCTTGTGATGAAGGAATAATATCGTACAAAAATCAAATATTCATCCATGTTCACAAAAAATGGATGGAATATAATCAATATAAAACAAAATGAATACCAACCTCAACATATTGTAATTTAATATTTACCCTGTATACTTCCCTCTTTACCAATCCTATTGATTATATTTCTAGGACAATTGATCTTTTAACCATTTTATCCTCACTAAAGAACCCCAAATCATAACATATAATAAAACTCATTTCCAATTATTTTCCAAATAATTTACATACCTTTTTGTAATTGCTTATGAATCATAACAAGATATCAATATTGTTCAATCTTGATGTTATAGAATGTTAAAATTAATAAAATGGTTGATGAATTATTTTTTCAGAATAAAAATAATCTATAATGATTTGTTCTACTCAATAAATACACGGGTTTATAGTTTCATGACAATATACATATGATTCAATGTAAAAATAAAGATTAACCAATATATATATCAAAATAATAGAAAAAGGGAAACCCAAATCTTAGGGCCACTTCCAATAATACAAAAAAACAAAGGATAAAATTATTATAATAGTTCATCATGTTACTATTTAAATATGCAGGTAGTTTATTTGAAGTGTTGACATGTAATTGAAGAAGAATTATATTGTAATTATATACATCCCTTCATTTATGTACTTAATAGACCTATTATATATTCTCATATGGAAACTTCTAAATATATTTTATGATGGTTTTTTCCATAATTAATATCATTGAAAATTGTAGATGATTCTTAAATGACTATAATTTTGATATTTTAATGTTATAATAAACATGATGTAGGGATTTTTTCTCATTTTTCTAAAAAAATACATTTTTATCCTATTTCAAGAGTTAAACATGTCTATATCTAATTATTCATTTGATAAGATCTTTTGACAAAATTTAAATTCACTATTGGTTTATACGAATATTTTGGATGACAAAATAGAGGGATCATTAGTGAAACCCACTAAATCTCAAACATATAAAAAATTAGTAGATGGAATCTTATTTTATTCAAGTATGACCTGATGGGTGTCTGGTGTTTATTGTGTAATCAATTTCAAAGGTCCATTTTCTTAAAGCCTGATTGTTTGAAATATGTGTAGGATCAAAATATGACATATTTTCAACCATAAGTATGTAATAGATAATGAGTGATTCTCTTAAAATATCCCTCTTAAACCCTCAAATCTATTGGGAATAAAAATCTTGATATAATAGTTTGGATATCATTTATAAAGTGTTCTTTGAAAAGAGTATTGTATATAGACTACATAATTTATACCCCAGAGTACATATAAAAAATGTTTCAATAGAAACATATGACCTCTATGGTGATTCATCTAAGGTATCAAAATAATATTCAGTTCTTGATGGAACTTCCATGTAAGAGTAATGTGTATAGATTCTTGAATGTTTATCAAGGTGGTTCTCCTCCGTTGATGTTCATCAAGAAGGAAGACCTAATCAAAATTTATTTTATTTATCTTGTATTTATACAAACCATATTAATTTCCCTGGTATTTTAAATGGACAGAAACATATCCAATCCTTGGTGTATAAAAAGGATATATTAGTTGGAATTTTTTAGGAAGATGAAATATTTAATAACTTATATCTACATTCACTAACATCAATCAAAATTAGTACATGCACATTTGATGAAAATAATAATACACCCAATGATAGGGTAAATGGAATCCCTATTTAATTACTATAATTAGTATGGTAACCCATACATCTATATGGGGGTGAAAATAATAGCCTCGTCCTTATGGGGATCCAACACGTATTTATTAATAGGTGAAATGTTATATGTACTCTCTTTTTAGGTATCTTTTATATTTTAAAAAATTATCCATGAGATAATTTTATAGAGGGAGATACAAAATGATGTTTATATCACATTATATAGAAATATATTGAGTATCCAAGGTATCTACCTGTACACCAACAATGATGGATACCATTAGGAAGTATAAAGAGAAACGATTTATTGTTGTATTCTAAAACTCACAACACCAATGAAATTAATCATCCAACCATATATTAACTAGATATGATTATATATATGATTTTGGGTATTCCCCCACTGGTCATAGTCTTAATTTTGTAAATCTAGGACATAATCAGTTACAAAATGTTTTTAAAAATACATAATTATAAAAAATAACCATTATAATCATGCCAACCATAACTATGGATGATAATTGTAACACCCGAGACTTTTATAAGAAATATATTTTTTTTATTTTATATAAATCATCAAAGATATCTTTCACTACACACAATACTAGCATGGCTTACTTTACACGCAATCGCGACCTTACTTGATAGCTTGCGTCGTACGCAAAACCGAGTTTCACTAAACAACGATATGCTATTAAAATATTATTAAAACTAGCTGTTATGAATAGTAATAACCACTTTTTGAAATTTTGTAAATTTTATTTTTCAAAATGGACTTCTTTTTTTGATTTGGAATATCGAAATTAGCCTCGGGTGAAGTTTTGGTATTTTTCTGGAAACATTCGATTTTTGATGAATAGTGAAAATACTGGGATACTATTTAAAAACCAAAATTTTATTTAAATAATTATTTATTTTATTTAAATTTATTTTAGGTCAAAATTTATAGATAATACCTATATAAGTTAAATGTAATTCATTGGAGCAATTTTATAATAATTTTATTGAACTTTTCACCGTCTTTTACCCACCTCCTAGGAGAATTTACAAATTTACATAAAACATAATTTTACCGCTTCTGTGAGCAGAATTTCAAAAATCCGAGAGACACGGTGCATGTCAATAAGTAAAATGTGGTTCAATGAGAAGAAAATAATTTTTGGTGAATAGAATCTTTTTTACTTTTATTTACCACGATTAAAATTAAATAGGGAAATTAAGGGTAAAAATGATATTATTATTATCCTAAAACATGTCCTAATTCTATTGGATAAGTATAATTAGACCAGAACCAACCTTAGGAATAAAATATGACCATTTATGCCCACTTGGATTAAATTAGGACATTTAATATTAATTTATTTAAAGAAGGGTTAAAATAGTTAAAATCAAAGTTTAATAAGTAAATAATTTTTAATATAGGGTTATACACAAGATAAATTCAACTATAAATATTCATTAGAAAAGTAAAAATATTTCCAACATAATGGTATTTTATTAGTAATTTTTAGACATTAAATAATTTAATTTATTTATGACACAAAGATGATGCAATAATTATCTTATTAATGAAATATTGACATAATTGATGTTATAAATAACCAAATAAATGAAATTTGAAACTTTTTATGAATTCCACTAATTTAATAGGTTAATATGACATTTTAGTATTGATTTAATTAACATTGTTAGAACTAATCATTCTGTTACTAGTTTTACAAAAATCAATTACTAAATAGTGTCAAAATTGACATAAAATAGTTTTTAAAACAAATATTATATTATTAATTGTTATTTTAATCCTAAAAATCTAAGGATCGGCCAAATGACTTAGATAAGGTTTTATATATTAATAATAAACAACTTGTGGTTCATTTGTCTTGTTATAGTAATTTTATTAACCTTATAGTGTAAGAACACAAAAAGTCACGGTAAAAGTAAAATTATCTAACTTAAAGTTAAATATAAATGATAAGGATAAAATAGTAAACTAAACTTTTCCAAATTCTATTGGATGAGATTATTTCGACCCATCCCCACCTTAGCTTTGAAATAAATCAATTTGGAGCTATTTAAAACTGAATATGCCTTTATAATAAAATAATATTTTTGGGTTTTTCCAAAGGTTCCCCTCTCCTCCCTTATAAAAGGGCACCTCCTCCCTCTCTTCCTCACACCACATTGAGCCATCAAGAATGGCCAACCCCTGCCAATTTCTCCTCTCCACTTCCCTAGAAACATCCTAGAGGTCCTGGTCTTCTTCAAAAACTAATTTTAGTGCCCTAAAAGGAGGTCTCAAAGAAGCGCTTCAAAGAAGAGGTAATGTCCATTACCGATTCATTCAACTTTATTTCTTCTTCCACATTTTCCACTTTATTTTTTCATTATGAATTAATAACATCAGTATCATTAATATACTGATATGTTATTAGAAGTATGAAACAACCCTATTTTACCATCTATCCATCCTACGAAAGACGAAATCACCGTGCATGCGTATGTACGGAATACCGTCTCCACGCCATGGTGTAATATATTTTCCACCACGACCTTATTTGGATGGGTATAATTGTGTAAAGAATGAATATATATGATTATTTTAAATTTATATTGATTCTGACATAGTATACATACACTCCAATACAATTCCACGATCATGAGAATGATATCATCGCTCGTGCGTATGTACGGAATACCATCTGCATGATGTGATGCGACTCGTTCTACATTATTTTCATTGAATAATTATTACATAAGTGAATTGAGTGAATAAATATGATATATAATACACTAATACCATTCTGGAAATGAGGTATCTATAACCTAAAAATAAGAATAAGAATTTATTCGACAAAACACGCATAAGAACAGATAGTAATAAACACCGGAAAAACAAGTAGCAATGAAATATTACTAATAATAAGATAAGAATATGACCATATATGATATCATAAAAATGAGTATGATTCTGGAATAATTCAATGAAATTATTTAAATCAGTATACAGGAGGTTCAGACACTTACGAAGCAAATCGGACCTAAGGTAAGGGAAATATCACAATCTCATTTTTATCTAAGATTGTTTATACTTTGGAATTTACTGGGGTATATTTTATCATCCACATCCATGTTTCCTCAATATGTAATATTTTTTCCATCCCCCTACAATTTTTTAAATCCAATTTTACCCTTCGGTGAGTTTTTAGTGAAAGATATGAAAGGAATCTTTTGTCGTTTTTCATACGAGGTACTTTTTGACATTTCTGACAAAAGTACGAGAAGTATGTTTTTTAACTTATATGGCATGAATGTATTTTTAAAATATTATTTCCAAGAAGATTAATTTACAAGTTTTCATGTTTATTTTTAATCAACTTCTTTTTGTTTATAATTGTATGACATTTTATGAAAGGAAAAGTGTTTTTGAAGTTGAAATGATATTTTCCTCAAGAATGGAGTTCAAGTGTTTTATCAAAATTATTTTCCATCTAAGATATTAAAGTGTTATATTTCTATCCCTATTATTACATTGATTTTATTATGTTGTGATGGAATTATTTTTATGAATTCCTTAACCTTATATGAATTTTTTTATGATGTCACGATGTTTAAGAATCCCATTTTTATTACATGGGTTATGTTATGATGTATGGTTTATGATTTTGTGGCACACATAAGAATGGTATCATTATGAGATGGGTGGGACCCATATCTCCCTCCAACGCATTGGATAAAGATTTTATATCCAATGAGATAGACATGGCTGGAATGGCAGGTTAAACCGTTTTAGTGAAACAAGACTGAAACGAGGAATGAACTCGGTTCAGAAATGGACATTCTCCACTAAGATAGTCTTGGAAATGAGTCTTGACTAATAAGAAATGATTCTCTATGATTATGTGTGTATGCCACAATGCTTCATGTTTTAATTTACGATTATTGTGATTACAGTTCACTACTATGATTTATCCCATGTTATGAAATTTTGATCTCTTTTGCAGGGTAAGATTTCCAAAATGTTATGTTCTTATGAATATGATGTGATTGATATTTATTTTGTTTACCCTTACTGGGAATTTGAGCTCACCCTTTTGTATGTTTTCTTTCCCCAGGTCAGGAAAAAGGTTATTAAGTAAGATAGGCCAAAAGGGACTATAGATATGATCAAATAAATGGGAGACAGTGTAGATGCTTTGTGAACCAGTTGTTTATGTTTCCCAGTTTCTAAAGAAATTATACCTATATGGTCCTTTCATGGTTTTGTTATATGTTGAAATAAGTGTACTTTAATTTTGAAGTACTAACAATTTATGTAAATTATGGGTCGTTATAGTTGGTATCAGAGGAAAGGTATAGTCAACCTTTGGAAACTAGGAAGTGAAAGCCTTAGTAAGAACCCCAAGGATAAGTCTAAGAATAGAACACAATCATAGTGTATTAGAAATGGCCATGAATAACCTATGATAAGACTTTAAGTGTGAAATTTTATTCTTGATTATATGGTTTTCCTATTATAATTAGTGTTTCTCACACTATTCTTCTTGGTTTTAGTCAATGGCTGGAAGCCGAAGGAACCGTGTTAATGCGGAATGCGACGGGCAATGCAATTATTATCCCCCAGAGCAACCAAACGTTATGGGAGTTGGAATGAAAAATCTTTCAGCCATGATCACACAACTTTCTCAAGCTATGAATCATGAAGGAATTCCAAACGAGCAAAAGAAGGAGGAAAATTCTTTTGAATCCTTCATGTGACAGCGTCCACCTTCATTTAGCGGGTCTATTGATCCATTTGTTGCTGAACAATGGATCAGTACTACTGAAAAGATATTTTCTGTTCTCCCATGTTCTGAACATGATAAAGTCATCTTAGCAGTGTGTCGTTTGGAAGGTTATGCTGATCAATGGTGGAATCTTATTAATAATACAAGTCAAAGGGATGAAATTGATTCCATGGAATGGGACGAGTTCAAGAACTTATTTTTCAATAAGTACTTCCCTCATCTTCTCCGAAAAAACATGGAGAAGGAGTTTCTTGAACTGAAGCAAAAGGATGATGAATCTGTTGGTACCTATGAAGAAAATTTTAAAAGACTTGCAAGGTACGCTTCTGGTATTATTATCCAACCTGAGAGTAAGATCGATCGATTCTATAGATGCTTAAAACCAAGTCTTCGAAGGGCATTAGCCATAAAGAACTTCAATAGCTATGAGAAAATTGTTCGATTTTCTCTCAATGTTGAGATGGAGATTGGAGTAACCCATCCGTCATATGGGTTTTATAAGAAGAGGAAAATGGAATCCAAAGGAAAATCTAAAGCGCACACTGAAAAGAAGATGAGTTTTCCCTTATGCTCAATGTGTGGAATGAAACATGGAGGGATTTGTCTTAAAGGGAAAAGTAAATGTTTCAAATGTGGAAAGGAAGTTCATCGAGCATTTGAATGTCTCAATGATGGGAAGAATATTTCTAGTGATGCGAACAAAGAAAAGGCTACACAAAGTGCACCACCTACACTTCAATGTTACAAGTGCACGGAATTGGGGCATTATGCCAATCGATGCCCTAATCCAAGGGTTGTTGATGATGATCGACATCAACAAACTCTTAAGGCTAAAGACAAAGTAAAGTCACATGAAATTTCTATCTGCAATGTGGAGTATGATAACGAAGTGGTGAAAGGTACACTTACCATACACTCTAAACTAGAAAATGTTTTATTTGATTTTGGATCCACCCACTCTTTTATTTTTGAAGAATTTTCTAAGGGTATCACCATATTACCTCAAAAATCAGATGTTGAGTTAGTTGTGAAAACCCCTAATGGCAAAACAGTCGTATCAAAAGTTTATAATTCTTCTATGATTGAAGTTTGTGGGAATGTGCTTCCTACAAATCTCTTGATCCTACCTATAGTAGAATTTGATGTGATTCTTTCCATGGATTGGCTTTCTCTATATGGAGCTCATATCAATTTCCAAATAAGGGAAGTCAAATTTCATATTCCAGATCAATATTTGATCTTCTATCAATGCAAGGATGAACATAACCTTCCAGTGGAAATTTCATCCATCTTACGGGTCCTGATTCCACTAAATGAAGGTTATTTATCTCAAATGGTTGGTGAGAAACACACGATTATGAATATTCCCATTGTACGAGAGTTTGATGATGGCTTTTCCGGAGGAATTTCTGGGTCTTCCACCAAATCGTGAAGTTGAGTTTCCAATAGAACTCGTACCGGGTTATTTACCTATTTCAAATACACCTTATAGAATGGCCCCAATTTAGTTACAGGAATTGAAGAAGCAACTCCAAGAGAATCTTGATAAGGGGTTCATATGCCCTAGTGCATCACCTTGGGTAGCACCTGTTCTGGTTGTTAAGAAGAAAGATAGATCAATGAGACTCTGCATTGATTTTTGAGAACTTAACAAGATCACTATCAAGAACAAATATCCTCTCCCGCGCATTGATGACTTATTTGACCAACTACACGGAGCTCAATACTTTTCCAAGATTGATCTTCATTCAGGGTATCCTCAATTAAGGGTCAAAAGGGAAGATATACCAAATAAGGCTTTCCGTACAGGGTATGGACACTATGAATTTATAGTGATGCCATTTGGTCTTATTAATGCCCCTGCAATTTTCATGGATCTGATGAATAGAGTCTTTAGAGATTGTCTTGATCAGTTTGTGGTAGTCTTTATAGACGATATTCTTGTATATTCAATGATCAAGGAAGAACATGAAGATCAATTGAGAATTATATTGAAGACCCTGAGAAAAGAGAATATTTATGCCAAATTTACCAACTGTGAATTTTGGCTTCAAAAAGTTGCATTTTTGGGTCACATAATCTCAAAAGATGGGATATCTGTGGATCCAACAAAAACAATGGTTATCGAAAGATGGTCAAGACCAACAACAGTAACTGAGATCCGAAGTTTTCTTGGTTTGGCTAGATATTATCGACGTTTTGTGAAATATTTTTCATGATTATCTAATCATCTCACCTGGTTGACTCGGAAATGAGTTAAGTTTGTTTGGACGGAGGAATGTGAAGAGAATTTCAAGGATTTGAAAAGAAGGTTATCCAGTGCGCCTGTGCTCACACTGCCTTGTAGTGGAGAAATGTCTGTGTTCAACAGTGATGCATCCAAGAAGGGATTGGGGTGTGTTCTTATGCAAAATGATATGGTGATAGCTTATGCCTCATGACAGTTGAAAATCCATGGGAAAAATTACCCAACTCATGATTTTCAGTTAGCTGCGGTAATCTTTTCATTAAAGATTTGGAGGCATTATCTTTATGGAGAATTGTGTGACATTTATACTAATCATAAAATTTTAAAGTATATTTTCACACAAAAGGGGATGAATATGCGCCAAAGAAGATGGTTGGAGCTGATTAAGGATTACGACTGCTCAATTCATTACCACCCTGGGAAAGAAAACAAGGTGGCAGATGCATTAAGTTGACAAGACTATGCTATTTTATCCATGATAAGGACAAAAAAAGAACCAATATTTATGGATTTACAAAGGATGGATCTTGGAATTATAATGAAAGTGGAAAAATTGAATCTTTCTCAAATGAATGTTCAACCATATATACATGTTAAGATTAAAGAGGCACAGAAATAAGATGTAGAGTTACAAAATAAGGTTACAAATGTTCCTGAATTCAACCTTGATTGTGATGGGATAATAAAGTTCAAGAATCGGGTTTGTGTTCCTCCCATCCCCGAATTAAAGAAGGAGCTGCTGGATGAGGCTCATAGCTCTTCATTCTCTATTCATCCTGGAAGCACGAAGATGTACAGGGACATGAAAGAGTACTTCTGCTGGGATGGCATGAAAAGAGATGTTGTTGAATATGTCTCTCGATGATTGGTTGGTCATCAAGTTAAAGGTGAGAGATAGAAGTCTAAGGGGATGTTACAACAATTACCCATACTCGAATGGAAATGGGAAAACATCACTATGGAGTTTGTCATAGGACTTCCTAAAACATCCAAATGCAATAATGCAATCTGGGTCATAGTTGATCGTCTTACAAAGTCTGCACACTTCATTTCTATTAGAGAAGATTTCCCTCTGGATCAGGTTTCCAGGATATATGTAAAGGAAGTGGTAAGATTGCATGGAGTACCACTTTCTATTATATCTGATCGGTATCCAAGGTTTATCTCAATGTTCCGGCGAAGTCTTCAACATACTCTAGATACAGAGTTGAGTTTTAGCACTTCTTATCATCCTCAGATAGGCGGTCAGTCCGAGAGGACAATTCAAACTCTAGAAGATATGTTGAGATCTTTCTCTATGTATTTCAAAGGTGTTTGGCATCAACAGCTACCTTTGGTGGAATTTTTTTATAATAATAGATTTCACTCCAGTATTCAGATTGCTCCTTATGAAGCTCTCTATGGAAAGAAATGCAGGACTTCAACTTGCTGGGAAGAAGTTGGGGATAGAAAGCTATTAGGACCTGATCATGTTGATGAGATGGCAGAAAAGGTCTGATCTATTCAACAACACATAAGAGTAGCTCAGAGTTGACAAAAAAGTTATGCCGACAACTGAAGAAAAGACTTAGAGTTTGAAGTGGGTGATAAAGTGTTCTTACGAATATCTCCCTGGAAGAGGGTCATGATATTTAGAAAGAAGGGAAAGCTGAGCCCTAGGTATATCGTTCCTTTCAAAATACTTGATTGTGTTGGGAAGGTTGCATACCGATTTGCGCTTCCACCGAATCTCTCTCAAGTTCACGATGTGTTCCATGTATCTCTCCTGAGAAAGTAAATACCTGATCCTTCACATGTACTCAGCTCAGAAGTTGTACCACTAGAACAAGATCTTTCTTATGAAGAAAAGCCGATAGAGATTCTCGATTGTAGTGAAAAAGTCATATGGAACAAGACCACTCGCTTGGTGAAAGTTTTATGGAGGAACCACCAATTAGAAGAAGCTACATGGGAGCTTGAGGATATGATGAGGGAGAGGTATCCTCATCTGTTTGTTACATGTGACGAATTTCAAGGGCGAAATTAATTTTCAGGGGGGTAGAATGTAACACCCGAGACTTTTATAAGAAATATTTTGTTTTTATTTTATATAAATCATCAAAATAATCTTCTACTACACACAACACTAGCTTTGCTAGCTTTACAAACAATCACAACCTTCCTTGATAGCTTGTGTCGTACGCAATACCGAGTTTCACTAATCAACAATATGCAATTAAAATATTATTAAAACTAGCTGTTATGAATATTAATAACCACTTTTTGAAATTATGTAAATTTTATTTTTCAAAATGGACTTTGTTTTTGGATTTGGAATATCGAAATTAGACAAGGGTGAAATTTTGTTATTTTTCTGGAAACATTCAATTTTTGATGAATAGGGAAAACACTGGGTTACTATTTAAAAACCAACTTTTTATTTAAATAATTATTTATTTTATTTAAATTTATTTTAGGTCAAAATTGATACATAATACCTATATAAGTTCAATATAATTCATTGGAGTAATTTTATAATAATTTTATTGAACTTTTCACCGTCTTTTACTCACCTCCTAGGAGAATTTGCAAATTTACATAAAACATAATTTTACTGCTTCTGTGAGTGGAATTTCAAAAATTCGAGAGACACGATTGATCTCAGTAAGTAAAATATGGTTCAATGAGATGAAAATAATTTTTGGTGAATAGTAACTTTTTACTTTTATTTATCACAGTTAAAAGTAAATAAGGTAATTGAGGGTAAAAATGATATTATTATTACCCTAACACATGTCCTAATTCTAATGGATAAGTGTAATTCGACGAAAAACAACCTTAGGAATAAAATATGACCATTTAGGCCCACTTGGATTAGATTAGGACATTTAATATTAATTTATTTAATGAAGGGTTAAAATAGTTAAAACAAAGTTTAATAAGTTAATAATTTTTAATATAGTGTTATACATAAGATCAATTCGACTATAGATATTCATTAGAAATCTAAAAAGATTTCCTATAAAATTTTATTTTATTTGTAATATTTAGACATTAAATAATTTAATTTATGTATGACACAATGATGATGCAATAATTATCTTATTAATGAAATATTGACATAATTGATTTTATAAATACCCAAATAAATGTAATTTGAAACTTTTAAAGAATTCCACTAATTTTTTAGGTTAAAATGACATGTCAGTATTGATTTAAATAACTTTTTTAGAACTAATCATTCTGTTATGATTTTCAGAAAAATCAATTACTAAATAGTTTCAAAATTGACATAAAATAGTTTTTAAAAAATATATTATATTATTAATAGTAATTTTATTCCTAAAAATATATGGTTCTGGAAAATGACTTATTTATGGTTATATATATTAATAATAAAAAAATTTGGTGTTCATTTGTCTTTTTATAGTAATTTTATTTACCTTAGTGTAAGAACACAAAAAGACACGGTAAAAGTAAAATTATCTAACTTAAAGTTAAATCTAAATGATAAGGTTAAAATAGTTTACTAAAATTGTCCAAATTCTATTGGATGAGAGGATTTCGACCCATACCCACCTTAGATTAGAAATAAATAAATTTGGAGCTATTTAAAACCGAATATTTCTTTATAATAAAATAATATTTTTAGTTTTTCCAAAGGTGCCCTTCTCCTCCCTTATAAAAGGGCACCTCCTCCTTCTCTTCCTCACACCAAATTGAGCCTTTAATCTTGGACAACCCCTACCAATTTCTCATCTCCACTTCCCTAGAAACGTCCTAGAGGTCATGGTCTTCTTAAAAGACCAATTTTAGTGCCCTAAAAGGAAGTCTCAAAGAAGGGCTTCGAAGAAGAGGTAATGTTCGTTACCGATTCTTTCAACTTTATTTCTTCTACCAATTCTTCCTCTTTAGTTTTTTCATTATGAATTAATAACATCAGTATCACTTATATACTAATATGTTATTATAATTCTGAAACAACCCTATTTCAGCATCTATCCATCCTACGGAAAACGAAATTACCGCACGTGCGTACGTACGGAATACTGTCTCCACGTCGTGGTGTAATCTATTTTCCACCACCACCTTACTTGGATGGGTATAGTGGTGTAAAGAACGAATATATATGATTATCATAAAGTGATATTGATTCCTAAATAGTATACATACACACCAATACAATTCCACGATCATGGGAATGATATCATCACTCGTGCGTACGTACGGAATATCGTCTCCATGATGTGATGCGACTCATTCTACATAATTTTCATTGCATACTGATTACATAAATAAATTGAGTGAATAAATATGATATATATTACACAAATACCATTATGGAAATGCGGTATCAATAACCTAAAAAGAAGAAGAATAATTTATTTGACAAAACACGCATAAGAACAAAAAGTAATAGACACTCGAATAACAAGTAGCAATGAAATATTACTAATAATAAGCTAAGAATATGACCATATATGATATCATAACAATGAGTATGATTCTGGAATAAGTCAATGACATTATTTAAATCATTATATAGGATGTTCGGACACTTATGAAGCAAATCAGACCTAAGGTAAAGGAAATATCACAATCTCATTTTTATCCAAGATTGTTTATACTTTGGAATTTACTGGGGTATATTTTCTCATCCACATCCATGTTTCCTCAATATGTAATATTGTTTCCATCGACCTACAATTGTTTAAATCCAATTTTACCCTTCGGTGAGTTTTTAGTAAATGATATGAAAGGAATCTTTTGTCATTTTTCGAAAGAGGTACTTTTTGGCTTTTCCGACAATAGTACGTGAAGAATGTTTTTTTAACTTATACGACATGAATGGATTTTTAAAACCTTATTTGCAAGAAGCTTCCTTTACAAATTTTCAAGATTATATTTAATCAAATTTTTTTGGTTTAGAATTGTATGACATGTTAAGAAAGGAAAAGTGTTTTGGAATTAGAAAGGATATTTTCCTCAAGAATGAAGTTCAAGTGTTTTATCAAAACTATTTTCCATCTACGATAATAAAGGGTTCTGTTTATATACCTATTATTACATTGATTTGATTATTTTGTGATTGAATTAGTTTTATGAATTCCTTTATCTTGTATGAATTTTTTTATGATGTCACGATGTTTAAGAATCCCATTTTTGTTACATGGGTTATGCTATGATGTATGGTTTATGATTTTGTGGCACACATAAGAATGGTAACAATACGAGATGGGTGGGACCTATATCTCCCTCCAATGCATTGGGTAAAGATTTTATATCTCATGAGATAGACATGGCTGGAACGGTAGGTTATACTAATTTAGTGAAACATGACTGAATCGAGGAATGAACACGGTTTAGAAATGGACTTTGTCCACTAAGATAGTCTTGGCAATGAGTCTTGACTAATAATAAATGATTCTCTATGATTATGTCTGTATGCCACAAATCTTCATGTTTTAAGTTATGATTATTGTGATTACATTTCACTACCATGATTTATCCCATGTTATGAAATTTTGATCTCTTTTGCAGGGTAAGATTTCCAAAATGTTATGTTCTTAAGAATATGATGTGATTGATATTTCTTTTCTTTACCCTTACTGAGCATTTGAGATAACCCTTTTGTATGTTTTCATTCCCCAGGTCAGGAAGAAGGTTATTAAGTAAGATATGCCAAAAGGGACTATAGATATGATCAAATAAATGGGATACAGTGTAGATGCTTTATGAACAAGTTGTTTATGTTTCCCAGTTTCTAAAGACACTATACCTATACGGTCCTTTCATGGTTTTGTTATATGTTGTAATAAGTGTAATTCAATTTTGAATTACTAACAATGTATGTAAAGTATGGGTCGTTATAATAATCATTCACTATGAATATAAAATCAATGAGAAAAATTTATATACATTTCTCTAATATAATATTCATGTTTACCCATTCAACGATATCAAATCCCAATCATATATAATATCGATCTTCCAAAAATGACCAATATGAACCCACTTTTTTGTACCACAATAGGGACAAATGATTTTTTGATATGACTTTGGTATTTCTCATGAGTTTGTTTGAAAATATCTAAAATTCAACAAAGGACAACCCTATAAGGATGAAGATACATTCATAGAAATTTCATATATGATTTTAGAAACACTTTCTTCAGAAAAGGATCTTAATCTGAATCACTAAAATGTAATTAATGAGGTTTATACTACATGATTTAGGCCAACCACTTATAAATATATTATAAACACCAATCAACATTAGTTGAAAATTTATGATAATACAAGTTCATTAAATATTTTTACTGTGGGGAAAGGATTCAACTTTTATCTTCTCCCTTATCATTGATTGTTCAATGAAGAATAATTGGTTTTTGATAGGCATAGTGTAATGGGTTGATATAATAACTATAAAATTTTTGTTTTTATGTGGTAGTTTTTTAAAACACGTCTAAAAATTGTTTTTAATTTCATTGTGGTTTTTGAAAAATTCCACTAATTTTTTACAAAAATAAGAATACACTCTTTCTACTTCCATTCCCTCGATCTATTAGCACTAGGGATCAAGAACCAGCTTATTATTCTTCCAATACAATGCTAATAATGAATAAACACCCCTTCACTCAATCCATTTTTCTTAAAAGAAACATATTCCCCTCATCTATTCCATTAACATCATAATGATTCCAAAGAACATTTCCATCCATTATTAAAATTAGGATGGCCATGTCTTGGATCATTCATAATAATGTAAATTTTATAATAATTAAAGATTAAATCACATATTTGGAGTATTATTTCAATTTATGGAATGATTTTGGATTTTAATCTAAGGGATTAGATGACAAAATCTCATAATGAATTACTTTAGGGGGGATTGGTTCTAATTTTTTATATTGTTCTAATATGTATTGTATTTTCTGTAATTTTTGTGTATTGAATATTTATTTATTTTTTAAAATAAATGCACAATATATTTTCTTTATAGAAAAACCAAAATTTGTACTTTCATTGGTTTCATCATAGAATTGGAACTAGACATTAATGATTTTCTTGTATATTTACTTTGAAATTTTTACTACTTTGGTTTCACTATTCATGGAAATGGTTTTCTAGTTCATTGTTTTTGATATTATATTATCTAATGAATAATTATTTTACTCTTATGAAACTGTAAACTCTTTTATATTTTTTACATTACGTATACAATTTTTCTTATATTTTCATTGTTTAATTTTTTTTAAATCATAATTATCGATAATCATCATTAAATATATGATGTTAAAGTCAATCAAAATTGGTGAAAATAGGACAGTTTATAAACACAAAAAGAGAATTAGGAAACAAGGATGTTTATACTAATTTAATTATTTTAGTCTCAATAATGATTAATATTAAATTTATACTAAGATATCACAATATAATGGCCATCCTCCATGTCTGTTGAAGTAATAATAAAATTTATTTGATAAAGGAAGATATTAAATTTTATTTCATCAATGAGAGAATCTATACAGAATGTTGGATCCCAAAAATAATATTTTATAACAGAATATAAATCAATCAACATTAACAAAAATTTATTAATAACAAATAAATAAATAAAATTAATCGTTGGTAAAAGTTTTATTTTTTATCAATGTAATGTATACAAAATATAGTTGGGAATAAATGGTTTTGTTTTAGTGTAAAATTTTATTTTTGGTTTGTCATATTCATTATTACATGGATATAAATGTACCTTATTTTTAAAATATTGTTGGGTTTTTTTAAATTTTTATCATGAATATATAAAACTTGTTTGAAAAATAAATTAGTGAACATTTTATGATTTACATTATACTAAGTTGGATCAAATGGATTTTTTGAATGATATTCCAAATTTATGAAATATTCGTATAAATTATTTATTCTTTTGTTTTATATTTACTTAAAAAATTATGATAAAATGTTTCTTAAATTAGTTTATTGCTATGAATATTATTTTTTAAAAAATGTTATATTTTAACTGGTATAAAAATTAAAATAATGAGCATGCCCTATTGTTTTTTAATATTTTAAAGGAATATATATTTTATTTGAATTTAAAAAAAATGATTTATTCCATGACTAGTGAAAATATTTTTTTGTTAAATTTAATCTCACAATATCTTATACTGTTTTACAATATGGTTTTGGATATTGTTACTATATGTTTATTTTTATTATAAATGTGTTTTTGGTTGCTGATATATGGATAATGTTGTTAATCACACTACTTAAGAGCACTCCTTATAACCTTTAGATGTTTGAGGACATTTTAGATTTTCATATTTCATATTGATCCAAGGATAGAAGAATTAAATTCTTATATCATAATTGAAAATTTTATATATGGATGAAGAGACATGAAGTTTAAGAAAACATGATATTAATGTAATTAATTGAGAAATATATGAATAAAATTTCAAATGGAGAATCATATGTTATAAATAATAAATGAAAAAATTATAATTAACTAAATGAATATCTAACATCCTTGAAACGTCAATGTGAAATTGAAAACAAGATAAACGATTCTTTTAGAATTGCATGAAATTATCACAAACACATAAAAATAGAAATACAACTTGATGAGGATGTTGTAGATACTATCTTAGAAAATGATAATTTGACATTTTTGGGAAAAGAAAATAAATATTCTAACATATCATTAGATCAATCCTATATTGTAGTGTCAACCAATATAATATAAAACATTGGTGAAAAGATAAAGGTGCTTCAAGAATTTTTAGAGATGATAATCAATAGATTTGTGGAGGATGTCACATGTACCCAAAAATTATAATATATTTAATTTTTATAATATAATGTGCTTATGAATAATTATTAATAAATAAAATACCATGATATTATAATTTTTTTATGATTCATTTGTTGAAGATAAGATTAGTAAACTTGTTATGTCATTAAAAAATTTGTTATTAAGATTTGGATAAATTATGAAAAACTATACATGTGTATCTAAATTATTTAATATTTTATTTTTGGGGGGATTATAATAAAAAAGATTCGGAATATTTTTTTACTTCTAGATAGATTTGAATTAGTAATGTTGAGTGGCTAAAACAATAAACCAATATACAAAATCATTAAAAATCTTAATTAACGGTTTTCAAAACTCTAATTCAAAATCACTATTGAAAATATTATTTATATCCTCTAAAACCATCAATAACATGTTTTGATGTTCTCAGGAAAATAACAAAAATAACTTTATGTCTCATCTAATATATAAACAAAATGATAAAATTTTGATTTATTACATCTACCATTCTCATCTAATCCTTCTAATGTGTTTCTAGGATTTTCTAATGATGGATTTATCCCATTTAGTAATTTGAATAAAGAATATATCATTTAGTGATTTGATTTCATCCTTTTAAATATAGCTATATTGATTTTAATGAAACAAAATTTCATCATAATTTAAGTGGTCATTCCAAGAAAAAAAATTCTAGGTATGAATTTTATAATAACATTTTCCCATCTATTTTAATAATTTTTTAAATTATGGTATAATTGTTTTTAAATATATAATTCATATACTGTGAAACTTTTCAAAACATGTAATACTAAAATGTGGATCATTAGGTTATTGAATTGAGTTGGGAACTTATATGGTTGTAAAATTATATTATTTTATATTATAGTGTTTTAAACATTAATTTTCATCGTAGGAGACTATGTAATAATAAAATGTGATCTTTGTTTGTCATTATAGTTTTATCAATGCATCTTTTTGGCTTCAGATGAATGAGTCAATATCCAATGGAAGAATTTACCATTGACCAATACTAATTATATTCATTGGTTTGAAAATTTGGTTAAATCTTGTAAATGTTCAAAAATATATTTTTACGGTCTATAATTTTTCATTCCATTGGAAATAAGGTAAACAATAAATTAATATTGGGACCCAATATGGAATAAAAAAAATAAAATTTTCAAACATTAATATTAGAAATTTAATTTTAAACCTCATAATAATTTTGATATGCACACTAAGGAGAATTTATGTGTAGAAATTACATTCACATTCCATAATGAGCATGGGAATTAAAAGAACTATTTTTATTCATTGAAGTAATTAAAGGTAATGAATAATGAGTAATATATGTCTATATTACAATCGAAGGTATGATGCTATAATATTTCCATTGAAATATAAGGATTAAGATTTGTTACTTTTAATACTAATGTATTTTAAAGAAAATTATAACAATTCAAGTAACATTTAAATATTTTTTAACTTAAATAATCAATGGTTACATGGATTTAGAATTCATGATTCACATATTTTTCTTCTGAGTCAATATATTGGATTTCCCAATATTTTCAACTAAAAATTTAACCTCAATTTAAATGGATTTTTTCAATGTTTATATAAATCATTTTTAACTCTACACAAAATTGATCTTTATAATCACCATGAAGGAATAATATTATCATTTGTCATTTAGAGATTATTTAACGCATCATTTTTTACTATCATGATTGATTTAACTACTCATTTTGTCGAAGAAAATAAATTAGGAAGTCCCACACTATATTTCTAGATACATCATATCGAGGGGTATTTAATTTATAGGTCTTTTTCTATGTAAAGTATTTTTTCTAATTAATAAAAAAATATTTAATTTTTTTTCATTAATTGTTTTGTATAGATACATAGTTAAATTGGAATCATATTTCAGAAATAAATCCCAACCAAAAGGATCTATTTTTATAAATTACCATACTAAAGAGTATCTCAATATCCGTTCTAGGCACATATATGATATTATGAAAATATTTAATCAATTTGGCCTAATTTATGATATGTTATATATATAATAGGTAGATAGAAAAAAATTATTCCAATCATTGCATGAATAGTTTTAGAGATCGAAAATATTTCAATGACATAACTATAATTATTTGTTTACCCATAGATTTTTTTATGGAATTGTTATATAATTGAAACATTAATTTAATTATAGAGTCTAAAAAATGTAAAATTTAATAAATATAATAAGAAATTATATATATATATATATCAATAACAATTAATAATGATATAGTAGAAGATTTTTCACATCATGAGAGTTCAAAAATATTGTAACACACACTCACAAAGAGATAGAAATATGATAGGTTGAGATATAAATTCTATAAATTTAATAATTTATATTAATTTCTTTAGCTCATGAATTATTTATATTAAACTAATGCTTAAAATGGCTTAATTTATTTAGGATTTTATTCCTCTAAAGAAATCTGTAACATTCTATGTGTATAATATGAATGGTATCAAATTTAATACAGTCGATTATGAAAAAATTTCAAAGCACCAAATAGTTTTATATTTACAATACCAACATTGATATATTATTAATATTCTATTATTGTTATATAATTAAACAATAATAGTCCTTTTTAGTTGATTTATTATCAGAAATATAGGTTAATAATATTTGGATAATTATAAGAGATAATTTACAATTTACTAATGTGAAGTTTTCTCTCTTGGTTAATAATGGTAACCTTGAAAAGCACGATATTTATATCATTACATTATAGAAATATGGTATGTAATATGAAATATTTATTTTACGATGGTTGGAGTGTAATTAGTAACATTAAACCAAGATACTTATATGATATGGGTGGTGATGTTTAAAAATTTACTTGGGACATTGAATCCCCTTGGTGACATGTTATTGACATCTATTTCCAATAAAATATTTATATTTTAATCATGGATGAAGTATATTAGGTGGAATAATTGATAATTTATAAGGATAATGACATCACCATTGAATGGTATAATAACGTTTGCATAGTAGTTCATTAATTTATCACCAACATATACAATATTATACCTATTTTTGATGATTTGTATATATTATCATATATAAATTTAGTTTTATGAATTATGTATTAAATTATGATGGTTTAATTGATATAGTTATTTTATAACATATTTTATGATAATTTTTTCCCCTGTTTTAAATTTAGGACTACAATGGATAACAAAAATTTATAAAAAAGTTTGTAGGTAAACATTAATAATTTCATAATCACATTTACAACCATCCTTTTATCATCTAATTTAATATACATAAATATATATAACATAGTTTAATTTTAAAAATTAATACTAATAATGATGGCAGATAAAGCGACATTAGATAAGGACTATCATATTCACTCATCTAGAGATAGTCATGATAGCATACAAAATGTCAAAAAATCATCTAGTAAAAATGATCATAATTTTTCTCGAGAAATATGATGGACTGAATCATTAGTGTATATCATTATTATTTAATAATATTTATCATTTTATATTAAAATAAAATAAATTGGTTTTAAAAAGTCACTAGAGAATTTCAAATAGAAAATACCATTTCAGTTTGAATTTGATTATATTAAAACATAAAATCCCAAATATTAAGAAAACATTTTGTTTTAAACAAACGTGAAAACAAATAAATGAATCATAAAATAAAATTTCATACATTTCTGTTGAAAAATATGTTCGTATGGTGTATTTTAATAGATATATTGTATTCATAGGTTTGGTAAAAGGTACCATATTTAGAAAATAACAATAATTTTCAATTTAACCTTTTTTTTAAATTTAATATAGTGCCAAAATTTTATTCAAAAATTATTGAGAATATTAAAAATCATTCAATAAAACTTTTGAAATAAAATATGGTCATGGAAGAAAAATATACAGAAATGAATAGAAAAAAGTTTATTTTCCTTGAAAATGAAAATTTGGTAAATTGTGTACATATTGAGGAATATTGAAGGAAAATATTTGATTTCTATAATTATCAATAGGTAAAAAAATTAATGGTGTGTTTCTAATAATTATATTTTAATATCATAAATGTAAATTCAAGAATAAATAACTGTGATTAAAATTGGACTCGAACATATATCTCATACCTCAAGTATCAACTTTCTTCATACAAATTATAATATCTTGTATAATAAATTTATAAATTATATAAATATATTATTTATAAAAACTCATATATAAAATACAAAAAAAATATGTAATTATAAAACCATATCACTGATTTATTAAAAATTATTTATTAAAATCATTATTCTATATGAAAATTGGTTTGTATTTTATATATGTTTTCAGAAAGATGGTTCGGGTACATGCATATTGGTCATGGACTCATAATATCAAGAATATAAATAATGATGTAATTATAATGTTTAATTACCATATACACTTTTATAATTATTCAAATAATTTTGCGATAAAAAATGAATTTCACCACTTTGTGGAAATTGTAATCTGTATAAATACACAATTGAGGTTTCCACTTTTTAATGGTTGGAAAAAATAAGGGTAAAAAATAAGTCATGAATAAAAAGTAATTATTATACCATATATATCATATATTTAATATAAATTTTCCCTTTTTTTATCCTTCTAATGTGGAATTGGAAAATGAAACACCTCACTTTATGGAGGTGTTAGTCGATAAGCATACAAGAGATAAATTTTCATTATTTATTGGATGAAAATGTAATATAGATTATATGATATTATAATTATGGAAGTATAATTTTCTAATAAATATATTTTATTAAAATTAAATATATAATTATACCCAATCACGAATTATAGAGAAAGATAATGAATTATATTGCTAAGAGGAGACAATAGTCCACACAAATACACTAGCAATACTTTTCGTTTTCCATTTAATGGAAATGATTTTGAAAATGGTGATACATAATAATAATAACAACTAAATATATTTAGAACATTGATTTTATTATTTTTTATTTTATAACATATAATTAGTGGTGGCAGTAGAAGAAAGAAATTTAAAGGTGTTGGGTACGAGGATAACCTCTCATTTAGAATTCATCCTTAAGATACCATCTTAAAGACCATTGGAATTATATTTTAATAAGTGAAAACACTTAATTAATTTATTTTAAACTGTAAAATTGAATTACGTATGGTTTTATAATGCTATTTGGCTCAATTTTATGTGAATAAGAGAGATGAGATATGTCATTTTATTAGTTGGGGGATGGACATTCCATAAATTTTTTAAATGATTAAAATATTATTTGGTAATATTCAGGGAATATTAACCAATAAATAATTAAATTTAAAGACTAATATGATAAAATTATAAATAACGTAATCTGATAACAAATAATATGAAATATTTTGGCCTTATCACATATTTTTAACCTAGTCTAACCCAATTTACACTTTTACTATAGTGAATTATTTAATCTTCTTTTAATATTTCTTATGAAAAAATAGGTTTAAAGTATTATATAATATTAACTATAATTATTCCAAAAAATTAATCCATTATATAATATTAATTTTCTATTTGTTGTGTAATTCCATTTAAAAAAACCAGCAGTGGGCAATGAAAAACGTTTCTAAGAAGAATGATTATTTATGTATAAAAGTATTTGTATTCCCTGATCACGTATAATATTAATAATAAGTTATAAATTGAATTATTTTTTCAACACTAAAAACAATTTATATTTAAAAACCAATAATAATGAATATGGGGCTTTGAAAATACTAGAAAATATGATCATTTTTTCTAAAAATAGTTTTTTCTAATATTCTCCCAAAAATCAAGTTTTTCAAAAATTTCTTAACAATTCACCCTAAAATAATATTGATATTATATTCTATAAATTGATTATATATTTTTATAAAATTGAATTTAGAATATATTAGAATGATTTATAATATCCTCACACAATGTGATGTCTCAGACCTGGTTCACTTTGGAGTAAAAAAACATGATTGGACCCAAGGAATAAATTCCCCCCCCCCATGATGCAGGCTACCAAAAAGTAACAAGGGACTAGGGTGTGTTTCTAAAGTGAATTTTACCATAGGTCTCACTAGATATGAGTGGA
Organism: Viscum album; assembly: GCA_963277665.1. NCBI lineage: Eukaryota > Viridiplantae > Streptophyta > Magnoliopsida > Santalales > Viscaceae > Viscum > Viscum album. Next base: position 1,922,468,978 of record OY728122.1, on the reverse strand, counting down.
GATGATAGATAAATATAAAACAGAATAATGAAAATAATGTATAAGGCCACAAAAAACAAGCATAATCATCCATGAAATAAATAATCATCTCAAAATATATAAAATAGATCATATAAAAATAGATGATAAAATTCATCTACGAAAGTGTAAATATAAATTCATTTCAGTAGGAACATGGTATAATAAATGATATAAAAAAATCGTAAAGGCGAAAAAATATCTGAGCATCATGATCCATATCCTTGTTATCTCCTACCATGGTCTCATCATAAAGCAATAATTCATATTTCAAAATCATGAAACACCCATTTTTTCACCCTTGGTTTAATATAACATTCCCAGGTAATCACAATAACCTTGATAGGGTAAGATATTAAATCAGTATTCCACCAATCTTGGTTTTCATACAAATCTATTATGTGGATATAAACTATAGCAGTGTACACGTATATAAATGTAAGGAAGTTTGACTATAAGCAACCCATACTTTCTTCAACTTCATATGAAAATGTATTTGAACATGTGATCATTTAATTAGTATCCAAGCGTTAGGAATTAAGATATACTGGTAATCAAGGAGTTATAAATATGATAATATGAAATATTATCCAAAGGGAACCAAGACATCCATAAACTGAGGTTTCGGGCCATCTCGTAGTAGTAAGTCATTTAATCTATCTATAAAGGGATTTTATAATCTAATGGGTACAACCAAGTCATTTAACATTGAATGAGTCTATCTAAGTACATATTTCACAATCACAGTAATCCTAGGTTGTCCATGACTGGACCCAATGGGGTGAATCCATGGCATTGTATGTATGAATAGATCATTCTAAATCCATGGAGATTTTTCAAGTCATTCTAAAATCCTGAAAATAGTCTAGTGAATAATCAGTATAATTTTTAGGAATTCCCATATATATGAAATTGAATAGATTTTATGGTTGGTATCTTCCATATCAATAATACCAATGAAACAGAATGGTCCCATCAGAGTATAGAATGAATACCCTTAAGAATCTACGATGGGACCAAGTTTGACAATTATTATAATTAAAAGAAGTTTCAAAAGTAGTAGGCACTTTATATATTTAATAAAAGTATAATAAGTCATTTTAGACTATGAAATACTCATTATAATTACATTTTCAATAGGTTCATTCCATTGTCTTTGATTATACATGACAGGGTGAAATAAGGACATACAAACAATTATCAAATTTATTAACAAGTATAATATCCAAGGGATATCTATACAATAGAATAAAAATTTTCATTTAATGCATTATGAATTTATTTATAACGATGAAATAATTACTGTATCAAATTTCAATTCAAACATACCTGAATGATGACTTAGGTAATCCCAACAATGGTCACTAATAGTATAAATAATACCAAAAACATTCTATAGGTGGTTAACATTGATGTCATAACCTAAAATGGTGTCAAAATGGGTTATTAGGGCCCATATTAGAGCTTAGACATCCTAAAGACAAAGTAGATAAATTTAGAAGAGAAATTATTGGAGAAATTGACATGTTCAAAATGGAAGAAATTTATAAATGGTGAGACTTTGAGTGAAAATTCATAGAACACCTAATCTATGGACGAGGTAGATTCCTCATCAAATATAAACCCTCAGTTTGGACTAGATTAGAAGATAATTAAAGAATAGAACTGGTCATTAAAATAGGGTATATCATTTTTCAGAAAAATGAAACTGTGGATCAAATAAAGAATGATGAAATGAAGATATTGAATGGATAGCATAGAAGAAGATATCCCACAAGATATATAGATCATGACTCGGTGGTCGGACATGGAAGATAATATGAACCAATATTAAGAGCTTGAGGATGCATCAATGTGAGGTGGAGATGGTGTTTTTCCACTAGAAGATGTAAAGAGAGAGTGGAAAGGCCATTCAATGAAATAATGTAAAATTGGTAAAACACCCATGTTAGAAGAGGTTCATGTTCTGGATGCATAGTTAGACAAACCGTGTGAAAACTATGTGCCAGATAATGTCCACGGATAGAAGCCCACATGGTTGGGGGAGCATGATTTTATTAACCATGTTGTAACATTTCTCCCCTCTATCAAGGGAATACACCCAACATGGGATGAAACATGTGGTTACAAAATCAGTTCATATCTTGTGTGCTTTCTCTTTTGGATTCCTAAAACACCCCCATGTAGTTTATCAAATTATATGAACTAGGATGTATTATTTATTCTAAACATTCAGTCAAGTTTATTCATATATAAGATGGAGATATGGGATCTTACGAAGCCTCAAATTCTCCCAAAGCCTTGAATAATTTGTCAGTAACATTTAAAATAATAAAACTAATCATATAATCTGAAATTAAAAGGTTTTATTCCTAAAATTATTTCTTACATTCTTTACCCAGAAAAGAACTCATCATTGATTTACCCTTAGAATAACTGTGAAACCTCTACTAAGATTAACATTGGTCACTGAGAACATATGTCTGACTCTCTCTACTGAAGATATCATGCTCATGATCATGTTTCTATAACACCCATGATAAGGGGATATACCTACCTCATAGTACCTTCATGCTACAAATAATGACGGAAATGACATATTTCTAAAAATATTCATCAAAATCCAATTAAATGTCCTTAGTATCAAATGTATGAGATGGGTCAGTATGCTAACAACAAAGCTACGAAACGTGGAAGGAATCATGCATTGAATGGTGCCTATTAGGTAATAGAAACTGATATGCAACTATGATGACTCCCAACAATATGTTAAAAGGCCCAAAAAATGACGTGACAAATTTTCTTTCCTCCATATCCAAAAATTACAATTCTTGGTTGATACTAGTAAGAAAACATGATCCCCGATCATGAATTCCATAGGTTTTTGATGTCAATAAGCATAAAATTTCTACCTAGGTAGTAAATTATCCAAAAAATTTGTAATCAACTACAACATATACAATGTTTCCTACATGATGAAAGAACCTTTTAGTATTATGGAATCTTCCTCTAGTTATAACATAGATGAATGGAATGCCCTACCATATAAGTCCTCGCACAGAGACAAGTAAATTTTTTCCTAAAATATATTTTTATAGGAAATATTTAAGAGGGTATGTGTTTCACCCAAAAATCCCCAAAATCTGTGTTTCATGTTTGGAGCATGTCCTCCAAAACCATTATAGTCCATTTTGACTGACCATCATTCTTAGGGTGTAAAACCAATATTATAAGCACATATATACCTTAATAATTCAATAACACTTTATAGAAAATTGATTTGAAACTAAAAGCCCTAACAAAAATGAATGTATAAGGGACCACATGTAAGAATACAATCTACAAAACATATATTCTTCCAGGATAATCAACTAATAATATATCCTGAATAGGATGGAAGTGTGATACTTATTTTTAGTTGACCCATGACTATCCAAAAAATGTCACTTACTCATGGAAACCATGGTAAACTGGTCAAAAAATCCATCATAACATCATATAATTTCAATTATGGGACTAGTAATGGTTGTAAAAAGACCTAATAACTATGGTTATCAAACATCGCTTGCAGATAGGTGGAACACATAATGATGAATCCCATAGTCTGATGACTCATCTAAGGCTACCAAAGCTAGCGGGGCATATCATGATACATCATGTGGATTCTTAGGTGATTTTCCAATTAAGAATAATGATATTATTACATCATCTCCTACTACATGTCTATAGAAAAAAATATTACTATGTGTGCACCAAATGTCATCTCTATTAATGGGAAAATGTGGTGGTGAGTTCTCAATTGATTACTTTTCTATAGGAATAAACCATCGGGATCTAAAAATTATCTTGTTATCACCATATTAAAGAGGAAAGAGGTAACTGCTAAGGATGCATGAAAATTCCACTCATTACTCTCTTCAAATCCAGATACATCTTAGAAATTAGGAACATCATATTTCATTCCCCACTGGTTTTCTAAACATATTATACATAATTTTTCTAGCTTAGAACCACAGTTACCACATTTCCCATTATGGGCATATTGGGAACCCCAATTTTAAATTACTGAAGTTATTCAACCCATATTTACTATCTGATATTCAATTCACTTTATATAGATATAGACTTGAGGATCATGTGGTCTTTAAACACCATAATGTGCTCATCCATAAGATAATACCTCTAGTAATTAATGGTATGAGTATCATCTACAATCTCGAGGTCGTGTGTTGGGTAACTATTCTCATGAGGCCTCATCTAGTGGGACCAATACATAATTACCCGATCCACATACACCAATACTTCACCCATCCTGATTCTCGATGAATCATCGGATATTTTGTAACCACTTTGATGAACAGGAATTATTAGGATCAGTTCTGAATTAGGGATTCTTTTCTATTCTTTAAATATCTTCTCACATTTTTTAGACCACAAGAACATCAAACTTTTTCATATTACGACTTGTAAGAGGTGTCTCCAGGCATGAGAAGTCCAATTTCAAATTCATGTAACAGCCATTTATCCCCAAGAAACATCATATATCAAACATGTTGGTGGGTAGGTACTAGGATAGAAATACTCACTATCATTGGGTCAACAAATAATCATGATTCTAAAATAATATGACCTAATAAGGGAACCTTTTTGATCCATAAATGGAACTTTTTGAGATTAGAATATAAATGATTCTCTCCCAGTGTACTCAATACCAGATCAAGAAGTTTGGCGTGGTTTTTTTGAGTATGAGAATACACTAATATGGTTTCAAAAATATTTACATCAAAATAATACAGATAGGGGTACAAAAAAATTCATCAAGTCCATGAGAATAGTGTGTGTGTTCATATGCCCAAACAGAATAAGTAGGTACTCACGTAAAGTGTATCGTCTTAAGAAAGTAAAAAGTGGAATATCAAAAGGCATGGATCAAACGTGATGATATACTAATATCCAGTCGATCATAGATGACACTCTAGCTCTTAAGAAATTGTCATATTGATAATCTATCCATGGTAAAGGATACTTGATCAGGGATATCAATTAGTTTAACCATCGTTAATCCAATAATTGATGCAGGTTTATATCCTCTTTTTTGTAATAGTGATATGAAAACCCCAGGGCTAAGTACTAGGTCAGATAAAACTATTATATTCAAAAACCACCAGCTCTCTTTTCATCTCATGGAGCACAATAGGATGCATCATGTAAAATGGAATAGATATTGTACATGTTATCGGAATGTGTTTTATTATGAACTCTACCACCCTATCAAGATGTATTCTAGAGAAATCATTTGGGAAACAATCCCTAAAAAGAACCACCATAGGGGGAAAATATGTCATATGAAACACCCAATCATAAAATAAATTGGTGGAAATATGGGTTTTCACTCCTCACATCCCAAAATTCCGTAGTAACACTCGATCATAATGGAAACCTCATTCACCCTGATAATCATATATACCAAACTTTGGTGGTGTCAAAGTCACCCTTTAGGGAGTATAGTCAATGTAGTAATGGTAAGGCACACACCCCTCCACATCAAACCTATCATCTCATGGATGATGAAATTTTAAAAGAAGTGAAAACCAAAAATATCAATAGTATAATCCTTTCATTGGTGTATTCCCTCAAACCATACACCCAACAATGGGTCCAATGATATCACCTCACAACTCTATCAATTCTCATGCACCAGACTATCCATGATCGGTACATGAATAATGGAGTGTAAGGAACCATTATCAAGCAATATAGGTACAATAGTAGATCCTACCAAAATAATACATTATATAGTAGATGTCCCTTCACTATGATCCTTATGTATAATCTATAATGCATGAAACTAGAATGATACACAGACTTGAGATATAGATGAACTACCCTGAGTAGGTGCTCTCTAATGGTGATGAAGGTCATAATTCTTGATACCTCCCCCATCTCCTCCTCCCTAAACTATTTTTTTAGTGCTACTGCAGCTTCGTTACTGATGCAGAGTCATTGAAACTAGTCTTGAAGGAGGATAAATTGTGGCTCCTATTCTTCTATAAATACTTGTAAAGGTATGAAATAAATTTTTTGATTACTCATCCAGCCGCAAGAACGACACTCTGGTGGGTCATTATATCACTATGGTTTCACATGAACAAGTCTTCCACCATGATGGAACACAATAGAGGTACCAATGTGAATTAACTAACAAAAATTATTCTAAAAGAAAACATCAAGGTTATGTTTTCTACTACATGAATAAAATCATCCCTATATCAACACATCCCCTCTCTTCCTTGTAAAATTAGCTTCCATCTAGTTTTTCATAGTGAATCACACTAAATATTCTATAAATGAAATAGACAATTATATTGTTTCTAGAACTCCCTATCTCAATTAGATCTCAATGTCTCAGGGAAAAAGTAGTCATAGAAGGTAGTATTAATGTCCACCTTGACCATTCTCTAATAATAAGAAACCAAGGTAATTACATTTCACAAGTTCATGGTTAAATCATAGAATGTTTAGGTGGTGAGATTGATCCTCCTCTATGTATCCATCTATTTATGCTCGATGATTTATAAAATGGACACTATCAATAACTCAACAACCTATGTATGATAATCTTTCAAGAATATGGGATACAACTAATACTGGAAAACATGAGTTAGATCTGACATATTAGGTCAATTACATAGAGAAACCTAGATAGACAACATCACATATATGAAACTCTCTCAATGTTGAGTGTTAATACCCTATTCATGAATTGTAGGTGGTGATGTCAGTCAAACTCCTATAGAAAACACTTATATCTCACGGGTCACCATTCCAGTGCATGTTCATCACCAACCTCTTAGTGCATAACTTGAGAAACTCATGGTGGCATAACTCAACAAATAGTAAAAAGATAACTCATAACAATATACCAATGTAGATAGGATCACAAAAGAAACAAGAACAAAATAAAGGGCTCACTACCAATCAGATTAACTAATATAACCCCATCATTGGTTATTCTATTGTTAATTATTCATGTTTTTATTTACATGGGTTCTTGTATATGGTGGTTCAATTTCCCATTAAGGTAGGAAAAACAGAATTTAGGTTTCACTTGGACTCCCTATCAAGTAGAAACATTATAATTTACAGTTCATTATTTATATTTTTTTAAGATTTTCGTTTCATATAATAAGTGTTTAAATAAAATTTATTTTCATTCCATGTTTATAACAAACCATACTCTTTTTAAATTAATATTTACTCCCATTTAATTACAACAATATCATCTGAAATTCAGTCTCAGAATGTAATCTGTAAAATACAATGGATCGATTAGATGGGTTACCCTTACCAATTTATAAAGTCCCATCTACATTATAAATTAAATTTTGTAGTCATTTAAATGTAATGAAAGACTAGATCTTGTAACTAGGGATATAAATATTTCATGCATTCGAGTTGTATATTTATGATTCCACCATCACGTTATATGGGAAAATTTCATTTTGGATGACGATGAATTGTCATAAACCCAATTTTCATTCACTTAATAAGATTTCTATGCCACATGCATATATTACAACCAAAAAAAACACAACAATCACAAGAAACACAAGAAATGTAAGAACAACATTAACCTATATGGCATTGAATATGAATGGAATGTGAATACTATGTGACAATGATGAAGCACGTACCAATTCAACTTTCTATAAAATTACATGGTATAATATCTATAAATTAGAAAATACTAAAATTCAAGTTATTCAAAAAATAGTAAAAATATATCAACTATAATAAGAGGAATATAAAACAATAACTCCTCATTCCTAGAAAACATGGTGTTTACACTAAATATGGGACACAAACTACAAAACTAATATTATGACCAAGTTATGAAATGTTCATAATATATATTCTACCATAGAAAAATACTATAGTAAATAAAATACCCACTCTGTTAAAACTTTCTGACATCTCATAACTAGTTCAGTCCTGAGTAATAAAAATATAGATGGATATATGGACTCACGTGCACATCCCCATATGTTAGGGGTGGCTTCCTGACAATGACGGACCGGTATACATTAGTGCGGAGACTATTTACTTTGGTCATAGTGGAGTACATCATAGTTGATAGTTTAATAAAAAACTAATGCTTGATAATAGTGAATAAGGAAGCATAAACAAACTTAAACATTCATGTAATAAATAATCAACTCAAGAGCTATAAAATATATCAAATACATAATATGGTTACATGTCTACAAAAATTTAAAACATGCATACTTGGAATCAGGTAAACAATTCAATACATGATATAACAGAGAATCAAAAAAGGAAAAACTATTTAAGAACAATGAGTAATGGATTAGTCATCTGCTATCAAAATCTCATCTTAAAGAAAGATGTCAGGTTTCCAATGTTGGATGTTTCCCTCTAACCACACCTGTGATCATATAATATTCCTAAGTACCAATGGAAACCTATATATGTTGTGAGATAAGCTAGTTAGGCCACCAACTGTGGTGTCTATATGAATCTACTCTAAAAATATATATTATAATAGTCACCAATTATCTACAAATAAAGATGTTCTACTTTATCAGCCTATACCTACTTTAGTCTCAGATGGAAATGTCTCTAAAATTGTGATAATTTAATTATTCTCCATCTGTTATTAATTATTATAAATAGGTAATTATAGATTAATAGTGATGATAATATAAAAGAGGACCCAAGGTGAACTAATTAATTTATGACCACAGGGGTTGAGCCAACTCATAGTAGTAACTCATGAAGTATTTTTATATGGGTCTAAGTGAAATAAAAGGGGTATACACAAGTAATTTCTATATAAAATAGTCTAACTAAGTCAATGGAGATCCTACACTGTAATCTTGGGCTATGCATGACTGGGACAATAGGGTGAATCAATGGTACCACATGACTAAAGACTTCAAGTTGAACTGAAGGAGTGAATCCAAGGAATTATAGAATTTGGAAAAGTTTCAATTGTATCATTGTTAAAACATTGAGGAATTTTTATAAAAATAAATTGACTATATTTCTTGGAGTGTATCACCCACATAAATTGGGTCAAAGAATCAAAAGGGAATCCTCTGAGTGTTTAAGTAATTCACATAGAAATCCACAGTGGTCTCTAGTCTAACCATTTTTTTAAAGATGAAGAAGGTAAAAATGTATTAGCACAATATACATTTAATATATTTATCATAATTCATTTGATTCCTTGTAATACCTATTCAAATTACATTTTAAAAAGGTTCATTATCTTACCTTTCATCATGCATGACAAGGTGAAATAAGGGCATACAACTAATTTTGATATTAATTAACAAGGATAAGGAACAAGGGTTATCCATACATAACCATTAATACTTTCCATTTAATACATTAAAGATTTATTTATAATGGTGAAATACATACGTTATCAATGGACACATTAAATGCATTAGAACAATGTCTTGGGTAATTCCAACATGGTTTACTAATGGAATAACATAGAAAACCCTTACACGGGGTCATTAACATTGAGCTAATAAAATATAATGGTGGTAATAATTTTCAATAGAATCTATAATAAACCTATGGATCTTAAATATAAAAAGATTATTTTTAATGAGAAACGTCCAATGAAACTAATGTGTGAACAATGACAATAATTCATAAATGGAGGGACACTAATGGAAAATTCATATACAATCTACATATTCTTCTTGTAGATTCCTCATGTAGTATTAACACCTGATTTTTCCCAGATTGGATGAAAATGGAAGAATATTTGAGCTCTCTAAAATAGGGAATATGAAAACACACCTAAATAACATTATGGAGATGAATAAGAATGACCAACGAAGACTATCAAATGGAGAGCATATAAGTTCCTATCCAACGAGACATATAGATCACGATTCAAAGGACATAATAAGAATATTATTCATTTCTTATGAGTGGAGTCTTCATTACACATAAATGGGGTAAAGGGATGGTGATGTAGTCCACTAGAGGAAAACAGATAGGGGTAATACCTTTTAACATAACCAATGAAAGAGGTAAAATACCCAATATTTCAGAGGTGCACAATTTTACCTAACAATTTTAAAAAATGTCTACCAACAATGTGTTAGCTACTATCCATGGAATGTGACCGACGTAGATGGGGGATAATGGTTTTTACAACTATTCACTACCTATGTGTCCCTCTCTACCACAAGAACACACCCCTCATGGATTTCAAAGCATGGTTATAAATTAAGATCACTTCTAGTGTGCACAACTCTATAGATCCTTACAGCACCCCAAACAATTTATCTAACAACCGAGACTGGGATAAATATATTATACTAAAATTTTGGCAAATTTTTTAATCCAAAAGTAAGAGTTATGGGATTTGAACAAGTCTTGGAAACTCTAAAAACTACCCTTATATGCTATGGAACATTTTAATTTGTAAAACCAAGTAATTAAACTGAAATTAAATGGGGGTTTTCCTCAAATAAAAATTAGTTTCATACAAAATAAATTATATAAGAACAATTTATTAGGATTACATATTTATGAAACAGAAAATTAATTTACTAAAAATTAACTACATATTTATTAGGAATTAAAATTAATATTTTCAATTGATAGAACATTTATACTTATTTTCATAATTTAGTTAATTATATTCATAAATTCAAATCCATGTCTTGGTTATATTGGAATAATATATCATGGTTTGTTTTGGATTAGAGTTTAATATAGATAAATCTATCAATGAAATAAAATTTATTTAAAGAAAAATATATCAGAAGAATATTTTGGTGTTACAATATACCCTTTTATATATATTTTTCAAACAAAATAACATCACTATGATAAAAAGAACTAAGAATATTTTTTCCTCATCACATACTTGGATTACCAGAGTGCTTCCTAAAATTCATGTTTTCACCAAGAAAACCATGACTTGGTGAGTGGTATTGTTTAATAAAAATTTCCTTCTATAATCCACAATCTCAACCGGTTGTTCCATATAATATTTTTTACTCAAATGTTATTCCCTCTCTGTTTTGTAGATGGGAAGAATTAGGTGAGTAATTACTCAGAATATATTCATAAAAAAAATCCTAAAATTTGGAGAGATTTATTGTAATCTCCAAGGTATAATAAACAATACTAATACCATTTTGAATTTCAAAGGAATTGATATATATGTATGACTCAACTTTACCATCCTTCCAAATATTTTAACCAATTTTCAAGGTTATATTTATTGGAATACCTTTTCACTAAACTCAATCTCTTTATCTCACTAAATAATTTCAGTATAACTATATTTTTAACTCTGAGCTACCGTAACTTGATATTTAATGATCGTAAACTTCTTTATCACTTCCTTCACTATATTAGGTCCCAAAATATTTCATTCACCACCTTATTCCTATCATATTAGAGTTCATCACATAATACCATATAGGGATTCATAAAGATCCATCTGAATAATAAAGTGATAGTTATTATTGTAAAACAAATACAGCAAGTTATAGTTTAAATTCCAACCTCATTTCAAATTCATATAGAAAACTATAATCATGCTTTAAATATTTTCAAAGGTCCTATTACACATAAAATCTTTCTACAGATTATAATAAGTAAAAAACTAATCTCAATATCCAAATCATACTGAATACTTATCTAGAAAATTTAGGTAAACCTATAATCCTGATTGGATATGATTTAGAGTGATATTCAATGAAATCTCACATGTTCTTTAATGTGTAACAGAGTTATCTGATCAGGATTGAAATTTTCTCAAATGAAATAAAAGTCAATGGTTTCATATGGTGATAGACCGCAACCATATAGAAATTTTTCCTATTGATTTCTTATAGATTAAAATGATGAAATCTATGGTATTGTTTTCCTATTTTCATTCTTGTCAGGGTAATGATTATAATACCCACTTATAGTTATATCACTAAGAATTAACATTCATACAAACTAGGAATCTGGAAGTAAACACAACAATATCATTTTTAATTTTATATAATAGGAAATAATCTTATTGATCTTTATAAATTTTAAAAATATTAGTTTTAATTAAGAATGATAAATTAAAAGATTAATCTGACAAATGTTATATCAATTTTAGTTTTGTGGAAACAAATACTTTGATATTGATCATTATCATTACACTATGATCATGGTTGCACATTGGAGCATTATTCAAGATCTATATTTTTAAAATACATAAATATTGGACCGCATTTGTTCTTATCATGGTCAAGCCAGCATGGTATTTCTGACTCATACCATCATTCACTATGTTTTCCTTCCTCGGGGGGTAATTTATTGACAAATCATAATGAATTATCGAAACTAATTAAATTTTATTGAGCATACTGAATAGTTTTTTTGTAAATATAATATTTAATATTTTACTATTAGATTATATATCACACCATTCACTATATAGATAATTTCCCCATATCTTGAATGAAATAATAACCACTAGTATCTCTAGATAATTAGATGGGTGATTTTCTCATGAATTTCTAATTGGGGAGTGTTATAAACTACTACCATAAAATTATTTATAAAGACACACACCATTATTACTGTTGATGTGTAAGTTTGGATTAAAAACCATTATCCACTATAGGGTTGTCTGATTACATGAATTCTAACCGACAATCTCTTCAACTATTGGAAATTCCCCTCATATTACTCTATCAAAAATAACATGGCCACATTTGTCGTAAACATTGTTATTTTATTTTATATAAAAGATAAATATATCATAAAAACACTGTAATATCCTTCTAATAAGAGAAATATATGGATCATAGTCACCATGTATATATTACGACTATACTTAATACCTGTTATCTTTGAATGATCCAACAATATTCTCCTATATGAAGATATAAGACCCAATAATGAGATATTATATTCCAAATTTTCATAGTTTTTAAATTTTGATTATAAATTCTCCATCCATAGGATCTTCAACACAATCCTAAAAATCTCCCCATGTTATTACATTTAATTCAAATATGTAAGAATATCTTTTATAATTACTACCAATAACTAATCAAGGTAGTCTATAAATAATTATTTCATTAAATCCATGAAGATAGGTTGATAATTTTATATTCCAAATGGATTACAAAAAAATCATAATGATCAAAGCTTATATAGAATGATGTCTTGGGTATATCCTACTTCTTTACCATTTAATGATGGAATCCATTTTAATGATAAATCTTGTAAAAATATATAACTCCACATAAATAAACAAATAGATCATCGAAATAGGGTTGAATATACTTGTTCTTAATAGTGATCTTATTATGTTCCTCACAATTATTGAATATATTGTTTGAATCGTCTTTCTTCTTCAAAAAAACAATAGGTACTCTCTATGGTGATTCCCTTGGTTATGTGAATACATTTTCAATATTATTAGAAAATTTCATCTCCAACACATATTACTCATTTTGGGACCTTTTATATTGAGTAATAGAAAGAGGAATTTCCCCATGTATGAATTTTATTGAAAATAGAACTTCAAGATTCATAGGATTATTAGGAAAATCTTCTGGAGTGACATCAAAAAACTCTAATGCATTGGGAATAACATCAATGTGGAATTTCCCCAAACCATTTGAGATAAAAGTATCTCATGAGTAGATTGTAAAATATATATGATGGAAGTAATTTACATTGGGAACTAACATTCATACTTCACCGATAGATAATGTTAGGTTGATTCCAAATATATAATTTCACTTCTCTTCCTTTGGAATTGATATGGGATCTATATTGTAAGAGATAATATAAGACCAATATTATATCCAATTTAGATAAATGAATAATAAATAGACTTGTATGGGTCACTTTTTTGAAAACATTTATCAGAGACTACTTGTTGTCTTGAGATAAAATCATCATACCATTATTTTTTTTGTTTATCAAATAAACATATAACCATTTTGGTTATGAATGAACATATTTAGAGACATATAATGAATTTATCGAATTCATTTAACTAAACTCAAATAAGTTATTGAAATATTTGAGAATGCATATCACCACCTGAAATTCGTCATTATATTTTCATTTACTTACTAAAATCAAAATTGGTATCTTGTGTATCAAATATCATAGTGATTAATCTTGTAATAATGAAAAATAATTCATATAATTTCTAAATCATAACACGTTCTTTCTATATATGAAACCTTATGTTTGTCCTAGGTTATCAATTTTCCTCATCCATTCAAATACTTTCTAATGGTTCAAAATAGAATCTGTATTAACTATGTAATATAACCCATATCATCAAACTAGGTGCATAATAGGGGTCTATTCATTGTACACAAGAATGATGTTTGGGATATACTCAACCAAATATTTTTAATAATATTACCCCTAATTAATTAATTACAAAATCATTTCAAATTTTAATATAAATCAATTGAAATATTTAAATAATAACCAAATATTATCATCCTTACTAAAAACTTCTGATATTATCAAATGACTAAAAATATTCTCAATTTTTTTCATAGGGTTTTATTCCCTAACACATGTTTTCACAAATCAAATCCCAACCATTATACAAAAACTGATAGCATCTACAATGACACGATACCTAGTATCCCATATTTAGTGGCTAAATTATTTCATTAGCACTAGATATAAGGTATTTTTTCATAGATAATATAATAGTTTGGTAGCATTGGAAGACTAGATACATGTATGATTTTGAAATTAAAATTGGAAAAAAAAATTCGATGTAGTATTTTCATAGATAAAATTATGAATACCTTTATAAAATCCATGAATATCAGTCATGGTAAATTTAATACTATCTTGGGGTAAGGAATAAATTAAAAGGGTAATCTCAGACTCTTAGAAAGGGAATGCTTACAATATAATATATCTTGTAATTAATGGACAATATATAATATTTCAAGAATAAATGATGAAAAAATAATTCCATATTAATATTAACATTTTTGGAAGTTATCCATTGATAAATTACTATAATATTAATAATAAATAAATTAATAATTATTTTATAATTTTGGAATTTATAATTCGAGTAATCTTAAACATACCATCAAGGCCTCAGGCCAAGAGATGTTACATGACTATGTATGGCCTTGGCTAAATTAAATATATGTTTTGTCTCATGTTACCTTTCAATTCATCGTGGGTCCATGTAATTCATGGAGCCTCCCATATCATAATAATTCCAATTCATTCCTCAATTGAATAAAAAATACAACTTAATCAATATGCCTTAATAATATATGACAATCCTTATTTTAAGAACTAGCATAAAATATTTAAACAAATTATATAGGAAAATGTTCATAATTAATCCAAATAAATATATGGGATGATACCTATATATTATATCTTAGTAAATCACAAGATTCCTCAAAATATTTTGACATTGATATGAATATTTTTAAAAAGGCCTCTGTGAAATTACATAATGGAAATAAATAATTAATTTTAAAATATTTTCTTTATAATCTAAAATATTACAATACTATATGGAAATTGTTTTATTTGGAATGAAATACAGAACGATGTGATGGAATAATTAAAATTGAGTATATTGATGGTAGTAGAATAATCTATTCATGTAGTGTATCGTTAAACCATGATTTCAATCAAGCCCTTGTAAAAATTACCTCATTATGAACATGATAATAAGTTTCCTTTTATATATTCTTAATAAATTAAAACATTTTTTAAATTAATTCAACAAATTGTATGAGAATAATAAAAAATATTCTTGAAATAAATTTAATGAAAATATGTACATTGGAGAAAAATATTTCTGTCAGAAATAAAAATGAAGTCGATTTTTCTTTAACTCATTACTTTGTTCTCTCTAGTACATAGATTGATAACATGAATGTAATAATTTTAATTTATAGAAATAACTATAGGTTATGAAACATGAAAGGGGTTTATCATATAAGTATCATATAATTTCTTAAATGGATATTCAATCATAAGCAATCCCGATTAAAATGGGATTGAATCATAAATACCTTACCTAAAGACTCATTTTCCTTCATATATATTCTAATCAATAGAATATAAAATATAGATTTATTATACATATATTATAGAAACATATTCATATATATCATAAAAATATTATTTGTTTATAACACTGTATAATCCATTTATAAACAACTTGTTATTAAAATCAATGTTTAGGGTGATAACAACTTCATTTTTTATATATGTATTAGTTATATGGTGCAAGTACATGTTTTTTGGTCCATGGATTATTCATATCAATAATATCAATTATCAAATAATTATCATATTTATTCATCATATACACTTTTATAATTATTCATACATAGTGGTGTTGAAAAAGAAATACATCACTTCATGGAGACGGTAGTCTCTATGTACGCATGAGTGATTTTTCCAATTTAAAATAGTTTGAATGAATGAATATCAAATAATAAATTACCTTAATATAGTAAATACTATTAAATCAATAACTTATATATTCATTGAATATTTCCTCATTTCAATCAATGTAACGTGAAAATTAAAAATGAGTCACAATGCTTTGTGGATTGGGTAGTCCACATGTACACATGATCAATATTATTGTTTTTCAATAGGTGGATCAGAAATAATGTATATAAGATATTATGAATATATAATTATAATAATTTCAAATCTATAATAAATCAAAATTAAATTTATCATGACAACAAACCATGAATTATTGTGATGTTGAATGAATCTTAACACATTTTATAGGAAGTAGTCCACAGGTACACACAAGTAATACATTTAATTTACCATTTAATTTAGATGATATTGAAAATTGTTGATACATAATCCTAATAAGTATTAATTTTACAAAAGTTACTAAGATAAATATTTTATGTGGAATTCTACATTTTAAATTTATTTAGAAGAAAAAATAAATTGAATGATATCAGATAATACAATTACCTCTTCTTTGGAAGAAAACATTTAAAACCCTTCTTATGGACCTTTTGAGTGGCCGTTTAAGAAAACAATAACCATTAATTGAAGCATAGGTATGTATAGAATATTGTTTTGTACTTTTTTGATGATCTTGGTGGATTAATGTAGTGTAAATAGGGGGTCCCTTTTATAATTAGGTGGAGAGACACACCATGAATTTATTAAAGGATTAAAATATTATTAAGTCATTTTCAAGGAAATTATTCCCATAAAAGTGATAGAATAATTACATAAAAGTCATATTAATATAATTAAATTAAATATACTATGAAAATTGAATGAACATATACATTTATTTTAACCTATGTTACCATGAATTTCTCTTTTATAGTGGTGACAATTTATTATTATTATTACTATTCATAATGACCAAAAAAAAGTTGAATTTATAACAATACATTAATAATTTTGATAATTAATAAATAATACATTTTAGAAGATTATATTTCTAATATTTCATGAAATTAATTTCATAATAATCTCCCAAAATACGATGAAGAATGATGTTATGAAAAAATTGATTTTAAAAGATAAAGTATATGTATTTCATGATCTTGTATAATACTGAACAAAAATGTTATAAATTTAATTATTTAAAAAATATTTAATCATTAAAATTAGTCGAAATAGAAATGGTAATAAAAAAATACTGTCAATGAATGGGAAATATTCTTTAGAAATAATTTAATTTCATTATTTACCCAAAAATCATCTTTTAAGAAAATTCCAAAAAATTCACCTTAAGAAAATTTTGATATTGTGATTTCAAAAATTATAGACATTTTATATAATTAATTTTTTTAAATTGAAATTAATTAATTATAATATTCTCACACATAATGCAGTCAAAATAATTTTTGATTAAAACATATATATAAAGAAAAAAATGACTTCACCAAATGGTAAGAAATTATTTGTCATTAATTAATCATCAAATTTTCATTAAATAAAAAAAATAAACATATTTTTTATATATTTAATCTCTTTCATACTCTATAATCTATATTTAGCTTATAATATTATAATATATCACAATTCATTTAGATATAGGGTTACATATAATGAATATTATCTTGGAAGTTAAATTTATTTGAAGTGAAATATATCATAAAATGTTAGGGTGATACTTAAACAATGATTGTAATTGTACAGACCCTCGTAGTACATTACTTTTCAAAATTATGGGGCATGGGGATTACTGGGGACCATCGGGGACTCCTTAAGGTGTTTTCCAAATTTCTAGATTGATCGTCGGCGGCAGTGACAAGCATCGGTGGCACCGATCATCATAGGTTGCACTGAAGAGTGTCGATGGGACTGATTGACATTAATGGAACCAATGAGAATCAATGTAACCAAAGAGCGTTGGTGGAACTGATGAGCGTCGGTGGCACTGATCGGTGACAGTGGCACCGATGGGTCGTCCATTACACCAATCGACATCGGTTCTGGGATGACTGTGCCAGGGAGATAGTGCACAGGCGACAGTGCCAGGGGGTGGGGCTAGGGTGGCGGTGCTAGGGCGGCGATCCCTAGGTGACAGTCCCAGGGTGACAGTGCTAGGGGGATGGTTCCTGGGTGATGGTACTAGGGCGACACTGACTCAAGTAAAGGTGAGTCCTCCCCTATCTTTCCATGAGATTCCACTCTTCCCTAGTAACGTGTATTTTGGCATAAAAGTGTTTTCATACCCCCATTAAAAGATATTTAAACCCCGAATAATATGTTTTAAAACCCCAATAATCAGATGACCCTTGAGTTACCAAAACATGTGACCATTTCCTCAATTTCACACCCTTCTCCATACTTTCTAGCTTCACCCATGTTACATGGTTTTTCTCTATTTAGAAGATATCATTTAACTCACAGCTGTTATCTCCACCATCTCCAAGTATAATTAGTAAATAAAAATTAATCCCAACATGTGAAACCACCCGAACATGTGGTCAAGCCATGATCTGACTTCACATACTTCGAAATCATCTCCCATGTTTTAGGATCATTCCTTTCCTTAAGATGAGATCTTCTCGTCATATTTAAATTCAATTCTCTATGTATTCCCTAGAGTCTTACTCTTAAGATGAATCATGCACCCATTCTAGAGCCCTTGCAACTCTGCCTTGAAGACCTCGATTGTTCCTGTCCTGCATATTGTACACCCTCATTTCTTGATGCGAGAATAAAAACATAGATCCTTGATCCTCAAAGTAGGGTTTTCCTTCATCTCTCTTTGTTTTGTATAATGTGGGGTAGGAATGATATTTCATCCCTTAGGACGTGGACAGAACCAAACCTTAATGATGATAATAAACAGACTCAAAATAATGAAGGGGTGTGTTTGATGATGATGTTATTGTATTTATTTAATCATAGTTTTTATGTTGGGAATTGTATGGGGTTATTCCCACTACAAATAGTGGTTGTTGGTGGTCCCCTCTTCCACACTAACGAACCTCTATTTTTCGGGATAAACCTAGGATTGAAATAATGTAACATGGAAAATAGTCAATCATGTAAAATGAGTTGAATAATAGGATTCCCAATGATTAAGAATCCTTGTGTGATCACCCTAGTTAACTAGACAGAAAGAAGAAACTTAATAAATGGTGTGGTTAAATCGGAAAACTCCCTTGTTATATTATGAGATATATGTGGTTTCTCTATCTGATGATGTGTTGGGTGACATAGATGGTAATGTAACCTCTGGTAGAAGTTTTATATGGTTACAGATTTGATGCTATGTGGGGCCATGTGTTGGGGCTTGGTTTGGTTCATGTACTCTGAGGGATCTCCCTAGTCCCTTTTGTTCTTGTGATTTTTTAAGAGAACCTGCTGTCAATGCTTATATTTTTTCATGGTTATTTTCCTTCATTTGTAGTCTTTTCTTAGGGAAATGCCTGTTAGTTGCCTGATATTGATGAAATATTAAAATAGAATCACTGAACATGATAACAAGAATAGGCACACTGGCATATTCTTTTCCATAAATGGGTAATGCTCAGATTTTGGTTGTTGCGTGTCCATTCATGTAGGGATGGTAACGATGGTGGTAATGATTTCGAACCCTTAGGTTGGGATGATATTTTTATTACCTAAATTTTAAATTTTGAGTTATTTGTGTTTCTTATACACACCCCACTCATGTTGAGAACTTATTTTCGAACGCTCCCATACATGGGGGAGTGTGATTATTATGAGTGACTGGTTATTAGCTATGTTCTGTTCCCTCTCCCTAGTAGCCCAAGATTTTAGGGGAAGACGATGATGAATGAATGTTCATTAGGGACCAAGACTCTTCGATAATGGTATGTTATAGTGGTTATCCCATGTGTACGTAGAATGTTTTGTTTCCTAAGTTTCCTCGGGATGTGGACCATGTGTCTTTGTGCATTGAAGTTCTTGTTCGGGCCCAAGTGTCTTCGAGTGTGGTAGTGGTTGTTGTGGACAAGGTGTCTGCGGGTGGGGATGTGTGTGGTTGTGGTGGAAAAGGTGTCTGCGGGCGGGATGCGTGGTTGTGATTTCCCATAAGATTAATGTTGGGGTGGCGGTGACACTACAGTGGAACTTGTGGGGGTGGTTTGATGCATAGGATGTCCTAAATAACCAGTGGCAAAGCGGTGTTGGGTAGCCAAATATTGATGTTTTATTACTATTACTTTACCTGACATGCCTTTTATAGGGAGTGTTCCTTCGTGTGGCTGGGTGGATAGCTTCCTTGCTAGGTGCCTTGGTTATCTCTTTTTCTCACAGGGAATTAGAATTCCTCCCCACTTCTGCATGAGTGTTTTTGGTTTTTCCTCCAGAGAGTACCTGTATACTCACCCTACATATATAAAACTGCTTTTAGGTTTCTAGGAGGACCATTATGAGCGCATCGAACATTACTAGCTCAGGATTTGGGGTTTTTTATGCTTTTCATTATTTTGGTAATTTTCATTATACTTTTTTTTATGCCTTGTATCATATTATTTTTAAACTGCATATTGGAGATTTTCTTTCCCATTTGGATTTACTTTTATTCTCAGTTTCTGGAGTTGTATGGGATCTACCATCTTATGTCACGATACTAATAAATAAATTGGGAAATTCCTTCCATTTTATGTGAGATTCTATACCCTTGGATCTATTCTCCACTCTATGGCCTATTGAAGGTGGGACCCAAGGGTCATTATCTTTGTTTCAACTTGAAATAGAAGGTTTCGACAGTTTGTTGTCCCCTCCCTCATCATGGTGAAGGCATGTTGTGATAGAATGGTATCATAAGTGATGGTTGAGAGATAATATGGGGTTTGGGGTTAGGAACAAAGATAATTTCCTTGTATTGTAGAGAAAAAATGTTAGGGAATATTGGTTTATGGAATAGGATAGGGAAGACCAGTAATGAAATGATATTTTAGGGCCCCCAATTATCCGATGCATGGACTATGGGCCTATCAAACGATCATATGAGGATACACTGATTGTAGGGTAGAGACCCTAGGAAAGGTATATGCATCATAATGACTTGTGTTCTTGAGTTTTTTGGGAGTAATGGGGAATTTAAAATTAATAAAATGTTTAAGAAAAATTTAAAGGAGATCTTCTACACTACTCATGGTTAGGAATTCCTTTTCTACCCTAAAACTATGGAACCCAAATGACATCTATGAGTGTTGTGTGTGATAATGATCTAGGAGTCTGATTTGACTGACTAGAGGATGACTAATTGAGAGGAGGATGATGACCTATGGTAGAATATTCTTTATGCCTTTCAGTGGCAGTCCCTCAAAATGTTCAAGGGCATAATCTCATACATGGAGACAAAAAGTTGGATGGAGGAGATGGGGATAACATTAATCTTAATCTAGGCTCTGTATGAATAGTAGGCTCCTCTAACCATGACCCAAATGCTGGGAGTGACACGTTAGTGGTGGATGCTCTATCTTGAGGAGAATAAGGAAGCTGAGGTTTCATGGACCGACTTTGAGAGGGAGTTCTGGTAATAATTCCTCTCTTCCACATTCAAGGCTGAGAAGAGGCATGACATAATCTCCCTCCAGCAGGGGAGTATGTCAGTGAGGGAGTTTGGGTTCATGTTCATGGAAATCCTTTGTTATTCCCCATACCTCTGTCTGTATGGGGAGTCATGGGAATGACACATAAGGTTGGCACTCTAACCTTCCCTTTAGTATGCTATAACTCCCTTCACCATACTAAAGTGCAAGGAAGTTCAGAAGAATTATGAATTGGTGGATAGGACGCACACACAAGGTGGTGTGCTGCAAGGGAAGATCCACTTAATCTTATTGAAGGGTATGGCTTTTAGCAGCAGGACTCCGGTATCATGGCCTTCTAGATTTCGGCCGGTGGGGAGCATGCCCCTGTAGTTCCATTTTCGATCTCTCAATCCTCTCCCCTTTTCAAAGAGCATAGGAACTATGTATATTATCAGTGGAATCCTACACCATCTCCAGAATTAGTGCCCCTCAGGGACCTCATCCAGGGCATGGCTAGAGAGGTGTATGACACTTGAGGGGAAGAGGATCTGGGCGTGGATAGTTTCACGCTATTTAGGAAGCAGGTCTGGTAGGGCTGAAGGACGTTCGAGGTACAATCAGCTACTTTAGTACTCTTGCATGTTCCTTGTTTGATTCATGAATTTTACACTCCATTTTACACTTGGTCTAGACCATGAATTGGATCTAGATGTAGAGAGACTCTCCATACCCCTGGTTTGAGTATACCAGTTGGAGATCGGACCAGCTTGTTTAACATTGGTTGAGGATGCAGGATGATGAAAGGGCGACATTTGTATAGTGGGGATATCATTTTAGTGAAAATGAAGCCATACAATGTCATCCTTTGCATCAACTGGTTGTATTTCAGAAAAAAAAAATTATCGGCTGCTTCTGGGGGAGGATCATGTTCAAAAATATGGGTGGATAACGTGTAACTTTTGTTGGTGATCAAGGTTTCTAAGAGGGAATCCGGAGAGTGGAGACCGTTCATTCCATGTCAGATGAGCTGTCAGTTGAGATGGTAGACACAGAGATAGTGGAAGCCCCGAGGATCATCGATGAGTTCCTGGATGTCTTCCCTGGAGAGGTGGAGACTCTACCCCTTCAATGTGATGTTGAGTGTTGGAAAGACTTACATCTCGGTGCCCATCCAATTTTGATGGTTCCCTATGGGATGGAACCTTCTGATTTTCAGGAGTTACAGATCTGGGTCGATGGCCTGGTGAAGAAGGGTTTTATTTCACTGATCATATCACCATGGGGTGATCCGATCTTGTTCGCAAAGAAGGTAGACAATGGTCTCTGGTTGTGTGTATACTCTCGAATACTGAATTAGGTGATGTTCAAGAACCATTAACACTATTGAGGATTGACATCCTTTTTGACCAGTTTATGGGAGTATGTTGGTTCTCAAAGATCAACCTATGGTCAGGATATCACTAGTTGAGATGGGAGGAGGGTGATATCTCAAACACTTATTTCAGATGCACATATGTGATCTTTGATTTCATGGTCATGTCATTCAGCATTACGAATGCACCAACCGTGTTCATGGATCTCACAAAATCCTTTTTTTCTGAATATATGGACCAGTTCATAGTTTTTTTATTGAAGACATCATGATCTACTCAATATCATTAGAGTATCACGCCAATCATCTGAGGATAGTTTTGGAGGTCCTCCGACACCACCTAATCTACAAAAATTTGTCTAAGTGCATGTTCTAGACATGAGAGGAGATCTTCCTTGGAACATAGTGTCCCAACATGGAATATTGGTGGATCTGTCAAGGGTTGAAGAGATTAGTTCTTGGGTGACATCCAAGAATCTAGTAAAGGATCATAGTTTCCTGGGACTAGAAGGTTACTACTAGAGGTTCATTCTAAACTTCTCTTAAGTTGGGGCACCTTTGATAGCATTGACCAAGAAAGACCGACATTTCATTTGGATTGAGCAGTTCCAGAAACCCTTCAGTATATAAAGGGGAAACTCATCAGTTCTCTGGTACCGAGGTTTATAGAGGAAGGGGTAATGATTGATGGGTATTTTTATGCTTACGGTCTAGTCTTGGGATCTATGATGATGCAGCAGTAGTGAGTGACCTATTATAGGTCTAGGAAATTACATACCCATAATCATATCTATCCCCCCCCTCCATGACATGTGCTCATAATGGGTGTGTTCATGTTGAATTTGTTGTGGCATTACCTCATGGGGGAACTCATTGTGGTCTTCAAAGATCATAAGATATTGATGTATGTATTCTCCCAGTGAGATCTGAACTTGTGGCAGTAGAGGTGGATGGAGTTTCTTCATGACTACGACATCGAGATCTCTTACAAGTCAGAAAAGGGAATAATGGTGTCTAATTCTTTGAGTAGTAAGTTGTAATAGTTTTTGTTTGAGGAGTAAGAATATTCTGGGAGAATGATGGAGGAGTTGGTTTCCTTACACCTAGATTAAAAATTAGAATATGGCAGAGGTTTTTAGTTCCATATGACAGTGAAGAATTCCATGGTAAAATAAGCAGAAGAGTCTCAGCGGGTGGACATAGAGGTTGTTGTAATGCACGATAATGTTATCCAGGAAATGCTCCAAAAGGACTGTTGAATGATGGTTAGAATCAGATTCGTTTATGAGGAAATTTTATTTTCATATATATGATGCACGATGGAGTTAACTGTGAGTTCCACTAGTCACCCCATGTGGTACACATATAAGTTTACAAGATGTACAAGGGCTTGATGGGCCTAATTGGGAGGTCCCATGGAGAAACTGGAAGTTGTACAGTTTGTGGAAACATGCCTCGTGTTCCAGTAGGTGAAGGTTGAGCACCGTGTTCCTTGGAGTCTTCTACAGCCTGTAAATTTCATGTAGTGGAAGAGGGATGACATATCAGAAGATTTTTTCATATGAATACCCAAAATTTAAGGAGACAGTGGTTCTATTTAGCTGGTGGTAGACCGATAGAAAAAATCAGCTCACTTCCTGGAAATCAAGGAGCAGGGTGCAGTGGATGCCTCAACGTTGAGGTACGTGGATGAAATGGGGTTGTTTCATAGAGTTCTGAGGTCCACAGTTTCTGATCAGGATGCACACCTTACATCAAAAGTCTAGAAGGGATTACCTAGTGCTTTTGGCACACATCTATGACTTAGCACATCTTTCAAACCCTAGACAGATGGGAAGAAAGAGAGGTTCATCCACACATTGGAAGATAGGTTGTAGCATGTGTTTTGGACCACATGAGATCGTGGGTATGAAACTTACATATGTTAGTGTTTTAATTCAACAATATCTACCATTCTACCATTGTCATGGCTCAGTTTGAAGCCTTGTATGGAAGGATGTGTTGTTCGCCCATTTGCTGGACTAAGGTTGTGGTAGTATGTGTTCTTGGATTAGAGGTGTTGCAGTGCCTAAGACAAAAGAATCATCTTGTGTGTGAGAGGTTGAAGGTGGCTTAGGACTTCCATAAGTCACTTTTTGGTCATAACAGGACTGTAACGACCCAAAGTTTCATTAATGGAAATCCCTCTTAATCTAATTAAATGTCTCTTTATGATTATATAAAATCCCAACTTCATTGGTTTTATGTTAAGAATTTTTACCGTTGCTAATATAGCCGTTGAACAGTGATCACATGATTAGTATAAATATAGGACTTTAACAAATCCAATTTACTCAGAAAAAGGAAGTGATGGCCTCATCCAGTAGAATTTCCCCATACGAACCCCATTTGTCAGAGCTCAGAAAATAGGTCGCATCCTTGGGCTTCAATCTTGACCAAGCCCAAGCCGAGCTTCACCATGTCAAGCTTGAATGGTACCGTCTACGTGAAAAGTGGAAGTTGATAGAAATTACCACTCGAGTGATGTTATCCGAGCCACCCCAAGAGACTGTCACCATTGCACACCTTTCCCTTAGGCCTTATGCGGCTGTTTTAAGGGGTTATGTAACAAATAAGTAGTACTATGTTCATTTATATTATTTTTTTATATAATATTGAATATAATTTCTAGTCATTTTGGATACATTGTAAATAGTTTTTAAAGTACAAATGTTGTTTTTAGTTCTTATTTAATTAAGAAACCTATTTTATTTAATTAATGGATTTTTTAATTAAATAATATTTAATAAAAATAGTATTATTGTTATTAAATTAATTTTTATTAAATATAAATGATCTTATAATTTTATGAATGCAATTATAATTTTTATTAAGGTTTGAAATCTATTTCTGTCAAAACCCGTGAATTTCCGATAAATGTCAGTTTTTATTTTAAAAGTGAAAATTAACATATATAGAAAATTATTTAGATAAAATAAATGTCATTTCAGGAATCAGGACGTCGAAATTATCAAACGGTGAATTTTTCATAATTTTCTGAGACAGTCAAATTTTTGGGTAAAAATTAAATACCATTTAAATATATAATGTGTTTTATGACATCATAATGACCCAATAGTGATGTAATAAAATAATATAATCATTATGTTCGGCCAATATATGTTTTACCATTAATATAATGTGATTTTGGGTTTCTTTGACATACTTTTCAAAGCATTATTGGTCACCTCAAGACATATTCAACACCTTGCCTTTTTAAATTAATTTCCATGGGAGTGTGACTCCCCTCCACATAAGAAACCCTAATATTTTAAGAAGTTAGGACTTTGGTCTTATAAAATATTATTTTCCTCTTCCCTTTTCCAAAAACCATTGGAAAAACCATGGTATGGTTTGTGGTTTGAATTAATTTAATGTAAGGGGACCCAAACCAAAATAATAAAGAATTCCCTCACCTTTCCTATATAAACCCACCCAAGAATCCACTTCCTACTCACTCAAAACCATCTTAGTTCTTCCAACCTCTGCCCCACTCTCTATATAATCCTCCCAAGGTTCCCCAAGCTCCCAAGAATCCTCTCACAAGCCTCTCTCTAGCATTTGGAAGCACACTTCCAAGTAAGGGTTTTTTTCTTCTTTTCTCATTTTTGTCTATTTTCTTTTAGTTGTACTGCCCTTTTAATTTCAATTAGGAATGTTGGGGTATGGTTTCACACCTAACCCATACTTTCCTATTATTGTTTTAATGATGTAATACCCCTTTCTCTGTAATTAAATTCCTCCCATGTACACCCATTACTATGCTGAAATTCCGAAAGGAACTTCTCTCTCTTCTTTTACATTCAAACAATAATTTTGTATCATGAATCTAAATTCCATTAAAATTGTTGGGAAATGTATCTATATGATCTCCTTACTTTACATTACATGTAAATATGATTTGGAACCCATTTCTATTTCATCAACCATTTTTATGAATTCTTATGTCACGCCGTTACGCTGCCGAAATCGCACCGATTTTCTAAGCCAATGCCATTGTGTAGTGGATACCATGCCCATTTCTCCATCAAGGGTATCAACCTTTATGAAACCTTAAATATTTATTACAATGTTTCATGTATTAATTCCACATTCCTTTTTCGTGGAACAAATTATTATTTTTTATGAATCCATGTTTTATGATTCATGTGGCACACTTATGCATGAAATGAAATGTTTAAGAAGGGTGCGCCCTTATAGCGCTCCAATGCATTGGGTAAATTATAGTATCATGATAAGTCATGTGCAATGAGTGTTGAATTATTCTAATTGAAGTGAAACAAGGGTTTACTCGTGCATTATGTGTAATGAGGATTTACTCATGATCCATGTGCAATGAGCCTTGGCTCATGCTAATTCCATGTTAAGTGTTGTTGACACATTTCCATGTTATGATTATCATAAATTATCATGACTTTATATTCATGTTTCTCTTATGATTTATTGATATTCCTATTTTCTAACATGTATTATACTCCTCATGTTATTCCGTGTGTATTCCCTTACTGGGCTTTATAGATCACCCTTTTCTTATGCATGTCCTCAGGTTATCCCATGCAATGCTATGTACGAGGGAATATAGTGGTCATGTAAAGGATGTTTCCAATAAAGATGTTTTATTTCATGTTTTAAGTTTTTTATTTAATGATCCTAAGACCCAAATACACTAAACCCTTTGATCTTCTTTGTTTTATCAAGTGATTTTTTATGTAATAAATCATGTTTAAGTTTGTAATAAAACCAGGGTTGTCATAATTGGTATCAGAGGGAGGTTTAGTTATTTTTGTGAGTAGGAAACCCTAGTAAAGCCTTAGATACAGGACTATGTATAATAAAACATCCCTAAGTTTTGGTATTTACTGAGTATGTGGTTTATCAAACAAATACATCCCTGTCTGGATACGAGCAGGTAGAGGCGGCTCTGGCATAGATGTATCCTAGGGGTAAAACCCAAAAACACCGCATTGAGCTAGACTCGAATGGGAACTAGTGCACGATAATGGGATTTGATGCACTCATGGTTACGACACTCCCGGGGGATATGTTTTGATAAATTCACAAGCTTATTATGAACCCTTATTAAGGGAATTAAAAAAATCCCCCTACGAATATATGATAGAAAGTAGATCATGAAAATCCTAGATTGAAGCCTATAGACACATGAGTAATGAAATAAAAGTTTTTATATAAGTGATAAACTTTTGTCTTTGGATTACCCTTTATGTGTTACCCATAACATTCCTTTTATTCCAGCCAATGACCAGTAATAGGAGGACTAGGGATAACAACCGTTGGGAAGATCACTGTGATTACTATACTAATGAGATGCCCAATCCAATGGGAGTGGGGATCACAAACTTTGTCATGATTCTCTCTCATCTAACTCAAGTTTTGAATAGAAACACCAGTCAAGAGGAACGTCCAAACCACCTAATAAGGAACAAGTCACTTTCGAGAGCTTCATGAGACAAAGGGATCCTACTATTAGTGGATCATCCGATCCCACGATCACTAAACAATGGATCAACTCCATTGAAAAGATCTTCTCCATCCTTCAATGTTCTGAACAAGAGAAGGTTCTCCTGACTGCTTATCATATGGAGGGTGAAGCTGATCAATGGTGGGCGTTGATCAAAAATACGTAGCCTGAGGAGGAGATTGAGGCGTTTGAATGGAAGGATTTTCGGAAGATGTTTTTTGATAAATTTTTTCCACGCACCATCCGGCTTAAGATGGAATGGGACTTCCTTTCCCTCAACCAAAAAGATGAAGAATCTGTTGGAGCGTACGATGAAAACTTCAAAAGGCTTTCACGATACGCTTTCGGCTTTGTCGTTACCTTCTAATGCAAGGTTGACCGCTTCTTTGGGGGGCTGAATCCTAGCTTGCGGAAAGCATTAGCGATCCGTGACTTCAATAGCTATGAGGAAATTGTCCGATGTGCACTCAAGGTCGAAATGGAGATAAGGGAATCACAAGGGTATCATGGGGCAAGAAGCGTAAGGTGGAATTCAATGCCGGTTGTAGAGACCCGAAGCTTTACACACATAGATATCACATTACTTTTGTGGAATACATAATACATAACAAAAACAGACACACAAGGACCATAATAGCTTAGTGTCTTTGGAAACTTGGAACTTAATCTTCTAATCATGGTGAAAGATCTTCAACATCTCCAATAAAGATCTTCCACTTTTTTTCCTTACCTAAAACCTTTATTTTAATTCTAGGGGAAAATAAAACATAAAAAGGGTGAGCTCAAATGCTCAGTAAGGGTAAACAAAAGAAATATCAATCACATCATATTCATAAGAACATAACATTTTGGAAATCTTAACCTGCAAAAGAGATCATAATTTCATAACATGAGATAAATCATAGTAGTGACATGTAATCCCAATAATCGTAACTTAAAACAAGAAACTTTGTGGCATACACACATAATAATAGATAATCATTTCTTATTAGTCAAGACTCATTGCCAAGACTTTCTTAGTGGAAAAAGTCCATTTCTGAACTGAGTTCATTCCTCGTTTCATTCACGTTTCACTGAACTGATTTAAGCTGCCGTTCCATCCATGTTTATCTCATGAGATATAAAATCTTTACCCAATGCACTGGAGGGAGATATAGGTCCCACCCATCTCATAATGATACCATTCTTATGTGTGCCAGAAAATCATAAATCATACATCATTGCATAACCCATGTGATAAAAATGGGATTCTTAAACATCGTGACATCATAAAACAATTCATATAAGATAAAAGAGTTTATAAAAATAATTCCATCACAAAATAATCAAATAAATGTAATAATAGGGATATAAACAGAACCCTATATTATTTTAGATGGAAAATAATTTTGATAAAAAAAACTTGAACTCCATTCAAGAGGAAAATATCCTTTCTACTTCAAAAACATTTTTCCTTTCTTAAAATGTCATACAATTTTAAACTAAAAGAATTTGATTAAAAATAAACATGAAAACTTGTAAAGGAAGCTTCTTGGAAATAATTTTTTAAAAATCCATTCATGTCGTATAAGTTAAAAAAACATTCTTCTCATACTTTTGTCGGAAAAGTCAAAAAGTACTTCGTACGAAAAAGTACAAAAGATTCCTTTCATATCCTTTACTAGAAACTCACCGAAGGGTAAAATTGGATTTAAAAAATTGTAGGTGGATGGAAATAATATTACATATTGAGGAAACATGTATGTGGATGATAAAATACACCCCATTAAATACCAATGTATAAACAATCTCGGATAAAAATGAGATTGTGATATTTTTCCCTTACCTTAGGTCCGATTTTCTACGTAAGTGTCTGAACCTCCTGTATAATGATTTAAATAATGTAATTGACCTATTCCGGAATCATACTCATTTTTATGATATCATATATGGTCATATTCTTAGCTTCTTATTAGTAATATTTCATTTTTACTTGTTATTCAGGTGTTTATTGCTTTTTGTTCTTATGCGTGTTTTGTCGAATAAATTCTTATTCTTTTTTTAGGTTATAGATACCTAATTTACAGAATGTTATTACTGTAATATATATCATATTTATTCATTCAATTCATTTATATAATCATTATGCAAATGAAGATCATGTAGAATGAGTCGCATCATATCGTGGAGACGGTATTCCGTACGTACGCACGAGTGATGATATCGTTCCCATGATTGTGTAATTTTATTGGAGTGTATGTACACTATTTCAGAATCCGTATCACATTACAATAATCATATATAGTCATTGTTTAAACCATTATACACATCCAAGTAAAGTGGTGGTGGAAAATAGATTACACCACGACAAGAAGACAGTATTCTGTACGTACGCACACGCGGTGATTTCGTTTTCCGTAGGATGGATAAATGGTGAAATATGGTTGTTTCATACTTATAATAACATATCAGTATATGATTGATACTGATGTTATTACTTAATAATGAAACAACTAAAGAAGAAGAAGTGGAAGAATAAATAAATTTGAAAGAATCGGTAACGGACATTACCTCTTCTTTGAAGCGCCTCTTTGAGACCTCCTTTTAGGGAACTAAAATTGGTCATTGAAGAAGACCAGGACCTCTAAGATGTTTCTAGAGAAGTGTAGAGGAGAAATTTTCATTGTTTGGCCGAGCTTGAAGGCTCAAAGTGGTGTGAGGAAGAGAGGGAGGAGGTGCCCTTTTATAAGGGTGGAGAGGGCCTCCTTTGGAAAAACTAAAAATATTATTTTATTATAAAGCCAAATTCGCTTTTAAATAGCTCCAAATTGATTTATTTGGAATCTAAGATGGGGATGGGTCTAAATCCTCTCATTAAATATAATTTAGACAAGTTTAGGTTCCTATTTTAACCTTATCATTTACATTTTACATTAAGTAAAATAATTTTACTTTTACCGTGTCTTCTTATTTTCATACACTATAAGGTTAATAAACATACTATAACAAGCCAAACGAACCCAAAGTTGTTTATTATTAATATATATAACCTTATCTAAGTCATTTGGCCGAAACATGGATTTTTAGAAATAAAATAACAATTAATAATATAATATTTGTTTTAAACACTATTTTATGTCAATTTTGATACTATTTGGTAATTGATTTTTGTGAAAATCATAATAGAACGATTATTTCAAAAAAAGTAAATTAAATCAATACTAACATTTCATATTAACATAGAAAATTATTTTAATTCATAAAAAGTATCCAATTGAATTTATTTGGGTATTTATAACATCAATTATGTCAATATTTTATTAATAAAATAATTACTGCATCATGATTATGTCATAAATAAATTAAATTATTTAATGTCTAAAAATTAAAAATTAAATATCATTATCTAGGAAATCTTTTTATCTTTCTAATTAATATTTATGGTCGAATTTATATTATGTATAACCCTATATTAAAAATTATTTTCTTATTAAACTTTGATTTTAACTATTTTAACCCTTCTTTAAATAAATTAATAATAAATGTCCTAATCTAATCCAAGTGGGCCTAAATGGTCATATTTTATTCCTAATGATGTTTTTGGTCGAATTAAACGTATCCAATAGAATTAGAACATGTGGTAGGGTAATAATAATATCATTTTTAACCTTAATTACCCTATTTACTTTTAACCGTGGTAAAAAAAGTAAAAAGTTACTATTCACCAAAAATTATTTTCATCTCATTGAACCACATTTTACTTAATGACATCAACCGTGTCTCTCGGATTTTTGAAATTCCACTCATAGAAGCGGTAAAATTATGTTTTATGAAAAATTCATTTTTTTAACTACCACTTAGTGGTTTCACTATTCATCAAAAAATGAATGTTTCCAGAAAAATACCAAAAATTACGCCTATGCTTTATATGATATTATGAACTCAAAAATTATGACTATTTTACCAAATTCAAAACATATTAGTTGAATTAATTAATTTAAAAATTAATTCTCGTTGTCAAAACAAATACCGTGTTTTTAAGAGATAATAACAATCAAAAGATTGACACTTGTTTATGTCTGGTTTAAATGTGAAATTACATCCAATGAACAACATATAATTAAATTGTAAAAATATATTCTAAATATACTTTAAACCCACTCAAATTAATAATTTATCACTATAAATTATTTCGATTAAAAAGGTTGTTTTTAATTAAAATTTAGTAATTTTCACTATTCATCAGAAAATGAAAGTTATTCGAAAAGTACCAAAATTTCACCCTAAGCTAATTTCGATATTCTGTATCCAAAAATGAAGTCCATTTTAAAAGATAAAATTTATAATATTTCAAGAAGTGGGTATTACTATTCATAACGGCCAGTTCATAATAATAATATCTCGTTTAGTGAAACTCGGTATTGCGTACTACACACGCTATCGAGGAAGGTCGCGATTGTGTGTAATGCAAGGGAAGTCAAGGATGCGTGTTGTGAAAGCTCCTTTTGGTGTAGCGTAAAATAAAAGACATTAATGAAATTAAAAAGGATATTTTTTATAAAATCTCACGGTGTTACATTCTACCCCCCTTAAAATGAATTTCGCCCTCAAAATTCGTCAAGGTTATAAATGGTTTACGACTCGAAAGTTTCTTTAATAGAAACCCACATAACAAAAGATGGCTTAAAAAATAATTTATGAAACGTAACGGTTACCCAAATTAACTCATCACTGGGATTCCATGTAGGAGAAAATAGGTGAAAATTTGGATATGGAAGAAAAATCTAACCATCAAGTTATGATGGAGAGTGGTAGAGAACATGGCTATGAAAAATCCCACAATCACAAAGCCATAAATTTTTGAAGATCTAAGGTACCATCTGATTAATTGGATATAAGAGCACCAGGACAACATTTTTGGTTTTCAAAATCATTTCCCTAAAGTTGATGAAATTGGAATTAGAAGAAATACTTTCGTGATTTTGGTACAGTCTCACCGTTGGTCATTGTTTGGACAATTTCCACTTCATCTATTAAATAAATGAAGTTGAATTTGTCATTCGTGAAGTGTTAGCAGATCATGTGATAGAATGATGGGTCATTCCATCTGTTTCAAACAAAAGGTTAGAAAAGTTATCAAAAAATACATAAGTCCATCTATAGTGAGATTAATCATATATGGTTCCTAAAATGGACTTATACTTCATATATCATACTTATTAATATAATAAATCTAGTTTCTACTAAACAGGGACTTCATGTTGGCCAGTCGCACTTCGGTTGCGGGTTCGATTCCCACAGCCTTGTCCGACGCGATTGGTTTCCGCCCGTCCTACAGGTTTTCCTTTTTCTAAAACTATATTACTATAACATCCCATCAATAATATCGAAAAAACTTATATCCTTAAACAATACTAACTTATGTCCAACATAATTCATTCCAATCTTTAGGCTTATCTAAAATACTTCGGTCCAAGCTCATAGTATAAAGAAAATGATTACTTGAAATGTCACATAACAATCACGTGAATACCATCATTTAACCCCCATATATTATAAGATATATCTTGTTGGTAAAATTACAAACATGTGAATACCTTAATAATGTATTCTCTTGAAGAATGAATACCCACTGAACCTTAGTGAAAACATGAATGCAGCTAAAAGTTAACAATTTCCACATACCAAAATCCTCAAAATTCATTATATTCAAACCATGATATCACTTAGTCCTTATATCAATCATGAGCTCATGAATACAATCAAACATCTCCTTGTCTTCTTATCCATTCATTATGCACATATCATCTACTTACCAAAATTTCTCAATCACTTTCCATGGTTACCAGTACCATAAAATTATTGAAAACCACAATTGACCAATAAATAAATATTCCAATATTCCATGATACTATATACTGCATTATTTTGGAATCCCATTACAAAAACACTTAATCATTCCACCACATCATTGTCATATTCAACATCGCCAATAGTGATCTCATGTGACTTCCCTTTGTCATTTTCCTTAAGTGGTTTCCCATTTCGATCATCATTAACCCTTGGATTAGGGCATTAATTAGCATAATTCCCCATTTCATTGCACTTGAAGCATTGAAGTGTTGTTGGTGTGTTCTCTACAGTCTTTTCTTTTATTCACACCATTAGCAACCCTTTTTCCATTACTTCGACACTCAGCTGCTCGATGACCTTATTTTCCACACATAAAACATTTTCTAGTCCCTTTAAGACAATCTCCACCATGCTTCTTTCCACACATTGAGCATAAGGAAGCATTCATCTTATTTTCACCATTATTATGAGATTTCTCCTTGAACTCCATATTTCGTTTCTTGTCAAAACCATGAGATTGATATGTAACACCAACT
Organism: Viscum album; assembly: GCA_963277665.1. Lineage (NCBI taxonomy): Eukaryota > Viridiplantae > Streptophyta > Magnoliopsida > Santalales > Viscaceae > Viscum > Viscum album. Next base: position 1,922,433,674 of record OY728122.1, on the reverse strand, counting down.
TCCATTTCTACCTTGATAGCACAACGCACAATTTCTTCATAGCTACTGATGTCTCTTATAGATAATGCCCTTTGAAGATTTGGTTTTAAGCCACTGAAAAATCGATCAATTTTACTTTCAGGTTGGATGATAAAGCCAGATGCATACCTTGAAAGCCTTGTAAAATTCGATTCATATATACCAACAGATTCATCATAATTTTTCTTTAGTTCAAGAAACTAATTCTCTATCTTTGTTCGAAGAATACGAGGGAAGTAATTATTGAAAAATATGTTCTTGAACTCGTCCCATTCCATGGACTGAATTTCAACTATTGGCCTCGTATTCTTGATAAGATTCCACCATTGATCAGCTTCACCTTCCAAACGATATACTTCTAAGGTTACTTTATCATGTTTAGAACATTGAAGAACTGAAAATATCTTTTCAGTGGTACTAATCCATTGTTCAGAAACAAGTGGATCAGAAGACCCACTGAAAGAAGGTGGACATTGCCTCATGAAGGACTCAATAGAATATTGTTCCCTTCTATGCTCATTTGGAAGTCCAGAATGATTCATAGCATGTGTAAGTATAGAAATAAGATTTTTCTCTCCATCTCCCATAACATTTTTTTGTTCATGAGGACAATCATTGCATTGTCCATTACATTGATCAACACGGTTCCTTCGGGTTCCAGCCATCGTCTAAAACCCAAAAAGATTAGTGTGAGAGGAAAAAATCATGCTAATGAAAACAACATAATAAAGGGGGAGTACCCTCAATATCTAACATCTTAGGATTAATTCAAAGATTGTAACCGTAATTCTAGGACTATAACCTATAATTATACTTAACCTTAGGGATATCCCTAGACATACCTTATAAATACTTATAGGGATCTCACTAAAGTTCTTGCATCCTAGTTTCCAAAGGTTGACTAAACCTTTCCTATGATACCAACTGTAGAGACCCGAAGCTTGACGCACATAGATATCACATTACTTTTGCGGAATACATAATACATAACAAAAACAGACACACAAGGACCGTAATAGTTTAGTGTCTTTGGAAACATGGAACATAATCTTTTAATCATGGTGAAAGATCTTCAACATCTCCCATAATGATCTCCCGCTTTTTGTTTGCTTACCTAAAACCTTTCTTTTTATCCTTGGGGAAAATAAAACATAAAAAGGGTGAGCTCAAATTCTAAGTAAGGGTAAACAAAAGAAATATCAATCACATCATATTCATAAGAACATAACATTTTGGAAATCATAACCTGCAAAAGAGATCATAATTTCATAACATGAGATAAATCATAGTAGTGACATATAATCCCAATAATCATAACATAAAACATGAAACTTTGTGGAATACACACATAATCATAGAGAATCTTTTCTTATTAGTCAAGACTCATTGAAAATACTATCTTAGTGGACAAAGTCCATTTCTGAACCGATTTCATTCCTCATTTCAGTCCTATTTCACTGAACCGATTTAACCTGCCGTTCCAGCCATGCCTATCTCATGAGATATAAAATCATTACCCAATGCATTGGAGGCAGATATAGGTCCCACCCATCTCATAATGATACCATTTATATGTGTGCCACAAAATCATAAATCATACATCATTGCATAACCCATGTAATAAAAATGTGATTCTTAAACATCGTGAAATCATAAAACAATTCATATATGATAAAAGAGTTCGTAAAAATAATTCCATCACAACATAATCAAATAAATGTAATAATAGGGATAGAAATAGAACCCTATATAATCTTAGATGGAAAATAATTTTGATAAAAAAAACATGTGCTCCATTCTTGAGGAAAATATCCTTTCTACTACGAAAACATTTTTCCTTTCTTAAAATGTCATACAATTTTAAACAAAAAGAAGTTGATTAAAAATAAACATGAAAACTTGTAAAGGAATCTTCTTGGAAATAATGTTTTAAAAATCTATTCATGCTGTATATGTTAAATAAACATTCTTCTGGTACTTTTGTCGGAAAATTCAAAAAGTACTTCGTACGAAAAACGACAAAAGATTCCTTTCATATCCATTAATAAAAACTCACCGAAGGGTAAAATTGGATTTAAACAATTGTAGGTGGATGGAAATAATATTACATATTGAGGAATCATGGATGTGGATCATAAAATACACCCTAGTAAATAACAAAGTATAAACAATCTCGGATAAAAATGAGATTGTGATATTTTTCCCTTACCTTAGATCCAATTTGCTTCGTAAGTGTCCGAACCTCCTGTATAATTATTTAAATAATGTCATTGACTTTTTCCAGAATCATACTCATTGTTATGATATCATATATGGTCATATTCTTAGCTTCTTATAAGTAATATTTCATTGTTACTTGTTATTCGGGAGTTTATTGTTTTTTGTTCTTATGCGTGTTTTGTCGAATAAATTCTTATTCTTCTTTTAGTTTATAGATACCTCATTTAAATAATGTTATTAGTGTAATATATATCATATTTATTCATTCAGTTCATTTATATAATCATTATGAAAATGAAGATCATGTAGAACGAGTCGCATCACATCATGAAGACGGTATTCCGTACGCACGCACGAGCGATGATATCATTCCTATGATTGTGTTATAGTATTGGAGTGTATGTACACTATTTTAGAATCAATATCAATTTACAATAATCATATAAAGTCATTATTTACACCATTATACCCATCCAAGTAAAGTGGTGGTGGAAAATAGATTACACCACAGTGTGGAGACGGTATTCTGTACGTACGCACGCGCGGAGATTTTGTTTTCCATAGGATGGATAGATGGTGAAATATGGTTGTTTCATACTTATAATAACATATCAGTATATGAGTGATACTGATGTTATTACTTCATAATGAAACAACTAAAGAAGAAGAAGTAGAAGAATAAATTACGTTGAAAGAATTGGTAACAGTCATTACCTCTTCTTTGAAGCGCCTCTTTGATACCTCCTTTTAGGGAACTAAAATTGGTCTTTGATGAAGACCAGGACCTATATAATGTTTCTAGGGAAGTGGAGAGGAGAAATTGGCAGGGGTTGGCCGAGCATTAAGGCTCAAAGTGGTGTGAAGAAGAGAGGGAGGAGGTGCCCTTTTATAAGGGAGGAGAGGGCCTCCTTTGGAAAAACTAAACATATTATTTTATTATAAAGCCAAATTCGTTTTTAAATAGCTCCAAATTGATTTATTTCGAAGATAAGGTGGGTATGGGTCTAAATACTCTCATCCAAAAGAATTTAGGCAAGTTTAGGTTCCTATTTTAACCTTATCATTTAGATTTAACTTTAAGTTAAATAATTTTACTTTTACAGTGTCTTCTTGTTTTCTTACACTATAAGGTTAATAAACATACAATAACAAGCCAAAAGAACCCCCAAGTTGTTTATTATTAATATATATAACCTTATCTATGTCATATTGCTGAACCTTATATTTTTAGGAATAAAATAACAATTAATAATATAATATTTTTTTAAAAAACTGTTTTTTGTCAATTTTGATACTATTTGGTAATTGATTTTTTTGAAACTCATAACAGAAATATAAGTTCGGAAAAAGTGAATTAAATCAATAATAACATGTCATATTAACATATAAAATTATTGGAATTCATAAAAAGCCTCAAATTACATTTATTTGGGTATTTATAATATCAATTATGTCAATATTTCATTAATAAAATAATTACTGCATCATTATTGTGTCATAAATAAATTAATTATTTAATGTCTAAAAATTAAAAATTAAATATAATTATGTCAGAAATCTTTTTATCTTTCTAATGAATATTTATAGTCTAATTTTTCTTATGTATAACCCTATATTAAAAATGATTTTCTTGTTAATCTTTGATTTTAACTATTTTAACCTTTCTTTAAATAAATTAATAATAAATGTCCTAATCTAATACAAGTGGGCCTAAATGGTCATATGTTATTAATAAGGTTGTTTTTGGTCGAATTACACTTATCCAATAGAATTAGGACATGTGTTAGGGTAATAATAATATCATTTTTACCCTTAATTACCCTATTGACTTTTAACCGTGGTAAACAAAAGTAAAAAGTTACAATTCACAAAAAATTATTTTAATCTCATTGAACCACATTTTACTTACTAACATCAACCGTGTCTCTCAAATTTTTGAAATTCCACTCACAGAAGTGGTAAAATTAAGTTTTATGAAAAATTCATTTTTTCTAACTACCACTTAGTGTTTTCACTATTAATCAAAAAATGAAAGTTTCCAGAAAAATACCAAAAATTAGGCATAAGCTATATTTGATATTATGAACTCAAAAATAAAGTCTTTTTTACCAAATTCAAAACATATCAGTTACATTATTTAATTTAAAAATTAATTTTCGTCGTCATAACATATAGCGTGTTTTTAAGAGATAATAACTATCAAAAGATTGACACTTGTTTATGTCTGATTTAAATGTGAAATTAGATCCAATGAACAACATTGTATTAAATTGTAAAAATATATTCTAAATATACTTTAAAACCACTCAAATTAATAATTTATCACTATTATTTATTTCAATTAAAAAGGTTGTTTTTAATTAAAATTTAGTAATTTTCACTATTCAACAGAAAATGAAAGGTATCCGAAAAGTACCAAAATTTCACCCTAAGCTAATTTCGATATTTCGAATCCAAAAATGAAGTCCATTTTAAAAGATAAAATTTATAAAATTTCAAAAAGTGGGTATTACTATTCATTGCGGCTAGTTCATAATAATAATATCTCATTCAGTGAAACTCGGCATTGCGTACTAAACACGCTATCGAGGAAGGTCGTGATTGCGTGTAATGCAAGGCAAGTCAAGGATGCATGTTTTTCAAGCTCCTTTTGGTGTTGCGTACAAAACAAGACATTAATGAAAATAAAAATGATATTTTTCATAAAATCTCAGGGTGTTACACTAGTGGTCCGATGGATAAATCCAACGGTGCTAAGAAGATCCAGCACCCCACTTGCCAAAAGTGCGGAAAGAAGCACCCTGGAAATTGCCTTAAGGGGACGAGGAAATGCTTCCGGTGTGGAAGAGAAGGGAACCTAGCTGTTAATTGTCGGCAAGAAATACCCACAGTTGTGACAGAGGAGAGGAACACTCTGTTCGAACCTCAACGCATTGTTCAATGCTACAAATGCAAAGAACCGAGTCATTTTGCAAATCAGTGCCCTAATACAAGGGTTTTCGGAGGCAACCAACAACCTCCAAGGCATGAAGGAAGAGCTTTTTCCATCACTTCTACCGAAGTGAACCCCGACAATGAAATGGTGATAGGTATGCTAGTTATTCATTCAAGAATATCAAACATACTTTTTGATTCATGTTCTACACATTCTTTTATATCTAGAAAGTTTATTAAAACAATTCTAGCACCACCACAAGTCATGGAAGTAAATATGTCGGTGAGTACGGAAATTGGGGAATTCATTGCATCCCATGAATATAAGTCCTCCCCTCTTATAATATATGGATTTAATTTCCCGAAGAACCTCGTCATACTCCCTCTAGTGGAATTTGATGCAATTCTTAGCATGGATTGTATTTCCTTATATAGAGCCAAAATAAATTTTCGGGAGAGGGAAATCACACTCCATATGGAGAATCGACCCCCAATTCTTTACAAGTGTAAGGAGGAAGGAAAATCTCCTTTAGCTCCATCATCTGAAACATGGATATTACTGCCCTATGAGCATGCGTATTTGGCTCAGATGATTGAGTCCAAGGAAGAAACCATCCATGAAGAAATACCTATTTGTGAGGGAATTCACGGAAGTGTTTCCCGAGGAACTTCCTGGTCTTCCTCTGAGAAGAGATGTTGAGTTCTCACCTGAACTTATACCTGGGGTGCTACCAATATCCAAGACTCCATATAGAATGGCTGTTGTTGAGCTTGAAGAGCTGAAGAAAAAACTACAGGAGAATCTGGATAAAGGGTTTATACGCCCAAGTGCTTCACCATAGGGTGCACCAGTCCTCTTCGTCAAGAAGAAGGATGGGTCAATGAGGCATTGCATCAATTATCATGAACTTAACAAAATCACGATAAATAACAAGTATCCTCTTCCATGAATTGATGACTTTTTCAATCAGTTGCGTGTAGAACAATACTTCACCAAGGTGGACTTGCGGTCGGGATATTATCAAGTAAGGGTGAAGAAGGAAGATATCCCCATGGTTGATTTTCACACAAGATACGGGAACTATGAATTCATAGTAATTCCTTTTGGACTCACCAATGCTCTATAAATCTTCATGGACTTAATGAATAGAGTCTTTGGAGACTACCTCGACAAATTTGTGGTAGTCTTTATAGATGATATTCTAATATACTCCAGAACCAAGGAGGATCATGAGGAGCATTTAAAAATTTTACTAGAGACTTCGCGCAAGGGGAATCTCTATGCAATGTACAGCAAGTGTGATTTCTGGTTGAAGGAGGTCTCATTCTTGGGCCATATCATCACAAGCAATGAGATATCTGTTAACCCCTCCAAAACAGATGCAATTGAGGGATGGTCGAGGCCAACATTGGTAACAGATATTCCTAGCCTCTTGGGGTTAGCTGGATATTTTCGACGATTTGTGAGAAATTTCTCATGATTTTCCAATCCTCTTACCAAGATAAATCGAAAGGGAGTGAAGTTTCCTTGGAGTGATGAATGCGATTAAAGCTTCAAGGAGTTGAAAAGGAGGCTTATCACTGCGCTCGTGCTCAGTTTACCCACAAGTGGGGTACATTTTGTGGTATTCAGTGATGCTTTAAAGAAGGGCTTAGGTTGTGTGCTAATGCAGAATGATAAAGTTATATCTTATGCCTTAAGGAAGTTGAAAATCCATGAGTTAAACTATCCAACACATGATCTGGAGTCAGCGGTGGTGATCTTTGCCTCGAAAATCTTGTGGCATTACCTCTATGGAGAGAAATGTGAGATATATACTGACCACAAGAGTCTTAAATATATATTCACATAGAAAGAGCTTTATATGCACCAGAGAAGATGGATAGTGCTCATCAAGTATTATGACTGTTCAATACATTACCACCTTGGGAAAGCGAACAAGGTGGCATATGCCCTAAGTAGAAATGACTTAGCAATTCTATCAATGATGAGAATCGAGAAGGATCCAATCTTCTTAGACTTGATGAAGATGGTTGTGGGAATCATAAAGAAGGGAAAATCAGCAATCCTTTCACAAATGATTGCTCAACCATCTCTTTTGGAAAGGTTAAAGGATTCATAAATGGTTGATGTGGAAATTCAAGAGAAAGTGGAAGCTATCAAAAAAGGGAAATCCTCAGAGTTTACTGTTAATGAAGAAGGAATTGTGCGGTTTGGGAAAAGTCTATGTGTTCCATCAATTCCGGAGCTGAAGAAGGAACTTTTGGATGTTTCACATAGTTAACATTTATCTATTCACCTAGGGAGCACAAAGATGTATCAAGATCTCCAAGAAAACATTTGGTGGAATAATATAAAGAAGGAGATCGCTGAATATACATCAAAGTGTCTATTGTGTTAGCAAGTGAAGGAAGAGAGGAATAAGTCTAAGGGGTTGATGCAACCATTTCCTATACCAGAATGGAAATGGGAGAGCATCACTATGGACTTTGTCACCAGACTTCCTAGGACATCCAAAGGCAACAATGCAATATGGGTGGTTGTGGATCATCTTACAAAGACTGCACACATCATTTCTATTCGGGAGGATATCTCATTGGATCAACTGGCATGGATATATATCTAGGAAGTGGTAAGGTTGCATGGAGTACCACAATCTATAGGGTCTGACCGAGATCCAAGATTCACCTCTAGGTTTTGGAAGAGTCTTCAACATGCTCTGAATACGGAACTGAACTTCAGTACGTCCTATCATCCTCAAACTAATGGCCAATCCGAGCGGACTATCCAAACACTAGTGGATATGTTTAGAGCATGCTCAATGGACTTTAAAGTAGGATGGGATCAACATCAAACTCTAGTTGATTTCTCTTATAATAACAGTTCCACTCGAGCATCCAAATGGCACCATATGAAGCCCTGTATGGGAAAAGATGCAGAACACCGGTATGTTGGGATGAGGTCGGTGAATGTAAGCTACTTGGACCAGAAATGGTCGAAGAAATGGTGGAGAAGGTGAAAACCATTCAGCAGCATATCAAGGTAGCCCAGAGTCAACAGAAGAGTTATGTAGATAATCATCGACGAGACATTGAGTTTAAAGTTGGAGACATGGTGTTTCTACGCATATCTCCATGGAATAAGGTCATGAGGTTTGGAAGGAAAGGGATGTTAAGTCCAAGATACATTGGCCCCTTCGAGATTCTTGATCGTGTCGGGGATGTGGCCTATCGAAGAGCACTTCCACCTTCAATGGCCAAAGTACACGAGGTCTTTCATGTATCCCTCTTAAGGAAGTACATACCGGACCCTTCACATGTAATCTCTTCTGAGGTGGTACAATTGGACGATGATCTTTCTTATGAGGAGAAACCATTGAAGATCTTAGATCGTAGAGAAAATGATCTATGAAATAAGGCAATGCCCCTCATCAAGGTGTTGTGGAGAAACCTCAAGATTGAATAAGCAACTTGGGAATCAGAGAATATGATGAAGCTGAGTTACCCACATTTATTTTAGTGTGGGAAAAGGAAAATTTTGAGGGAGAAATTTCTTAAGGGGGGAATATTGTAACGACCCAAAGCTTCATTATTGGAAATCCCCCTTGATCTAATTAAATGCCTCTTTATGTTTATATAAAATGTCAACTTCATTGGTTTTATGTTATGAATTTTTACCGTTGCTAATATAGTCATTGAACAGGGATCACATGATTAGTATAAATATAGGACTTTAACAAATATAATTTACTCAGACAAATGAAGTGATGACCTCATCCAATATAATTGCCCCATACGAAGCCCATTTGTCGGAGCTCGGAAAAGAGGTGGCATCCTTGGGCTTCGCTCCTGACCAAGCCCAAGCTGAGCCTCACCATGTCATGATCGAACGAGACCATCTACGTGAAAAGTGAAAGTTGATAAAAAATTTTCACTCGGGCGATGTTATCTGAGCCACCCCAAGAGTCTGTCACCATCGCACACCTTACCCTTAGGTCGTATGTAGCTGTTTTAAGGGGTTATGTAACAAATAAGTAGTTCTATGTTGATGTACATTATTTTTGTATATAATAATGTATATAATTTATAGTCATTTTTGATACATTGTAAATAGTTTTTAAAGTACAAATGGTGTTTTTAGTTATTATTTAATTAAGAAATATATTTTATTAAATTAAGGGATTTTTGAATTAAATAATATTTTAATAAAATAATAATATTATTATTAAATTAATTTTTATTAAATATAAATGATCTTTTAATTTTATGAATGCAATTATAATTTTTATTAAGGTTTGGAAGTTATTTCTGTCAGAACCCGTGAATTTTTTATAAATGTCAGTTTTTATTTGAAATGTGAATATTAACATATATAGAAAATTATTTAGATAAAATAAATGTCATTTCTGGAATCAGGATGTCGAAATTATCCAATGGTGAATTTTTCATAATTTTCTGATACAGTCAAATTTTTGGGTAAAAATTAAATATCGTTTAAATATATAATGTGTTTTATGACATCATAATGACCTAATAGTCATGTAATAAAATACTATAATCATTATTTTCGGCCAATATATGTTTTAACATTAAAATAATGTGATTTTGGGTTTGTTTGACTTACTTTTCAAAGCATTAATGGACCCCTCAAGACATATTCAACACCTTGCCTTTTTACATTAATTTCCACGGGAGTGTGACTCACCTCCACATAAGAAACCCTATTATTTTAAGAGGTACGGACTTTGGCCTTATAAAATATTTTTCTCCTATTCCCTTTTCAAAAACTATGGGCAAAAACCATGGGATGGTCTGTGGTTTGGATTAATTTAATGTAAGGGGACCCAAACCTAAATAATAAAGAATTCATTCACCTTTCCTATATAAATTCACCCAAGATTCCACTTCCTCCTCACTCAAAACCTTTAGAGTTCATCCAAACTCTTCCCTAATCTCTCTAGAATCCTCCCAAGGTTCCCCAAGCTCCCATGATTCCTCTCACAAGCCTCTCTGTAGCTTTTGGAAGCACACTCCCAAGTAAGGGTTTTTTCTTCCTTTCTCATTTTTGTCAATTTTCTTCAAGTTGTATTTCCCTATTAATTTCAATTATGAATGTTGGGGTATAGTTTTGCACCTCCCCCATACTGCCCTATTATTGTTTTAATGATGTAATACTCCTTTCTCTCTCATTAAATGCCTCCCATGTACACCCGTTACTATGCCGAAATTCCGAAATGAACTTCTCTCTCTTCTTTTACATTAAAGCAATAATATTGTATCATGAATTTAAATTCCATTACAATTGTTGGGACATGTATATATATGTCATCCTAATTGTCCATTACATGTATATATGATGAGGAACCCCTTTCTCTCTCATAAACCATTTTTAGGAATTCTTATGTCATGCCTTTAGGCTGGCGATATCGCACTGATTTTCTAAGCCAATGCCATTGTGTAGTGGATACCATGACCATTTCTCCATCAAGGGTATCCAAATTTATGAAACTTTACATATTGATTACAAAGTTTCATATATGAATTCCATATTCCTTTATCATGGAATAAATGATTATGTTTTATGAATCCATGTTTTATGATTCATGTGGAACACTTATGCATGAAATGAAATGTTTAAGAAGTGTGCTCCCTTATAGCCCTCCAACGCATTGGGTAAAGTATAGTATCATGAAAAGTTATGTGCAATGAGTGTTGACTCATTCTAATTCAGGTGAAATGAGAGATTACTCGTGCTTTATGTGCAATGAGGATTTACTCATGCTCCATGTGTAATGAGCCTTGGCTTATGCTAATTCCACATTTCCATGTTATGATTATCATGCTTTATCATGCTTTTATATTCATGTTTCTCTTATGCTCTATTGACATTCCTATTGTCTAACATGTATTGTAATCCTCATGTTATTCCATGTGTATTCCCTTACTGGGCTTTATAGGTCACCATTTTCTTATGCATGTCCTCAGGTTATCCCATGCAATGATAAGTACAAGGTAATGCAATGTTCATGTAAAGGGAGTTTTCAATAAAGATGTTGTATTTCATGTTTCAAGTTTTTATGTAATGATCCTAAGCCCCAAACACACTAAAAATCTCGATCTTCTTTGTTGTATCAAATGAAGTTTTATGTAATAAATCAGGTTTGAGTTTGTAATAAAATCAGGGTTGTCATAATGAGACCCTCAGAGTTTGAGGATGGGGACCATGTGTTCTTAAAGGTCTCCCCTCGGCGTGGGTAGAAGATGTTTGGCAGCGGGAGAACGATTTCTCCCAGGTTTTTTAAGACGATTGAGGTGTTGTGACAATTTGACAATGTGGAATATCATCTGGCACTACAACCAACCCTAAAATGTGTCCATAATGTCTTCCTTGTGTCTCATCTCTGTCGGTATATACATGATGACTCACATGTCCTCAACTGGATAGATCTAGAAATCGAGGATGATGCGATGTCATGGAATGACCAGTGAGGATTGGGGACCATCGGGAGTAGGTGCATCATGAACAAACCATTCCATTGGTTTGTGTGTCGTGGAGGCATGGTGGCCTCGAAAAGAGTACCTTGGAACGGGATGCAAAAATACATGCCCAGTACCCAGATCTGTTTTCAGTTTTGATCTTGTGTTTTCCTTATGATTTTTTTTAATTCCTGGCCTTGTTTTCTTTGAGATGTGATTTTTTCCTTATTCCATAAATGTGTGTGAAAATCCTTCACTGTGGTAGGTAAGGACCTGGTCCCTAATCAAGATGCATTAAGGTAGATGCAATTAAACCCCTGCGGGTGATTCAGTGCCACCCAAAATTGATTGTATCTTGACATTGAAGAAGTGAATCCCTAACCCATTTGTATGGATGGTGTGACCCTTATATATTTATGTGATTACTCGCGGTAGAATATTGATATTGTATCTATTTTTGATCATGAGATAGATGAGGGAGAGGTGTTCCTAGATATCAAGGCCTGTTCCTTCTTTCAAAAAATACTTGGGTGGTTTTTCCCTAAGAGGTATCTTCCGAGGTTGTTGTTCGGACCCCTATATTTTCTTTGTTTTAATATTGAATTATCTAGGGTGAGAATAGTTCTAGTGGTATATTATGTAATGTACTAGACCATTATGGTCCATTACATTTCAAATTTTTGGTGTTTTGGATTCCCTGAGGACAATATGGGACTCATTAAGGAGTTTTCCAAATTTAAGGATTGAACGTTGGTGGCACCGATGGGCGTCTAGAGCACTGATTTTCATTGGTGGCATCGATGAGTGTCAGTGGCACCTATTGACAACAATGGAACCGATCTGCATCAGTGGCACTGATGAGAATTGTTGGCACCGATGGGCGTTGGTGGCATCGATGGGTATCTGTGGCCCTGATGGGTATTGGTGGCCTCGATGGTTATCAGTGGAAATGATGGGTTTTCCATATCAACAATCCTCATCGGTTCCCAGGCGATTATGTTAGGGTGATGATCTCAGGGAAATGGTGCCAGAGTGACGATTCCAGGGCTAGGGTCACTCACATAAAGGTGATTCCTTCCCAATCTTTCTAGGGCCTTCCAGGTTTTCCCCAGTAACATATCTTTTGATGTAAATGTTTTTTAATACCACATTCAATGCAATTTAAATCCATTAAAAGAAGTTTTATAACCCAAATAGTCAGGAGACCCTTGATTTATCAAAACATGTGTCCATTTCTTCAGTGTCACAACCTTCCCTGTACATTCTAGCTTAACCCCTATTGAATGGTTTTTCAGAGTTTAGATGATAAATTTTATGTCACAGCTGTTTTCTCCACTATATCCAAGGATAATTATTAAATAAAAATTACTGAAAACATGTGAATCCTCCCACCCACATGTTAAATATAGGATCAAACTTCATGTACATCAAAATAATCTCCCTGATTTTAGGATCTGACCTTTTTTAAGATGAGATATTATTTTCATATTTCATTTCCATTCTCTATGTACGCCATAGAGACTTAATCTGGAGATGAATCATGTGCCTATGTTGGAGCCCTTCCCACTCATCTTTGAGGACGCCAAGTTAATCTTTCATGCAATTTTCACACCCTCAATTCTTGACACGAGGATAAAAACCTCAATCCATGATCATCCAATAAGGTTTTTTCCTTTATCTCTTCTTAATGTGTATCATGCGGGGCATGTATGATAATTCTTCCCTCATGAAATGGACTAAAACAAACATAATGATGATAATTAAAAGACTTTAAATGATGAAGGGGTGTGTTTGATGATGACGTTTCTATATTTATTTTATTTTAATTTTTATGTTTTGAATTTTATGGGATTATTCCCACTAAAAATAGTTATTATTGTTGGCCCTTTCATGCACACTAATGAACCTCTATTTTTTATATAATATTGTCATTGAATGGATGTAACATAGATACTTGTTAATCACATAATATTGGTAGATTAAATGGATTCCCAATGAATTAGAATCCTTGTGTGATCAACTTGGTTAACCAGACATAATGAATTAACATAATAAATGGTGTGGTTAAATTAGAAAACTTTCTTGTTCTGTTCTATGATATGGGCGGTTCCTCTATCCGATGTCGTGTCAGGTGACATATATGGGAATGATACCACTAGTTGAAGGGTGGTTGTTTATGGATTTGAGGCTGTGTGGGGCAATGGTTTTGTTCTTGGTCTGTTTCCAGTACTTCGAGGGATCTCACTGGTCCCTTTTTATTTTTTCACATTACAAGAGAACCATGAGTGAATTCATAAATTTCTTCTTTGTTGTTTTACGTCAGTTTTTCTTGGTTAGAGGATATGACTAGTTTTTTTTAGTAGTGATGAAATATTTAAATTGAATCACATGAACTTGATAATGGAAATGGGTACACTGGGGTATTGTATTCTAGAAATGGGTAGTTCTCAGGTTCTTGCCCTTTTGTGTCTGTGAATATAGGGATATTAATGAGGGTTGTTGTTCTTCTGAACCCTTAGGTAGGGATGTGTGTATGATTAAATGTTTGTATATTTTTTAGTTTTTTGTGCTTCTTATATGCACCTACCCATGTTGAGAACTTTGTGTCGAACACCCACATTCACAGGGGGTGTTTTTCCAAACATTCTTATGAGTGGATAGTTATTAGATCCTTTCGGTTCCCTCTCCCAGGTAGCCCATGATTCATAGGCAGGCTGTGCTAGCCTAATGTTCATTATGGCCCAATACTCTTCGGGTTGGGTGTGTTGTGGTGGATGGAATAGGTGTTTGTAGGTAGGTTTGTTTCCCAAGTGTCCTGAGGATGCGGCCTAGGTGTCTTCTGGTGTGGAAGTGGTTGTTCTTTCCTAGGTTTCTTTGAGCGTGGGAGTGGTGGTGGTGGGCCAAATGTCTGCGGGCACGATGTGTGGTTATGATAGCCAATAAGGTGGTTGTTGTGGGTGGTGGTGGGATTGTAGGGGAACTTTGGGGGAGTTCTAACAAATAGGATTTCCTAAATAACCAGTGGTAATGTGATGTGGGGTACCCAAATATTGATGTTCTATTACTATTACTTTACTTGTGTTGTGTTATTTGGAGGGTGTTCCTTGGTGAGGTTGGGTGGATAGTTTCCTGGCTAGGTTTTTTGTTTGTTTCTTTTTTCTCATGGGGAATTAAAATTCCTACCCACTTGTGCATTATAGTGTTTGATTTTTCATAAATAGTATAATGTTATACACAACCTATATATATATAACCACTTTTTGAATTCCATGATGACCCTGAGGACCACGCCAAACATTACTAGGTCAGCCTTTGGGAGTTTTTGTAGCTTTTTTTTCTTTCTGTAAATTTCATAAATGTTTTCTTCTACCTTGAATTAGTTTATTTGGAACATGTTTATGGGAGTAGATTTTATTTTTCTTTTGGCTTTATTTTTATTTTCAGTTTTTGGAGATGTTTGGGATCAACCATCTTATCTCCTGATCCAACTAAATAAAAAGGGAAATGCCTTCCATTTTATGTGAGATTCTATACCTTTTGTTCTAGTCTCAACTCTGTGGACAATTGAATGCATGATTGGGGGCCATTATCTCTCCATCAACATGATGAATGAGGGTTATGGAAATTCGATGTCCCATCACTCATCCTGGTGAAGGAGGGTCATGACAATGAGGATGGTAGGTTTCACTAATTAGTACTATTAATAAATATTCCTAAACTACACATATATATAGAGAGGTATTCTTTCTAAAAATGGGGAATACTTAATTCACAATATGATGATGCATGCATGTTATTCATGCTAATATGTAAAAATATTTTTTGGGTAAGACCTGAAATTTATAGCCATTATTGTTTTCATTTAAAATGTGGTCAAAATATTGTAATGATAAGAAATTATATCCATTTCATATATTATGGAAAATAAAAAATAGAATAAAGTATAAAAAAAGTTAGGAATATTTCTAAAATTGTATAACTAGGTGAAATTTAAAAGTGAGCATGACATTGATCTGACATAGTAAATCCTAGTTGATTTATGGGAATTTATTCACATAAATGATAAAAATAGACATGAATTATTAATAGTTTAATTTTCCGCTTGAGTTAGAGTGTAATATTAATGGGAGGAACTGACATTCGTTGATTAATTTTCATGAAAAGTGATACTTTTCTATAGAATTAAAAGAAAATAAATGGGTCAAAAAGGTAAATAAATCCTTTATATATAAAAAGAAATCAAATTTTTTCTTCCATAGTGAAAAAAATTATGATAAAATATATATAAAACACTTTATTTACCTTTGAAAAATAATCTTCTCATGCCAAATCATATATAATTTTAACGGGTGGTGAGTGAATTTCAGAGGCCAATTATCCCCAAAATGGAATCGAATAATTGATTTTTTTAACAAGTATCACATAAAAATAGAAAAATATTTACATGTGAGATGACTTATTTGTAGGAAAAACTACGTGAAAACTGGTTCTTGTTAGTCTCATGAAATTTTGAAACCATATAATTCACATATTCAAATGACGTTGGGTTCATAGATCTCTAAGAACTATAAAACTCCCCTCATGGGGAATGTATTTAGAGAAAACATCCTTTAGATCATTGTAAAACATCAATATAATAGATATAAAAAAACACCAACAAAACATGAAGTATCATGTTTGAATGTTTTTTTCCCAATTCTCATTTTATTTTGTTACCCTAAAGGAATAAAACTTCTGCCTTTCAAATTCACGTGAATGTACAACATTTCTACTTTCATGAATTCAGTTTCCCATAAAAAAGGACAAATCCTTTAAATTCATTGTTATATTAATATTCATGAGGTTCATTCAATTTTATTAATTAAAAGGTACAAGTTGGAGAAATTCTAAACTTCATTACAAGGATATTGCCACAACCCCATAGAGTGAAAAAAATAAACTTCTCAAACAGGTTCATAACACAACCAAAAGAAATGTGGATTTTTTACCCATTTCCTACATGGTTACCGATCCTAGGAATTTTTATTAAAGTCCCCAAATAATAATTTGAATTTTAATAATTTTTATGGGGTAAAAAATATCTAATGATCGACGGATTTACACTATAATTATACTTTCATAAAACCATTGAATGGCCACCACTTAAGAGAAACTCTCATACATAGTGCCTAAGTTACAATATTTTATATTAATCAAAACATAATAAAAAATAATCCATCATAAAAGAGTACCATATGTATAAATGATGAACATGATTTTTTTAATATATCAGTCCAAACATTCATTAAATGGGATAAAATTTACCATATTATAAAAATTACCTTTTTAATTTTTTTAAAATCATCTACATGATAACTTTTATCCTTCTCCATAATTTTGGACAAATGACTTTTCTTTATTACCATTGGGGTTTTTATCTACCACACATAATTCATAAATGTTCCCCAAAAAATGGTTTCTTTTATATAATTCATACTATTTTTTTCACTTCCCTCATTTCTTCTGCTATAATCCACCACATAATAATTATACTACAACATACAGGGGATCATATTAACATAAAACCCAAGTATGTAATGTGTATTATTTTCTACACTCACCTCTTCTACAAACTCTCAACACCTAAGGAAATTATATGGAACTAGAAACGTATGATGCTATATTCCCAATATTTATATCACTCGTTCTGACAACCAATGGGTCCAATCAACCTTCACCCCTCTGTTTATAATGGGAAATAAGTGATTAAAAATAAGATACCATTATTATGTATGCCCCTTCATCTTTACCAATGTTTTCTAATTATTTGATTCTTTTGGACCAAAATCCTTATATAAGTCTATACAAATTCATTTAACTAAAATAATTATGGAATCCTTCATGTAATCTCTGGTAAAACTCCTAAACATAAACCATTTATAGGAAATTTCAATATAGAGGCCCTAGTCATATAATCATAAATAACAAGACAAAAAGCTCATTTCTATACAACATTAAAAGGTACCCAAATAGTCTATGAGACATTACCTCAAAAGGAACAACCTAGTAATATGTCATTTGAACATAAAAAGGTAAAGTATACCTGTCAAATATGTTTATTTTTTGGCCTAAAAATATATGTTTTATGATCCTCATTATGTTACATTGGAATCCTCTTATATGTTCAACCAAAACACTATGACATTGTTGTATCTCATAAAACAACCCTCTATCCTTCCAAGAGGGTAAAAAAAACAACAATAACAACACATAATCCTATAAATATTCCATTAATCTCTACTATAACCTTATGTATCATAAGGATACCTAAAACCCTAACACAACCACTAAACCATGATAGATATTATGAAACCCAAATTTATCCTAACCACAATATATCATAAAATGTTTCTCACTTATGTTAGAAATATCCACATGTGATGATAGAATAAACAATTAAATATATTTTTGATGAGCCAACTCACTAGTTGTGAGAAAAAAATCCCCAAATATATTGGTGATGAGTAAACCCACTTATAGAGAGAATGTGAATTCCAATTTTTTTAGTGAAGAGACTATGTAGATAAGTTCACTATTAAAGATCGCATAAAACAAATTCCTATGTATGTGATAATTAAACATCATGATGATGATCTAATTTAATAGTGATTCATTTATATGACATGAATTCATTATCATACCTCTTTAGGGATACCTCCATAATTTATATTTCATTGCTCTCCTGGATGGTACTAAACACTACTATAACCCTTAGGTCTTTTTAGGGGACCTTAAATACAAGATTAACCCATAATCTCTTTATTGATGATCTAATAATAATTAATCTATGTGTATGAAAAGTGTACACTCAAAACTCCTTCACACCCCCATGATGGAGTAAAATATCATTGCTAATTCCTATTTATATTTACACTATTTGATCAACTCAAACATACACATAGTTAATGCCATTCTTTTAATAATTTGTTACTATAAAATTTTATAGGATTTAAATTATTTCATCTTTTCATAATTTCTATAATTTTGTTATGTATAATTTTTTTATTTAATATTTAAGAGATTTTATTAATGTTAATTTGATAACATTGTATGTGTGGAAAACAAATTTCCTAATTCATGGTTTAAAAATGTTACCTAAATTTTATAATTTCATTTATATTGATATAAATATATTAATTAATTTTAGATATTACAAATAAATATTTTATATTACATATCTTGAATATATATTTTTTATTATCTATATTTTTTCATGCATTATGTTTTTCACAGGTTTATACTGGTATACGTTTAAATTATACTTAAAATTACATATAAATATATATTACATTATATATATATATATATTAAGTTATAAATTATTAATTTAAAAAAATTTGGGATCTAAAAAATGGTGGGAGATATTTCTAAAAATATTGAGAAAATTTTTTTATATAATAATTCAAAACATTTTGTAACGAATATTTTTTATGGAGACTCTAAAATATATATTTTATTAATATATTAGGAGTGAGAAACTTATTGAATGAACTAAATAACAAATTTAATTAGTGAAACTTAATTAAAAAATTAGAATCATATATAGTACAATGGAGAGCAGTAATATGTCTTGGTGGGGTGTATTATTCATGCTGTAGTGGATTATAGGAAAGTTTAAAACAAAAAATAAATGGGTAATTATTATTTAAATATGATCCACGATAAATGTATCATGAAAAATTCAAGAAAGAATATATGTACTTAATTTAGTATACATTCCCCAAAATTTTAAATTTACAGTCTCTCTTACCATTTGATTAATCATGTTTTGTTCTCATAAAAAAAATAAACTACAAAGCATTCTTTTATATTATGACTACCTTCAAATAGACCTGACTTCAGGTAGCTTCCAAAAATCATTGTTTTGTGCTTTTAATTTTCATGGGATCATATGGTGTTTCAAACTATTATATCATTATTTCTATTCCAAAATGTGTTCATCCGATCAGAAAAAGTGTATTTCAATAAAATATAGAAATTACCCCACAGTAAGGGAGTTATAAACATTCCAATTATCTTATAGAAGGATATGTTCTTAGAATAATTTTTAATATAATAATTACATTATTGACACTTAAATGTTTCAATTTTCTTCATATTGAATTCAATTTTAATACTTATAAAATAAAATTTCGATTCATAAACCCATTATAAATTAATTATGGAATTTTATTAAATCATTGATTAAAACCATTCCACTAATCCATTAATCCATCATTCATTTAATGACTTCAATATAGGATTATATACTAGTAAAAAATATGACTAAATATTTGGTATGTTTTTCAATTTATCTATCTATTTTTATATGATTTAATTGCTTAAGAGTGAAATGTAGGATTATTGTGGTTTCTTCTTCCATAATCACATTATTCATTATTGATATTATGAATAATATTTGTCTATATATATATGATTCATTAATAAAATAAAATTTAACATAATTAAATTTTTATATACATCTATGTGATGACATTCTAATATCATAAAATGGGATGTAGTTAAATGATGAAAATAATATGATTTTAACAAAAAGTGGTAATCTAGAATTATAATTTATATACTAGACTATTTTATAGTGACACCTAAAATTTATTTATTCTTTCTTATAGTGATTATTATTATCTCATGAATGGATATAGTTATTTTTTTTAAAATCACTAGTTATTTTTGTAATAATTATAATAATGGAAATAATTTTTTGTTTTTGTCTACTATATTGATTTGTTATGATTTTTCATTTACATTTTATGTGTGTTATTATATCTCAGCGTTTTTTCATATATGATTGTATTTTTTTCTGCATTATTATGTATGTTTGTTTATACTATATATGTAGGATATAATGGAACAAGGTCCGGACTTGTGAAACTATTAATATACAATAATTTATTATGTTATAACATGTACAAATTTCCTCATGTTTTAATGGATTAGGGTGAGGTCATTTTTTATTTTTTGATGAATCGAGGTTGTAGCAAAATTTATCGAGGTAATGATGTGGAAATATAGAGGTTGTTTTAATGGTTTACACTGGTTTAAGGATGGGTCTTCTTGATGATATTAGGAAGATTGATAATGTTTGAGATTTAAGATATCCTGATGGCTTTAAGATGGTTGGAATAGGTTTAGATCTTGGATTACAGGTCTTTCCTATATGTTATGGTAACAGTAAACAATGATATTCTATTAACATTAACATTTCTTAATTTCTTTAAATCTATTCAAAATTTCTTTTATTCCTTGAATACAAGGTATCAGAAATGACTATCCTAAATCATATATATCATATGATTATATAAATTCTTCTAAATATGATCCTACTAGGTATTCCTAATTGTTAAACCCTCTAAAATTTTCTTTATTTATTTAGGACAAACAAGAGAAGAGTGAAAAATTATATTGTTTAGACAACTTGAATATATCATTGAATGTGTTCTTGTATTTTCACCATTACTATTTCATTGCCATATTATATGGAAAATTGGTTGTGTGGAAATTATCATTTCATTAGGATATATTTATATATATATGGAGTTGATTGGTGAAAATTAATAAATATTATTTCGATATATTGTGTATAATTCCTCCCATTCAGGTGATAGATACCATCAGTCAAATCTTATTACCTGAGTCCTGTTAGAAACGATCATCATGGGTCACACTCTTTTTTGTTGCCGACAAAGGTTGGGTACCAGTGATGTATAAGATCTTGAGAAAGTGGTATCAGAGGTTGTTTTGTGAGATATGCTGAACTTTGGAGTTATGAACAAGATATAATTTTTGGGGGTTGATAAAGAAATTATATAATTTATCCAAACCAATGTTGATTATGTTGGATTTGATAAAATAAAAACATTTAGGGTATTTTGGAATATATTCCAAAACTCATAAATTCTGGGTGATTAGTATAGATCCATGCATCTTGGTCTCTTGTGATATGATGCATGGACTAAGAAATCCAACTAACCATGTTTAAGAGGAAAAAATACAGTGATTGTAGGGTAGGAAATATTACATGGGTTCATGAATCATTATATAAGGGCACAATTAAGATACATTTTCTATATTAATTGTCCTTTGTGTGTTTATTTATGTTTACATATATATTGAAATAATCTTTTCTTTATAATTTCATTGAAATCATTTTTATTACCTTAACTAATTTTATCTAAAATATACATCATTGAAATTTATTAAATGAGATGATTTTAATTTTATTCATATTCTTTCTACGTATTAATTTATAAAAGTAAAGTCAAATTAGTTAAATTTATTGTAATTAACTAT
This sequence comes from Viscum album, assembly GCA_963277665.1. Taxonomy (NCBI): domain Eukaryota; kingdom Viridiplantae; phylum Streptophyta; class Magnoliopsida; order Santalales; family Viscaceae; genus Viscum; species Viscum album. The sequence continues at coordinate 1,922,411,696 of OY728122.1, read as the reverse complement.
AAGATATACATCTATGTATGTTTACTTAAAATAATTGTTGAGTTATAAATTCATTATATTTATCATGTTTGACTTAGTATTTTGATGCATGTATAATGCATATTATATTTAAAAAATAACTGATGATGAATGATTTAAATTGAAACGTAATGTGTTATATATGAACAGATTATTTTCAATAGCATTTTTGAAATTATTAAATAATGTATGTGATTTTTTATATGTTATGTTAATTTCTTTCTATTACATTATGAGCATGATTTATATTTGAAACATTATTTATATTTCCAGGATTGGATTAAATATTAATCAAAGAATGATGTTAGTGAAAAATTATAATCTCATAAATTTTATGATTTAATAATTTAAAATTTTTTCTACCATAAATATTAATATACAATTATCGCATTCAATGAAATATTATTTATATTAATAAATAAATATCATGTTTTTAATTATTACAGTGATTGGTAATTGTCAGCATGCCATACTGATGACATAATGTCATTAAGGATCAATATATCTATTGATTAATACTTTTAAATTAATGATTTTTAATATAATGTATTATGAATATCTGGAATATATCGAACAATTATTTGATATTATTTTGTAAAGAGGATGTTGTTGAAAATTGAAATGAATTGAAAGGTAGAGATGGAGCTGGTAGTAAGCTACATATGGGTTACTTTTTACCTATTTATAGTTTTAATTATCACTGATGTTTTCTTATTTAAACAATGCTTTCTTCTTTTGATGATTTATTTATTTTAAGGATTATTTTATAATTAGTTTTTAATTTATTTTTATTCTTAATTCTAATTTATTGTTTTATGATATGTTATATTATAAATTACAAGACATGATAATGTTCTTATTATTCTTGGTTTTCCATGGTTGGGAGTTTCTATTTTCCCAATATCTTCCCTACGAAATTTATGTTTTGGAATCACTTACAGATTAGTTGTGTTTGGATTACAATGGGTGGGATTTGTAAGACAAAAATTTATTTTTACAATCTATGTTTCCCTTATTTTTCTTGGGATGGTATCCCTTTCTATATGAGTTAGTTTTAATTCATGATGATGATAATTATTTGAGTGGTATCTGATTTAAAATCCCAAATTTTCACAATTCCTTAAATAATAATTTTTTATCTAATGAGGGTTCACATAAGTGTATTATATAACAATTTTATACATTTAATTACATGTCCAATGTTTATGAAATATTTAACTGATTTTATTATATTTAAATTGAAATTATATTATGTATTGAATTTTTATTCTTAATAATGTATCAAAATATTTCATATAGGTTATAATATATTATTTATTGAGTAAATTATATTTCTTATTGATTTCAATTAACTTATACAAATAAATTATATTCTCCATACTTTTTATATGATATGTGTCAAATATATTTTCTTACGCCTTGAGATATTCAAAGGTAGATAATATATTTCATATAAAATTTTAAAAACAATATATATATTTATATATTATGTTACATACAATATATATATATATATATTAGGTTGTAAATTTATAATTAAAAAAATAATAAATTTTTTAAAATTAAAATTGGGGGTAATATTTTAAATAAATGTTTCAGAAAAGATAATTATTTAATAATTTTAATTGTTTTTAAAGAATATGTTTTGTGGGAATTATAAAATCATTTTTAATATAAATAGTGTGAATAGAAAATTGGATTTATGAAATCAAAATGAAACTAAAAGGTTAATGTTTATATTTAAAATGAGGAATGTGTAAATCATTTGGATAAAACCATAGTGCATTCTAAAAGAGATACATGTACATGCTTGAGTGGTTCATAGCCCAATATAAAATTAAATAAAAAAAGTCATATGTACATCAATATGAAATGTAGTAGGACTATGTTGTATAATTCAAGTCTGTATCCATACACTATAACAAGTATCTACGTGGACAATATATTAAATTTACAGTCTCCCTTACCCTTTAATTTTTCGTCACATTTTACCTCAAATGAATAAGATCGATAAACCTTCCCAATAATTTTTTATTAACATTGAATAGGCCCAACACAAGTAGTTTCTATGATTCAAAGCTAGTATACTTAGTGTTTCTATGGGAGATCCATTTTTTTCTATCCGCCTCCATCTCTCTATCTCTCACCCACTAAACATGTTCATTGTATTACAAAAATCTTATAAAAAAAACCACCAATATTTTCAATATATATTTTTTTTAAATGATTCATTTTCTTATTTAAGGATGCATTGTTTGGAATGATATTTAATATATTAACATAATGTTCAACCATGAATCTATTTATTATTATCCCATCAAATAAACCAATTATACACACACCATTCACTTTTTCATATTAATCCAATTTATTGTGAATGATTGAACAATGATCATAATCATGATCTCCTAGAATGGCTTTGTTCTATCATAGAAATCGGTGCTCTCTCACCTCAATATACTTCACCTAGTGTTTATCCTTCTCCCTAGCTTCCCCTTTCACCCCTGGTCTTCTCCCCTTAAAACCATAATGGGTTTCTCTTCGGTGATCTTACATTTGATTTCTCTCATCTGGTTCTTATGCTGTAGGTTCCCTCGAATGCCCTGACTCTGCTCTGGCATCAGTATTCCCCAAGCATCTACAAGATGGATCTAGAGGGGTGGTAACAAATAGTATTTGGGATTTGTGGTTAAGAAGATTATTGGATTAAAGGTGCCTCTAGTGTTAGTTCTTTTTCTTAGCCTGGTTCTTCTATATCTACCAAAACCATGCTCTGACCTTGGGTTCCAATGCTCCTCTCCACGTTAGATATGGAGCGATGGATAATCTATGATTTTGGGAAATTATTTTGAGGGTCATGGGTATTACCCCTTATGTTTCATCACTGGTTTCAGTCATGGTTTTATCCCCAGTTTCCTATTTTCCTAGGCCCAATTATGGTTTCATTCTTGGTTATGTTCCTCCCTTTTTTGGTCTTGCCTCAATGGAATTCCATTCATTCATTGTTGTTGGTAGTTGATGGTGGATGTTGGTGATGTGTCAGTGTTGGCATCTACACTATTGATGATTCGAGGACAACAATATAGATGGTGTCAAGAAAGTATGACATCTTTGTTGTTGGTTTCATCGATCTTGGTGGTGTGATGTTGGATACAACGGCGAGGAAGATGAGGTTTCGTGCAATGACGATGACAACGATGGATTCCACAATGGTGACGATGGAATCCAGTTGGATAATGGTGATGAGACAATTATTCAATAATGAGTATTATTATATTATGTGATGGAGGTGACGATGATAAGACAATATGGTGGGAAATGTGATGATGGTTGTGATAGTCCCATGGATTACCACGAGTTGGGATTCTCGATATTTGAGGTTTCCACTATTTGAATTTGAAATTTAACATTTAAATGTGGATTTTTATTTGTTTTAACTATGTATTATGTTTCAATGGGTGCTTTTTCATTTTGTTATATGGTCCTTGTGAGGTTCCCACTTATACAAAAAGTTGTTTTTGGAAATTCAAAAAATGGATTTTCAGGAATGATTGACAAAAGTTCATTCATAGATAGAAACTATTCCATTAAAACATCAATTAATTATTCCTTATGTCACTCCAATATTTTATTATTTACCAATTATTGATATTCCACTTATCATGACCCACCCCTAAGGGAACTATGTTCTGACTACCTGAATCTCGCCTCCCATTTTCCAGGGTTGGTGACTAGCATTGTGTAGGCATGTCTCAAATGTTAGAGGCATTTTCCCAAGTACCTGTACACACACCCGCCACCATGTAAAAGTGATGAAACAAAAAAAACTGGTCATACATGAATGTATACTAACATGAAATCCCAAACAGAGTAAACAATGAAAACTAAAAATAAAGGGGGATAGTATACAATCACAACAAATGAAATTTACATGCTACTGCAATTTGTCTATCGAAAATCCAGCCTGGAGATTAGGTACACAAGCTATCATAATTCACTAAAGTGCACCTCTTCGGTCATGAAAACTTCTAAATACAACATATTTCCATCCCACCAAGGATCCTGTAAAAGCTGTAGGTTTTTAAAAAACACTATAGGTGTGGGAAAATCTTGTGTAGTGTTGAGTAAAACAATGAACAGTATGGTCCCAAACCACAATGGTATATAACAAAGTAATACAAAAACCAGAAAACAAAAAAGGTAAAAAAAGTGTAGACTCTAAGAAGTAAAATCATGAGATTCGTTATATTAATTTTTCATAAATATGTTTATATGAAACTCATATCCAATTAATTTCTAGGAATACCCAAATATGAGGAGACACACACCGGGTCTTCGTAGGAGACACACTCCACGTATGAGTAGGAGACACACTCAGTAAGAGACACACATCATTTAGTCATAGGAGAAAAACTCCATAAGAGAAGCACTCCATGTATATGTAGAAGAAACAATCCATAGGAGACACACTCTGTAATAGCCACACTCCATCTAGGTTACAACCAGCCTCTAGATTCTGCTCATAACACACTCATTTCGGGAACATATACTCATCAAATCAAAATGTTCATACCCAAACCTCTAGAAAAAATACTATAGAGTTTGTAAAAAAGTATTACACCATCAGGAGGGTCTCAACACCAAAATGGATCATCAGATGACTTTACAGTTTGAATGTTAGATAACCTTTAGGGAAAAGGGTTAGGTCAGGTCTGGGTCCTATCCAACCATGTCGGGCTAATCCGGACATCACTAGATGGACCCAAACTATTCAACCGGCCCAACTGAGTACCAGCCCTACCCACCTCCTCCTAGACCGACCACTTGAGGAGACCAATTCTATCTACTCGAACGGAGCAGTTTTCGTGTATCGACCACCTTAATGCGACCATCTTCTATGTTTAACGTGATCAGCTTCCATGTGACCCACCTCATGGAAGTCCTATTAGATCGCTACATCCATCCTAATGAAGTAACCTCTAGCAACGGCTCGATCATGGCTGATGTCGGCCATCCTCATCTCCACCCACATATGTGCACTATAGTTCCCTTCCAGAAGCATGATACCACTAGACTGTTCCCATTGTTGGTGCCCTGCCTGCGAGCCGTACTGCCGCACATCACCATGCTCTAGTGAGATCTACTCCACAAACCTCCTCATCTCTATTAGTGCACCTTTTTTTGATATAGGGAACCCCTTGCAATCCTCAGGTCTCCATCTTCACTGATATATGATCCAAACCATCTTGTCATTTCTCTGGTGGTCCAACCACATTTGGAACCCCATAGAAATGTTTTACCCAACCACATGATTCCATCAATGAAGAATGCAAGTATAGGGTTGGAGAAAACAACAAGAACACCCAAAGAATGAATTCCAGTATTTTTTTTTCAACCTTCAATCATCATGTTAGAAAATGGGGATGAAACAACAAGGATATTCAATCAGGTATAATCCCTTTAAATTCCATAGTCTATCCATCATTATAGAATTATTTATCCATTGATCCGCCTATTCATGTGTTTGTTTGCATTCTTCATTGAAAACAATTTTGGGGAAGGAATTAGAAATACAACTCTGACCTCAGTTTGGATCACTCACTGATGATGATTGATTGTTCTGCCATCGTCATTTGAATGATCCTTTGAATATGAGGGCTTTTTGTCATTGGTGATCCATCATTCATTGTCAACTAACATGATGGTTCCAACAAATTGTTTTTTTACCGAGGATACATGGAATTATAGGGATAAGCATTAACCCTGAATTTATATTTAGTTTAGGAGAATTAAAAACACATGTATCTATCATTGTGTTGCAGCGCCACCGCACTTTTCCATTAAGAAATGTAATGTGATGTCGCTTCACTGCGAAACATTGAATGAAAAAAAAGACATTTAAATAATATTTATTCTTCTTTAAAATAATCCAAAAAAACTTTTCATATTCGACCCATGTGGGTTGATGATAGGCCCCACTTAAAGTAAACATGTTGTTCTAAACTTAACTGTGCTCTCATATTTTTGATCCATGAATTTGTTTATATATTTATAACACTAGTATAGAATCCTTTTTTAAGTTGGTTTTTAGGCGATGTTATAGAGAGAGACGTTAAAAATGAGATTTTTTACGTTGATTATTTAATAACCGAATTAAAAATGTGGTTTTATGGTTTTTAACATCGGTTTTTAAAAAATGTACATGAATGACCTTTTGGGAATGGTGTTAAGAAGCCATTTTTAGGTTAGTTTTTGAAAAAACTAACTTTAAGTGTCATTTTTTACGTCAGTTATTTAATAACTAATGTTAAATGTAAATTTTAACATCGGTTTTTAAATAACCAACGTTAAAAGTTATTTTTAACATCAGTTTTTAAATAGGCGACATAAAAACATTTACCATTATGTAGGTAATTTCCTAATCTTTGATTTGACATGTCATAGAGCTCAAACGGAGTTACGGAGCTAATGTTATGACCATAAGATGTTTGATATTTTTTTGGAAAGATTGTATGAGCGAACTGTAGCTTCATCTTTGAAGGAATTTTTTAATCTAGAGGAGTATTTCTAGTTTTACCATGATATAAAGCATTATTCATCATTATAATAAATTAATAGTCATTAAATTGTATATCAATTGAAAAAACTACTCATAGAAAATATAAATCATGGGAAAATAATTACAAATACCTTGACGAGATCATGAAAATATGAAATCGTGGATTCATGTTGAAGATAAAACAAGTTGAGTTAGTGGAATGATGATGGTTGAATGAAATGATCATAAAATGGTATATCAATTAAAATTTTTTATAAAAACCCCAAATTCATTGATAAATTCTTAAATATACATTGACGAGATCATGGAAAGAAGAAATAATTGATTCATATTGAAGATAAAACGAGTCAAGTTGGGGGAAAGATAATGGTAGAAATAAATGATCGTTAAATTAGGATATGTGTATAATGGAAACATATAATTTAGATGAGAAGAGAAAAAATGGTAATTCAAATTTTAGGTATAAATTCAAAATTTCGATGCTGGGATGTATTAAAATTGAAATTTCGAGTTATCAGGATATTAAAATTATCTTTCATGTCAGTTTTATGATAACTAGTGTGAATATATAATAAAAATATCTATTATTTTTCACATCGGTTATTATAAAACTGACATGAAAAATCAATCCTCATCACTTTTTAACTTCATTTATTAAATAACTGACGTGTAGAATCGAATTTTATGACATTTTCAAGTCGGTTATTTAATTACCGACGTTAAAAGGTATTTTTCACATTTGTTATTAAATAAATGATGTGACAAAAGTTTACAAAAATTTATTTCATTCCTCAATTTTTAATTCGATAGGTCACTAAGCTCAAACAGAGTTATGGATTAAATGTTATGGTCTTCAGAAATTGGCCTTCCCTAAGACAATTTTTAGAGATGATCAACTTCTGAAGGCCAAAAATTTTAATCCCTAATTCCATATGAGCACCGTAACCTGTCAAATTAAAGCATGCAAAATGAACTACATGTTTATTAACTTTTTTCATGTCATTTATTAAATAAATAATGTGAAAATGTTATGAAAATCAATTTTTCATGACGGGTTTATAATAACCGACGTGAAATATTAGTGAAAATTTTAATATCATTTCATGGAAATGGATTTTTCACGTCGTTTTTCTAATAACCGACTTAGAAAAGTGATGTAAATTTATTTTTCACATCATTTATATGATAAATGATGTGAAAAATCAGATAAAATGTATTTTTCACACTGGTTACTATATAACCGATGTGAAAATTCTACGAAAATGTATTTTGACGTTAATTATATAATAACTGATGTGAAAAATCAATTTTCAGAGATTTTAACCAATGTTCTAAAAAACTATCGTTAAAAAAGGTGTCATTAAAAATATTTTTTGTACTGGTGTAAATTTGTGCACACACAATATTTTTAATAAACATATAAATACTTCAAAAATTTATTTTGGGAACCCAGGACCTTGGAATAGCATGTCGTCTCAGTGCATGGTCTCAAAAAAACCCATAATATTATCAAAAAATTTACATGGTAATTATGATATATTACATTCTCCCAACCCTAGTTATTTATGTCCCTGAAATCGAAAACAAGGCATAAATAATCCAATGGGGATACATAGCATGAATTTGAGCCTCACGCTCCCCTATGATCTTCTATAGATTTACCGACTACCACTGAATGCACACCCTAGGAATTGACCATCCAATAAGGATCCCATCCTATCAATCCTTGATCTCCATTGAGTACTCCTCCAAATTCCCCTCTTCAATAATCTACAGTTCACCCTAATCAATGACGCATGAAGGGTAATGTACATATCTCATCAGATGTGATACATGGAAGACATCATGAATTTTCTCTAAATGTGAAGGTAGATCCAATTAGTATGACACCTCAATGACTCTATACTATATCTAAAAGGAACTAATGACCCTCACAGATGACTTTCCACCCCATCAAAATCTTTGTATCCCTCGACAAGGAGAGACCTGAAGGAACACATGGACACCCTCTTCGAACTCCAAGGGTCTCACATCCTATTATAATAAGAACTCTAATTACTTTTTATTTCCCAAATATATTCGTGGATGATATACACCATCTTAATGGTATCCTGTACAAACTCTAGACCCATCAGAGCTGAATCCCCTGGGTCTATCCATCTTAGTAGTTACATGGATGGTCCCCCAAATAGGGCCTCGAACCATTCAATACCAATGGTAGATTCATATCTATTGTTTTATGAAAAATCCATCAGAGGTAGTTGACCATACCAACTACTACCAAATTCTAGGATGTAAGCACATAACATTTCCTCTAGCACATAGATTGACATCTTTTTCTGTTCATCTGTCTAGGGATAAAATAAGGTGCCCTAGCGCAACTGAGTCCCAAACACCCCCTAAAATCCCTTCCAAATTCAGGATGTGATGTGATCATCACGTTCTAGAATGATTGTCGATGGATCTCCTTGTAGTCAAACTAACTCATGCTTGAAGATAAAACCCAATAACTCTAAGGAAATCTGCTCCTGGATAGGTAGAAAGTTCTACGACTTGGTGAGTCAGTAAATGATCACCCATATAGTATCATATACCCTGGGAATGCGTGGTACCCCATCGAAGAGTCAATATATATCCCATCCCACTTCCATTCTAGCACCACGAGTCGATGGGTGAAGCCTGTTAGAACGTGGTGTTCTGACATCACTTGCTGACAAGTATTGCATCTAGAAACAAACTCTTCCACTACCTTCTTCATCCATTGCAAGCAGAAATGACGTCAGAGATCCTAGTACATCTTCTCCACACTTGGATGTACTTTCAAAGGGTATGAATGGAACCCCCTGAAAAACCCATCCAACAATACCACTAGTAAAACGATGCAACCTCTGAAAAGGACGAACCTGTCCCAAAAAATTGGAAAACTATTTTGGGAATTCCCTATAGACATTTGATAATGTGAAACCTCATAGTCAGTATCTCTGAGTGGTGCCACCCTGATGCACTATAAGAGTGGATCGGTAACTTCCATCGTTTGGAGACAAGCTTCCTCATCTCCATCCATGATGCATATCTACATCGAGGACAACAGCTCAGAGTCCTCATTTAGAATCTGCAAACTCGATCTCTAACTCAGAGCATCTCCCACCATGTTCCCCTTCCTAAGAGTATAGACTATCTCGAAGTCATATTCCTAATGTAACTATAGAAAATTCATCGGTCTTACACTCAAATATTTATGAGAGAATGTATAAAAGATACTCTGGTGGTCTGAGTAGATGATAATCCTCTCGCCCATAAGGTATTGTTGCAATATCATAAATGTGAAGACTACCACTGCTAACTTCAGATCATGGGTTGTGTATTTATACTCATGTGGTATCAACTGCCATGAACCATATGAAATCACCACTACCCTCTACATTAGTAAAAAACCAAGACAGGTTCTCGATTCTTTGTATTAAAATATGTACTCGACACCCCCCTTCGGAATTATCAAGATAGTAGCGCTCGTCAAAGTATGCTTCAGCTACTGAGAAAATTCATGTAAATTCATCATCCTTGTTAATGGTTTCCCGTTTCCTATCAAAGAATTCATGGGTGCTGCTAATCTTGGAAATTCATGTAAAAACCTGTAATAGTTACTGGCCAATCGAAGGAATCTTCGTACCTATGTAACACTCATGGTTGGATCCCCATCAAGAACAACCTCTATCTTTGCTTGATCCACAACAACCCTAGCCTCTAAAATGATGATTCCCATTAATTGGACATCTCATATCTAGAAATGTCACTTTGAGAGCTTCCTATAAAGACAACGCTCTCATAGTATGTTCAGGACCATCCTCATGTGTATCGTGTGCTCCTTCTGAGACGCAGAGTACCCCAGGATTTCATCAACGAAGAACACCATGAACTGATCTATTTATGGATGGAAGATCCTATTCACGATTCCCATGAACAATGTTAGGGAATTCATAATGAAAAATGGAATCACTGAGTATTCATAGTGTCTATAATGACATATGATTGTTGTCATTGGGATGTCCTCTTCCAGTACACGAAGCTGGTGAAATCTAGATCTCAGGTCTATATTCTAGAACCACCTCACTCCCTTCAGCTGACTAAAGAGGTCATAAATTCGTAGAAGTGGATATTTTATCTTCAAGGTAACTTTGTTCAGGTGTCAGTAGACCACACATATCCTCAATATTCCTTATGCCTTCTTGTAAAACAAAACTAGGGCAGCCTGGGGTGAAATGTCGGGCCTCACCAATTCGTTCCTCAGCAGGTTCTCAAATTTAATCCTCAACTTGTGTAGCTCCACAGGTTCCATTCAATATGACAGAGTAGATATTAGTTTTTTCATGCGATATAGATCAATGCAGAAATATTCCTCCCTACAAAGGGGTAATCCTGGAAAATATTCCAGAATGACGTCGTCATACTCGACCACCATAACAGAAAATTTAGGACGTGTCTCATCTACTGGACAAGGGTCATTCTAGCCAACAGATGTGTGATCATATGAACCCTCTTTTGTGAAAGTCCAAATTTTGCTACACTATTTTCCTTTTTTTCAACAAAGGAAAACCTAGTAGCTTATCCACATACATTCCGCACTCTGCACCTAAAACAGTCAATCGATGCATGGATAGTGGATAACCATTACATTCACAGAATGATGTTGTAAGGCCATGATGCCACTACTAGGAGATTATATCCAAATATATCACTTCCATGAATATACTCACACTATCGTCACTAGTGTGTGAACATATATTCCACTACAATAAGAGTCTCTAGACATAAGGATTGAGTAAATGATTCTACAAGAATCTCCTAACTCTGAACAAGCTTAGTGGCAAGAAAGGAGTGACTAACACCTCTTTCTATAATAATTGAAGATACGGTGGAGAAGTAATATATCATAGCATTAATCAAATCTAGATCACCGAGGTCATAATACTTTATCACCTTTAGTTGGTCTCGCCCATGTCCACCAGCTCTCGGAGCCTGTGGTGGACAACCAGGGGTTATGGCAGTAGTACCACAATCCTCCACTCACCTCATGCTACTCATCCACATCCTCTACTACATATTCATCCTTGTGGACAACCAATTTACTTCCTATTTCAATACCTTGATGGTCCCTCTACCATCTATCGATCAATGGTATGGTCGGTCAGACAATCTCTAGACATATGTCCCCAACTACTAAATGGGTAGAGCATCCTCCCCTTTGGATAAAATTTTCTTATCTATAATCCCCACATAGCCTATCTTGAATCATAGGGTCATACCCTAGACTATCTGGTCCTCTTTGACTCCTGAGTCAGCTATTGGCTACCTTCTGTCGATGACTCAACATCCTGATGCCCGATAGTAGCTCCCACCATTGTTTCCTACTCCTCCAAAAATTTCTCTAAAGAAGAGATCACTCCAGCACCCCAACACATGTCATAATTCTAAGGGATATCATCTACACATGGAACTCCTAGTGTATCCCTTGGTCGAAGGTCTGTCCCTAAATAATGATCCCCACACTATGTACATGGAATAATGATAATTAACCATCAATCCCGCTATGTACAATTATCAATACCCAAATTTAGCTGTAGTAGCTCCTATATATGCAAAATGAATAATATCAATGGAATGAATGTGACCGTTAAGTGGCTCCCAATGTTTTTCCAGGAGAGGGTCACCTCTTCAGGCCTATAGATCATCAAGCTCCACAATCTCCCCACTGATCCCTTAAGAAGGCTCATAGTTAGGACCACCATCTATTCAAAGGCATTATCACTAAGAAAAAAACTCACATAACTTCCTCCAGCTGATCCTAGACTAATTTAGGATATCTCTCACATTATAACATGGGAGGTTGATGTCTCTAAAACTCAAGCAATTCACTTAGCATGTGTACATCCTCCACTAATAATGCCGATAGGAACTGCTGCTCTCTAGGTGGTCTTATCACTGCTACACCACAAAGGAGGGGATATCTATAGCAAAGGTCCCTATACCAATGCCTCATCACTTGAAGGAACATCTTTGTGGTCCTACCCTATAATCCTAGCTAGCTGCCTGTATGGAAGCATCTTGAAACAGAAAAAAAATGTACCTTGGTCAATAGAGTATACCTGGTGAGCTGACTCTAAATCATAAAAGACATGAGAACACACTCAATTTTTGTTTGATTAATGCGACAAGTGTTTTCATGTATCATGTCAAAAAATAAAATTTAGGGCCTTGGTGTGTGGATATGTTGGCCACCACACTAGCACTATACTTCATAGCCTGATATTTGAAATCAGAACACTTAACATTGTGGAATCATAAAAAAATCACATACTTTGGTTCCCTAAGAGAGAACCAACATCTCCCCTACGATACCACTATATCACGACCCATCCCACAAGGCCTTGGCCGTGAATACCCCAAACCCACCTACCATCGGCTAGGGGACGACAACTAGTATAGAGTAGGAATGTCCCTCAAGTGGGAGGAATTTTCCCATGTAAATGTACACACACACCCTCCTCCATAAAAAAGTGATGAAACTACAAAAGCTGAGCATTAATACATGTATACTACTATGAAAACCCACCCACAATGTAAACAACACAAACTAAATGTAAAGTGGTCCAGTATAAGAGCCCATGAAAAAAATTACAAACTCTTAGAATCCGTCTAGTGAAAACCCTACATGAAGGGTAGGTAAAAAGGTTATTGAGACTCACTGAAGTGCACCTCATCTGTCAGGCCTCCCTCTAAGTACCAAAAATGTCCAAACCAACAAGGTTATAATCAAACCTATCAGTCATCATCACATGACATGACACATGCAGTCGAAGACTGTGAAGGGCGAGTAAAAAAATACTCTATAGGGACCCAAAACCATAATGGAATACAACAAATAAATACACAATGTAGACTACCAAATACGTACATTATTTGTATCCTCTAATAATTATAGAAAGGAGAGTAATTATAGTCATCTCTAACGAATATATGTATATGAGATTCTTATACAAAGAATGTCTAGGAACATTCACATTGAAGGAGGCACACTCTTGATCATCGTAGGAGAAACACTCCACATTTGAGCATGAGACACACTCCATAAAAGATTCAATCCTAGTAGATTCCTGAGACACACACTGTGTAGGCACATGAGACACACATAGTATGGGACATACTCTGTTTAGGTTTTGGAGACACACTCTATAAGATACACACTCCATGTAGGTCGTAGTTAGCCACTAGATTCCTATCATAGCACACTCATTGGGGGGGGGGGCTACTCTTCGAGCCAAAAAAGATTGAACACACACCTCTATGAAACCCCTTTTAGAGTATATATAAAGGAACACATCACAATAAGGGTACCAACTCTATAGACACCTCATCAAATAGACTAACATTTTTAATGTAATGTTACTTTTAGTGGAAAGGGGACAACAAATCTAGGTCTGGTCCAACCTGGTTGGACCAGCCCTGTTTGACCGACCTTAACCACTTGGTCGACCCGGCCTTCCGTTGACATAGCCAACTTTCGACCCGACCCACCTCATCTAGCCTGCATGATCGATTGGGTAGGTTTGGTCTACCCCAATGAGGTTGTTACGACGTCCTTTCCTAGTCAACATATCCAGTAGCCACATTTAATGTGCATGGACACCGTGTGACCTGCCCCATGGTGGATACAATGTGGTCCCACTAGATCATGTCTTCCAGCCACGTGATTCTTCCTCTTACTGCATCATGGTCATGGCCGCCTTGATGGTGTCCATGATCGCCGCCAGTGGCCATGAACCATGGGCCCCTTATGCTGCCACAATCCTGTTGGACCATGCCCATCACCGTCACCCCACTAGCGAGCCACACCTCCGCCGGTAGGATATTCTCTCCAAACCACCAGATCTCCTATGGTGCCCCATTTTTTTGAAATTTGGAAACCGTTTTAATCCTCGGGTCGTTGTCTTCACTGATGGAAGCCCCAAATCATATTTTCCACATATTAGGGGTCCGACCAAGTTCAAACCCTCATGAAAAATCCCAACGTACCCATGTGGTTCCTTTAGTGAATAACACATGAATGGGGTAGGATGAAACACCAATAACACCAGAAGAATGAACATCAACCTTGTTCATTTCGTCCTTCGTTCATCCTGTTATAATAGGGGTAATAAACAATAAGGATAAAAAATATAGCTTAACCCCTTTGAATCACATAGTCTAACCATCCTGTAATAATGATTGAACCAAAGATCAACATATTCATTTGTTGATCCACATTCATCCTTGAAAATAATAACATGGAACGAATTAAAAAGATAACCCCTACCTGGGTTTGGATCACTCACTGACGATGATCAATCATTGTGTCATTGTTATTGCCGAGATCCTTCAAAGAGGAGAAATTTTTTTCCTTGGTAATCATTCATTCTTCAACTACCAATCGGTGGGTTCCACCGACCTATTTTCTCCAAATGTTATAGGGGATTCCAGGGTAATGAATTGGCCTTGAATTCTTATTTGATTTAGCAGAATGGAAAACCTGTCACCCCATAGATGTGTTGCAGAATCACCACGTTGTTCCATTAAGAAATGAAATTAGTTTCTACATCAATGAGAACCATTAAAAGATAACAAAATAAACTCTTCAAGTGGATTTCTTATTCTTCTTAAAAAATTCCCCAAAACATTTTCCACAGTTCCCTTGTGTCGGTAGATGTTAGGCCCCACCTATGGTATACTAAATTTTATGAACTCAATTGTACCCTCAGATTTTTTATCCATGAACCCATTTAGAAGTTACTATAAAAATGAAAACATTGTATTTTTAATAAAATAACATAAATCAAATAGTTATTCTGGGAACCCCGGGCCACGAAATCGTGTGTTCATTTAGTGAGGGGTCTCGAAATACTCCCATATAATTTTAAAAAAATTACATGGGATTTCTGGGAGCTTACCCTCCTAGATTACTTGATTCCCTCATGTCCTCTGTATAGTATTAGATGACTTTATTCTTCCATTATAACAATTTTTAATATATTTATTCATTTAAAATTCATTAAAGTTTTATTTAATGATACTAAGAAAAATATTTCTTTATGTATATGATGATATAATAAGCTGATAATATTCCAAATTACATGTTATTATAATTATTTTTTATGAAATATTGATATCATAATATGAGATGTAATTTAAAAATGATAATTTCGTAATATTATAAAAGGGGTAAGTGGAAATATAATTCATCTGTGGGAATGGAATTGGTAGTAATATATGAAAAAAAAATCATGTTTATTACACTAATAATTATTATCTCATGAATGGATAATGTTAATATTTTGGAAAGGAAATTTTATTTATTCTTAATGATGTTAAATTAATTAAATATATTATTTGGATTTTTCTATAAAAGTTATTTATAGTAATTTTGCATTTTATTATTTTTATACCCTTCTTACATAATTTTTATATAATGATTTTTTCTTTACATTATTTGTTTTATGTATTTATATGATACTATAGATGTAGGATTTAACATATTTTGGTTATTACAAGTGATGTTAATTAATGATTTGTAATGTCTTATGGTGAAACATGTGCACATTTCCTTGGGATTTGATAGTATAGTGTTATGTAATTTCTTGATATATAATGGATCTAGATTATATAATGATTCATTGAGTTTAGGATGTGTCAATATGATTGATGTTAAGAGTGTTAAAATTTGTTGAGAGAATGGATTTCATGATGATGTTTGGATGTTATTCCTATGCTGAGATCTAGGATGTCCTTAAGATATTTGGATGGTTGGCACATGTTGAGTGATATGTTTTAATGTTTTTCCATTCATAGATGTTGCTGAAAAACTAAAGTATTATATTTATTTCTACTATCATACTTAAATAAACCATATTTATAAGTATTTATTTTCCTTCCCCATTTGATGTCAGGCATGTCCGTGTCTTCCCTTATATTTGAAATTAATATATAACTACATAGAAATATGATATTTTGTGTACACCTATGTGTTCACCCTTCTATATAGTTCTTGATTTATTTTATATAAAATATTTAGTGATATTATAGATGTTGTTTTATCAAGAAGGTGGATTTTATCCTAAGAGGATTTCATACATAATCATCATTTTCATTATCCATCACTATCATGTAATGTTTTTGTATCAACCATGAATCTTGTTTCCTAGAGCCTTTGTCAACATTATAAATTTCGCATTGATAGAAGGGGAAAAATACGGAAAGAAAAATCAATTTAGTAGTTTTGTAGAACCATATACTTAGATTATATCCATTTTACAATATGGGATAAAATATAATACATAAAAAAAGAAAGTGCCCAGATTACATGAAACTCATCCAGAGATTTAATATTTATACTCTACGGAAAGGAAAAAAAAATTAAGGGTTAAATCAAATGACTTTATGGGTTATGTACAAATGAATCTATCAATAATAAATAAAGAATAATCAATAGAGAAAGGTAAACAATTGTACACACATTCCATTTTTGAAAAAACATGACTATCATGATTAGAAAAGCCATTATAAACATGGAATAGTAAATAAATGAAATCAAATTCAATATAATAAATAACATAAATATCATAATTAGATAATTTATAATCAATATGGTAGGGTAAATAACCTAATTGAAATTCCATTAAAAAAACATGAACACAAAATGCATTAAGGGATAATATCACAGAAAAAATATCAAGGAAAAAATAAATTAATTGTTAAGGAATTTTTTTTAAATTTTTCATATAATGACCCTAGAAATAATTATATCTATACAATTAAGACCTATAAAAATATAGTTGAAAAATATGGTTATCACCAATTTAGTTTTAACAATTGATTTGTTTCTGGAGACCTATCATTTAATCAATTTTCTATATAATCATGGACTCCAACCACAATTGCATGTCTAATGAATTTTTCATATATAAAATGATATTTTGAATTCATAAAGAATATAACTTATCAAAAAACATATGTATTTATTAGAGAATAATTATTTAAGTATATTTTCATATTTTATCAAATAAATTTTATATAAAAACTATTTTTATAAAAGGAATATGGTTTTGGAAGTAATCACTTCCATGATACTATGAATATTGATATTATAGAGAAATGTAATTTCTAGTGAAATAATTTAATATGAAAATTATTATATTTTGATAAATTTAACAATAAAAAAATTAGTCAAGAAATAATTGGTGACCATATGATTGTAATGAATATAGTTATTTGAAATAAAATCATAAATTTTGGATGCTTAAAGTCCATGGGTGTGAAATATTGAATAATATTTTATAAAATAAATTTCTTTATAAAATAATTGAAAATCTGTAGATGAATAAATTTTTTATAAAAAGGTTATTGTGGTTTGGAAGTCAATTATCATGATATATGTTAAAAAAATCTTTTTAAACCTATATAAAAAATTAGAATTTTAAAAATATTAGAACAAATAATTTGAAAATATATATATGTCAAGGATAATAGAAAATTAATTTAATAAATAATTTGATTAAATAAATGGAATTCTGTTAAAAAATTCAATAACATGGTAATGCAATTAAAATATATCTGATTTAAGGTGAAATAAAATATGTTTTCCTTTTAAACTAATTTTCAATTGATTAAATTAACATATATAGGAAGATAACGAAGAAAATAAAAAACCTAAATAAGTATCCCGTGGATAATAAAATAATTGGTTTTTATTAAGAATAAATTAAAATTATCCTTTAACAAGAGTAAATTCAATCCCCAAATAATGTGAGATTTTAATATAGATTCTTACCACTTTGGTAATAATAAAATTGTGACCCCCTGAAGGAATAAAAATCAATAAAAAAATCAAAAAATATTAATCAATAGGTATTCATATTAAATACATCAAAGGGGAAGTATAAACATCCCATTAAAAGGTATATATACATCTTAATAATTATTTTTCATTGAATATTAAAGTAAGATGAAATCTATTTCCTCAGGCTAAATTTTAGATTAAAACTCATTAAACTCATAAATAATGGTTTGAATATTGAAATATATTTTTTAAAAACTATATTCATATATATAATATAATATATTATCCTCTTATATCATATTACCACCCATTTGTTATTAATATTTCATTGTTTTCATTCCTTCAGGTGCCAAATGGCCTTTTTTCCCCAGTGTGTTTTATCATGAAAGCTATGGATTTGATTAATTAGATATATATACACTATTTAAATAATTATATTAATGTTATAGATATTATATTTAATAATTCAATATATTTTTATGACAATAATTGAATGTTGGACACAAAAAATAAGTTGGGTCACATTATGGAAATTATAGGTCAAACGAACGCATAAGATATGATATCATTACATTAGTTAGTTGAATGGTGAGGAAGTGGATGGGATAAAAAATTTATAGAATCAATATCATTTCATAATTATTATTTATGTTAATTATTTATTTCATTATGACTATCCATTTGTGTAGGTGATGGAAAATAATTGTGCCGGTTCAGGAGACATGAGTCCTCCATTAACACAAGCGATGGATCTATTTCCAATATGATGGAGAAGGATTTGGATAAATATTATTCCATCAAAAAAAATAAAATATTATTATATGTTACAGATTTTTCTTATTATTTTATTTGTTTAAATAAATAATTAGAGTTTGTAATTGTATAAAGATAAGGAAATATCTCAGTTAAAATGATTACCTTATCTTTTGGAACCCTTCTTTTGATATCATCTTAATGACCATAACGTTTATCTTTCGAGAATTACAAGACCTATAGAATTTGTATAATTTTAATTTATAGATATTTTTATGGAATTTTTGTGCATAAATTTCTTCTGATGTGTGGATAAATAAGGGGATGGAGTTCCCTTTTCTAATTATGGAAGAGTTTCAGTTTGTAAACTGCATAAACTATTTAATAATAAGAATTCAATCTCACCCCAATATCCATAAAATTGATAAATAATGTATTTATTGGATTTTAAGTTAGATAAATACTTACAACACATAAAAATAAATATTTTTAAATATGTTACTAACTTATCCTCTATGTTTACTTACACTTACCATTTATTTTTCATCAAAGTATCTAGTTTTTTAAAATAGTTTGTCAATCTATTTAGACTAAAATATAATAACCATTATTAAATAATTTCTTCCAAAATATAATAAAAATAAAACCATATTTACCAAATAAAAACTCTATATTTTTTAAAGATTAATTTTAATAAAAGCACTTGTGATGCTATAAACCCTTATTTTACCATTAATCATGGTAATTAATTTTTAATATATTTAATAGTAATTTTGATAAAAAAATATGTTTTCCATATTATATAATTTTAATTATTATGATTAAAAATATTAAAGTTAAATTATTAGATTCAATTATAAAAATGTCATGTTTTATCTATAAAATAATCATGTTAATCGTGTCAAAAAACGGTTATTCAAGAATTACATTTTTCTAGGGTAAGGTCTTATTTTATTAAAGATATTAGTAGATATTATCATTATATGGATTAACATTAATATCTATAGATATATAAATTATAAAATTCATTTAAATAATTCATCATTATACATTATTTTAATTAATTAAAATGGGTTTCTGAATTTCATTTTTTTTAAAAATATATTAAATGTTCTTTTTTTACCTCCAAATGGACTTCTATTTATTTAAATAATATTTATAGATAATAAATTTTCAATTATAAATATTATTAAAAATTATTATAAATTAAATGGAATATATTTAAATATTAAAATTTTTATTATTCCTAAAATCTTATTTCTTAATAAATATTTCAAAATTTCATTAAAGGATTATTTTAAACAAATATGTTCAAAATCATTATCCATCATAACAAATTTTAAATTTTCCCCTGAAATATTAAAATTTGAATTATATTGTGATTTTTTTATTTTAAATCTCACCTACAATAATTGGGACTTGGGTGTTACATTCTTCCCTCCAATAAAAATTCCACCCCTGAAATTTTTAGGGATGTTAAACTCTTAAAAATGACTATGGTTATAATTCAAAAATAATATAGTAACCATGTTTCATCTTCCATTATAGTATTAATCCAAATAACCTTATACAAGTGGAGTTATCTGATTTATAAATACTATCTCTCATGTATCAGGGCTCCTGATGTGGTCATCATAGAAACATAGGTCAGTTTCCATTTCTATATCACAATAGGTGATCAAATTCCATGGATATAGAATATACTTACCTAACAATGATATGTGGAATAAATCATGTTCATTAGAGAGTCATGGTGTAATTTCCCACATATAAGCCACTACTCTTATCCATTCCAAAATATCAATAGGGCTATTGTACCTAGAGCACAGTTTTACATTCATGCTAAAACTTATGACACACTTCCATGTAGATACATTCATGAAAAAATGGTCTCCCACACAAAATTTTAAATATAACATCCTCTTATATGAATTTTTTCACCATATTATAGATACTTTAATATGATCCTAAATAGTCATTACCATTTTCATTGTCTCCTAAAAATATTTTTGTATTTTAAGAATCCATTCACCATTATCTTCTAAACATGATGGGGGAACAAAATCTCTTTACCTATAATGATTCATATGGTTCCATTTAAATACATGAAAGGAATGTATTATTATAGGAAAACTATAAAATATAAAAATTATGATCCCCACATGTTAGGTCCACAAGGCTGATTACCCAGAGAGGGGTGGGGGGTGAATCAGTGTATGAATAATTTAAAATTAAAGCCCGTTCTGATCTTGTTTCACTATTAAGAAAAACACTCTTCTCCCTCTTTCCTGTTCCAAAATATGAACAGAAAGTAAAGAATGTATAGGACATAGAAATTTTTACTTGGTTCACTGCTGAGGGCTACATCCAAGAAGCATACGCCGACAAGTTTTCGGTCGTACCAAATTCCACTAAACATCACTAGCTGTGGATTACATGTTTCAAGCACAGTCTCTCTATACCAGGCTCACTGCCTTTACAAGGTTTAAGGTCATCTCACTGCATTACCGTGGGTCACTCCATGTTTCCGTCTCTATAGCTCACTTCCAGTGAAGAGGATCACCTTCTTCCTCTTCCTTTGCTCACTACTCCAGAAAGGATCCAATCACAGTTTATAGACTTGTAGGTATCTTCATTATCACTAATGGAATACATCCTCTATTGTTTGTGGATGATCTATTGAAGTCCAACATTCACCCATAGATGAATTTCTCTTTTCACTGAAGGTATATGTCAATTTTCTAGCTTCCACGCAGCCCTGAAAACACTGTCGTGGAATCAACCTTACATGGAACGCATGTCTAACCTAACATGCTAGTATCGGCGTGCAAGTCACAACTAGCGTGCAAGTCTGCCTCTACCACCTGCACGGAACAATCTTCTACAACTCCAAACCTGCGCGACTCAATCCCTTTTACCCCCAAGACAATATTAGCGTGCAACTACCAACTGGAGCGCAACTTCCAACCCTGGCGTGCAAGTCCACCTGAGCGACCACACACCACTTGTGCGGCCACCACACCAGCATGAAGGGAGGTCTTATTTTTCTAAGTGTTGAACTCAATTAAAAATGAGAAGGGTGGTCCTATATTTATAGGCATTTGGTTACCATACGTTACGGCGCACAAGTCTCCCCACAGCGTGCATGTTTCGGCATGCAAGTCTCTGCCCTTGACAGTCACCTGCGTGACCAACCTAATACTTGTGCGAACCTCTTTCCGTTGCCATATTTTGATCTTTTGATCTTGGAAAACAATAGGTGCACACGTTCCCAAGCCTTCTAGGCATCGTTGCACAAGTCTATTCACGGCGCGCAAGTCACCTGGGCGACCACACCAATACCTGCATGACCCTCTTTGTCGACGTTCTTGAATCAAACATGGATCGTTTACCACATCCCTTGAACTCGACATGCCACCATGAAATCCCCTTTGTCAACAAAATTGTATGCCATTGTTTTGTTTGTCAACAATCACAACACAGATGTACACTTTTTCAAAAAACACAATCACCTCAAAAATACTTCAATGATGCCTTGAGAGATTTTTTCCCAACAATCTCCCACTTTGAGTTTCTTGACAACTCTTCCATAAAAAGATTTATCATTAACTCTTTATCCACCATTCACCTATTGAGATTATGATAGATATCAAGGATTTACTCAACACATACTCTAAGATCACATGAGCAATGCTCGGTATGATAAGCAAGAGTAAATGAAACGGTCATCGATGAACCACTTCAATAATGAAACCCATTGTTGACACCAAACTGATACCGATTTTTGGAATACCAAATTTTTGGAAATATTCTTACCAAATTACAACACTACCCTTCTGCACCACTCTTCTTCTTTTATCACGATCCTCATCTATCATGGTATCTAGCCTTTGATCGATCACTTCTAGCATCGTCAGATTAATTATGCTTCCCCTACCTGTCTTATCCTTCAACTTCCCATATCTTGCTACTCCACCTGTCAGCTTCTCCAACTATCTATCATGATTTATCAAATAGCCACTTTGTCTCCCCCTTGAACAATAACTATTTTCTCCCCCTTTTTCAATGAACATAATGGTTACTCCTTTGCAGTATGTAACAGAGTAGAGAACACATATCTGCACATTAGGGAAAAACACATCATACCTCAAGGAGAGGGGGTGGGGGTGTTCCACATCCACACTCTTTTAAAGGCAAGGAGTAGACAGAACTCCCAGACCAAGTCGATGTCTCTCAAAAGCTTCCTTGGGTAAGACCTTTGTCAGAATGACTACAACCTGTAGCTCTGTAGGCACATACTCCAACTTCACAAGCCCTTGCTCCAAATTCTCCTTGATGAAATGATATTTGATCTCAATGTGCTTTGTCCTTGAGTGATGGATGGGTGTTTTTCTGAGATTTATAGCAGTTGTGTTATCAAACTGAATTCAAATCGGGGACTTCACTTCAACTCCCATATCATCAAGCTGTTTCTTCATCCACAGTTGCTGTGTGCAGGCATGAGTGGCCGCAATATACTAATCTTCTATGGTGCTTAATGAAATGAAATACTTCTTCTTTCTTAGCCAAGAATCACACAATCCACCAAGGCAGAATGCACCTCCAGACATTGATTTTCTGTCATCTACTGATCCAACCCACTCTGCATCTGTGTAACCCAATAATGATGATTGAGATTTTTCATTGTACATCAGACTGAAGTCCACCATGCATTTAATATATAAAAGAATTATTTTCACTGCAAGCATGTGGCATTCCTTTGGATTACTCTGATATCTCGCTACTTTCCATGTGGTGAAAACAATATCAGGCCTTGTTGCGGTCAAGTAAAACAAACATCCATTGATTTGCTTATATTCTATGATATTACCTACCTTGCCATCCCCATCTTTTGATAATTTCATCCAGGTAGAAAACTGAGTCTTCATCTCCTTGGAATTCTCCATGCCAAACATTCTTAAAACCTCATTGGCATATTTGTATTGATAAATGAATGTTCCATTCCTTCCTGGTGTCACCTGTAGACCAATGGAAAATGTTATCTCACCAATCGTTGACATTTCAAACTCATTTTTCATGAATTTGGAAAATTGTCTGCACTGAGCTTCATCTGATCTGCCAAATATTATGTCCTCGACATAAAAAAACACTATCATACTTTGATTACTATCATTTCTGAAATATAGATTGTAATCAACTCCCCCATGCTGTAAACCAAGATTTTTCAAATACTGATCAAGCCTTGAGTACCATGCTCTTGGTTCTTGTTTCAGTCCATACAACACCTTCTTCATCCTGAAAACTTTTTTCTCATCCTCATGAATGAGATAGCCATATGGATGCTTAATATACACCTCCTCTTCCAGAACTCCATTCAAGAATTCAGATTTTACATCTATATAGAACTCTTAGAACTTTCTTTTCACCACTATGGCCAAAAATAATTTGGTTGTCTCCAGCCTAGAAACTAGTGCAAATGTCTCATCAACGTCTATACCCTCTATTTTGGAGTATCCTTTGAACTCCAGTCGTGCTTTGTTCCAAATCAATGTTCCATATTCATTCATCTTGTTGCAATAGAACCATTTAGTCCGGATGAAATTCTTATATACTAGCCTCAAAACAATCTCCCATGTCTGGTTCATCTCAATCTGGTCAAGCTCTTCATTCATAGCCTGAACCCAGTTTTCATCTATAGCTGCATCAGAAAAACATTTTGGATCCACATAAGATAAAATGAT
Organism: Viscum album; assembly: GCA_963277665.1. Taxonomy (NCBI): domain Eukaryota; kingdom Viridiplantae; phylum Streptophyta; class Magnoliopsida; order Santalales; family Viscaceae; genus Viscum; species Viscum album. Next base: position 1,922,386,759 of record OY728122.1, on the reverse strand, counting down.
ATTTGCTGTAATGATTTAATTTTTTGAGTCTGAACTAGAGCTGTCTGATCACAAATGATATTTTTCCTATCAATTATAGCTTGACTCTTTGGCTTCCTTGGAGACATAGACTTGACACTTTCTTGTTCATCATCATTACCTTCTTCTGAGTCATCCTCTACCACTTCTACTCCAACTGTGTTACCAACCTCATCATTACATTCATCTAGAAACTTTTCATTGGGTCGTTGACTATTCTATTCATTTTCAAATATAGTGACATCATTGATCTCAACAATTTTTTCCAAGGATATTTTTGAAGCATTTATATGCTTTACTATTCTCGGAGTAGACCAGGAATATCCCCTCATCTTCTCATAACTCAAACTTCCTGTGATTTTCTATGATGAGAATGAAGAACTTACTACCAAAGATTCAAATGTATTTCAGCGTTGGCTTCTTTCCGTACCACATTTCATATGGTTTATTCCCTTCCATCAGACACAACAGAGACCTGTTCAAAATATAGACCGATGTCAGAACTACTTCCATCCAAAATTTCTCTGGTAGTTCCTTTCCAATAAGCATCATTCTGGCCATCAACCACTCTATTTTGTTGAGGAGTTCTCACTGATGAAACTTGATGCATTATCCCATGTTTCCTGAGATAGTTTTTGACTTGACTGTTTGTGAATTTCCTACCATTATCAGTACGAAACTGTAGAATTTTCTACCCAAGCATCCTTTCAGATTCCCTCCTATACAACTTCATGCAACTGAACATCTCTGTCTTATGGGTAACAAAAAATACTCATGCCATTCTGCTACAATCATCAATGAAAAATAACATAGTACCTTTTACCATTTATAGCTCGTGGTGAGATAGGTCCAAATACATCTGCATGCACCAATTCGAGAACTATCGTATATTTCTGTTCCTTTGGCCGGTATGCCTTTCTTATAGTCATCCCTTGTTCGCAAGAATCACATGTATGAGTGTAATCACGTGATAGTTTGGGAAGGTCTCTAGCAGCATCACACTTTACCCCATGGATGGTTGGCATAGGTGACCAAGTCGCTTATGCCACAACTGGTTTTCTTCCTCTCTGGAGAAAAGGCACGTATCATCTTCCCCACCTACAAGGTAAAGATTTCCCTCTGTCATTTTTCCCTATAGAACAACAACTCCATCTTTTCCTATCAACACCCACAACTTCGTGGTAAATCGGATAGAGTGCCCAGAGTCACATAGTTGACTGACACTAAGAAAGTTATGACTAAGACCCTCTACTACTAAGACATCAGCACATATCATTTATTTGACCCCAAACATGGCTTTTCCTAAGACAACAATCTTCAGGACTTCATCGTTTCCAAATTTTACAACTCCTTATTTGTCATATTTTATGCCTATATCCAAATCCTTATTATCTGTCATGTGAGATGTGAAAACAATATCAAGGATCCTTACAGAAAAGTGATCTGATTCCTTATAGGAAATGTCTGTCACCACAACCTTCTCATTTTTCTTCTTCTTGGTCCATAATTTTTCCTTCACACTCGGAATGGATTGAGACTTTTGTTCTTTCTCAGAGTATGTCGGACCAAATTCATCTTGAAAAGCTGCAAATCTATTCTGCCTTTTTAACTCACCTGTCAGTTTATTGATCTGCTGCTTGTGAACGATTTGATTCTGCTTTGGCACATTCCTATGTATGGTCGAAGTGCAATACCTAGCCTTGTGCCCAAATCCTCTGCACCAAAAACAGTGTCCTTCGAAATATGTTCTAGAAAAGTGTTCTTTTTTGGGCTGCCACCTCTATTCTTGTTCCATTTGATATATATTGGCTATGGAACACACATACTGTGAATGTCCCATATTCTCACAACAATAACACCTGATATAAGGTGCATCCCTTCATGTTCCTTCAGAACTATAAGTTCCCCTTGGTATCTCTAAATATTCTGATTCTGCTTTGTTCCCAAATCGACCTTCAATTTCGGGATGGGTGTTTGCGGTCTGAGTTCAATTACCACATATTTTTGCTTCTTATCAAGCCCTGAATCAGCCTTAGCATCTGAGCTCAATTGATGCTTCTTTCCTGCTGAACTACTAGGCTCCTGTTTTATCTTCTTAGTCTTCTTAATGACCTTCTTTCCTGATATCACATTGGAGGTCATGATTTTTTCTTGATCCTTCATTTTTCGTTGCAGACTGACCACTTCTTCTTCAAGCTCTTTGATACATTTGACCTTCTCTTTTCATGTGTTAGTCAAACAATCTATTTCATTCTTTTGTTCCTCAATTTTAATATTATACTCAATGATATTTTCTAAGCTCTCTAGTGTTGAGGATTTTAGTCCTTCAATTTCTTCTAATATCTCAAAAAAAAATCATCCTGTTGTTGCATAAAGTGTTTGGCATCAGGAAAAAATTTATTGGATTTCGTTATTTTGGCTCTCCAAATGTATATCTCATCAGGAGATGCTTCCAATTCGGTTTTCATATCAACTCTTCCTTCAACATCTTCTTCTTCTTCTCCAGCTTCAGTTTCTTCCTTTTCCTGAGAACTACTGACGACTACCACTATAGAATTTTCTCCATGATATTTACAGTTTTCAATCTCCTCAACCTCTTTAACCTCAGACACATATTTATTATCTATTTATTGTGAAAGAAGATTCTTCTTCTTGAAGAAATTTCTCTTGAACTACTTCTTCCCTTTCACATAGGCTGAAGATTTCTTCTTGGGAATTTCAACATCATCTTCTTCGTTTTCTTCTTGATACTTTTTGGGGAATCTTGTTGCGAGATGTCTAACCTTTCCACATCTAAATCATGCGAGAGAATGTTTCCCTTTGAACATTCATTTTCTTATTTGATGATTTGAGGAGACAAATGGCAATACCTCATCAGTTTCTTCTTCCTCCTGAGAATCTTCAATGGTGAGCTTCTTCATGGCCTTAAATGCCACCTCTTTGGATTTACCCATTTCCACAGTGTTGATATCATCATTTCTCATTTCATATGAAATAAGGGTGTTGTGAAGGGTATGCAATATCAGTTATTTCGGTTCTTTATCTTCCAAAACAAAAACATTCAGATTGAACCGAGGTGGAAGTTTTCTCAATATGTGCTTCAAAAATTTTATGTATTCGTTAATTTCACCAAGGACTCACATGTATTCTACCACAACATTTACCCTATCAAAGAATGCATCAACAGACTCATACGTGTTCATTCTCAGATCATCATACTTGTTTCACAACACTTGCAGATTTTCCTTTATGACCTTTGTATCCCCTTCATATATATTCAACAGCTTTTCCCACATGGAATGTGACGTTTTTCATGACATCACCATTTTATAAATGGGATTGGAAAGGTCACCCCTAAGGAATTGATTGATTTGGAATCAATGTCCAACTCTCTAGGCTCAGATTATGATAATGCTCCACTATTAATATCAGTTGTGATGCCATGCATAGCTATTGAAAACACATCTATTTCCAAAGATCATAAATAGTGCATCATTCGATTCTTCCATATTTGAAAATTACATCCGTCGAATATCGGAATCCCTTTTTGATTAGTGACCTCCATTGAGAGAAGAACTAATATCAACCTTTCCCTCTGATACCAATTGTTAGGTCAACAAGGCTGAGTACCCTGAGAGGGGGGTGAATCAGGGTATGAATAATTTTAAATTAAATCCCATTGTGATCTTGTTTCGTTGTTAAGAAAAACTATCTTCTCTTTCTTTGATATTGCACAATATCAACATACAGTAAAGCATGAAAAGGACACAACAATTGTTACTTGGTTCACTATTGAGGGCTACATCCAAGGAACATGCGCTGAGAAGTTCTAGGTCATACAAAATTTGACTAAACTTCACTAGTTGTGGATTATAAGGTTCGGGCACAATCACTCTGTCCCAGGCTCACTGCCTTTAAAAATTTTAAGGTCAGGTCACTGCTTTCCAAAGGGTCACTCCCTGTTTCTCTCTCTCTGGCTCCCTGCCGGTGGAGAGGGAAACCTTCTTCCTCTTCCTTTTCTCACTACTCTAGAAAGGATCCACTCATAGTTTATAGACATGTAGGTATCTTCATTATAACTAACGAATACATCCTGTATTGTATGCGGATACTATTTTGAAGTCCAACTTTCACCCATAGATGAATTTCTCTTTGCACCGAAGGTATCAGGAAATCGTCCAGCTTCCACGCAGCCCTGAAAAACCTGTCGGGGAATCAACCTTACATGGAATGTAGGTCTAACATGGCACGCAAGTATTTTCACGCAAGTCAAAACTGGCATGCAAGTCTGCATCTACCACCTACGCGACACAATCTTCTTCAAATCCAGACCTGCGTGACTCAATCCCTTTTATGACCAAGCCGATATTTGCAAGCAACTACCAACTGGCGCGCAACTTCAAACATTGGTGAGAAAGTCCACCTGTGCGACCACACACCACCTACGTGACCACCAAACCAGCATGGCATGAGCTCTGATTTTTCGAAGTGTTGAACTCTTTTAAAAATGAGGAAGGGTGGTCCTATATTTATAGGCATTTGGTCACCCTGCGCGACGATGCGCAAGTCTCCCCTCAGAGCGCATGTTTTGGCATGCAAGTCTTTGCCCTTGAAAGTCACATGTGCGACCAACCTAATACTTGTGTGACCCTCTTTCATTTGCCATATTTTGATCTTCTGATCTTGAAAAACAACAGGCCCACAAGTTCTAATGCCTTCTAGGAATCTGCGTGCAAGTCTCTTCACGGTGCGCAAGTCACCTGTGTGACCACACCACTACCTGCACGACCCTCTTTCCTTTTCCATATTTTGACCTTTTGATATTGAAAAACATTAAGAGCACAAGTTTCCTCTCCTTCAAGTACAGGGCACACAAGCCTCTTTGTCAAAATCACTTTTCTCCTTTTGTCGATTTTCAGGTCCAAAAATTTGGAAAAGATTAGATAATGGTGCCACCTTGTATTTGTTCTTTTTGTACTGCCTCAAGATCATCAATCTCTTTGTCGACGTTCTTGAATAAAACATGGATCATTAACCACAACCCATGATGTCGACATGCCACCATGAAATACCGTTTTTCAAAAAATTGTATGCCATTTTTTTCTTTGTCATCAATCACAACACAGATTGTCACTTTGTCAACAAACACAATCACCACAAAAATGCTTTAATGATACCTTGAGAGATTTTTTCCCAACAATCTTCCCCTTTGGGTTTGATGAAAACTCTTCCATAAAAAGATACATCATTAAATCTTCAACCACCATTCACCTATTTCTATTCTGATAGCGATCAAGGATTTACTCAACACATACTTTAATCCCACATGAACAATGCTCGGTGTGAGAAACAAGAGTAAATGAAAAGTTCATCGATGAATCACTTCAATATTGACATCCACTGTTGGCACCAAACTGATACTAATTTTTGGAATAGCAATTTTTTGGAAATATCCATACCGCATTCCATCACTAACCTTCTACCCCTCTGTTCTGCTTTTATCACGATCCTCATCTTTCGTGATATCTAGTCTTTCATCGATCACTTCTAGCATCATCAGATTAATTACGCTCCCCCTATCTGTCTTCTCCTTCAACTCCCCCTATCTGGCTACTCCACCTGTCAGCTTCTTTGCCTATCTGCCATGACTTTTCAAATAGCCACACTGTTTCCCCCTTGAACAATCACTATTTTCTCCCCATTTTTCAACAGACCCAAAGGACACTCCTTTGCAGTATGTAACAGATTAGAGAACACATATCATCACATTAGGGAAAAACACATCATACCTTGGGGAGAGGGGGCAGGGGGTGTTCCACATCCACACTGATTTAAGTGCGGGGAGTCAACTGAACTCCCAGAGCCAGTCGATGTCTCTCAAAAGCTTCCTTGGGTAAGGAATTTGTCAGAATTTCTTCAACATATAGCTCTGTAGGAACATACTCCAACATCACAAGCCCTTGCTCCACTTTCTCATTGATGAAATGATATTTGATATCAATGTGTTTTGTCCTTGAGTGATGGATGAGATTTTTGCTGAGATTTATAGCACCTGAGTTATCACACTGGATTCCAATTGGAGACTTCACTTAAACTCCCATATCTTCAAAATGCTGCTTCATCCACAATAACTGTGTGCAAGCTTGAGTGGTCGCAATATACTCAGCTTCTGTGGTGCTTAATGAAATGAAATCATGCTTCTTTCTTAGCCAAGAAATACACAATCCACCAAGATAGAATGCACCTCCTGACTTTGATTTTCTATCTTATGCTGATCTAGCCCAATCTGCATCTATGTACCCCAATAACAGTAATTGAGATTTGTCATTATACATCAGACCGAAGTCCAATGTTCCTTTAATATACAGAAGAATTCTTTTCACTGCATGCATGTGGCTTTCCTTGGGATTATTCTTATATCTCGCTGCTTGATATGTGACCAAAACAATATCAGGCCTTGTTGCATTAATGTACAACGAAATTCCAATGATTTTCCTGTATTCTGTGATATTTACTACCTTCCCATCCTCATCTTTTGAAAATTTCATCCGGGTAGCAACTGGAGTCTTCATCTCCTTGGAATTATCCATGTCAAATCATCTTAAAACCTCCTTGGCATATTTGGATTGACAAATTAATGTTCCATTGCTTCCTTGTGTCACCTGTAGACCAAGGAAAAACATTAGCTCCCCAATCATTGACATTTCAAAATCATTTTTCATTAATTAGGTAAATTGTCTGCACTAAGCTTCATCTGTTCTGCCAAATATTATGTCATCGACATAAACCAACAACATTATCCTTTAATTAATATCGTTACAGAGATAGAGATTGGAATCAACTCCCCCATGATAGAAACCAAGCTTCTTCAAGTACTGATAAATCCTTGAGTACCATGCTCTTGGTGGTTGTTCCATCCCAAACAATGCCTTCTTCAGCCTGCAATGCTTGTTCTCACCCTAATGAATGAGAAAACCATCTGGCTACTCAATATACACCTCCTCTTCCAGAACTCCATTCTAGAATGTAGATTTGTTATCCATCTGGAACACTTTGAACTATTTGTGCACTACTATGGAAAAAAGTAATCTAATTTTCTCCAGCCGAGCAACTGGTGAAAATTCCTCATCAATGTCAATACCCTATATTTGGGAGTATCCTTTGCACACAAGTCGTGTTTTGTTCCGAATCACTATTCCATCTTTATTCATCTTGTTGCGATATACCCATTTAGTCACGATGACATTCTTATATGCTAGCCTCGAACAAATCTCCCATGTCTGGTTCATCTCAATATGGTCAAGCTCTTCATTCATAGCCTGAACACAGTTTTCATCTCCAGCTGCATCAAAAAAACATTTTGGCTCCACCTGAGATAAAAATGATGTTTGCTGTAATGATTTCATTTTTCAAGTCTGAACTGGAGCTGTCTGATGACCAATGATATTTTTCCTATCAATTTTATCTGAACTCATTGGATTCCTTGCAGAAACAGACTTGACACTTTCTTGTTCATCATCAGTATCTTCTTCTGAGTTAGCCTCTACCACTTCTACTCGCCCTGTGTTTCCTACCTCATCATCACATTCATCCAGAAACTGTCCACTCGGTCATTAAGTATTCTGTTCATTTTCATCTATAGTGACAACATTTCCCTCATCAATTTTTCCCAGGATTTTGTTGAAGCATTTATATGCTTTTCTTTTAACTGAGTACCCAAGGAATATCCCCTCATCTACTCGTGACTCAAAATTCCTGAGATTTTCATTGTTGATAATTAAGAACATACTCCCAATGATTTTAAAGTATTTCATCATTGGCTTCTTTTCGTAACACATTTCATATGGAGTCTTCCCTTCCTTCGGACAAAATAGAGACCAGTTCGAAATATAAACCGATGTCAAAACTCATTCCTTCCAAAATATCTCTGGTATGTACTTTTCAATAATCATCGTTCTAGCCATGTTTTTGATGATCCAATTTCTCCTCTCAACCACTCCATTATGTTGGGGAGTTCTCACTAATGAAACTTAATGCCTTATCTCAGGTTTCTCGTGATAGTTTTCAACTTGACTATTTCTGAATTCCATACCATTATCAGTACGAAACATTAGAATTTTCTGCCCAATCATCCTTTCTGATTCATTCCTATACTTCTTTATCCAACTGGAAACATATGTCTTATGGGTAACGACTAATACTCAAGCCATTCTGCTATAATCATAAATGAAAAGAACATAGTACCATTTCCCATTTATAGCTCATGGTGAGATAGGTCCACATACATCCGTGTGCACCAATTCCAGCACTCTAGTTGATTTCTGTTCCATTGGACTGTGTGTCTTTCTGATGATCTTCCCTTGTTGGAATGCATCACATGTATGAGTGTGATCACATGATAGTTTGGGAAGGTCTCTAGCAGCATCACACTTTACCAGATCTTCCATGGATGGTTGGCATAGATGACCATGTCGCTTATGCTAGAACTGGTTTTCTTCCTCTTTGGATAAAAGGCATGTATCTTCTTCCCCACCTACAAGGTAAAGATTTCCCTTTGTCCATTTTCCATGTATAACAACTGCTCTATATTTTCCTTTCACAACACATATCTTCTTGGTAAATCGGATAGAGTTCCTAGAGTCACATAGTTGACTGAGACTAATAAAGTTATGACTAGGAACCTCAACTACCAAGACATCAACATGTCCCATTTCTTTTCCCCCAAACATGGCTTTTCCTGAGCCAAAAATCTTCAGGCCTTCATCGTTTCCAAATCTGACAACTCCTTCTTTGTCATATTTTATGCATGTAACCAGATCCTTATTACCCGTCATGTGAGATGTGAAACCACTATCAAGGATCCATACACCACAATTATCTGATGCCTTGAGGGAAATTTCTTCCACCACAACCTTCTCATTTTTCTTCTTCTTGGTCCATACTATTTCCTTCACACTTGGCATGGATTGAGACATCTGTTCTTTATCAGAGTATGATGGACCAGATTCATCTCGCAAAGCCATAAATCTATTATACATTTTTAACTCACCTGTCGATTTATTGATCTGCTACTTGCGAACTCTTTGATTCTACTTTGGCACATTTCTCTGTATAGTCGAAGTACAATACCTAGACATGTGCCCAAATCCTCCGCACCAAAAATAGTGTCCTTCGAAATATGTTCTAGAAATCTATTCTCTGTTTGGCTGCCACCTCGAGTCTTGTTCCATTCGATATATCTTAGCTATGGAACACATATAATGTGAATGTCCCATCATCCCACAACAATAACACCTGATAAAAGGTGTATTCCTTCGTGTTACATCAGCACTACGAGTTTCCCCTTGAGATCTCTGAATATTATGATTCTTCTTTGGGCCCAAATCAACCTTCAATTTTGGGACAGGTGCTTGCGGGCTGACTTCAATTGCCATAGATTTTTTCTTCTTATCAAGACCTGAATCAGCCTTAACGTCTGAGCCCAATTGATGATTCTTTACTGCTGAACTACGAGGGTCCTCTTTCATCTTCTCAGTCTTCGGAATGACCTATTTTCCTGATATCATATTGGAGGTCAAGAGTTTTTTTGATACTTCATTTTTCATTATAGACTGACCACTTCTTCTTCAAGCTCTTTGATACGTTTGACCCGCTCTTTTCCTATTTTAGTCAAACAATTGATTTCATTCTTTTGTTCCTCAATTTTACACTTATACTCAACTATATGTTTTGAGCTCTCTGGTGTTGAGGATTTTTGTCATTAAATTTCTTCTAATAGCTCAGAATTTTCTTCATCATGTTGTTGCATATAGATTTTGGCTTCATACACCACTTTATTGGATTTCTTTGTTTTGGATCTCCAAATGTCTATCTATTTAAGAGATGCTTCCAATTCAGCTTCCATATCAACTCTTCCTTCAACTTCTTCTTCTTCTTCTCCAGCGTCAGTTTCTTCCTTTTCCTAAGAACTACCAATGACTGCCACCATAACATTTTCTCCATGATCTTTGTAGTTTTCAATCACCCCAACCTATTCAACCACAGACTCATCTGTACTGTCTATTTCTTGTGAATGATGATTATTATTCTTGATGAAATTTCTCTTGAAATGATTCTTACCTTTCACATAGGATGAAGGTTTCTTCTGAGGAATTTCATCATCATCTTCATCATTTTATTCTTGAAACTTTTTGGAGCATCTTGCTGTGAGATATCAAACCTTTCCACATCTAAAGCATGAAATATGAAATTTCCCTTTGAAATTTCCTTTTCCTCTTTGAGGATTTGAGGAGAAGAGTGGCATTACCTCATATGATTCTTCTTCCTCCTAATAATCTTCAACGATGAGATTCTTAATGGCCTTAAATGCCACCTATTTGGATTTACCATTTTCCACAACATCGTTATCATCATTTCTCATTTCATATACAACAAGGGTGTTGGGAAGGTTATGCAATGTCAGTTATTTCGTGTCTTTATCTTCCAAAGCAGAAACTTTCATATTGAACTCAGGTGGAAGTTTTCTCAAGATGCACTTCACTATTTTTATGTCTTCGGTAATTTCACCAAGATCCCACATGTGTTCTACCACATCATTTACTCTGTCAAATAAAGAATCCACATACTCATTCGGGTTCATTCTCATATCTTCATACTTGTTTCACAACACTTGCAGCTTTTCCTCTCTAACCATTTTATCCCCTTCAGATCTATTCAAGAGATTTTCCTACATGGCATGTGATGTTTTTCATGACATCACCATTGTATAAATGTGATTGGAAAGGGCTCCCCCTTAGGCATTGATTTATTTGGAATCAGCATCCAAATCTCTATACTCAGCTTCTGATAATTCCCCACTATTAATATCAATTGTGATACCATGGATAGCTGCTGAAAGAACTTCCATTCCCAAGGATCAGAAATAGTGTTGCATTCGATTCATCCATATCGGAAAATTACATCCGTCGAAGATCGAAATCCATTTATGATTAGTGACCTCCATTGAGAGAAGAACTAATATCAAACTTTCCCTCTGATACCAATTGTTAGGTCCACAAGGCTGAGTACCTTGCGAGGGGGGTGAATCAGGGTATGTCTAATTTAAAAATATAGCCAGTTCTGATCTTGTTTTTATGTCAATAATAACACTCTTCTCTCTCTTTCCTTTTGCACAATATAAACAGAAATTAAATCATGCACAAGTAACAACTATTTTTACTTGGTTCACCGATGAGGGCTACGTCCAAGGAGCATACGCCAACAAGTTTTCGTTCATACCCAATTCCACTAAACTTCACTAGCTATGGATTACAATGTCCGAGAACAGTCACTCTATCCAAGGCTCACTACCTTTACAAAGTTTAAGGTCAGATCACTGCTTTCCCAAGGGTCACTCCCGGTTTCCCTCTCTCTGGCTCACTGCCAGTGGAGAGGATCCCCTTCTTCCTCTTCCTTTGCTCACATCTCATGAAAGGATCCACTAACTGTTTATAGACTTGTAGGTATCTTCATTATCACTAATGAATACATCCTCTATTGTATGTGGATGCTCTATTGAAGTCCAACATTCACCTGTAGATGAAATTCTCTTTGCATCGAAGGTATCGGGCAATCGTCCAACTTCTACGAAGCCCTGAAAACACTTCATGGGAATCAACCATACTTGGCATGCAGGTCTATCCCGGCGCACAAGTATCGGCATGAAAGTCACAACTGTCTCACAAGTCTGCCTCTACCACCTATGCGGTAGAATCTTCTGCCACTCCAAACCTGCACAACTCAATCTCTTTTACGCCCAATCCAATATTGGCGCGCAACTACCAATGCGCGCGCAACTTCAAACACAAGTGCACAAGTCCTCCTATGAGACCACACACCACCTACGCGACCACCACACCAATGCGATGGGAGCTCTAATTTTTCTAAGTGTTGAACTCTGTTAACAAGGAGGAGGGGTGGTCCTGTATTTATAGGCATTTGGTCACCCTGTGTGATGGAACGCAAGTCTCCCCTCAGCGCGCAAGTTTTGGCATCCAAGTCTCTGCCCTTGAAAATCACCTGCACGACCAACCTAATACTTGTGAGACCCTCTTTCCTTTTCCATATTTTGATCTTCTGATCATGAAAAACAACAGGTGCGCAAGTTCCCAAAATTTCTGGGCATCGGCGTGCAAGTCTCTTCACGGTGCGCAAGTTACCTGTGCGACCACACCAATACCTGCGTGACCCTCTTTCCTTTGCCATACTTTGACCTTCTGATCTTGAAAAACATTAGGCACGCAGGTTTCCACTCCATCAAGTACATGGCATGCAAGTATCTTTGACAAAAACACTTTTCTCCTTTTGTCGATTTTTGGGGACAAAAAAATTGGCAAACTATAGAAAACGACGCCACATTGTATATATTCTTTTTGTACTGCCTCCATATCATCAATCTCTTTGTCGAAAATCTTGAATAAAACATGGATCGTTTACCACATCCCTTGAACTCGACATGACACCATGATATCCCCTTTGTCAAAATAATTGCATGCCATTGTTTTCTTTGTCAACATTCATAACACAGATGTTCACTTTGTCAACAGACTCAATCTCCTCCAAAATACTTCAATGATACCTTGATGGATTTTTTACCAACAACATATAACATAAATTTCAAGTGACCTTGACCTCAACATGTCATCATATTTTTGAATAGTTCTTTCGGACTATTCATCCGTTTGAGGATAGTAGGTGGAGATAAATGTAGCTCACTATCAAGAGCATTTGAAGAATATTCCCAAATTTCAATGTAAAACGATGAACCCAAGAAAATAAAATTTAAGGTATTTATAATGAATCCTTACAAGTTCATTAATATATAGCCCTTAGAGTAACCCAAGTGGTCAACATTGTCATATAAAATGGAAATTACTAGAATTGGTTATGTGATCAACAATAACCCTTATTTCATTCTTAATTCAACGAGTCTTGGCTAGTTGAGTGATAGTATATATATTAATTTCATCCAATTTCAACAGATAAATTGTAAGATGATTCTAGAAACCTCTAGGATTATGTCTCTTGGCCCTCACATGTTGAAAACATACATCTTGATACATAATTATAACATTCATATATGATTTTATCCCAAAAAAAGTATTCCCTCAAATCCCTACACTGATTAGGGATACCAATGTGTATAGATAAATTTGAGATATGAGTATCATCAAAAAAAATTTCATTTTTGGTTAGGTATAGATGGAACACATAATGTACTGAAAACGTTCATCTTCACTAATGAATTATTCCCACTTCCCATCATTACAAGAATAAATTTTCTTCAGAAAACTCTAAACATTAGATTGAGAACCTTTAATCTTTTGAAATAAATATTTATTAACTATCATTTGAAAATGAAATTATTCTTATCTTCCTGAATAATTCACATCACCAAATTTACATGTTTCATTACCATAGGTTCTCTATTAATCCTCTTTGGTTTCAAATATTTGTGAACCTCCATGATCTAAGAATCTACTACCTTATTTTCCTTCCCAAAGCGGTAGTGTGTTCATCAAAAATAATCCTTGAGTATCTAGAGCCATCACATGTGCCTCATATTGAGAACTTTTAATGAAAAGATGTATTTTTGGACATTATGTTATGTGAATATCTCACATATTTCAACATAGAGAAATATCTCCAAATTTATAAATTCCCTTCATTTTTATTGATTCTTTATAACCCCCTTTCAAGGGATGAGGGGGAACCCTTACAAGGCCTGTAGGCTTAGAAATTTCATGGCCCATAGGCTTAGGAAATATGATGACCAGAAGGTCTTATAGAATTCAACCAGACTATCTACAAGGAACAAGCCCTCCATAGCATCTGCATCGTGATAGTTGCCCTCCACCTTCACAAGGAATTCTGGCTAGGCTTCTCGTGAAAGCACAGGGTGGTCCCGATTGCATAGCCATACCCTCTCATTCTGACAAATCCATTTGGCTCTACTCTAGTGAGTACACCTGCTCTGAATCCTCTTTTGGGGCAGCTCCTTTTTTTTGTAGTGTGTCTGGGAAAACTACATGTGTCCTGAAGGCCTTGACGTGACCTGAATGCCTTAAAGGTGTCCTAAAATACCTACTGACCCGAAGGCCTGGGTGGCTCGAAAGCCTAAAGGACTGCAATCCCAAACCAGTGGCCCAAGGTGAATAGTTCGAGCTACTACAGTACCAAACAGTACCTACTACATTAACTACTACAGTGTCTGCTATAGTACCACACAATGTACAGTTCTACTACAGTATCTGTATAGTATACAGTTCTGCTAGAGTAACCTGCACAGTTTACAATACTACAACAGTACTACTACAATGCCTACTACAGTACCTGCTATAGTACTGCTATAGTACCCCCAGAAATATGCCTCTACCCTGGTTTTGAACCTGGGTCTTGTGGATGCACTTAACGATACCTCACCAACTGGGCTGATACTCTTGTCTTCCAAAGTTCTAAATTAAATATTAAAGTTATCAACTCAAGGTCATGGGTTGGATAATTTTTTTCATGAGGCATTAACAATCTTGATGCATATACAATATCTTTATCATTTTGTCTAAGGAAAAAACCAATTCCTTTTTTTCGATTCATCACAATATATCAAAAAAACCCATAATTTCATAATTGTAGAGTCAAAAATTGTATCATTGAATAGTCTTGATGAGGTCTATGTTTGCACACTTCGCCACGTCCATTTTGAGTAATTAACGATGATTTTTATGGGGGAAGTGTGTTATTCATTATGAATTTATTAATTTATTTTATTATATATAATTATTGATAATCTTGTATTTAATTATGTGAAAAAAAATTTACGCTAAATTATCAATTTTTTTATTTTAGTAATTTTAAAAAATTTCAGTTAAATATATAATATTTCTAATCAATCATATTTCAATTTTTTTATTTTATTACTTTTTACTTATTGAAACAACTATTTTCCACATCTTTATTTCTTTTAACACATTTATTTATTATTATTTGGGTATATTTTTAAATTATATTTTGAAAATTTAAATTTCATTCATTGAATAATTATTTTAATTTAAATTGTTTTCCAAATTAATAATTTCTATTATAATAATTTAATTTATTAGTAAAATTCATTCATACTTTTTCTTATTAATTATGAAAAATTAAAATATTTTATAAATATTTCAGGTTAATTAGATATATATATATATAATTAATTAATTTATTCATTCATGCATTTTTTGTTTATAATTATCATAAATTATTATTATTTTAATTTATTTTATTTTTAATTATATTTTTAATTTATCTATCTTATTAAATGTATTTTATCTATAGGAAAATTACATGAGTTTAGTATACTGAATGAATCATGGTCAGTATACTTCCAAAAAATCAATAGACCGCACACTAAATGTGTACTTTTAGTTACCTGACCAATCATGAATACTACTTACTCCTCCTAGCTGGTCATGGATTCACCTTACTACAAATAATCCAACAATGTAGACCCTTATCAGGATATGAATTATGACCTTGATCCACCTTAAATCGCCACCATTTTCCTCTCATGGTATCCCACCTTACTACGTCTACTTCTCCATCAATCATTGCCACCATATTTGTTCCCCTCCACTAAATCCATTCCACATTGAAATCGATTTACACCATAAGGAATATAATTGTTGGCAAGAATCCATGACTTACCACTTTGATTAACTATTTTATAGATCAAATCAAGATCTTCCAGGATGATTACTATTGGTGAAAACCATCATATGAGAGAAATGAGAAGCCAGTTGAGCCGATCACCTTGGGCTTCCTCCTGAAGGGCACGACTAACCCCCTCTTGATTATCCTATTTTATTATTTTTTATATTTTAAATTTATATATTTATATAATTTTAAGAAATATATAATTTATTTATAAAATATTAAAAATTTATCATAAAATAACTAGTGAAATATGAGAACAAAAATATATTTTGGACTTGGATCTGGATGCGAACGGCCAAAGTGAACTGGACCATGACATAATATTATGTTGGGGTTTTTGTATCTAAATTTAGAAACAATGATAAAAATCACCCTCTTTATGGATTGATAGACTCAAGAAAGGTTGATGTGAAGATAATTAAAGTGATAATGGGAAGAAGAAGATGATCGTAGCCAAAAAAATTATGACAAGTGTAATTTTTTGTTATATAAATTCTAGAATAAATAATGGATGATGATTCACGAGGTCATAAAATCCACTAGATTTTTGGTATTGGATTCATTACAGTGATCATGAGCATTGATTCACAAGGCATGCATAAATTTTCACTTAGGAAATGAGTCCATATAAGAAGAACATGGACATCCTTTATTCATCCCAAGAGGAGTTAGATATACCCATTCAATTGTGGGACATTATTCCATATCAAAAAATATCATACAACATGATAGAGTAGATAATAGATATTAGACATTGAAATCTATTGGGAATAAAGGTGGAGATATAAGAATCAATATGACTATTCAGTTACATGTTGACCTAACAATAAATATGGTCATCCTATATAATTCTGTTCAAGGTATTCAAATTAAATGGATGAATAATTTAAAATTATTAAAAATACCTCATATTTGATATACCAAAATTATTCAATTTGTTGTTCTTACTGTTTTTTTGGATATTATGTCAGTCTGTCTTATATGTTCTCGCACTAACTTTCTAAGTCACACAAATATTCATTCTCATCTCTCGTCCATTCCCATAATCTAATGCTTCTTTAGTAAACATGGTTAATTTTTAGTTTTCCATATTTTTGGTAATTCAGAACTTAGTACATAAATATGGTTCAACCCAACATACCATAATACTATTTAGTGGTAGTTAGTAGGTCTATTAATATTTGATTCACACATCTTCAACAACACCCATGTAAAATTTTCGCATTATTTAGGGGGAATGAATGGGTGACCAAGAACCAAAAAAAAAATAAATTCATAAAAAAATTGAAACATAAAATGAAAAAAAATATAAATACAAATCTGTCATAAAGAATCTGTAATAAAATACTAAAATTAATATATTAATATTGTTACTTAATGAAAACTAGTTCTAAAACCGATACAGTCAGACCAAAATTCTTAAAATGGAGTGGAACATTATATATTTGAAAAAGAAAAAGAGAAAATCAGAATGGAGGATAATAGAGAATATGAAAACATTAAAAATAAGAAACAGTGAAAAAAACTCATCCTACAAATGATATGATTGAGAGGCATAGTTTGAGAGAGTTATTATTCCATGTTATCTATATTAATTTTCCTGTAATTAAGCTCCCATTTAGGTCTAGAATTAATGAAATAAATTAATACATTTTATCTTTACAGCTTAACTTCAATGGAATTCCCAGTAATGTACCTCTTGACTTCATTAAGGAGGTCTACAATAGTGTTCATCAACATCCACAAAAATGCTAGAGTGTGTAATATATAAATATGAGGGTGTTCCAATTTTTTCCTAATTGTAAATTCTAGGACATGATATCAATATATATAGGCCGAAATATTTATTACCCTGGATTATGTATATAATTACTTCACCATATAATTCCACCCCCAAATAGTGATATCAGAAATCAGGCATAATATCCCCCATTTCTATAAATATAATTGTGAAATATTAGACGAATCATGTGTAGATTTTGGGGATTACATAGAAAATTTACAACCCACAAATTCACTCCCTAATTCCAGATAAACGCTTTATATAATATAATCACCCATTTCCAAAAATCATTGGTCGAACAATCCATTGATTGATATTTATTTACAGAACTACTATAGAACTTAATCAAATATTTTACACAGTAGAAAAAATCTCACAACATAAATGGTCTAGGATAATAACAAGTGTGAGATATAAACCCATTATTTTTCCACAAGATGAGGAAAGAGATATCATATTTTTCAATGATAATACTGAAAATAAATTTTGAGACCAATTCCACCACTACAACATGTTTATTAATTTACACTCTTGTTTCCCCAATTTTGACATGCCATCCAAAGAACATGAGAAATTTAATTTTTATATTTATATTCCTAAATTGAAGAATATAGATGAAAAATTTCTAAAGACATATAATCTAGGGTATTGAAACCACCTAACCATCTATTGGATAAGGAAGGGTGTTCTTCGACCTGCTTCTCCCTCTAGTTCCTATAATCCACATATGCAGTAGTACAAGTTCCAAACAAAACCCGTATAATCCAAATCAGAAGAAAAAATAATAGGTATGTTCCCACATATAATATGTAGGTTTTCTGAAAAAATTATCAAAATTATTTTGAAAATGAAAAATGCATTTAATGATTAAAATTTTGGAAATTCAAATGGGGTAGTTGGATAGAGAAGTAGGATGTAGAGATAAGGGTAAGCTCACATGTACCAATGAAGGAAAACCAAGAGGAAGATTCATGTCTATTCCAACTAAAAGTGGTCTCCAAATCCACCATGAATCAAATAAAGTAATCTAAAATGAATAATTAGGATAACAAATAGATTATGGGAATTAAAATATGAAAATTTTTGAATTTGATGTTTGGGATAGTAGCACTGGAATCACTCTAAACCCTACTGTCTAAACTAAAAAAACTATAAAATTTCATTAAAAAAATGAATCAAATAAAAGAAGAATATATAAGAGGATATTGATTGGATGACCAACATTGAGATAAATTGTTCCTCAAGTATCCCTTTTCTACGATGAATAAAAATGGAAAACCTTGAATTTTACTACATGATGTTTCTCAATGCTTTTAAAAATATAAGTTGAAATTACCTATTTGTAATTCTTGATTCAATTCCAAAATTATCTAAATTAAAACGAAACAAATACATGAAAATAGGAATCCCTTGAATGAAATTTTCACTCAATTTCTTACAGAGGAGTGTACTACTATTTTTCATAATAGTATACCTCCAAGACATCAAGACCCAATGACCTTTTTCATCCCTTAAGAATCTAGATTATGTGGTTAGAAATTTTAGTGTATTTGTGATATTGGAAATAGTGTCAATTTGAATCCCCTATATCTATTTCATAGCATGAGATGTAGATTTCACCAACTCACAAGTATATTTATACATCTTTTTAATCAATATATATCTCACCTAGTTGGAAGGGTATAAGATTTTATAGTTGTAGTTGGAAGGATCCTTATGCTTACTGATTTTATTATACATGATGTTGAGTATGACCAGGATATTTTTATGAACCTTGGTAAGACCTATATATTATTAGGGGATTTTTTAATAGATTAATCAAAGGAGAAATTTTTTATTAACGATTTTAAAAAAATAGGAATTAATTTTTTTTGAAAAAAAATGAACATAACAAAGACTAAAATTTTCTTACTAATAAGAATTTAAGATCTGAAAAATATATAGATTAGTATGAATCAAAGTTATTAAAAAAGAATGAAGAAATTAATGGGGAACCTGATATTCCTATTAAAAATAATATGGGGATATGTTCTTGAAATGAGGAGACGTTAGATGAGTATAAGTGGGAATTTATCAAAAACATAGTTGAATTTGTCATAGAAAAAAATACTTTCCCCCAAAGAGGTGTAAATGTGTCGATGGTTTATTTGGAAATAATAGTGATGAAGGAGAATCTTTATTTATGTACTTCATTAAAATGAAACATGTGGACCTTGGTCCACCTAGAACCAAGTGTATCCCCCCATTCCATGAACCACCCAATCTGCAGCACCATCCCCTAACTTCTGATTTTAAATATTTGTTTTTTAGGGGAGTTCACTACAGTGCATTTAACTATCATATCTAAGTGAGGGGAATGCCAGTTAGACTACACCATGACTATTTTTAGAAAAAAAAGACTATTATTAACTAGTTAATTATAGATATAGTGGGTATAATTACATAATTATGAATTCATAAACTCTCAATGGATCCAATTGGAAACCTATGAGTGGAATAGAAGAGAAAAATTAACCCAATCATTAATTAAGTTATCTAAGTGGAATTTATTGGATTACATGATGTGGGGACAATATTTCCAATTTTAGATTCTAAATGTGAATGAATTGACCAGGTATCCACCAAAAGTAATGGAGTGACAATAGAATCAAGTGAATAGAATGGTAAAATTCACAGATGAGCTGTGAACATATGGGGTTTGGTATTGATTGTTGAAAACTCAATTCTTCTATAAGAAGGATGATTTACCTATGTCAATTTTGTACTAAATTTTAGAGATTCTAGTTTGAAATTATTATTTATATTTTAATGATGGATATAAAAGATACAAACAGTTTTTCAATTTCTAATGAGGATCAGGATATAACAACCTTTTCCCGTCTATTTGGGAAATTTTAATACTGATGAATTCCATTTGGCTTGTTCATTACTCTAAACACTTTTTAGATATTTATGATGGAAACCTACTCAAACATGATTGAATGTATTATTAATTTATTTAAGGATTTATTTTCACTGGTGGGATTTGATTTTAAAAATATTCATTGAAATCTAGAATCTATTTTGGTTAAATTCTAGGAGATAAATATTCTTTTAAATTGAAATAATGTTAGTTTATGGATTAAGTAAAAATTATGTTGGGTCACAAGGTTTATAGGAAGGGGGTGGAGGATGATTATGCCATCATTGAGGTTCTCTCAAAGAATTTAACACATAATAATTTTAAGGGAATACTATTTTTCCAAGGCTATGATGGATTTTATATGAGATTAATTAAACATTTTTCTCAGATCATTAGACCAATCATCACTATGATTGATAAGGAAATACCTTTTGTGTTTGATGAGAAATTCATAAATTCCAATAAAATTATGAAGGAGGAACTTTATACCTTACTTGTTATCACTACCACATATAGGTTGTTCCCATTTAATGTAATTTGTTATTATTGTAACCCAGTTGGATGTTCTGTTATAGGAAAGTAGAAGAATAATAGGTTTCATATAATTTATTAGCTGTAATGATATACGATGATGCTTACAATAATTATTTCACATTTAGAAAGAGATAAATAATGTTATGTTTTATATTTAAAAATTTTAGAAGTTGTTGATAGGACCCAAGGTGATCATTTTTACAAACCATTCATCCCTCATGATCATACTGGTCAAGAAGGACTCAATTATAGGGATTGAAAGGTGGACTCTTCTGTTAAAAGAGTATGATATAGTCATCAAGGATATGGAGGGGTTTACAAATGTGGGTTTTAGTCAATATTTTAGTATTACAAACACCCAAATTAGGGAAACTAGGGAGATAAATACCTCATCCATGGATTAATAGTTGTTTTCTTCATCTATTTAGAAATCTGTATGATTTTTAGATTATCATAATTTTCTAGTTGTTGGTTTTATGTCGAAGTAACTTGCATAGAACTAATGAAATTTTTTTATATCTGAGTTAAAATACTAGTTTTTTAGGTGACCCTCTTCTATTTATAATATTTTTTAATGGTTTTTTGAGGAGGTTAATGGCTAAGTAGAAAATGTTACCCATCCTTGAGAGATTCTATTCATCACATTGGGGTTGCCAATATATAAGAGAAAGAACTGATCAGAATGGTTCACATGATGGGTTCTACTGGACAGGTCAATCAAAGGATACTACATATTTAGTGATTGGATGTGATAAGTGAGAAAGGCTGGTAAATATAGCTAAGATATACAATCTACTGAAAAAAGGAATACCTTATTTTGATTTTTTTGATATCTAGGATTATATTTCCCGGGACCATTCCCATCCTAATTTGGGAATTACTATATTCTATTTCCTATCGATTATGAGTCCATGTGTATAATGATAGTGGCTCGAACTATGAATCCCCCCACAAGTGTTTTGAAATTCGTTATGAAAATATCTTTTACCAGTTTGGAGTTTCTATAGAATTAATTATAATTAAGGGAACACCATTAATAAATAATATTTTATGAATTTAATAGATATGTATGGATGTTCTCATGGAACATGTATGGCATATTTCTCAAAATATACTTTTCAGTCTAATGATTCTAATAGAGAGGTCAAACAGCTTTCAGATAAGACTGTTTGTAGCTCTAGAATGGATTAGTCGAAAATGGAGGATGAGAATCTATGGGAAAATAATACTATCATAGGGATTTCAACATATAAACAACTATATAGAAAAAATTTCTATATTCCTATGTAAATACATTCGAAATCATTTTTGTAGTGAGGGAACTTAAATTTTGGTTTAGTTCTACTAGTGAGAGGTGGTTATTGGAGCATAGTGAGATGGCGGAAATTAAGAGGGAATTATTTAAAAATGACTAAATTTAAAAAGACAGGAGTTTTTTTGTGAATCAACAATTAAATATATTTACATAAAGGTGGTTCATAGATTCTTTTATTTCAACTAACCAATGAATCAATAATCATGATAATTGAAAAAAGTGGTTGGGACCCTTCACCATTCAATGTGTTGTTATAAATGGATGTGTGGATGTATTTCTATATAAAAAAATAATTCTTAGTCAATTTCAAAAGGTTCCAATACTTCATTGATGAAAAATATCTCTTCGCTACCATTTAATTTCTTGGAGGGTTAATCTATATCAAGTCTAACAAAGGAATATAAACACAGTATTTCAAGGGAACATAACAATTTTTATCTTATTTCCTTATATTTCTATTTTTAAATAATTATAACCCCAATTTTTATTTCATAGTACAATAGATCTCTTTGGTAATACACTATATACAATTTCAATATCCATTCACAGTTTGAGGGAGCAATACAGAGAATCATCTAGATAAAAACCCCTTCACACAATATTTGGTTGATTTTTCTTAAACATAAATTTAAATCATTCTATTCCTATTTTCTTTTCCAAGTAATTAATTGTAAATTCCATCTAGGGAACATCAAATTGTGTTTTATAGGAGGACCATTTTTTTTAAAAAAAGTGCTCAAAGATCCCACATTCCGGGATGTATTGTTTTTTTTTCACTTTATACTCTATGAAGATAATTTACATCATACTTATATGAATTACGGGCAGGAGGAAGCACCTTATCTTATAAAAAATTCTAACCTAATTTATTTATGGAGTTATAGATTATTAATTTCTAGTGAGATAAAAATTATGTTGCGATTCATCGTGAAACAATCTTTCCCTTATTATAATCATTTTACTTTAAAAATTATTGTAAAATAATGGTCATCATGCTAACATTTAACCTGTAAATACTTTTTTTGACTGTGTTAATAATAAAATACCTAATCATTAACAGAGAAGGGTGTGTTTTGGTTTGATTTATGTCAAGGTTATTTTTGATGTTTTCTATAACCTCTTTATCATTCATTAATATCTAAATTTCCTACATGTTTTGAAGTAAACAATCTCCACCTGAAGGATTAAAAATGGGGTGATTACTATGTCTGAAATGTGGGGAGAGGGGTTTTTTCTATTCTAAAATTTTCTTTATATAATAGCCAGATCAAAACCACCTTTGTTTTCTTTTGTCAAAAATTGGTCAATTTTTTTCATATACGTTCACAGACAGAGGGTCCTTAGACATAAATCTTCTACAAATTATTTTCTTCCTAAAAGATAATAATGTATTGATTTCTAAAACTTACACTATCTCTATAATTTTTTAGGATGAATGTTTTTTTTAGTGGTGTTACACACTATTTTTATGGTTTTTTTAACTAATAATGATAGTTAGATAGGATATATCATCGTGGAATTAATATAATAACATAATAAAACTAGAAATTTGACCACTAACCTTGGGGACTCACTTTTTGATAATTAATCACCTTAGTGATCCAACTCAAATGTTAATATCATAAATCTTGTAATAAAATAATAAAAAAAGTAATTGAGATCCCATGGTGAAGATCGTTAACTTTAGGCACTAGGTGTGTGCGTGTTTGTGAGGCTTATGTAAATATCAAATAATTACATTCTCATAGTTCATTTCACATAAATAGACTTTTAAAATTAAAACATTCCAAAAAACTATAAGGTTCTTGATTTTAAAAAAATAGTTCATTATGGTTGGTGGAATTTTGAACCTCTAGGTAGAATTGGGGAAATGGTTTTTATGAATATCATTTAAGTTGTATTAATGAAGTGATTGAAATTGAAGATTGATTTTTGGAACTTAAGAGAATGTAAAAAGTCAATGGTTCCTCTTGTAAATGTTTTACTTCAACTCAAATATAGCATGCGATCACGCATTGAATTGTAACTTGAACATGAATTGAAGTAGTTAGGTAATTTTATCCATATAGGAGGCATGCAATTTTCCACAATGAATGAACCTTTATCCCCTTTTCCTCTAGTGCATATTTGAATTCTGGTTGGACCTACTTTGAACATTTCTTTGGAAATCCCGAAGAACCTAAAAATTAATTTCACTACAATTAATGGTCGAGATTTGATTGATTTTGAGATAATTGAAGGAAAAATATTGTTTTCTATTTTACTAGGAGTAAAAGTGTGATATTTTTTTTAATAAAATGATTATTTTTTTGGGATTTTGATGTGCCATGTGTTTACACACATTTCCACATATATTTTTCAGTAATTAATGGAGTTTTGATATAGTAAATGGGTTCTTAATTGTAAAATTGTTTTTAAATCAATTAAATATAATAATTTATAATAATTTTTTTAATTATAAAAATTATTATTTTTTGCTAAATTATCTATTTATTTTTTATTTTAGTCATTTATTAAAATTTTAGTTTGATAAATATTTTTTAATAAATTTTCTTAATTCATTTATTATTGTTATTATTTTAACCTCATGTAATTTTTAAAATAATATTTTTCACGTGTTTATTTATTTTAACACATTTAATCACTATTTATTCCAGTTACTTAAAAATAATATTTTCAAAATCTAAATTTCATCCATTTATTAATTTCTTTTAAATTTAAATCCTTTTTAAATTTCTTTTTTTAAATATTCTAATTTAACAATTCTGTTAATTTCATTTTTTATTGTCATTCGTAATTATAACTAATAAATTTTTTTATAAACCATTTATCATAATATTTTACATGTACTTCCTTATTTTATAAATTCAGTAAATTTATTTGTTTATAATTAAAATAAACTCTTATTGTTTTAATATTATATATTTATTAATTTCAATTATATGAAATTATCGAACGTATTTAAATTATTTTAACTCCAAGAAAAGTCTATGTGTACAGTATACTGACTACTGTATGGCCAGTCTAATGAACTGACACAAGAATGGAAAGGGTTGTTACCAGACAATGTGTGCAGAGTAGTCATTATTTATGTCCTACAATGAATACATGGTACCAAAAATCATTCTACCATGAAACACCTATATCATGGTTAATTTGATGATCATGAGCCACCACACCGGCCTACAATCTTCCTCTAAAGATAATCCACCCTAACGCGGCTACTACATCCTCAATCATGACCACTATATCTAATCCCCTCTTCCCAATTTGTGCCGCCTTAAAGTATATATCCTTTATGATTACTGAAGTTATACCTCAGACCCTGATATGAACCAAAATGAGTCAACATTGACCTGTTCTAATCATGATCTTTCATGACCATCATTATTGAAGAAGATTGTATTTTGAAATAAATCTGAAGACACATGAGCCGACCACCATGGGAATCTTCTCGAAGGCCGAGAGTTCCCCATTCTCTTAGTTTTCTTATCTTAGTATAATTTATTTTTTTATTATAACATAATAAAAATATTAGTATTTATAATATATGTAATAGAAATAGTAAATAATAATATATTTTTTATATATATTTATATATATGTCTATAATTATAATAATAAATGAGTTTACTTATAATGCTATTTAAAAAGTCTCAGTCATCAACTTGGGATGATTAAGCCCGAAAATATATTTTGGTATTGAATTTGGATGGCCAGCCCCAACATGCAGAAGTCGATGATCCAATTTGTTATTGTATTTTTTGCATATTTACTAACACAGATCGCCTTCACTAACTTTTGTATTTGATAGATTCAAGAAATATCTAGGCAAAGATAGATAAGAATAAAATGGGGATCGGAATATGATTTTGGGAATATTATTTCTTGGGAAGAATGTTTTTCTACAGGAGAAATTCTAAAGTCACCAATGGATGAAGATGCATAGTGACGTACATTCCACATTGACATCAGTGATTAGATAGAGTATAAAATTAGGGAATTTACATCATTTATTTATCCCAAGAGGACCGAGATACACTCATCTAGGACAGTTACATCATTCAAGGCAATCAAATCAGATACTATAGGTAGGAGCATAAACAATGTTCGGACATTGATAACCATATGGAATCATATAGAAGTTCTATAAGAGTGAATATATTTATCTCTTTACATTTTTTTCTTAATTAACCCTTATTGTATTATTATATTTCAAATTATTTTAGTATGTATAGTTTTGTTATTATATTCAGCTAATCATCATTGGGGTAACATGTAGATCTGGTTAAACCATTCAACTCTATTCATTAAATTTCTCTACATAATGTTTATCTATCTCTCTATTCCAAAAAAAATATTTTAAAAAAAATTATTAGTGATTACTAATCAAGATAAATTTTTAATTCAATCGATCTTCAATCATTGAATTTAAATAAAAATTTAATAAAACTCAGAAGATAGTGACACACTAAGATCAATAGAAAAATTTATCTCAATGTTAAAATATTTATTCTCACTTTGATATCGAATGATCTCAATAGTTTATGAACTATATAGGATTTTTATTTACATGTTAAATTGATAAAAAATCATGTTATCCTCTATGAATAAATTCTAGGTGTTCAAATTAAAATTCATTACCAAAGGAATATATTTGTAAAAACGATCCGCCATATTTAACTCTATTCAACAATTAGTTGTTCTTGTTGCTTTTAGGATCTTATATCATCCTTACAGGAATGTGATCACAATCAAATTCACACTAATATAAATTTTAAATCTGATCAATTCCCCATCACCATCCTAAAATATTTCTTTAACTATCTTGTTTAATGTTTCTTTTTCCATTTTTAGTTCAGTCACATATTAGTCCTTTATAGTTTGACCATTATTACCATTATACTAGTTATATGTATTAATAAAATTTATAAATATAAAATTTTCATGAGTCTAATGATGAAAATGTCAAATATCCTCTCAATTCATTAAAAATACATTACATTCCATTGTCTGGAGAACATAACCCCTTTATATGTAATCTTGGATAATGGGTTATCCAATCATGAAAAATTATGAATGAATTTCCAATCATAATCACCCAAACCAATGAATCAAAATTCTTATGTTTTTTTTCACTTCATTGGGGAATTATTTGAATACATTTTTCTTTTAATGAACAAAATAGATTCATCCCAAGAAAAAAATGTCCAATAAAATAATCTTATTGATGATAAAACTCACAGTTTTTAAATTTCCTACGTAAATCTTTTGTAATAATAACCTCAAGAATAATATGAAATTGATTCCCATTATCCTAATATAACATAGAATACACCAAGATCTCATTCATTATTACCAAAAAAAATATTCATTAATTTCATTGAATAATATTTTCATTTGATCCATGAAGATAGATAATTTATTATGTTGTAAAATTGGATTCCCTTGACCTTCCTATATCAACACCATTCGATTACCATATCATGTATTCAGTGAGATATTCTTGTTGTATTATTAGAATAATAGTGTTGATATATTCTCTTCTACTATTTATATAGTAATTTTAGTAGATTTTTTATATCAAATGTTTATTTCCATTCCCAGTCAACAATGTGAACTTCAAGATACTATGCCATTAAAATTAAATAAAAATATTGGTCTAGATACATTATTGTTATAGGAAAATGATGACGCATGACTAGTAGATTTTATGGGATACTATGAATTCAGAAATCATGTCATGATTCTCTCACTTGGTGATAATGGGTATATGAGATCACAAGGACTATCCCACCAAAAAGAACACCTTGTATTTCATGTATCATTCGTAGTTCATATATATGAACATCTATAATTGTCCCCTAATTTGAGATTATTATCATTTTATAATATTTTATCGTGTACATTAATGAATGAAAAAATATTTGGCATTGAATTTATAGCAAGTTAACTGGTGTTGGGTGCATCACTACTTGTATAAAATTAAATGAATAATCAAGATAGTAATTTTCACATCTGATAGGATGGGATATCTCAAACCAAGTTGACCTGAGTGGTGGTACTATTTCAAAATCCATGACCATGGTACAAGAAGGAATGTATGTCCAAGAAGGTAGATGAATAATAAATAAATAAATTGTCATGACACAAAGTGAATGTCATGATTTTTGAGATATTTAGATACAAAAAGAGAATATATTACATAGTGTCAAGTCATATGAAAGTTTGATGCTATGAATATTCCTTATATCTTACAGGGGATTTATGAGTTGATAGACTCCACTTCTACTCTATGAATATTATTGACTACTATCGAGATAATTACCTAAAGGCTTACACACAATATCATATTAAAAAATTCCAGTTCTTTCAAAGGAATCAGAGTTTAGGATGTGGTGGGTCTAACCAATATGTCTAGGAAATTTATGAGGATATATGATCACCATGGAATATTTAAATTCATATTATTTGAGTTTATAATAACTCGAATTAAATTTTATTTACTAAATGTATTTACATGTATTAATGTAAATACATATTAAAAAATTATATGAATGGATATTATTTTCTATTTGTTGTTCGTTTAATATTTCTAGGAATATTGAGTCAGGTTTATGAATCATTTTTTTATTTAATATATTTATCACATGAAAAGACATTGATTAAAATATAAATTATATTTATGACTTAGTAAAGAAGTCAAAAGATATGGTTTGTGAATTATATAGCATGTAATTCAAATCAGGGGGCTAGGGACCCAATTACAATTATATTATTAACTCACTATATAAAGGATGAGAGGCTCTCAACACATGAACTATTCACCTATCAAATTGTGAGAGCCACTCACTCTCCTATCACCTGATTCCCATAGAGGGACACTCTCATTCTAAGAACAAGGTAACTATTCTCATTCATAAATTTATATAATAGAGTAGTGATGATAATAAGGACATAGAATAAATAGTAATAACATTGTGACAACACTCATAATTCAATGATCAATTCTCCCATAGACCTTGAAAATTTGTGTGGATAATATTGATGTATTAATCTTCATATCCTTTTAGAAATGATCAATGCTGATTATTTGATATCTAGCACAACATCAGGTCAAAAGTGGTATTCCTTGATTTATTTTTTAAAATGGAATTAATCATGTGAAGATCCATACGTTGAAACCCGACCACACATCGTCAAAGATTATATAGTAACATCATTCTCTTGAAAAAAAAATTTGAGTTCTAATTTTTTTGTATTTCATTGTATTCCTAGTACCATAAATTGATATTAGAGATATCACATGAATTTTGTAATAAAAAAATTAACATTCTTTAAATTATGCTTAAGGAATTATGTTTTCCTAATAAAAAAAACCCCATGCATTAATCTTATATCATATGGACATATTAAGGCCATATGATAATTGTAACATGAATAGTTTTTTGGCATTTCATGTATTAAAAAATTCAATAATGATATATATATATATATGATCATTCTCATATTTTTTAGTGTATCCTAATAATACTTCACCACTATGCATGTATATTTGTACTATTTACGATTGAAATGTATGTTGTGGACTATTTAATGATGAGGAGGTACACCATATGAGACGTGATAATTCTAGGATAGGGGCGAGTTATTATATGGTCCAAGATATAACTAGGGTAGTAAACACAGTGTCACAATTGATCTATTTAGTTTAAATAGGGTCAAAAAATAATATATACTCAAGACATTATAATTATTTCAATTTCTTCATTAATTTGTTAATATTTTTTTCATTTTAATTTCTGTGGGAGAATCATAAAACAATAAAAAATGAATAAAGAAGTGATTAATGTATTCTATTATTTCATGTTCAGTTATCAGTGAGATCACATAACACATTCTTACCATAATAAATATTTATTTTCCAAAATTAATAAATAAATCCCATATATAAATATTATTTCATAAATTCTTTCCTTTGCTAGAATTTTAAAAACAACTAGGTGTATGGGTTCAGAGATCAAAAAATTTTATGGTTCCTGATAGTTGAGATAATTTATACTATGTGATGGGTTTACATATCTATATAAATTAGAAAATATGTATCCGAAAATATATAGTTTCACATATGGAGGAAAATATTTGGTTAAATAAATTATAAAATTTCTAAAATTTGATACTTCATTCAACAGATCAAGGAGATGTGAGTTAATTTGGTCTTCCATCCAAATCCCAACATTGAAAATCATAGATTAGTCTAATAGAAAAATAATTTATACTATTATAAAAGGTTTAAAGTAACAATTCCACTTTAATATGGAAGATAAAGTGTATTATGAGTCTAGTAGGAAGGGAAACCAGAGTTCGATAAAATATTGGAAGAAATTTAAGGATTAAATATAACCTTAATGTCTAATTAGTAACCAAGATAAATCTAAAAATATAATATATTTTATTTTTGTAAAAATGGAAATTTTTATAATATAAACAATATTAATAATATTTGAAAAAGAAAATTTTGGAAAATTTCCAGAATTTCAAATAGTATTATAGGCCCTTTCAAAAATAAAAACAATCACATAAATTCATGGTGTCAATGAACCCAATACCAATTAAGTCTACATGAGAATCGAGGGAGGGAAAAACATTACTAAAGACTCATGTATGAAGAATATGAAGATTATTTGATAACTTTATCCTTGATTTCCAATTTTATTTTTGGATATAACATCATGACATAGATGATTTCACCTGTTCTCTATTCCCCTAGTCACTTGTGAGCCAAAAGTGAAGTGAGATATGAATTTCCGAAGATTACACTCAATAAATGTAAATAGAAATATGGTTCATAATATTTTAAAAAATAAAATACTTATATATTAATGAACCTTTTAATCTCTATTTTTTTAAGATGAAAGAACGTACATTTTGGTGAAAACATTTCATTGCCTTTTAAGTAACGTTTACTAAGAAAATAAGAACATAATTAATACTAATGATTTAGTTCAGATAGTGAAAAAGATAAGTAACAAATGAAAAATGACATTAGATAGTGTGATGTGAAAGGTTCCTTTGAAATATTACGAAGAAAATGATATTAATAAAGTGGTTATTTTTATCTCATGTCATGAAAAATGTCTCTGATAGTTTAAATGTGATGAACTGAATCGAAGAAGAAATTAGTTTCTTCATCTTCAGGTATATTAAAAAAAATTATGTAGTTTTTTGGTTATACTTATTAGGTATTGTATACAATATACCTCCAACATATCATTTTTTTAAAACAGTAAACTTGTAGTATAGAAAAAATTACAAGAATTAATGTGAATTATCTAAGGGGATGAGAAAGAGCAATTCCTATATCGGCCGAGACAAGAACACTAAATCTCATTTACAACATTAATGTTTCTATTCACACATTTTTATGTATTACAAAAATAAAAATATCATGCATATAATGGAAACAATGATACAATATTCCAATTTTAGAATGATTATTTTTTGTGGTGTTTAATACTCCACCAATAGTTCTTTATTTCTTGTATCAATTATATAACCGGATGCCTATGAAATGTAATTCTTCTAAAATATCTTCTTGAAATAAAATAATTTTGAATAAAAAATTTAGTAGTTTTCTTAGATATAAATAGTATTTTATGAAAATTTTTAGTTAAAAACAATATGTATTATTGACATAAATATGTAATTTCTTTTCCAAAGAGAATCCTTTAGAAACAATAGTAATTTAAAATGGTTTCAGAATTAGTACACATGGAGGGCGTGAAATATTCCATGGTTAATCTAGTGATATATAAACATCATATTATTCCTTCATGTTTAATTGTGGAATATGAAAGTTAGTTACAATATATTCAAATAATGAATGAATGAGTTTATTCAGCCTAGTGTGATGAAGAATATCTTGACCAAGTATTCATCGATCATTATAATATAGTATAAAGTAATTTTAAAACCCACAATACCTTATCCTCATCTAATCTATGACATCAATGTGGAGGATTGTTGTAGATCATTACGTAAAAAAATTAATCTAAAAAATGTATAATGGATTAATTTCTAAAATCACATTTTTTAAAAACATTAGAGCCATCATCTAATTAAAAGGAGCATCTATTAGAATACTCATATGAATTGGAGAAACATACATCATTTTTCAAAACATGCTTCGAAAATAGAAAAATTAGCACATTACCATAATCCAATGATAATGAAAAATAAGTCGAAAATGAGTTATATTACAAATCCATTAGGTCATGAGAACATTCGTTAAGATGAAAAGTGTTTTTTAGGATATAGAAAAACTTTCATCATGAAAAATACAATATGAATCTGAAATAGTAATCCTAATTGTTTCATAGGATATTATAGAAATAAATATAGTTTAAATTTTATAGTCAATTCATACAGTTTATTTATATAAAATGGTGCACATCAATATTTGTGATAGTTGAAAAATGTTAACATGGAGTTACCCTTTCCCAAAGATTCCAAAATTGTTTTCATGACAACATGTTCCACAAGAGAATGTGGAAAGAGAATACTATTTTGGGTGTTCATGTGTGACTAGTCATGGATGGTACATGAGATCCACCAATGAGGATTGGTTGGTAATACTATATTTTTGGACTAAATCCATTATAATATTACTGGACATGGATACAAACAATAATAATTAAAATTGAGACTTTTATTTCATGACCACCAATCTTGTAGGGAGTCTATATGATGAAACTAGAAAGGGTAGGTTATGCCATATAAAGCCAATATTTGGTGAAATTTACTAAGATCTTGCTTTGAATTTATGTAAAAAGTAATATCATAGAATATTCATTTGGAATGAATTGATGACATGTGTCTCTAATAGGTTAATGGGACCACCATGATTTTACAAGTGACCTAAATTTGATAATATATGGAAAACAACAATTGGTTTTATAGTTCGTTAAAACTGAGATAAAATTAACACTTTATAAATTTATATAATATAGAAATAAAATTTCTAGATAAAATGAATTAATGTGGTAGATCTAAAAGTTTATTAAAACTAGTAAATGTTATATATACATAAAATTTATTGAGAAATATATGTTTTAATAATTCAAGAAAAAATTATTAATAATCTGACAAGGAATAAATCTATAAATATTAAATGATTAAGTCATAAGAGGAGATAAATTTAGAGATTTGAATTCTATGTAATTTGGCTATGGATCAATCACATATTCCATGTTAAATAATATAAGTGACATTTTAAACATAAAATTTATGGTAGGAAAACATCAGTATTATCTTGGAGAACTACAAGAGAAGTAGTCAGAACTACCCAATTATACTCGATAGAATACCAGTTATAAGTACATGATACAAAAAGAGGACAAGAAACTAGTATAATATGAAATAAAAAATTCTTTATTTCTATTAATATGATCTAGTATAGAAGTTAATATATAGTAATGTGCATGATAAGATAATTCAAACCAATGTTAGCCATATTTAAATATATCCAATGTGTTGTGGTTTCTAAAGCTACTAAAGAAGTAGTGTAAAATATGTAATGATTTTTTCAATTCTTGTAATTTCATAATGTAATTATTGTTTCATAATTAGGATAGTTATTATTCTGTTAATATCCAGGATATCTAGTATAAAAAGTGAAAAAAGGATATATATATATATATATATATATATATATACACACACATCCATTACATCTCTTAACGAGTCTTACTCTAGAAGGTGATGTAACTGATAATAGAATATCCCTGAAAAGGGATGTGAGTAAAATAATTGAAGAATTAACTCAGTAGAAACATGATCATATAATGTGAGGGTCGAAATATTTAGTTCTAAAGATGGTTATAGTGAAATTGGGAGTGTTATAGAAGTGTGTCCCCAAATCCCAACATTATCAGTGAATTTGATTATCATATCAAGTATGAAATGTGATTTTCATGATGTATTCTTACCATAATAGTGATATCACATCATCTTCTTATATTTAAATGGTAATTTTCATACAGTATTTTTCTTATTAATAGTTTCTAGAACATCCTTATCGTTAATAAGGACTTCGAGATACTAAAAATTTAATCATAGAAATTGTCCTATTGTCAAGAAACATATTTTTGACGAGATCTAGATTATGTCTGACTATATGGTGATGGGGGATGATGATTGTTGATACTTCTTATCAAGAGGTTAACACGTGGATATTTCGATTATAAGATAAAATGATGACTAACCAACCAATAAGAACACCAAAAGTTTCATGTATCATTAGTAGAACACATTCATGAAAACATGTATTATTCTGATGACTTGTGATTATTATTTTTGTATAATGTTTTATTACATAATTTTATGAAAGAAACAAATATGGAATTGAAGTTTTGGTGAGGTAGATTATGTTGTGTGAATTAATGGTAGATTGAATGTTATTGAATAATCAAGATTGAATTTTTCACTTCTGATAGGTAGATATATCTCAGGGCCATTTGATTA
The DNA here is from genome assembly GCA_963277665.1 of Viscum album. NCBI lineage: Eukaryota > Viridiplantae > Streptophyta > Magnoliopsida > Santalales > Viscaceae > Viscum > Viscum album. Next base: position 1,922,351,957 of record OY728122.1, on the reverse strand, counting down.
AGATGGTAGTACCCTTAACAAATCCATGTCTATGGTAGAAGATGGTATGTCTATCCTTAAAGTTCAATGAATAATAGAGTAAGAAAGGCTGATTAAATAAAGTGTGTTTACTTATTTATGATATATCATGAGAAAAATATATTATATTACATGATGTTTGTTTGTAATATGGTTTTCATTTATATAACTACATGATATCTCTCTAGGGACCTCGATGATTTTCTAGACACAACACATGTTTTGTGAATAGTATTTACTTCTATCTAGATAATAGCCTAGTGTGTGACAATTAATATAATATTCGAAAGGTCAAATATATTCTCAATAATATGTGTTTAATACATGGTGGAACCCACCATGATGTTTCATATATGTCCGAGGATATATAATCACAATGGAATAAATAAATTAAAACTATTCATGTCTAGAACAATGGCCATTGAATTTATTAACTTAATTTATTTACAATAATTATAATAAATACATGGTAAATTTTTATAAAAATGAGTTTTATTTTATTCTTTAAGGTTATTTAATATTTTTAGGAATATTTAGTTGAGTTAATGGATATTTTTTAGCATGTAATATATTTAATATATTAAAATAGATTGTTAAGGAACAACATTAATGATATTTATGACTTCATAAATCAGACATATAATGTACTTAATGGCTTATGTAGTGATTAATAAATATATAATGACCAGGGACCTAATTATGGTTTCTTACAAACTCACTATATTCTATAAATGATACTCTCAACCAATGTACTATTCACCACTCAAATTGTGAGTGCCTCCCTCTCTCTTCCCTCAACTAATTACTGGAGAGAAACATTCTCATCTAAAGGGCCCGATCACTTTTCATCTTCATGAATCTATGGAATGTGGAACTGGTGATCATTACAATGTCAAAGTCATTGTTGGGATTCCTTTTTATCAGATAGAATTTTATGATCAACACTATCATGTACTTTTTATTTGCCTTTTGATGGTCTATAGGTATTCAAATTTACATGATTTGGGAATGATCATTTGTGAAAAGTTATTATTGAGCATATATTTAGATTAAAATTGGTATTCTTAATTTTTTGGTACATAATATTATTCATGCGATGATCTTTATGATGTAGTCGGGTAGTTCTTACCATTGACGATTTGGTTACATAAAATGCCTATTAGAAATTTTAATTTATGGATTTTTGGGCTTTTGTTGTGAACTTGGTACCTTCAATTAGTTAATCCAAATTGAATTACTATAAAATCAAGATATCCATACCTCATTTGTAATTCACTCTCTAATATTTCATCCTTTTTTACTAAAAAGTGATGATTCCTAGAATGATGGTTTTCATGTAAAAATACTTACCTCCATGAAGTTAATCAAATAATTCATCAATATCAGGTAAATGATACATAATCATCACCTTAGTAGCAATGATTTCCCTATAGTCAACACATATGCACATGTTTCCTCATTTATCATAAAAAAGAGAACAATAAATCCCCTTGGAGAGACACCAAGTAACATAAATACCTTATCATACTATTCATGTACTTCATTCTTCAACTCCACTACTTCCATAATGTCCATTCTATTGTTATTAATTAATATTTTTATTAAATCAGTGATAAAATAAATGGAGAATTTCAATTCACACATTTGGGGATCTACTTTTAATTCATTACCAAATACATTGATGTATTCCTATAAAAATTTTACATCCAAAATTTGTTGATTAAATATTCAATTTTTATATTTTGTTTTCTCTTATTCACTAAGAATGTCATTTAGAATAGTTACTAAGTGTGGTTCCACACATAACCTGAATGATGAGGTGACCACCTTAATGATATAGTGTTATACATCTTCATCCTAAATCATAATTTCCTTCCCCTTGTAATAAATTTTTTTATTTGAAAATATAGTCCACATATATGATTATATCGATGTAAACCATTTGTATGATAATAATTTAAAAAAGAATGTTTATGTGTCATTATGGGGACTTCCTAACATATCCATACTGTAGTGAGGCTTCCATTATGAGTTTATACTGAAAATTAAATTCCTATGGTTCTAGATTATTAAATAATATTTTTAGAGATCATAGAAGACATAAAAGAGTAAATATATCCTAAGAAAATAACTCTTTGGATAAATTTGAGGCTTTGATAAATGTACCTACTACCACATCGTTGGGTAATTCAATATAAACTATAGTGACATCATAATATTGGGCATATCCCCTTGGCCTCGTATATGGTATATTCCCCTAACTTATGGGAAATTAATGTGAATAATGACCTATTTATTTACAAATGATTCCCTAGAAATCATTAATTTATTTCTTTCCATGAATTCATGATCCAAATTAACCTTATCAACATACTTGTAACAAAATATATTTATATTTAAGCATTTTGTAGGATTTTTCATTATAAAATTATCACATTATTAAGATTGATTCATCATCATCCTTTTCATTGAGAAATTACCATTTACTTGGTGTTCAAAATATCACTTTATAATTTTATTCCACATTAAAATACATGATCTGTATAATTCATTTTCCATTTTGAAATAGCAGAAACCAATTGCATCATTTGATGAAATATTTTTGGTGATGATCACCCATCATTGCATTTCTTATATCAATTAATAAAAGGATCAATATTTCCTTCAATTATGATTGTAATTCACAACATAAACAGTTATCTGGAAATTGATTCCTCATACTCCTCGACACTTTATTCATTCTTTTACTTTACTCTAGGCAATTTTCTATTTATTTAAATCTATTTCTTATGAGAAAAATATTATTCAATTAATATATACATAAAATATCTCAATTTCATCTGTTCTACTTTGTCTCCCTTCCTAGTATTTTTGATTGAGAGAAAAAAATGTTCAATATAAACCTCGAGAAAATATACCTCTAGAATAACATTTTCTTTTTCACCACATCCAATTTCTAGAAATATTTTTAATGGTAACTAATCCATTTTTATGCGACTATTGGATTAGGGTTCCCACTAAATGGTGAGGGATTTTGTCACATGATGTTATCCAACATTTGAGAATCACTCTATAGGAGATAAGGTTGCTCCATTTTGGAATAAAATTTTTCATAAAATTATTAATCATTTATATTATACCAATTATATTCTCAGCTCCAATTCTAGTTGTTATGTTTTCTTAGTAGGAATATCTCTACGTTGTCCATGAATTTTAATAAGAGTTTTTCATCCAACTACCATATATAAAAAATGAAATATAGTTAATTAGCTCATAAAATTATGATTTTTATGTGGTAATATATATTTCTAAATTTATTGTGATAAATAAATTGAATTTAATATTTATGCACTGCTAATATCTGGATCATAAACATGATTTCTATTAGAATATCATTTTTTTCAAATACATCATATTTTTTTATAATAAAAACGTGAATTATCCAATGAATATTTATAATGATTTTCAAAATAGGTTTATGGTATGGTCCATTTTCCTATAAAAGTTGATGATCATGTCAATTATAAATGCACCAATTTTAGAGTTATCACCCATTGGTATAACTATTCCAAAACCACATGCACATGTAGTTTGTAATGTGGAATCTATTTATCAGAAAAACCACAAAATCACCTCCCTATGAAAATATTAGGATGTTCTTCTATACTTATCATTATATTACAAAATATGGTTATTTTTCTTAATATATTTCTTCCTTAATCTAGTTACCAATGTTTCTAGTAAACTTTTTATGATACCAACTATAGCATCCCTGACACCAGTAGCTCATAGTCAATGATTACTATATTACATTAATATATATCTAAGTGGTAAAATCCCAAAGGAATTATCTATTTAGTGGTTTTTAAATATATAATAAATACATGATACCCATTTTCCAATACAGATAAAATATAAAACCTAACAAAAGAATATTCCTAGAATCAATGAAACTCATTCAATGAGTTAATCATCATAACCTGTGTAAAGGAATAAAAATAAGTTTGATATCAAATTATTATTTTGTGTTATGTATTAAAGAATATATCATGAATAAATAATCCATAGTCAATATATAATGCTAAATAATTGAATACACCAGAAATTTATTTAATACCATGAAAATAAGGATTACATAATCCTACTCAATATGGAATGGTAAATATATAAACACATATTCCATTTAATTAATAACATGATTATCATATTTAGAAAATGGAAAAAATCCATAATAGAATAAAATAACTAATGAGACATTTAATTTAATAACATGAGAATAAAATGAATCCATTGATAATGTCAATGAAAAAATAAAATGCATAATAATAACTAAATTCTTATTGAAGGAAATGATTAATTTTTGAGGTTATGATATCAGACATCATGATACTTATACTATCAATACCTTTTATAAGATAATTTAAAAAGATGCATAAACATCCAAAAAATTATTATAAATGATTTTTGTAATGATACTTATCAATTCAAGAAGGGGATATAAAATTATATGCTCCACCCATCATGTCATTTCTAAAGAATTACTTATATATCAAATGATTTATTTAATTAATGAATAATATGATTTCTCAAAACATATATTCATTGAGTAAAAAATACATATTTTACAATATTTCCCCAGTAAATAAAATAAAATAAAATGGAAATAACTAATTTAAAAATGGTATATTGTTTAGGAATTAATCAATGTAATGATACAACGATTATATATATTTAATATAAATTTAATATCTACATAAAAATGATCCAAATTTAGTGATTATCTCAATATAATGTCAACAATCCCAAAATTAATAATTAAATGATCGGTGACGATCAATTCATCAAAAATATAGGTTTTTAAATAAAATCATGAATTTTGGAAGAATGAGGTAAATAGACGTGAAATATGAAAATAAACATTCATAAATGATATTTTTTCTCTATCCATTTAAAACATGGTAATGAAGCTGAATTATGTAAAATTGTTATGTTGGTGGGGAAGTATGTTATCACTATATATGTAACACTCCAAGAGTTGATAGTATGTTATATTTTAAAGTAATTTAATAGAATATATTGTAAGAAAAACCAAATTGGCTTGTTTTATAGACAATATTGAGTTTTTGTGAAACGAAACATTAATATTATAATTATATAAACGATATATTTATTTATAAATTAAATGTTGTAATATGAATAGTAAAAAATAAATTTTAATTTTTTTTAATGTTTTCATATAAATAAAACATATTTATAATGAAATGTATATGTTTTTTTAAAATAATTATATATTTTAAAAAAATATTTTCTTAAAAGAACTATGTTTTATGTTCTTTTATGACCAATAATAAAACTAAATTTTGACACTCCCAAAAATTAAATTTTTTAAAATATATTTCAAATTTCAATTCGGAATATCAAAATTAGCTTATGGTGAATTCTTGGTATTTTTCTAAAAACATTAAACTTCTGATTAATAGTGAAAAGTAATGTATAGTACAGAAAAACCGACTTCTTCATTTAAATAATTATTTTTAATTAAAATTTATTTTTAAGTAAAAAGAGATAAATAATACAAATACTAGTCCAATTTAAGTAATTTGGGTCATTTTATAGTAAAAATATATATAAAAATTTATTAAACTCTCTTTTACTATCTTTTTACCCACATTCTAGGCACATTAACACACTATTTAAGAACATATGAAAATTACCATAAAATGCAATTTTACTACATCTGTGATTTGAATTTCAAAAATATAACAGACATGGTTGTCATTAGTAATTAAAATCTGGTTCAATATGATGAATATAATTTTTTTCTGAATAGTTACTTTTGAATTTTATTTACCACAATAAAATGTAAATACTATAATTAAAGGTAATAATAATATTATAATAATATAAAATTACCCCAACACATGTCCAAATTCTATTGGATATGTGTTTTTTGACAAAAATAAAAAATGGGACAACAATATGATACTTTTTTTATCCACATGGACTAGGTGAGGACATTTATAATATTTTATTTAAAGAAGAGAGAAAAGTTGTAAATTCAAATTTTTGTAACAAAACCGATTATAATATTCTGTTATGCATAATATAAATTCTACAATAAATATTCATTATAAATATAAAATTATTTTCTACATCATGGAATTTTATTTATAAATTTTAGACATTAAATAATTAAATTTATTTACGACACAATGATGATGCAGTTATTATATTTTTAATAAATGATTAAATCAAATGATGTTATATATATTAAAATATATATAATTTGAAACATTTTATGTCTTTCACTAGTTTTCAATATGGATATAAAATGTTTGGACTAACGGAAAGTATTTTTTTCAAATGAATCATGTTGTTATGACTATTACAAAAATATAATATTAAATTGAAACAAAATTGACATAAATGAGTTTTTAAAAAAATATATCATTAAATAATATAAGTGTTGTAATAATATAAAATTATTAAGAATAACTTTTATAGTGTTACAATTTTATAATTGGTCCACATTATGTTTTTTGGAAACTTATAGAAACTATAATAACCTTTTAGTATAAAACTACATGAATGCACGGTAAGAGTAAAACTATTTATGTACGGGTCAAATCTAAATGATGAGGTTAATATGATGAACAAAACATGTCTAAAAACAATTTTTTGAGAGTATTAAGATCAATACCTACCTTATCCTAAAAATAAATCCATTTGGAGCTATTTTAAACTGAAAAATATTTTATAATATATTAATATTTCATGCTTTTCCTAAAGTGCCCCTCACCTCTCTTATGAAAGGGTACTCCCCATTATATTAAATTCAGGACTCCAAATCCATTTTTTTCTCTTCCAAACCCTTCTCAAATATCATCCCAAATTCCCTCACTTCATCTTAGAGGCATTTCTTTTAGTATAAATCCAACCTATGAATCCATTTTGAACAAATTAAAATGAAACATCTTGAAGAAGAGGAAATTGTTTTATCACCTCTTTAAATGTTCTTTTCTTCTTCTACTACATATTTCTTTTTTGTTACCATAGTAAAATAATAACTTTAGTACCTTATACATGTTGATATTTTATAATAATTATGGTAGAACCATATGCATTACTCTATCCACCCTATAACCAACAAAGTCACCATACATGTGTGCGTACGGCTTACAATGTCGCATCGTGGTGTAGTTTGTTATTCCACACTACATTATTTGGATGGGTATAATAATGATTTTAATTGAAATAAACAATAAATATAACTTTATAATGATTCTTTATATATAATATAATATCCAATTACATACAATTTTACCATCATTAGAATGATATTATCGCTCATGCATACATACAGCTGACCGTCTCCCCGACACGATGAGATTCATCTTCCTCGATCCCCATTCAATAATTTTTATAAATATACAAATTGATTAAAATTTATATATGTGAAATAACTTTTATAGTGGAATAATATATATATTTTTAGATAAATACATGTTGTTTACTTTCTTCCACACTATACGATAAAAAAACAAAAACAATGTTCATGCATAACTACAGACTATGATCTCCATGAACGGTGTTCCCATTTCATATATCCATCTATTATACATATTTATATTCTGAATATATATTATATATAAATCATTATTTATATTCATGAGGTATGTAAATCATGATCTATGTGATACGATCATGAATAACAAGTTAAAACACATACGATAAAAAAAGTTATTATTACCTGAAATGTTAATTTAACATCGAAATCATTATTAAATGGGTTTATAAAGTCATAAATGAATCATATATGATATAATAAATATGAATACAGTTTTGGAATAATTTAATAACATACTATGGTCATTATACAAGATGTTAAACATAACCTTGATGAATGTAAAAGTATAAGGTAAGGATTAATTCCTCAATCTCACTATTATAAGAGATTGATTATGTGTAAGTATTTATGAAAAAATATATATCATCCATGAATATGTTTCATAATAAATTTATCTAAAGTAATTTTTTATGGTTTTGTGGAAGGGACTCTTTAGTATGATCATAGTTTTAAATGTTTTAATGATTTATTTTTCAAAATCATTTTAATTAATGTCAATGTTTTAAAAATGATTATAATGATTTATTTATATGAAAATGACGGTTTTAAAATGAAAATTTATTTCAAAAGTTTCAAAGTGGTATGGGAAACCTTGATTCATAAATCCATTTTAAATGGCTTACTTTACAAATGTATGACTTTTAAATAATTTTATAAAAAGGTATATTTCTCTCAATGAATTTTATGGATCATTTTCAACTATGTAAACATCCTTTAATGAATATTGTTATTGATTGAGGTAGATTTATTTTAATACAATCATCCATATTATATTGAAATAGTTATGTTATATTTGACTATGGTGTTCTATTTTTATACATTTCAAGGTTTAAGGTTAAATTTTTGACATTTAGAATGATAGTTTTCATACGAATGTTTATGTTGTGTTTCAAAATTTTCATATGAGGAATGCATTGGACTTTGTATGTGATGTGTGGGGCCAACTACATCCCCTCGATGCATCAGTAGGTCTCATGACACAAACTAGTGTCTTATCATAAGACCTTCAAAAAATTTACAGGTAGGGTCTTGGCAACAAGCCTTGACTTTGTCTTTAAGATATCCGACATTATGATTTCCATAAATATGAGATTAGTTATTAATGTCTCATGTAATTATTCGACTAGTATAATATCTGTAATGGCCCGGGCCCTCCTGGCCCATTACTTTGCCAAAAGTGAGGCTCTTCCAAAATAGTGACACCGTGAGGGTGACACCAGTCATGGTGGAACCGTGATGGTGGCACCGTTAGGGTGAGACCGTGACGGTGCCAAAATGAGGGTGACACTGTTACAGTGGCACCATGATGGTGGAACCATGACAATGGCACCATAAGGGTGACACCGTGAGGGTGACACCGTAATCGTGGTACCGTGGCCCCTCGCCGAGTACCTGACTTTTCCGCTCCCGCAACGTATGTTTTGACGTAAATTAATTCTTTTACTCCTTTTAAAACCACATAAATCCCGTGATTAATTCCTGAAATCCCAAGAAACTTCCCTGATGGGGAATATTAAATAACACCTTAATATCATCGTGTGTAACTGCCCAACCGCGTGGTCAACCCACGACCCCCTCTCACGCAGTTTCGCATTCTTATCTCAACCATTCACATCCCTTATAAACTAAAGGGTTAGGCATGGTTTCTTCTTTCCTTGATCGCAACTTTTCACGAATAGATTTTGGTGCATCGGGCGAGCCGCATCGTTATCCGTAATGTTCCGCGCCCGACCTAAGCGTCGATCATCTATCAACAGGTAGGGGATTTCTCCTTCGCCTCTCTCTTTTGTGTATCATGCGAGGTGGGCGTGATTTTGATTCTGTAGAATTGGATAAACCAGAGCTAATTAAAGATAATGAAAAAATTCTATAAACGATGAACGGGGGGCCGTGATCGTTGATGTTGTTATTTTATAATCATATTTCTGTGTTGTGATGGCTTACGCCTTCTGAAAATCAAGGCCGTTGGTGGTTGTTGTTTGTGCATTAATGAACCCTCGTGGTGTTTTAAATGGCTTGTTTTGTAATTATAAACTCCTTCTTTGAAAAGTAAATTGGTTAATCACGTTTACCCTGTTGAATAAATTGAAGCACCAGGATCAACCCTTCTGTGATAACACTCGGTTAAAACACATGGAATTTGAAATCATTTAGTGTGTTAAATCTTATAAATCTAAAAATATAGGCATGCCCCTGCTTTGTGTCTGTGGTATTGTTTTGGTTGTTTCCCTTTTTTTGGGCTGATTGTTGGAGATGTGGGAGGGGATTGGATCCCCTATTTTTATACTCTTGGTGGTTTTGAAATTGGGGATGGGATACCCTGTTGTTATGGATTCAGTGTTTGTGAGTTTTAAGACTGGGTGGTTACCTTGTTTCTATCACTAATTGGGTAGGGATCCTATGTTGATGAAAAAACTTTTTGGGGGAGGGGACACGAGGTAGTTTCTCGGGATTGTCTGGTTCCCGGACTTCAAGGGTTCTCACTTTTCCTTTGTTGTTGTGACTTCACAAGAGAACCGGGTGTGGATTCTTAGTTGACATTTTTCTGGTTTCTATTCCTTGGTTATGCTTATGGTGTTAGTTTCCCAGTAGTGCAGAAAATTATTTGAACATTATTACTGAACATGAAAACAACAATGGGAAAAATGGGTTTTGTTGGCGAGAGTTGTGACTCGGACTTGAGCGTTGTTGTGATCTCTAGGCTGTCTGAAGAAAAAAAACCTAACTTTGGGTTAGTTCTTGTTACCTATGTATATATTTTAGTTTAGTGTTTCTTATTCTCGCCCCACCCAAGTTGAGCACTTTTTTCCGAACACCCCCATTTCATGGGGGATGGTGTTTTCCCCACACAATTATTAGTGGTTGGTTATTAGCTCTTTTTCTTCTCCCTTTCCCAGATAGCCCAATATCATTGGGCAGGCTTTGATGGCATGAGGTCCATTATTATCCCATGAAACTTCGGGCGGGGTAGTGTGGTGGTTGGCCAGGTTTGTGCGGAAGGTTGTTTCCCAAGTGTCTTCGAGATGAGGCCCAGGTGTCTTCGGGCGTGGAAGTGTATTTTCTAGCCCACGTGTCTTTGGGTGTGGTGGTGGTTGTTGTCGCCCAAGTGTTTGCGGGTGGGATTCGGTAGTGGGATTGCGTGTGGTTGTGGCCCAGGTGTGTGCGGGCGGGTGTGGCAGTGGGACTGTGGTGAGTATGGCAGGATTGGTCTGATGCATAAAATGTCTCAACAACCAGTGGGAAAGTGGCACGGGTTACCCAAACATCGATGTGCTCTGATTATATATATATTATTTGACTTGCGTTATTTGGGGAGTGTGCCTTTGTGTGGGTTGGGTGGATAATTTACCTTGATAGTTGTTTGGATTACTCCTTTTTCTCACGGGACCTTAGTACGTTCCCCCACTTGTGCACGAGAGTCTTTGGTTCTCCCTACTAAGTGTACTTGTATGCTCACCCTACGTATATGAAACTGCTTTCAGGTTTCCAGGGGGACTTCGGGGATGACACAGGACCATACTAACTCGAACCATTGGGACAGTTGTAGTTTCTTCTTTTCTTCTTTGGTACTTACCCTTGGAGTCACCTTTTGTACTTTGTGGCTTTTACTTTTGGAACATGCATGGGGGAATGGTTTACTTTTGGCTTTACTTTTCTTTTATCTTGGTGTTGTTGAGTTTCATCATCTTATCTCCCGATCCTATAAAACAAAAAGCGGTAATGCCTTCCATTTGTGAGAAATTTCTATACCCTTGGTGCTAGTCGCCACTCCGGGACCTATTGAAGGCGGGTCTCGGGGGTCATTATCTCTCCTTCAACTTAAAGAAGGAAGGGCCTGGTAATCTAGTGACCCTTCCCTCCTTTAGGTGAAGGCGGGTCGTGACAATATCCATGTGAATAAGTGAATTGCATTATTTAATTTACCTTTTCCATATTATGTTGAGGTTTATGTTTAAAGGTATTGTGTTTAAATTTAATACCTTTCCATAAATGTTTATGATTATATATGATATCTTCTTCTATATTCATTGTCCTTACTACGTAACTGAGATCACCACATTCTTATATTTTATTTTCATTGGATACCAAGAACAATATTATGATTTATATGCAGGATTAATCTTGGAGAATAATGGAATTCTTAAAGTATTATCTATGTTGTATATTATGTTTGAAACTGTAATGTGAAATTCATATATGAAATATATTTTCCAAGACTATAAAACTGATTTGTTTTTTGGGACATGACTCCTTATAATCAAGCTAGTGTATTAAAATAATACACCAGATCTGGTCTTCTGGGGTCAGGGTGTTAGAGTTGATATTAGAAGAAGTTTAGCAATAACCATGGAAACTAGATTTAGATAAACTATGATTCATAAAATTACCCTAATATCGACTTTGAGGAATAATATAGAACAACATCTAAAAAATTTGTAATGTAGATATTATGTGGGTTTTCCAAGAAATACATCCCTATCTAGATACTACATGTGGATGTGGTTCTGGCAGAAATGTACTTAGGAGCGAAATCTCTGACAAGGAGTTTTGGGCCTGACCCATTGTATCCAAGTATAGGACAATGGGCCTTACTGCACACCTGGTTTGACACCCTCAGGGGGATATGCTTATGATAAATCACATTTTCTCTATAACCATTATGATGAATTTATGTGTAAATATGTCAGAAAAGATACCATTTTTTTGATTATGAGACTAGATGTGTGAAAATAATCTATTAATGATTATAATTTTTCTAGTTTTTAGATTATAAATTATGATATGATCTAACCTAAAGTATGACATCAATTAGAAATGGCTCCCAATAGAAGGAATGTGAACTCCAGTAATACACATGATCCAATGAGTATGATAGATCATATCTTTCATGGTCTTAAGCCAACATTTAGAATGGGAATAGTCATCCACGTATTCTCATCATATAAAGAAATTGTATCATGTGTTAATAAGATAATTAATGAATTCTATGAGTCATGTGGCTTCGAAGGGAAGAAAGAGAAGAAGAGTATAGCAGAGAAAAAAATGTATAAAGGGAAGAATGGAGTGAAGGACTTTCTTACATGTGATAAATGTGTAACGAATCGCCATGGTAAATATTAGAATGGAATGTGAGTTTCTTATAAGTGTGAAGAAAAGTTTCATCATGAAACATAATGAAAAGGGGAGAAATAAAAGACTAATATTCAAGGTTTCAACTATAGTGAAATGGAAAATTATAAAATTAATTGTCATAATCATGAAGGAAATAAAGAATAGAACAATCAAAGGGATCAAGGTCAAGCATAATTTGTTACTAAAATCGACATGGAATAATTAATTTACTTGGGCTTCTAGATTGAAGAGTTATATAATTTGACTGTAGTATCAAGGATGTACAGATAACATGAATTATAGAAATAAATACGGTTTGTATTGTAGTACTATTTCATTAAGGATTTTAGATTGTATGGTACTATTAAAAGTGATTCAATATAAATTTAAATGTTTAGGAAAATACATTGATGAGGGAAAGACAAACCATTATATGGTCCTTATACCGAGAAAATTGATCTCGATAAAATAAATTGGCTATTATTGACATCCTTGCAACTAATTAATGGTTTGATAAAAAAGAAGTTTATTCCATCATTGTTGGAGTTTTCACCATTTTTTGGATTTAAGGAGTATATCCATTATTCTATTAAGAATATGAATGCATGAATGTATTCAATAAGTTTTTATGTTAATTAAGGGTGTACCATGTTTTAAGAGAATGGATTATGTAGGTCTTCACATGTTACATTTTGAAAAAGATATCTTCATTATGTTTACCTCCTATGTAAATTTTTGGACTGTGAGTTTGGAAATATGTATTTTGGATTTGTATAGTTTTTGGAATGGATAAAGTTGAGCACTTGATATTTTGTTTGAGGTTAAAGAGTAATTTATTGGATAGTTAGACCTAACCTTTGGGATTTCAGTAAACATATAGAGGATTAATGAAATACTTGTGGGACTTATGATTTTTAAAATCTGTTTCGATCATTAAAAAAATTATTTTGAACATTTATTTTCCAGTGCAAGGGATGAGTTGAAAATAGATCAAACCACAAACAAATGATGAAAATAGGATTATGATAGGTAATAAAACCAACTATGTTTTCTTGAGTTTATATCTGGATAGAAAATTAATCCCTCTTCAAAAAAATATGTTATCTAAAAAAATGTTTTATCCAAATACCTAATGTTTTTTTTGAACCTATTATATTTTAAATCATCATATATTTATGGCTTTGAAGCCCTTAATTTTCCATTTATTGTTCACTTGATTGTTATTGAAGAACTCAATCACTCGCTATAAATATTTATGTTTTTCAACCAATTATGGGTACTTAATTTCCACCAACGATATCCTATTAGAAATCCTAATTTGATGGTGACTTTTACATTTCACTTACCCTCTTATCAAGGCTAAATTTTTTTAACCCCATTTCCAATGTGGGTTTCCCACAATGATATTTTTTTCAACCTTTTATTTTCGAAGCACAATTATAAATTGCGAGGACACAATTTATTGATGGATGAAAGAATGTAACATCCCATGATTTCATAGTACATTATATCATTAACGTAATTTTATAGCTTATATTTCACGTTACACAGACTTGGATTGTGTTATACAGAAGATTGAGTTTATACGAAACAACAGATTAGTATAATAATTATTTAAAAAATATATTTATTTATAAATTAAATATTGTATGATGAATAGTAACAAATAAATATTAAATATTAATTTTATTTTTTTCACATAAATAAAACATATTTATAATGAAATGTATAAGCTTTTTTAAAATAGTTATATATTTTGAAAAATAACTTTCTTAAAAGAACTACTTTTATGTTTTTTATGAATAATATTATTATTAATTTTAGAAAATCCTATAAATTGAATTCAGTAAAATATAATTCATTTTTAAATTTTCAATATCAGAATTATCTTAGGGTGATTTTTTTGTATTTTTCTGAAAACATTCCATTTATATGAATAGTGAAAATACTGGATTGTACATAAAAACTTACATTTTCTTTAAATATTTTTTTAATTAAAATTTATCTTTATGTGAAAATAGATAAATAATACATATATTAGAACAATGTAAGTCATTTGAGTAATTTTATAATACAATTAGATATAAAAGTTTATTGAAAATTTTTGACATCCTTTTTCCCACCTTTAAGGCACATTTACCAACTATTTAAGCGCATTTCAAAATTAGCATAAAAAGTAATTTTACCACATTTGTGAATTGAATTTAAAAAATTATACATACATGGTTGTCATAATTATGTAAAATGTGGTTCAATTGGATGAAAATAATTTTTGTTGAATAATAACTTTTGAATTTTATTTTCAAAAGATAAAAGTAAATAAAGCAATTAAAGGTAAAAATAACAATATAATAATATAAAATTACCCCAACACATGTCCTAATTATATTGTATAAGATTATTTCGACCAAAATAAACAAAGGGACAGAACGATGATACTTTTCATCCACTTAGATTATATAAGGACATTTATTATAAATTTATTTAAGTAGAGTTAAAATTGTTAAATTCAAATTTTTGTAACTAAGAAATTTTTAATATAGCATTATACATAAGATAAAATCTACTATAAATATTCATTAGAAATATAAAAATATTTCATACATCATGGTATTTTATTTTAATTTTTTGACATTAAATAATTAAATTTTCTAATGATAAAATTATGATGCAACATCTATCTTATTAATGATTGATAACAAATGATATTATAAATATTAAAAGAAATATAATTTGAAACATTTTATGATATATGATAATATTCTAGAAAACTATGACCTGATAGGATTTATTAAAAGTATTTTTTTTAGTGAATCGAGTTGTTACTACTTTTACAAACATCAGGTATAAAATAGTAACAAAATTTACATAAATGCTGTTTTAAATCAAATAATTTTTTATTAATTAATATAAAATCATAAAAATATTAGGTTTACCCAAGAATCATTGGTAGGATTAAAATGTAAAAAATTATATTCTTTAGTTTCTTTTGGAAACTTATAGTCACTATGTTAACCTTGTATTATAGAAATACAAGAAGACATGGTAACTGTTAAACTATTTAACTAACGGTAAAATCGAAATGATAGGGTCAATATGATGACCTAAACATGTCTAAAACCTATTGGCTCAGAGGATTTAGAACAATTACCAACATATCCTCTAAATTAATACATTTTTATCTAATAGAAACCGAAAATAATTTTATAATAAATTAATATTTCATGAATTCTTTAAAGTGCCCCTCACCTCATTTATAAAAGGGTACTTCCTCTTCTATTAAATTAACAACTCCAAAGCCATTTGGCTCAGCCAAACCCCAGCACAAATTTCAGTTATACTTCCCTAAATTAATCTTAGAGGCCCTAACTAGAGAATATGGCCAAGCTAAAGAGCTCTTTTTTTCAAATAAAAAGGAAACACCCGAAGAAGATGTAATTATTTTATCACGTCTTTCAATGATATTTTCTTCTTCTACTTACTATTTCTTTGTTGTTACCATATAAAACTAATAAATTCTATAACTTCAACAATATTATATGTTATTATAAAAATAGTAAAACTAAATTCATGATTCTATCCATCCTATGAATGAAAAAGTCACCATACGTGCGTACATACGACTTACCGTCTCCACGTCGTGGTGTAGTTTGTTACTCTACATTACATTATTTGGATGGGAATAACAATGAGTATAATTGATTAAAATAAAAAATATAACATGTTAATTATTATTTATATATAATATACTATCCAATTATAGACATTTCACCATTAATATAATGATATTTTCGCTCATGCATACGTACGGCTTACCGTCTCCCCGACACGATAAGATTCGTTTTCAACCATCACCATTCAAGAATAAATATATATATATATATATTTATTGATTAAGTATGAAATATATGGAATAATATTTCTACTGGAATAATATATATTTATGTAGATAAATATATTTCATTTACATATTTCTGTACTATACGATAAGAAAAAGGAAACAACGTTCACGTGTACGTACGAACTATCATCTCCATGAACTGTGTTTCCATTTTATATATCTATCTATTATACATATTTATATTTAGAAAATATATTATATATAAATCCTTATTTATATTCTTGATGTATGTAAATCAGGATCAAAGTGTCACGATCAAGAACAACATGTTAAAACACACATGATAAAGAAAGTGATTAATAACCGAAATGTTAATTTAACATAGAAATCATTGTTAAATGGGTTATATAAAGTCATAAATGAATCATATATGATACTATAAATATTAATATGGTTTCTTATAACTTCATAACATACAATGATCATTATACATGAGGTTAAATGTACCCTTTACTATAGGAAAAGTACAAGGTTAGCGTTAATTCATCAATCACATTAATATCTGAGATTGTTTATGTGCAAGTATTTACTAGAAAATATTTATCACCCATGTCCAAGTTTCATAAAAATGTTTTCAAAAGGAATATTTAATGGTTTTGTGATAAGGACATTATAGAAATATCAACATTTTAAATGTTTTAATGATTTATTTCTCTAATTTGTTTTAATTAATGTCCATGTTTTCAAAAAAAATTTATAGATTTATTTACATGGACATGATTGTTTTAAAATATTAATTCATTTCAAAACATTCAACGTGGTCTGTGATAGTTGTATTCAAAAATATATTTTAAATGACTTCCTTTATAAATTTTTTAATTTTAAATGAATAAAAAGGATATTTCTCTCAAAGAGTATTACTGATCATTTTCAACTATGTAAACATCTGTTACTGGATATTTTTCTTGATTAAGGTTTTTTTATTATAATAAAATTATATATATTGTATTTAATGAGTTATGATATGTTTGACTATGGATGCGAAATTTTTATACCATTCATGGTATATGTTTAATATATTGACATTTAGTATTCTATTTTTAGTACGAATGTTTATGTTATGTTTCAATATATTCATATGATGAATGAATTGGACATAGTAAGAGATAGTCTGGGATCACTATAGCTCATCTATTCATCATTCGGTCTCATGATACAAACAAGTGTCTTGGTACAAGGCCTTGACAAAATTTATATTTTGGGTCTTGGCACAATGCCTTGACAATATGGTTATGTTGCCTAGAATTATGAATTCTATCATTATGAGATTAGTTATTAATGTTACTTGTGATTATTCAACTTGTAGAATATCAAGGTGAATAATTAAATGAAATTATTTGATTTATCATTGCCATATTATGATGAGCTTTATGTTTAAAGGGACTGTGTTTCAATTTTATACCTTTCCATAAAATTTTATGATTATTTATGATAGCTTAGTCTATATTAATTATCCTAAATGACATTCTGATCTCACCACATTCTTATGTTTTATTTTCCCATGATTCCAAGAATCATATTATGATTTATATGTTGGTTTAAGCTAAAAGAATAATGTGATTATCAAAGGATTATCTATATTGTATTTTATGTTTGAATTTGTATTATGATGTTCATGTATGTAATCTATTTTATTAGATAGCTAAATTGATCAGTCTTTTGGGACATGATTCCTCATAATCATGACAATATATTAAAATAATCCACCATCTTTTTGATTTTGGGGTCGGGGTGTTACAATATTTATTAAAAACAATATTTTTGACTTTTTTTAAAAAAATATTTAATAAATATTTGAAAGATTCCATGAAACCACACTTTATAAAGTAAAAGTTGAATTAAAATATCGTTACATATAAATAGATTAATTATAAGGGCCATTTTAAAAATTTTTGGAAAACATTATCATAGAAGTAAAATATATTTTTTTTAAGATAAATAAAATCAAATTTTGTTCTAAAAATTTATATAATATATTGATGATCCAAATAGAGGAAAATTTTGAATAAAATATGGAATGTCTATTAATATCTAATGGATAGGAAAATGATTTTATATTAAGAAGTATAAATTATAATATTCATTTAACAAGATTAAAAGAAATCCTTAAAGAAATTTTGGTTATAAAATTGATTCTTCCCACTTTAGTAATATTCAAATTATAACACATTGATAGAATAAAAATTAATTTAATGATTACCTATCATGGATAAATAGGTACTCATTAAATTTAATAGGTGGATATTTCCTAAACATATCTCAATGAAATGGAAATTTAGATTAAATCCATTACATCACACTTCCCTTAAGTTATGTGAAACATAAACACATGTATAATGGTCTAAATAATATTATTAATTTATAAAATATCCATAATTATATTTATAATATCATATGAAGTCCACTTATAACAACCCACCACATGTTTTTAATAATATATATATTTCATTACTTTTCTATTAATTGTCTTGTTTTTTCATTTACATTTTTTCAGAAAAGATCTATTTATTTAACATTCGATATAGATGAATAATATAAATAACGATATTATAATTATAAATAAAATATTTAATAATTATATAAATGTTTTTAAACATTTTTTAAAATTTTACGTGAAAAATGAATCACATTGCTTCGTAGAAAAGGTAGTCTGTATATATGAACAAGCGACAATATAATTCCCTTAATAGGTGAAAGGGGAAAGAAGTGGGTGAGATTTTAATTTTCCAAAATAAATACAATTTATAAAGTATAATATAAATTCATTATTTAAATAATTCTTAATATCCATGTAATTTGGTGATGGAAAACATATTACATCATTTCGTGTGGTGATAGTCTATTGTACACACGAGCGATGGGTTTGTTTCAAATTAAATTGAGAAGGAGGTTGATAAATATTATTAAATAAACAATATGGAATATTTTTATTTGGTATATACTAGTATTATTATATTTTGAGGGCATATACATTATTTATTTTTGTAAAATAATAAATATAAATTAATAACTCCATTAACACGATTACATTATTTAAGGGAAACCTGCTTTGGATCTCTTCTTAAGAACTATATGGTTGTCATTTTTTGGAAAATAGAATATAAATAATGTTTATAAGTATTTTTGGGAGATAAGTTTTATTTTTTCAATAAAAATGTTTATATGGGTGTCAATCAGTGAGGGAATGTAATTTACATTTATAATGGAGAACGTGCTCCTTTTTAGTAAATACCCAAAACTATTCAATTATTGGAACTCACTCTCATCCCCAGCTCCTCATAAATTCATAAATAATTGAAGGGAGGTACATAATGTTTTAATAGAACCCCAAAAAAATTAAAATAATTATGCTTTAAAATTTTGGCACTATTATTATCAAGGTTTACATACTTTTACAATTTTAGTTTTCATTATAATAACTAGTTTTTTACCTCAGTAATTAATCCATTAATCATAACATAAAATGAAATTTTTTTGATAAATTTTAACCATTGATAATGAATAAAAAATCCCATTTATTTACTTAAATTAATATATTTATAAAATATTAATTTTAATAGAAGTTCATACGACGTGAGAGCCCCTACTTTTATCAGATCTCTGATAACTAATTTATGATATATATACTACTCATTATGAAAAAAATGATGTTAAAATTATTAAATTATATTAATTATACTAAGTAAAAATACTGAATCCATGTTTTAAAGTTATATTCTCATATTTACCCAAATTTAGTTTAATAATAAACTCATAAATCTTGTAAAAAATGGGTTTTCATGATTAGTTTTCTTAAGATGCGGTTTAATCCACTTTTTAATTAGTATAATGTGTAGTTGTATTCAAGGTAGAGAATTACCATTACATGGAATATAGTCCCAGAGTAAATCTACGCCTATTACCTAGAATTAAGGCCAATATTTTTAGCCCCAAGGCTATTTAAGTGAATAGTATATCTTCAGTTCCTTGGCCGTTATAGTTCCAAGTATAGTGCCACCATCGCTATAGTTCCTACTATATTTCCTTCCAATACTACAAAAATATTGTTCTATAGTTCTAAAACTAGTATATTTTTTTTCAATACCCCTATATTATTGATATTGTAACCTGATCTTAACGGGCTTTGAAACCCTACCCAGATGTAGTATTACATATTTTTAAGAAATGCATTTTCTAAGTATAAGATGATCATATATAAAAAATTTAACTATTAATAATCATTAGATTTGTTTAGATTAATATTGATAGGTATATAATATATATTTTTAATTTAAATAAATCAAATTTATTTATTCTATTAATTAATTTAAATTTTTTTACATTATTCCTTTTTAGACAAAAACGATTTTCTAAAAAAATACCATTTTGGGAAAATACAAATTTTACATATAAATGATCATATATTTATTTTTAAAAAACATTGTTAATAATATGTTAATTTTATACATTATTACACATTATTATAAAATAATTGGTAATATTAAAATAATGAATTTTTATTTATCATAATACTCTTGTTTATAGAAGAAAATTTCAATATTACATTTTAGTTTTATTTTGACCATGAATGTTAAAAAACAATATTCACCGGATAAAATTTTAATTTTGATCCCTAAAATTTTAATATATTAATTATAATATAGTTTTATTAATTTATAATTTTATTATACTATAATAGAGAATTGGGTGTTATAATTTGGGTAATATCGAAACTTTTATTTCTTAAATATATATAAAATGTTGATTGGTGGTCCGTTTATATTTTTAAAAGAAACTATTAGGATAATACCCTTAATTTTTGTTATTTAAACCATTAGTACTAGTAACTAAATTAGGTCTTATTAAAGGTTGACTTTCATGGTCATGATATTCTCTACTGTTAGCCTAGGTGGAATAGTAGTGGGATTGTGGGTCGTGATATAAATCCTCATGAAATAGTCATAGTATTTTATATTCATTAATTTTATGATTAATTATTTTAATATAATATGAATATAAATTTCTCTATTGATCAGTATGTTTTATAAAAATTGGAAACCCCACTAAAAGAGAACTATATATAAAATAAACTAAATTTTTTATAGAGTTTCAATTCATAAGAATAAGTTAATTTTATTATAGAGTATAAATCAAGATAATATGATCCACTATGGGATGAGTTTA
The DNA here is from genome assembly GCA_963277665.1 of Viscum album. Taxonomy (NCBI): domain Eukaryota; kingdom Viridiplantae; phylum Streptophyta; class Magnoliopsida; order Santalales; family Viscaceae; genus Viscum; species Viscum album. Next base: position 1,922,330,136 of record OY728122.1, on the reverse strand, counting down.
CCTCACATAATTTCATTTCAAATAGTCTCACATTGATAAATTCATGATATGATTCCATAATAAAAAAATGATGTAATGGAATGAATGGAAAATTGGGGTGGGAGGAGACCTCACATAAAAACAGTTAAATAACCTTGCATGAAAATTATCATTAACTGGATAATAAATATACATATTTTTAAAATATTTATTATCCTATTTTATCACGCATTAAAATAATAAACTAAAATTTATTAATTTTATGTATTTCATATTCTTATTTTTTATTTTAGCATCTATAGACTAAGAAACAATTATATACATTTGGGTGGATTAAAACTAGATCAAATGTAATGAACATTAAATATTCTATATTAATTAAATAATTTTTTTATTTATTTTTTACAACCTCTTATAAAATCAATCATAATGGATTATATCATCAGAAAAATAATCATGTATCTTGGATCATCAATATAAATATCATGATATTGGTTTTTTATAAGAATTGAAGTATACCTCCCATTCAAGCACTGTTAATTTAAAAGGTGGAATACATTTAAAATTTTTCTTACCATTACCCAATTATAAACATCAAATATATTTTATTGTTTATGTATTGGATTATGATCATTATAAATATTAAATATACAAGGTTGAAACAAAATATAAATTTTACATGATGTAATTTAAATTTGACAAACACTTATCCTGAAAAATTGTGAATATTAAATTAATTTCAAATTCTATTATGGATAATAAAATTATTTTGTATAATTGTGAATATGAAATAAAGATTAAGTTGTAAAATAAATTATTTAAGTAGAATCTATTATTTTAGTTTTTCAAACTATGTTCCAACTAATTGATTACATTATTGAAAAATATGAAATGAACTATGAAACAATAATTTCTAATATTTTTTTACAAAATAAGAATTAATAATACTATTATTGAGAAATAAAACATTAACACCTTTATTTTATTCTAATTTAAAAACTATTTAATAATAAATAATATAGAAATAAATTTATCGATTTGTCTTTATAAAATACTAACTAAAATCAGTAATTCACATGTAAAATGAAAATTTAATTGTGCACCAATTATTTGAATCATAATTAATCATTATATATTATGAGTAAACCCTCATGATAAATTAAAAACTAATCATCGATAAATATAAAATCATTTAAAAATCAGAAATCAAGAATAAAAAAATTTTATCGACACAAATATTAAAGTAATCGTGAAAAATAATTTTTTTCCAACAAAAATATAATATTTCAATAATGTAATTACCAATGTCAGAAATATCTAGAAGTAAAAAAGATAAAAAAAATATTGATAGAGACCTTACATCTAATTTATATGATATTAAGAAAATTAAGAAAAAACAAATAGTGTTACAACCTAGTCAAATACTCTAGAAAAAAAGAATAATACATTATCATTTTGATTCACCAAACTCTATATTTATTGTTTATTTGGAAGTAGAAATATGTTCCTTATTAAATATTAAATTAAAAGAAAAATAAAATCATTAAATATTTATAAATCAAAGTGGTTTTATTTCAATAAGTTTCATGAATTTTCATTATGTTTTCTCATAATCCATTTTAAATATTATCCAAAATTAAATTCACCATACTATAAATAAAATATTTTACTTCCCAACTAATTCTCATTATATTTTTCCATTCAAATTTACAAATTACTAGTAATTACATTGTGATTTATTATATTGTATTACTCAACTAAAATATTATAAAATAACTACATTATTTTTAATTCATATAATTTATTAATTATAAAATAATTTCAGTATTCTAATCAAAATAATTATCACAATGAAAATGTATTCCAAAAGGATGTATATTTTATAAAATCCATAAATATTGTTAAATTTAAAATTATGATCAATTATATTAAAAATTAATGAAAATATATGGAAATTTTTATTTCGAACCACATTTATCAATATAGATCATGATTTAATGATATCAAGATTTTTTTTCTAATTATCTCATGCATTAAATATTTATTTGTTCGTAAAAAAATCATAACGTTTAGTAAAAGTGAAATAAATAACTAACATTAGAGGTTCCTAATTTTAAAATAAAAATAAAAATATTAATATTAATAATTCATAAATCGCATATAATTATCTTCCAAATTATATAATTTCACATAACAGAGATAATCATCCATGAATTTCAATCTCATTTCATCTATAACCTCATTACATATACTAGAATCTATAATCATTTTGTTGGTTTTTAATTTTTAAATTTTCCATCACAATTTCTACATGGTCACCAAGATCTATTATTTTTTATTTTTTCCCTTTTTATTCATTTATAAGGAAATTCATTCTTTTAACTAATAACCCATTCACTAAAACTCTATTCCTTAATAAAATATTGGTAGTAATTTTAATAGTTAGTACATGATCATTGTTATATATATATGATCGGTAAATCTTACAATATATCCTTAGGAATAAAATTCAAATTATTAATTCATATTTCCTCCTATGTAATCTAGAATTTTTATTTTGAGGGATTACTATAACATCAATCATAATCAGTATAGGGTAAGGATCTTGGAAGGTCATATTCGGGGAAAGAACAACCCTCCTCAAAAACTATTTTTTGGATAATTATTTTTTGAGTGTTTTTTGATGTAAATCATGATATGAGGTCTATGTATCTACCATTATTCTATATTTCATTCATTCTATAACCCAAAAAGAATAAAAGAAGAACACCAATTTTTTCCTGGGCCCTGGGATTGAATTTTAAAAAAAATACATAGCCAAAAGTTGTGTACCCCCATTAATTTGTCATCCTTTGACATTTTGTTTGTGGATTGACTTAAATTTATATGGTTTACTTCATGTATATATGCCTTCATAGAACAATCCTGGTGGGGGTTTGTGGGTGATTTTTGGAGTTATAAACATAGTCTAGACACCAAATACATAGTCATCATCCCAACCTGGTTCAGATCAAAAGGTAATAGTTGATTGGAGGGATGGAATTAGGACACTAAAGACTAGAGTTAATTTTTTCAAGTGTCCAATGTATGGGAATATTTGTTGATGAATATGAAAATAAACTTTTTCAAGGATGATAGATAAATTTTTAGGAACATAACAATGATTTCTAATATAATACTGATCATTCCTACTTTAATGGGGCCATACAATAAGGTGGTGTTGCTATATTAGATTATAGTTTCATGAATTTTATGTATTCTTTTCAAATGGTATCCCCTTCATAGAGGGTTCACATATTATATACATAATACCAAGCCTATGAAGAGTTATTAATTTTATTTTGGGGGTACTGGTGGCTGACTCAACCTTCAAAGTTAGGTTTTTAGTAATAAATAACCACATTTACTAGTCATTATTCTATATTCATAGGAACTAAAAGAATTTGTTTAACCCCATTTCCAATTTTAGTCATATATGGAAGGATGAAAACATGTAAATAAACATATTGGCCTTAAAGGGTGACCCAAAAAATAATAGAAAGTCTTTCCTCTCCCTTGGATGCCTTCTTGTGGAATATAAAATCACCATCTATAATGATGCACTCAGTTAATATTAAATTCATCCCCCATGATGTATTTTTTTGATTCTTTTCCCCTTTTAAAAAAAATTATTGTTTAGAGAAATGAAATTTAAAACCTCCAATTAATAAGAATCAATTTTTCAGGTTCAAATTTTTTTCTCAAACAATTATTATATTTATTAATAATATTCACAAGTATTTACTAATATTTATACTAATGATTATAAAATAAGTTAAACTAGTCAGCCCTAGATTTCTAATAAAACCATTATCTGATATTTTCAAGTATAAAATTATTATCTAATCTAAATATCCATCCCCAACACTTCAATTGATGAATTAAAATATATTTATGAATGATGAGAAATTGAAATAAAATTTCTATAACAATATAAATGTAAAAACATTAAAATATTAAATTAATTACAAAATTCTTCACTACATTAATCCAAAAAGTTTCTTCTTGAAATATTTATTAAAATGAACACATTTTCTATGGAACACATATGAAATTTTTTAATTTAAAATTATGGATTGTGATTCAATGTTAAAAAAAATTCCATGTGGGATATATTTATCAAATATGATTTTTAAATGAAAATAAAATTTAATTAAATGAGTGGTTTAATTTTCAAAAAGAGATGGTTATACAACATATTTATGAAGAAGAACGTATTTTAATATTAAATAATATCAAAATAAGTAAAAACTCAACTGTATAACTAATGATTCAAAAAATAATTAAATAATCATGAATCAAGATAGTAGAATAAAACTCATCATGTTTACAATTCTAATTTTGATCTCAAACCTCAATATCTTTACCTATTTTACAAGGGTTAATTTTTAATAAATGATCTTGGAAGGTATAATTTTTATCATAAATGATGTCAAAAAATCCTAGTAACGGTAGGGGTGTTGTATGGTTAGAGAAATGGTGGATAACTGTATTCCCAAAGATATGGGATACATACGATATATGTCAAATATAATATCTCCAATTAATACCTACTTTACCATAAGGTAAAGTAAGAACAAATTATTTGTATTTATATAAATAAAGGAATTTTTTTGGTTATTTATTCATCTTACCCTTTCTAATTATTTTTAATTTGTTAATTTTTTGTATATTTACATCCAATGATTCAATGATTTCTATAAATTTGTGGGACCCTACACTCATTGTTTCCAAAATTGATGGCTTCCACTAAATGGGGAGCTCTATATATGGATAAAATTTTGTATCATGTGATGAATTAGAGGGATTATGTGACATGAATACATTAATATTGGGGGTAGTTATCATCAGGAGTGAGTGGGGATAACGCGAGGGAGGAGGGTTTGGTGTTGTAATATATAGGGGAATTTGGGATGTCTTGTATGGTATATATAATATGGTTCCTAGAATACAAATTGTTCCCATTATTCATGTTATAAAAAAAATATTATTCTAATCATATTCATTGGATAATTTATTTTAGATGGAGACAACTAATTGTCTTCGGAATGGGGATGGTTCGACTCATGGAGTGAATGTGTATTTATGATGGGATGCGCTATTTGACTAATTAATATAATTATCCACCTTATTATACTTGTCTCTAAAAATGTAAAAACAAGTCTCTTTTTATACCACACCTCAACTGAAATTTATTAATTATATTTAATAAATTTCTTATTTTTATTTCATTTTATTGTTTTGGGTTGAACCACATTTTAAACATTAAAACATTGGATCTTCAACATATGAAAATGAATAATGAATAATTGTTATAATCTATGTGTAAACTATATGAGGTTATCTCTAATTTTATATACCCAATCTCATGGTCGGATCATGGTTTCCCTAATCATATTCACTAATCAAACGTGGTGTTCCATGCCTTCTAACATGCTGTGCATTTTTCTATTATGGTTGGGCCAAACGTGCAGCCATATTTTACACAATATCCGTGTTTTTTGAAATAATAAAATTATTTTTTTTGAAAAAAACTATAAATCCCTTAAAAGATCTGTTCCCCATCCCTTTTCCATTTCATGAACCATCACATCTCCCTATCCTCTATTCATTTTACCCTAATATTAATACTAACTATTAGTGAAATCATATCATGTGAGTATTTACTCATCTAAGCCTCATTCTATCTTTTTTATTCGTTACCTTACTACATCTTGAGGTTGGTGAATACAATGTTATTTTCATTTCAATATTTTTATATAATTCTGGTATCTTGGGTTTCTATCCATCTTTTAGTATGCCTCAAACCCAATTGAGGTAATATTCAGTCTTTTAAAATGAAAGGAGATAGTCCCATATCAATATCAAGAAGGTTTTACACTGATTTACTCGGTGGACCAAACATTAATTATGTATTTTTAAATATTTTATTTCACATATTTTACTACTATTCCTTGGACATCCTTGAACAATATTTGGGTCATTTTTTGTTGAGGTTACACTATTTAGAGGAGGTTTCCCTATGTCAGATCCATAAAATTTAAAACTATGATTATTTGGGTGTTTTATTGGGTTATATAAACTTATTATCAAGTAAATGAATTATAGAATTTTTTTTGAGGACTATAAATGACCTATTCAAATATTTCATGCATTATTATAATTTTCCATCGGTTTTCTCCACTAAATAATGTTTATAAGATAAACATTTAATGGTTGAGATCTCTTATTGCATGTTTTATATTAATGTTTAATTTAATCAAGAAATATAGAGATGGCAATGATGTATTTTACACTAATATAATTTTCCATGAAGGCCTAATGGAACATTTTATTTACAAAGAGCATAAAATGGTTTCTAAAACCTTTATTATGTTAAAATTAAAAATTGTTCTTGTATGAATATAAAAAATTAATGGGTTAATTTAGAACGCAAGAAGACATGGGTTTGAAATTACTTTTCTTATTATTAATTTGGGTTTTCAAAAATGATAATGATAAGTTGGAACATTGTAATGATATTTTAAAATGGTATGTTCACTCAAATATAAGATTTAGTTTTTTTAACGTATCTTTGATTTGATATTTTTAAAATGTTTGTCTGATTTTACCAAAGGAGATTACATTGGTAGTTTAGGGAGGTGGCATGTTGTTGTGTGCATAATTTCCACTTTTGTGTGATTGGAATATAGTTTTTCTATTCCTCATCCCTTATTTATTCTTTTAATTTGTTTGAAATGTGTAAAATTGGTTACCTAGGTTGGAGGACATTGAAATGTTTGGTAGGCGAGATGGAAGGGACCCGTCGCGGTCTCCCTCATGGTAATTCCGCTACAAAATTACTAAACATCATGAAAAGTATTATTATTGATAGAATTGGGGTGACACTAACCCATCTGCTATATAGGCTTTTTCATCAGAAGGATTTTAGATGGTTTGATGATAATTTTTCTGAGGATCTTATGACTGAAAATTACCTAGATACATAGGTATTTACTAAGTTGGACACTTTTATTTACTCCCATCTACATTAGAACTATTTTAAAATTTTATTTTTCTATGTATTATTTTTCTTTTCTAAAATAATAATTTTTTTGTCTACTCCCCTCTATTTTATACCACTTGATGATATTATCTTAACAATAATGCTTCTAACGAGACTCATACTTTTTTCACATTCTCATTCTTATAAAAGGGTTATTGGAACCATTATCATTATTTAAAAAATGGTTTTCGAAATAAAAGTGGAAAATGGTCTCTTTGAAAAATTAGAGTGGTATATATATTGAATATAAATAGAAATCCAAAATTTTAATATATTTATATATCCAAAGTAGCTTAAAATGTTATTATCTTTATAGTTAATAAATAAGGAATGATTTTTCTTTTTTTCGTACATAATGGGAATTATTATTCCCATGACTTTATCTATGTAATTCTTTAGTTTTAGGTTTATAGTATTTCTTTGGACCACATATTGAGTGCTGATTTATCTATGGTAAATTTTAAACTTATTAATATCACCTAGTGTTCCTATTACTATATTGTAGTTGGACCTTCCTTTAATTTCAAATAATTTCAGTCAAGTTTCCCTTTATATTTTTCCTTTAGGTCACTTAGGAATTTTAATACTTTTTATAGATAGTGGTTAGCTATCACTACTAGTGGGTAATGAAAATCCAATTTAGTGGATTATTTTCCTCCAATAAGAGAGAGATCATAGGTTTAGTGAGGATTTGGGAAGTTATTGTTCTTTACTACCTCTCATGTTTTTAAATTATGTTATATTTTATTCATTTTTCTCTAACATATACATTTGATGTATGAATGGGTTATGAGAAAATTGTATTTTATTTATTATGAATCATTTCAAAAATATTCATTATAAAGTATCATTCCAAGGTGATTCTTCCATGATTACTAGGAAATTGTGGCATCCCATGGGGATTGGTAAGACCCTTTGGGAATTTTATTGTGATGGACAGGGAATCTGATAGTGGGATAGCTCTTGTTGTTCCATGAAAAGTAGTGTTAATGAACTGGGTTCATAATTGTACCTATGTTTCTAAATATTACCTTGTTATTTTGGGTGTCAGCTAGGTGCATTCTGGAACATCAAGTCTTTGGTACATGGTCATTGGTTTTCACATGAAAAGCACCACTCCTGAAAAAACCTGAGTTACTAGGGGATGTTGACATTTTTATTTTTATCTTTAATTTTAAGGATGAAATAGGATTTTATATAGTGATCTATAGTGAACTCACAATGATTGGAAACCCATTGATTGTCCATATACATAGTCCAATATTTTTCCAAATTATGGTTGTGTAGTTGACACATGGTCCACCAAGACATGAAATCTTTACATGCATGCTCAATATTAAATTCTTGATTGGATTCATATTTTATGTTATTAGAATATTGATTTTGAATGAATTTTTATACAGGGTTTCAAGTAATATATCATGATATTATAAATGGATATGTGTGTTTAAAAATGGTCTCAAGTGGTTAAATTTTGTTTTAAATTTATTAAATGGTAATTTTCATGTGTAAATGTTATAAAATTTTATTTTTGTGGTCTATATAACAAAAATTCCATTTTATAGTTATGAATATTCAATTTTAATAATTGGTTATTTAAAATATATTCTTTAGTATATTTCAGGGTTCTAGAAAATCGTTTAAGTAGAGAATTTCAATATTTTAATTAAGGCGTTGATTTTATTTTTCTCATTTGGTATTTATGAATTTAAAATAATTAAATTTTTTTAAATTTATGTGTATAAAATGAATTAAAAACATATGGCCATATTTTTTAAATTGGTAAAAAAATATTTCATTGTATACTTTTCAAAAAGATTATTGACATTTCAATTAAAATATTGTTATATTTAATGGGAATTGAGCAAATTTTTTAATGTTTTTTAATTTTACTGAGATTTTATTTTAGATTTATTCTATATTTTATATTGGGAGAATTTTATTTAAAATTGGAATAATGAATAAATTAATTCACGTTTTTTTACTTGAGAATACCCCTATAAATATCCATAAAAGGTGTATGGTCAATATCTAGATGTCTTATTCTGCGTCTAGGTGAATATCAATTTCAGAAATCAAGGAAAGTCTTATTTTTGTTGTTCGATATTTTCATGTTTGAGGCATTTTGAATATTTGAAAAAAATTGAAAAAAATATTTCATTAGGTATTCCCCATTAACAACACATTGGGGTGTATATATTTTTTTAGTGGTAACATGTTTGGATGTGTTGTATGCTTTAATTATGGTATTATTTCTTTGAATAAAATGACATAGGTTAGTGGTTGGCATGATTAGGGAAGGTACATTATTTTTCGAATCTTGGGGGTTTATTAAGGGGAAGATTTTTTAGAGTTGGTCCCATGTTTTCCTTTATTAACATGATAATGCAACCCTTATGGAAAATGTTGAGGTGTGTTTATTTGTGGAATTATTTTTTTGGGAAATTATTAGTTGTATCCTATTTTACTACTCTATTTAGTTAGTCACAATTTATACCTAAATAGTCTAGGTGGTGGAATATATTTATTTATTTGTTTTATGACACCAATTTCCGATTTGGATGAATTCCATTGTTTTCCTTCACTTTGGGATTTTTTTCTAGTGGAAGTATATTTTTGGGAATTTTTAAAATTTTATACTTTAATTTGGATATTTCCATCTTCCAATGAATCTTTTTTTGTTTTTATATATTTTTTAGTACTAATGTGTTTTTCCATGCATTGTATATTAATGTTTTACTAGATTCCAAATATATTGGGGAGGACACCATCAAAGGAGCTTGTGTCAAACCTAGTATTCAAAGATACATGATTTCCTAATCAATTATTCCAACCCCAAGAGACTATGATAATAGTGTTTTATTTTTTTTATGAACGTGGGGAATTTGTCATATTTTAATGGAGATCCAAAATATACCATGATGATTTTCTTTGGGGATTTCTATTTTAGGGGTCTTGGTGTACCTTGTTTTGATGATGTGTTTAGATATATAACTCTGTTATATTGATTATTTTTTTTGATGGTTAGTGTTTTTGGGACTCACAATTTGTTTCCTCGGATATTGGTTTGGAATTTAAAGTTTTTCTCTAATCCCTTTAAGGATTTAAATGTTTTGGATTTTGAAAATAATGTAATCATAATTTATTTGAATTAATGATTTGATTCTTACCATGTATAGTAGTTTTCTGTTGCCTTCTATCCGGATAAAAAAATATATTTAGACCATTATGGGGTGTAATGTGTCTTTATCAAATAATTTTAACACAATAACCATGAATTAATAATAATTTATAATTATATATTTATATATAGTAAGGTTTTTTTGGCCGAATTGTTTTTAATATTTAATAATTTGGTATCTTCAATAGAGGCACACCATTAGTAGAAACTTTGAAAAACAAAATGTGGGTGAATATTTGATATTTTAGATCTCACCATAAATTCCCCCCCATTGTTTCCAAATTCATGAACCCTAACCATCAATGTCAGTCCAAGCCATCCTATTCAGCATGGATGGTTGAAACACAATTCTGGCCAATTGTAAGTCCAAAACATTTACAATATATAGGTGTTTAATTTTTCAAAAACAAGAAATTTCCATTTTAAAATTTAGATTCCTAAAAGGCTATCATCCCCATCTAGTATTCATGCCACACAGTAGTCCCCCCACTCTCTGTTAGTCGCACACATCCTCCACCAATCCCTTTCTAATTTTAGGTGATTTTCCTTACAAATTTGGTGTGATCAATTTTGGAGAGTCTTTTTCCCCTTTGTCCCCCTATATATTAGTTATTCCCCATTACCTCACTATGGAGTGAGTTTGGATGTACCATTGGGTATCATAAAGGAATTATTTTTATGGTTATATTCTTGCTATGTTTTCATTTGATTTTGGGTGATTCTTTATACTCGATTCATATGCGAATGAGTCTCACACATCAAATGATGAATGTTTTCCAATTAAAATGGGAAGTGTTTCATCACATTGTCATTATTAATCAGTATTTATTTATTATTTTTCAGAAATGTTTGCATGCTCATATTTTTATAGTGTGTGTTGGACCTCATTGTGGTACAATTGGGCTAATATTAGTTTTGGTGACCCTATTTGAGGTAGGTTACCAAATGTATATTAATTTAAATAGAAACAAACTTCTAATTGTTTGTTTTATTTGGAGATTTCATTATATTATGATCTAAATCTATTATTTAATATAGTTATGATGATTATAAATCGCCTCTTCATGTTTACTATATTTTATTAATCATTTCCCATGAGTTTTTTCCCCTTAACCATGTTTGTAAAATCCGTTTGGAATGGTTGACAACGCTATGTTATTGTTTTATCTCACTAAATATTGTATTGATGAAATATAGAGATATTGACAAATATTTTTCCTTCAATACTGGTTTTTTATAGAGACCTAATGGTACATTTTAATTCCAAATATCACCAAATGGTTTTTGAAGCATTCATTACTCATAATAAATTCCTCATAAACGTATACACACATAATATTTATGGTTGAATTTGGAACGGGGGAATATATGGATTGGAAATAATATTTCAAAGGATAGTGGTTACTTTTCTAAATAGCCAATGCATGACTGGTACATTCTAAATCATTTTAAAAAATATGATATTTACTACAACGAAAACCCATGTTTTTTTAATTGCAATGGAACATATATTTGATATGTAGGTTATGTTGTAATGAATTTATGAAAATAAAATCAAATTGGTAGGGCATGTAGGTGGGGTGTTATTGTTTTCTTTATTTTTTTTATTGTGTTATTGAAACTAGTTATTTCAAATAAATCATCCATATGTATTCTTTTTATAGTCACAACACCTAGATATAATTGATAAATAGGTGGGATGGATAGGAATATAATTCTATGAGTGATTGAAGGGGCTTGGTCCAATATCCATGGGAGGATTTACAATGTAACTATAAGAAATGAATAATTCCCATAATCCATTAGGTGATCTAACCACTTCCCAATTCCTCGTTCATAATAATGATTTTATATGGTTTGATCATCGAGTGTGTGAGGACCCATGGACCCCCTTACTTATAGATATAGAGGTTTCCCATGGAAATTTCTACTATTTACTCTAATTTATTCATGGAAATATTATAAAATTATGTTCTCATTGTCTCATTTTATAATCTAAATTTATAAAAATCATGTTCAAGTTCCCTCTTTTTTTTATGATAAGAATATGTAATTTACTGTTGTGTTTTCACTAAGGCTCCCAAATTTTTAGAACATTATTTCAGAGAAAATATTCTTAGAAAATCTATCATTCATTAGAAGTATGATTCAAAAATAAATTTATAAAATGGATTTATTAATGTATAGGTCTGTTACATGTTTAGAATTGAAATGTAAAAGTTTATTTTGGATAAATTTTTACCTTTAATATACTTTGAAATGGTTTTCACTCAAAAGATAAGGAATATGGAATGTATTTTTGTTTCCCTACTGGGAATAATTATGTCCATGCTTATATATCTATCATTTCCAATTGTAGGTTCCTAGTACTCCTTCAGACCAATCTATGAGGGTTGATTTATCTTGGAAAATAATTATTTAATTTCATTCAGCTGATGTGTATAAAATGTTATTTTAGTATGACCTTCCATTATTTTCCATGAATTTACGAAAGGATTCCAATTACATTTTTTCCATTAAACCAATTTTCCCTTGTACATATTTCAATGTATGAAGGGAAGTTATTGCTACTAGTGGGTGATGGAAATCCATTTGAGGGGAATCTTTTTTATAGGAGAGGGATATCAAAGCTTAAGGGACGATCTTGATTTTCACAATAGTTTTCTATTATTCTTGGTTAGATATGAGGCTTCTATTTATTTATTTTTCTCTAGAATTACTTATTGATATACAATTCAGCAATGTTGAAAATTAATTTGAATTATGAAATAATTGTTCATAATTATGTTTTAGGAGTAATCATCAACAAGTGGCACTTCCTTGATTCCAAGGAACATTTTCCAGCCTATTGGGACTAGGAACACCATTGAAGCCTTATTTTAGTCTAGATAGAGTGTGTAAAAGAGGTATGATGAAATTTTATTTATGATATTATCGATGAGTCATATCATTGAAAACTTTTATAAATAAAAAATTGAATTTTTTCAATTTATCTATGGTGTAATCATGAATAAAACCCCCTAATTATTTCCCAAAAGGGGATAAAATTTCATAACTTATTGGGAACATTTTTATATACCTTTATCCTTTAATTTAGTGAAAAAATATAACTCAATGTTCAATGGAATTAATTTCATTATAAATGAAATTATAAGCATGTTAATCTTTCATACACTTCCTTGAATATCTCACATACTGATACATAAATGTGTACTAACTCGTTGAAATTTTTCTAGTATTAGGTTCTTCCATTAAGTAAAAAGTATTTTTTTTATAATCATGTGTGATTATTGGAAATTTTGAAATGTATTACTACTTTTTTAAATTTAATTCAATTTGGGTATCCAAAATCAATGTGAGAACTCTGATGATATGTAATCGAAAAAATTTAGTCAGTAATACTAACAAAAAACACTACTAAACTCATTTGTACATTATCTCCCAAAAAATATGAAATCCACTTTTATATTAGTGTATATAAAAGAGGTTAAAAACTATATTGTCAACTCCAAATATTAATCATTATTGATATTAAATATATGCTATAATTGAAAAGGCTTGATATAATAAAAATTTATTTCATCAATAACAATCATTGAAAGAATGTAAAACTCAATATTCATATTATAGACCATTTTAATGGATATAACCTTTTTAAGTATCTTTTTAATTGATATTATCCTGAACCTTAATTAGGGTTGATGTGTTTCAAGGTATTATCTTATTTGGACAAGGAGTATACTAGGTTAGGAAATAATTTTTTGGGGTTGTGATTTAGTAACATGTGGATGGGGTTATAATGTATGGGTTTATATTAAATACAGTTTAACTGTGACTTATATGTAGATGAACCAAGTCAAAGTCTATATTATGGGAATTGTAGGACTAGTAAATTAAGGCATCGATTTAGTGATTTAACATGGGAAAATAATGTGGTTAATCTAATTACGATAGTTCAAAATTAGAAACATAATGATTTATTATATGGTAAGTAATTTGAATATATCTGGATCTCAAGACGATGAAGGGGGAAGAAATTAATTATGATGGTTCAAAATCATAAAATAGTTCTTCTATATGTATTTTTAATGTGGTTTAACACAATATAGAATAATTGTTTCATTCATATTAGAATCTAATAGGATAGTAAGTCAATTATTTTGATTTCCCCCTATATTATTTTTTTGTAACAGTTTTTAAATATTTATATTTTTATGAGGACATTTTAAAAACTGCAAAAAGTTATTTATTATATTTGGGAATAAAATAGAAAATTTATTTTTAGAAGGGTTTTTACTACAAAATATTTTGGTGTATGTCTTTCCCAAAAAAATAATATAATTCCACAAACCCATTAATATATATATCCCCTTTGTAATATTTAATTAAATCCTCTATAAAGAATTAATGTTTTGGTTTTTGGAATTGATTTCATTAAACTGGTATAATAATGAAACCTTATCCATTAAGACATAGTTTGTTGATGTGATTTTTTATTTTAAACATGATTTTAGCCATAGATAGTGAATTATGGAGTTTTCAGAAAATGTTCTTTCCATTCGATGTGGCCTAATCATCACACCATTTCTATTTGTTCTTATGTTTTACTCATTGTTTAACTTTCAAAAACTTATACATCATCTTAATTTCGTAGAAAGGAATTCATTGATAACAGTTATTCTAAATCATGGTAGAATTTAAAATTTTAGAGGAATAATTTACTAAAGATCAATTTATTTCCTTTACACTATTTTATTTAGTTACTCTAATAAATTACATTTTTTCTAAGAGAATAGATTTTACCTTATAATTGAAAATGTAACTACAAATATCCTTACTTTTTAAGAGATATATAGGGCTCTAGAAGATACATTGATGCCTTCTATTAAGATTCACTCAAATTTTAAAACCTTATATATAAGTCCTGAAAATATTTTCATAAATAAAAATACTATAAAAATAAATTTTCATTAAGTGGTACCTATGTTTTATACTAGATTTTTATTTATAATAATATAATATCATGATTTATATTATTGTATTAATTTGAGTTTCAATGAGAGAATTAATCCAATATATGAGTGTTTAATCTAATTATTTATGAGTTATTCCAAAACATTGATTGACGTTTCATTAGTAATTGGTATCTAAACTACTTTCTACATATAGAATCATACCTCTATAAAGGGGCCTAAATTTTTAAGCATGTTCACACATATGTAAAAATATCGACACGAGTTGAAATGAAATATCATATATCCCAATTATAGATCCTTCATTTTTGATTTTTTTCATTATACTACATATTTATAATTCATAAATATATGATGGAATTATTATTAGAATACCTTTCTCTCCCATTTGTAATATTAAATTCATAACAAATATACCCTCTTCATAATTTAAAACCCCCACTGACTGAAAATATTCATGGGCTAACTAAAAATGACAGTGTGATACATTCCCTTAAAAAATAAAAAAATAGGAATTAAATGTGGTCGTTTCTGGGCTATCGAGACCCTCACTTAACATACATTAACATTACATAATTTTTTGCAGAATACAAAATACATTAAACAAAAATACACTAAAATAAACTATTAGTTTAATATTTTTGGAAACAGAGAAACATAAACATGGGTACATGTGAGATACATTTTATCCCTCTAGGTTAGTCATGAATAGAACACAAATTACTAAAATCAAACATTATACATATCTTCATATCATTGGTAATGGAAACATCAAAATGGGTGAGATCATATGCATAGTAAGGGTAAACAACGAAAACATGTTAGTATAAACAAGAGCACACTAATATGAGAATGTGATCATAACATTATAATATCTAACCCTACATATCAAAGATCATAAACATGAATCAAGTTATATAAAAAATGGATGTTCATATGACTGAAATTATAATGGAATCATTTGAATAAGACATTAATGAATAACATAGGAATACGGCATCGAATTTTGGTAGACACATATACCAATAAAATGATTTGTATAGTAGTCAAAGAATTACTTTCAATCCCATCATAGTGGAAATTTTTCACTCTCAATACCATATTTGTAGTCAAGGTTCACTCCCTAGACAATCATAGATGAAATAGTTCTATAATAAACTATGTTTTCTCCCTACTCTAGTCATGTATATTTAATTATATATGAATCTTTACCTAATACATTGGAAGGATATATAGGTCACACAGATATCGTAATGAAATCATATATGTGTGTTCTAAAAAATCATAAGAATTCAACATATCACAAACTAATATTTGAAATTAAATTTATAAAATTGTAATAATATCATAACCTATGAGAAGTAGATAGGTTTCATAATCATTTAATCACATCATAACCCATGAAAAGAAGCAGGCTTCATAAGAATACAACTTGTATAAGAGTCCTGGGCTTCATTAACACCATTTCATCAAAACATAAACCATTATGAGAAATAATATAAACATTGCCTTTGGCTAAATTATACATGAATATATTAGTAACTGCGCTGTATATTTTCCAAGATGGGAAATAATTTTTAATGTTCTTCTAAAATCATTTCATGATAAAAATATCATTTCTTCTTTGAAAAAAAAATTCTGAAACATAAATCATTCTTGAAAAACTATTTCTTTCAAAAATGATTTGAAAATATATAAATGAACTTTTAAAACTATAATCATTTTGAAAAACATGTTTCCAGGGAAATGTTCCTATGTTATCATTTTAAAAACATTGTTACATTTATTTTGAAAACATTATTATTTTTGAACAAAACTTTATTCGAATGAAGAAAATAATATGGTAAACATTTCCTAAAATTTTTTCTATATTATATTAAGTACATAATAGTTTAATATGGTACTAATACATGAATATGTATTGAATAAATAAATTGAAAAAAATTCATGATATTTCATGAGATATAGATCAAAATATTTCATTAATAGAAGCATAATTATAAACAATTCTGTTAAAGGATGAGATTGTTGCAATATACTCTTACATCATTGGTAAGATTTAGTAAAAACCCCATGTATGAAAATGAAAATACTTTGATCATAAAAATTAATTATAGGTGGATATTAATGATATAACATGTGAAATGATATTGTATCAACCATGGAAATGAATATAGTTTCACAATAAAACATGGGTATCAAAGATGGAAAATTAAGAAAAAATACCTTTCAGATATGAAAATTTTTAAACCGTAAAACCCAATGAAAAATATATCCTAAAATGGGAATGAAAATATACATAATCTTATAGATAATAAAAATATAAAAAATAAATCTCCATTATACACCCCACACAAAAGAAATGATTGGTGAATATTTCATAAATATAACATAAATAAATGTTAGACTAGAAATCCTATTAACCTTTTACATGAATCATATCATATTCACAAAAAACTATAATAAATATTTGTATATTATAAGTATATAATAGAACAATTTTAAATTATATAATAACATATGTTATTACTTACGAGTCTATATCACACATTTTTAAAAATACCATTTTAAAGTTATGTTTTGGTTAAAAACCACATTTTTCCATTGTGTTTTGAATTGTTATATTTCTGTTCAGCATAAATATATAATTATATATATGATTTAATTCATGATATAAATTTCATATATTTTCATTAATTATGTATTTATAATAATATATATAATACATAAATAGAAAATAAAATGCATCATTAACGGAGATGGTAGTCTGTACGTATACATGAATGTTGTTTCAATATTCTTAACATATTGAAGGAAATAAAGTAAATTATAAAGATATTATAATTAATTTAGTATTAATAGGTCATATATAACATATAGGTTCACTAATACCATCCTTAATACATTCAATGTAATGTGTGAATGAATCACATCGCTTTGAGAAGGCGGTATTTCACATATCCACCAAAAATGATATCATATTTCAAAAAAACGATATCATTAAGGTTTGTGTTATATAATTATTTAATAATAAATAAAAAATAATACTATATATATATATTATAAAAAATAAATCTTATCATTATTTCTATTCTTAAAAAGAGGAAATGTAAGAAAAAGCGACATAAGTTCACGAGATGGTAGACTATCGTACATGAGAACGATGATTGCATATCCCATATGATGGAAATGTGTGTGAGATTAAGAATAAATATTAACATAACAAATATAATTATTTGTATTATCTATATATTATTATATAATAATTTATTAATGTTAATTTAGGCGGTGGAGAGAAAACTAAAACATAAGATCTCGTGGAAGGATGTTACTTCTTCTCTGGGTAACTCCATTAGGTTTGCACCCAAGGGGTTATTTGGTTATATTATGGCACAAATAGATGATTATTGGATGACATAAGATATGATGTAAATATATTTTAATTGTTTATAGTTAAGGAAAGTGTTGTGAGAGGTGTAAATTAGTGATGGGTGAGTGCCCTTTTAATATTGGAACATGAGTGGAATTTGAGTAAATATAAAAATGGAAACACTATTGAGAGGTAACCGTAACATCATGTGAATCCAAAATTTTTCCATTTTATAGAAAATGTTAGTATTAGAAGATATTGGGCCATAAAATATATTTTTTAATTGATTGTTGATTATTTTTCAATTAAAATAATGTTTATCTATTAATTATTCATTATTTTACCTTAATCGATGTAATTAATTTTAATTACATTCACTAAAATTTTTGGTAAAAACGAAGATGAACTTATTTAAAATTATAAATTATAATGATTAAAAATATAGAATACATTTTTCAAAATTTTAAACTTAGATGTGGTATAAACTAATTTAAAAGTAGTCGCATATATGTAGCGAGGTAACAATTTTGTAAACTAACATGTTTAAAAGAATAAAATTTTTTATAGGAAATTAAAATTTGAAATTTGTTAAAATGATAAGAAATTTAGAATAATTTTGGGAAAATGTATAAAATTACACTTTAAAACAAAAATAATAAAGAATTTACTAATAAATATAATTTAGATGAAAATTAAATTTTGAATTATAAATTGGTATTTTTCATTCTTCATCCAGAAATGATATTTTCTATAAAAATCTAAAAAAATAACCCAAATATAATTTTGGCATTATGAATTCAAAATGGAATTGATTTTATCAAATTCAATTTTAAAAAGAGACTTAAATTAATTTCATTATTTTTCATTGAAGGACATAAAAATAAGATCATCTTAGAAAACAAATGTTTCAAACATATAATGACTTCACTGAAAATTATATATTTTAATATTAATATTTATAAAATAATTATATACACTATTTTAAAATTAGTTTTTAATATTCATATTATTTTTTTTAAATAATATGTTATAACTATCTTGTTTAAATAGATATAATAATAATATTTTAATTCATAGAAACATATGGTTGCATGTAAATCATGCCATGTAGGGGATGCATGTAACACAATATTATCTTGGTGAGGCATATAATTAAATATTAACTTATTTTAGAGTGAAACTAAATACATAAAAAAATTTAATTAAAAAATCTAAAAAACTCTAGCTTCCACATTCTATCCCCTTAAAATAAATTTCTACCATGAAATTCGTTATTATGATACAAAAATGATAATACTTATTCCCCATCATATCATCGCATTCCAACATTGTTTCATTTAAAATGGGATTTCTATACAAATATATTATTAGGTGATTTGTCTTGTTTGTTATAAAAACCTTTATATGATCTATAATTTCATTTGGATATTCCTTGTATGGAAGATCTTGTTCTAGCTATATGACCTCCCAATACAATATATGTGAAGGGACATGTATTTAATTCAAAAAGATATATACATGAAACACATCCTAGGCATTATAGAGATTTTGAGGATATTCAAAGTAATGGGGCATCATCCTAATACAATAAATAATTCCAAAGAAACCGAAATAAATAGGGATTGGTCATGCATTCTTCTCAAATATCATAACCTACATCTAGGGATATATTTATAGAAACACATTATCTCTAATATCAAATTATGGATAACTTTTATGGTTTTCATCATAAATATTTTTGCTGAATTTGATCTTCCATGATATGTTAATGAATGGTTCTATGCTTCTTGGCCATTTAATTATCAATCGTAGGTCCCAATATCATTCTTTATCCAATACCATCATAACACATTAGAGTTATATATTTCTTCGAATACAGGGATTTATAATAATCCATGTAAATTATTGAGTGGAGATATTGTTGTATGAAAACTAAACTGGAGGATGTTTTGCATCACAACTACCTTTGGAATCCAATTAAAAAGATCTCAACATATCCTATAGGGTTTGATTTGTTTTTTAGACTGATCATCCATCTACGGATGATAAGCAGTGATGAAAAAAATTATATATCAACCCATTAGATAAAAATTCTCCACAACATTAAGGTAATCATTTGATCCCAATCTAACACAATATTATGTGTTACTCCATAAAACCTTACCACTTACTTAATATATATCATTGAAATATAATATGGAGATAATTATTTTCCAATATCAAAGAATATTGATGACATAGTAAGGTGATCTATAACCACCCTTATAAAATTAGACCCATTATTGGTTTTATTGATCCTGTGGAAAAAATTCATGGTGATGTTATCCAATTTTAATGCAACATCACCATACACTCTGGTTTTTAAGCCTTAAAATGTTTCCATAAAATGAATAGAGATAAAAAATTTATGGTATCCTTCTTCATTTAATCCCACCATAAGTATTCTTTCAAGTATATCTAGATATTCATAATTCTTGGTTGAATAGATAATTATGAACTATGAGTTCCTCTAATAGATCCTTCTTCAAATATAGTATCTATGAAACACATATATAGTTGTTTTACCTTAACATTCCCTCATGATCAAGGTTAGTCTCCGGAACATTTCTAACCATCTTAATCATTCCTATATCTTCCTTTTACATGTCTTTAATATTTACTTTTATAGAGGGTTAGGAATTCAATTGAGAAAGGAATTTTTTTCCACATCCATGGTTATTTATAGACACATCCTCTTGAAATTCAAAAATATTGGATCTTTGGAAACCCTCATCATGAATAAGATATCAGGATCCCTTCGAATCATTAATTGGTCACCTTATTCACATTCCTAGGGTGGTAATGTATTGAGAAGTAATAAAATGTTATCACCTCTAACCATATTCTCTAGTGAATTTTAAACACATTATTTTTTAATATATATTTCACAATTTTATGACAGGTATACATAACAAATTTCCCTATAAATATAATTCTTTCATATATTTAATTTAAAAAATACCAAAGTTAACTCGAAATGACGAGTTGCATAATTTTACTCATGAATATTCAATTTTCATGACGCAATGTCTATATCCCTATTTTTTATGAATACGAAAACATCCCAATACCTTTATTGAGGAATCACTATAGATTAAAAGCACATATTTACTATAGTGTATTGTAACCACAGTTGTGCTGAATAACCTTCTCTTTAGATCATTGAAATTTTCCTCACATTAATCTGGATAAACAAACTTTGAACCCTTTCAAGTTAACTTGGTAAAAGATTATATACTCATGATATATTATGCACAAACCATTGAAAATATCTAGATAAACTAATAGAATTATAGATCTGTATTTCTGTGGTCAGTTTTGGAAAACATTTAATAGCCTCTCTCTTTTATAGATCTACGATTACACACTTCCTTGAGATTATAGGAAAAAATGAATCTTTTTAGGCCATAATTCAAACCTTAAGAATTTTTCATATATTTTCTCAATCATAAGTTACTTTAGTAGAAATCATACACATTGTTGAATATCTTTTGTGAACATTTAATAAATAAGAATTTTACCTTCAAAAACATCCACAAAAGGATTGAGTGAATCTCTAAAGACTCTATTAATAAAATCCATGAAGATAGTAATGTAATTCATATGACCAAATGCAATAATGGAATATTCATAGTTCTAAAACCTTATAAATAATGTCATATTTGTTATATATCTCAATATTTTCCTACAATTGATGATATCCAGAATGACGGTGAATCTTGGACAAGAATTGAGGTATGTGGATTTGATCAAACAAGACATCAATACAGGGAAGAGGATAATTTCTCGTGATAATGATCTTATTAAAATATAGACAATCTATCAAGAGTCATATTGATACATATTTCATTTTCACAAAAACAACTAGTTCATCCCTAGGTGAAACACATGGCCAAATGAGTACCTTATCTAGGTTTTATTTGAGTTTCTTCTTCAATTACATCTAATCAATTGGTTCCATTCTATAAAAAGTCTTTAATATTGGTGCGTAACTATGTATTAGTTCAATTGAGAACTCAAATTCATGTTTTGGTGGAAGGATAAGAAAGTATTCCAGATAGATATCCAATAATTCAATAACAATAGTCATATAATTGAGGTAAATTTTCTCCCCATACATTTTAGTTAAAAACACCTTTCTAGATGGGAATTAAGACCCAGATATAAGATTTAATCTCTATAGGATGTTCATAAAAATCATTACATAGATTTAAAATAATAGGTTGGTTTGAAATAAAAAACATAACATCCCTTCCGCAAAAATGGTTGTGGGATTTATGTAGCGAATTCTAATCCATTGCAAAGTTGACATCAAATTCCTACAAATGATGAATGATGCGATTTTCTGGAAGGATGATTTTCAGGATGCAGATTCCCTTAAATGTAAACTGGAGTCAAATCATTGACATGAGATGAAATCATCATACCTAAGGTTGTTTCACTAATAATTTCATATATAATTATTTTTTTATAATATTAATACCCATAAGAAATTATTTTGGTATGAAAGAGCGGGTATATCCAAAATAAAATAATTTATTTTTAGTTCTATATAGGATGGTATGTATACCTATCATGAAGTAATTATCGCACCCCTAGTCAAAAATAGAAATAACATGAGATTTCACCTTTTCCATCAACATAATAGGTCTCTGACATCGCTCATCATCATTAACCATATAGTTTTGGAAATAGTTAGCATAATGCACATTCTCCTTACACATATATTATAGAAGTAGTGGAGTTTCATTATATGCTACTTTCTCTCCATTTATATTTTTAGCTAACTTATTCCCATCATAAAGGAAATAAAATGTCTGATGACCTTCCCTTCCTCAATCAAAACATTTATCAAACCCCTTAAGACAATTTCATCCATCCTTCTTTCCACCCATCAAGCATAAAGGAAAGCTCATCTTCTTTTATCCGTGGCTTATAGTTTATTATTGAATATTCATCTTCATTTAATTAACAAAACCAGGATATTTATTGTAACACCCCATGCTTCCATGGTAGGTTTCCCTTCGAATAATGCGATAGTGTGTGTTGTACCCAACCTCGGGTTCTAACACACACCACAACTAATTAAACTAGCCGTTGTGAATAGTAATACCTACTTTTTGAAATCATATATATTTTATATTTCAAAATGGACTTCATTTTTGGATTCGGAATATTGAAATTAGCCTAGGGTGAAATTTTGGTACTTTTCGGATAACTTTTATATTTTGATGAATAGTGAAAATTACTAAATTTTAATTAAAAACAACTTTTTTAATCAAAATAATTAATATTGATAAATTATGAATTTGAGTGGTTTAAAAGTATATTTAGAATATATTTTTACCATTTAATTTAATGTTTGTCATTGGACATAATTTCACAATTAAATCAGACATAAACAAGTGTCAATCTTTTGATACTTATTATCTCTTAAAAACACGCTTTTTATTTTAACAACGGGAATTAATTTTAAATTAATTTCTGCCACTTCTGTGTTTTGAATTTGGAAAAATGGATTACATATTTGGAATCAGGATGTCCAAATTATGTAAATAGGTAACTTTTATTTTTACACATTTTGAATAATTACTGCGGTAACTATTTTATTTACCATGGTTAAAGGGTAAATCCGGTAAATAAGGGTTAAAAAATAATATTATAATAATATAAAATTACCCTAAAACGTGTCCTAACCTTATTGGTGGACAGATACCCGACCATGGGCATCTTTGGGTCGATTTGGGGACCCCATAGAGCCACTTGTATGTGGTAGGGACACATTATATTAATAAAGTTAAAATAAAAATAAAAATGGCATAAGCTTACATTCTTTAGAATAAAAATTTTTACATAGCGTTATACATGTTGTATTTTCGATTATAAATATTCATTAGAAATCTAAAAATATTTCCTACATAATGATATTTTATTTATAATTTTTAGACATCAAATAAGTTAAATTATTAATGACACAATAATGATTCAATGTTTACCTCCTTAATAAATCATTTTAATAAATAAGATTATAATGATTAAAATATTATCTAAAACCTGTCCAATTCTTATCGGATGATTTTATTTAGAATACGAGTCATCTTATCTTTGACCTAAATGATTTTTGGACCATTATAAACCGAATATAATTATATTATAAAGTAATACTTTCACTCTTTCCTAAAGAGCCCCTCCTCTCCCTTATAAAAGGAGACCACTTCTACTCATTCCTCACACCTCTCAAGCCACTTGGATCGTCCAAACCCTTCCCAAATAAGCTCCCCACATACCTCTCCTCCTCCTTGAAGCTTCCCCTTAGGCAAAAAATCATTTCAAGAAGTCCTTTGGTTCCAACCAAAGTGAGTTACCTAAATTAAAGGTAACGATTTCTCTTAAATTATTTTCAATTATTTTGCTTCTCCAACCCCCAAACTGTTTTTATTTCCTTTCTTTTGTAACAACACCAGTATCCACAATATACTAGGATGTTGTTATAAGACGGATTCAAACTACACATACACACAACTCCATCTAATGGATGATGAACATACTGTTTCTGTGGATGGCAAACTAACGCCTCACGAAACGATGATTGTTCAAATACATCTTACCGCCTCTCATGGTGGCCATTATGATGGAACTGTAATTAAATATGATATTAATGATATATATTTTATATATAAGCTTATGTAATTCCATTTTATTTCATATCATTATTCGTTTCATGTTGTATATACATACGATAATTTCATTTGAGGAAGTGCGGACTACTGCCCCCTTAAAATGATATGACTCGTTCATACCACACATGGAACGTATAAAGGATGGTGTTAATGAACTTAAGTAACATATATAAAATATTATATTATACTGGAATAGTAATATACCTATGTATCATTTGGATTCGATTCTTTTAAAATAAAAATTAAATGGAAGTAGCGTTCGTGCGTACGTACGGACTACCGTCTCCACGAACGCGATGAGATTCATTCTCCATCGTACCCATTAAAGTCTTATTCTCATTTTAGGGTTAAAAATAATGTTAATATCATTCTGATTATGAATAAGATATAATCTATCCATTACAAACATGTCTTACGTAACCAAACATTTAAGAAGAACGAATCGATTATCACCCGAAACGACGATAATACTAAGATATTATTAATAAAGCAATGTTAAAAGATCATATATGATATCATATTAATGTATATGATTATTGTATAATTTAATAACAATTATTTCACCATTATACAGGAGGTTAACCTACCCCAACAAAGGACAAGTACAAGGTAAGGGTTTATTTCGCAATCTCTTCATTATCCGAGGTTGTTTATACATAATTATCTACTGGGACCTCGTTATCATCCACGTCCATGTTTCTTAAAAATGTATTTCAAAACATTTTTAATATTTAAAAGAATATGGGTTAATGTCATTTATACCCTTGTTTGACTTTTTATAAGAGGTTTATAAGGGAATCTTTCCGTCGTTTTCCAAACAAGGTGCTTTTTAACCTTTTCGACAGAATTAAGATAAGAATGTCTTTTAACTTATGCGGCGGGTGCGGTTATTTTCCACCATTATAAAATCGTCAAATCTTCCCTTACAAGATTATAAAAATATTTTCAAGAAAATGTTTTATTTTATATGGCTCTTAAATGATTTCAAAAATAGAAAGATATTTTTCTCTAAAAAGTGTTTTGATTTCATCTATGTCAACATCCTTTGACGGATTTTACGCATATTTGAAGTTGATTTATTATGATACAAAACTTCTATATTGTATTGAAGGTTTTGTGATATGTTTGACTGTGGATGGGCTATTTTTATACCATTCATAATTTATGGTGAAATTATTGACATTTCATTTGCTAGTTTTAATACGAATGTTTATGTTATGTTTAAACCTTTTCATATGGTAATGCATTGGACTTAATATGTGACGGGTGGAGCCCGCTATAGCTCCTCGATGCATCGGTAGGTCTCATGAGACAAACTAGTGTCTTGGAACAAGGCCTTGGCAAAATCTTATTTGTAGTCTTGGCACGAGGCCTTGGCTATGTGGTTATGATAGTCTGGCATTATGCATTCCAACATTATGAAACTGGTTATTGATATTGCATGTGATTATTCGATTAGTAGAATATCCATGTGAACAAGTAAATGGCATTATTTCATTTTACTTTTTCCATACTATGTTTAAGTTCAAGTTTAAAAGGCTTTTGTTTTAGTAATTCATTGCCTTAAATGTTTATGCTTATTTTTGAATGTTCCGCTATATTGTTATCCTTACTGGGAATTTGAGCTCACCCCTTTTCTATGTTTTATTTTTCCCAGGAAGTGAAGAAGTAAATTATGAATGACCTGCAGGGATATTATGAGGGGATTATAGTGTGGACTGTGGAAACATTATGTTGTTGTAGTAGTTTTTCATTTTATGATGTAATGTAAAACTTATGAATATATCTAGTGTTTCCAAGGCTACTAAACCAATCGGTCTTTCAAGATTTGATCTTTCTTGTGATCATGCCAATGTTATGTAATAATGCACCGACTCTGGGTAACTGGGGTCGGGGCATTACAGTTGGTATCAGAGGAAGTTTAGTACAAACCTGGGAAGCTAGATTTAGATAAACTCTAATTAGAGCACGTAGACCTAAGATTAACTTTGAGGATTAGTATAGAAGAACTTCCTAGAATTTTGGTATTGTAGAGATTTTGTGAGTTTTCCGAGAAATACATCCCTGTCTGGATACGAGCAGGTAGAGGCGGCTCTGGAATAGATGTACCTAGAGGTAAAGCACGAAAACACCGCTTTGAGCTAGACTCGAACGGGAACTGGTGCACGACAATGGGCCTTGCTGCACTCTTGGTTACGACACTCCCGGGGGATATGCTTAGGATAACTCTCATTTTCTTTACAAATCATTATGAAGGATTTATGAGTATATACTTCCTCAAAGAAAACATTTTTATGATTATGGATTATATCCATAAATAGTTCAATTTATGTTAAGTGTTTTATAAGTATGGGATTATGTATTTTGATTCATAAACTGATCTAGTTTATGCCATTGTTTAGAAATGGAGCCTAGTGGAAGAAATGGAAACCATATCAATTCACGCACTCCATGTAGGGATTTCCCTCCTGCTCAAGATAATTATAGTGGGGCTGGTGATGCAACTGGTGCCGATCAGCTAATCACCATACTGGGACAACTTACTCAGGTTATGAATAATAACCTTACCCGTATGGAGCACCCTGATCCGCAGCGTGGAGGATCAATGTTAGATCGATTCATGAGGCAACAACCACCAACGTTCAATGGGAGTACAAATCCCTTAGTAGCTGAGCAATGGATAAATTCCCTAGAGAAAATATTTTAGGCTTTGGGGAGCAGTGAAAGGGAAAAAGTTATCATGGCAGTTTACCGCCTCACTGGAGAAGCTGATCAATGGTGGTCATTGATTCAAAACATGAAGGAAGATGATGAAGTATCAAATATGGAATGGAGGGAGTTCAAAGTTCTGTTTTTAGAAAAATATTTCCCTCGCGACCATCGAGCAGATATGGAAAGGCAATTTCTAAGTCTGAGACAGAAGGAGGATGAGAATGTCGCAAAGTATGAGGCTAAATTTACAAGGTTAGCAAGGTACGCTGGTGATTATATACGCAACCCAAGAAGTAAGATTGATCGTTTCTTTTATGGGTTAAAACCATTTCTCTGTCGAGCATTAGTCTCACAATCCTTTTCGTCATACGAAGACATTGTCTCATGTGCTATCAATACCGAAAAGGAATTCTCTAAGTCTTATGACTTTAAAGCAATACAAGAGAAGAAGAGACCTGCTGATCAATCTGGGAATGGAAATAAGGAGAAGAAAGGAAAGTTTGAATGTCCATCCTGTGGTAAATGCGGGAAGAAACATCCTGGTACTTGCTTGAAGGGAATGGGAGTCTGTTACAAGTGTGGTGAAAAAGGCCACCAAGCTCATGATTGCAAGGGGAAGAAGGAAGCTACCAACGTTCAGTGCTATAATTGAAGGGAGATGGGGCATTATGCAAATGCATGTCCTAAGCGTCAGGAGAACTTACCTCAGAAAAGGCCAAGGGATCAAGGCCAGGCTTATGCTATCACTACTGCTGAGGTAGAAGCTCCGAAAGACGTGGTGGCAGGTAATTTAATGGTTTCCTCAAGTTTAGAAAATGCATAATTTGATTCTGGATCATCGCATTGTTTCATATCTTACCAGTTTGCTAAGAAAATTAGATATTTCCAATTTGATTTAATAAGGGAGTTGTCAGTTAAAACTCCTAAGGGAAGTATCATTGCAACAACGTTTTGTGAATCAGTCCCCATTAGAGCACATAAATTTTCATTATCTGCTGATCTCATCGTCATACCTATGATTGAGTTTGATATAATCCTCAGTATGGACTGGCTTTCAGACTATGATGCGAAGATTTATTGTAAGAAGAAAGAGGTTACGATTCTTGATGATAATGATAAGGAACACCTTATTTTTAGAGCATAATCGTCACCACCTAGTTCTTATTTAGATCCACCCCCAGTAGCTCAACTTAATTCAATTATTGGGGAGGAAGAGAATGAAATAACTATCGGTGAGGAAAGGAATGTTCAAATAGAGGATGTACCTATTGTGAAAGAATTTGTAGATGTATTTCTGGAAGATTTACCTGGACATCCTCCAGAACGAGAAGTTGAGTTTTCCATTGATTTGATTCCTGGATCAAGGCCTATATCGAAGACCCCTTATATAATGGCTACTGTAGAGTTAGTCAAACTAAATAAACAACTAGAGGAATTGAGTAATAAAGGATTTATTCGCCCTAGTGTTTCTCCATGGGGAGCCCCTGTTCTTTTTGTTAAAAAGAAATATGGATCTATGAGGTTATGTATCGACTACAGGGAGATCAATGCTATAACGATAAAGAACAAGTATCCCTTACATCGTATTGATGATTTATTTGACCAACTGCATGGAGCTCAATACTTTTCAAAGATTGAACTTCGATCTGGATACCATCAGTTGTGTGTGAAGAAGGAAGACATTCTGAAGACAGCATTTCGAACCAGATACGGGCATTACGAGTTTACCGTAATGCCGTTTGGATTGACTAATGCACCCTCTGTATTCATGGATCTAATGAATAGAGTTTTCAAGTAGTATCTTGATGAATTTGTGGTGGTATTTATTGATGATATCTTGGTATACTCGAAAACCTACGAAGATCATGAAAATCACTTGCGCATTATCTTGAAGACTCTGAGGAGGCATGAATTATATGGGAAGTTTAGCAAGTGTGAATTCTGTCTTCAGGATATTTCTTTTCTTGGCCATATTGTCTCTAAAGATGGAATCTCTGTTGATCCTTCTAAGACCAAGGCAATCCAAGAATGGACAGCACCTACGACTATAACTGAGGTACGTAGTTTTATTGGTTTGGTAGGTTATTATCGACGTTTCGTCCATAATTTTGCCCGATTGGCTAACCCATTAACGAAGCTCACACGTAAAGGGGTTAAATTTGTTTGGAAAAAAGAGTGTGAAGAATGTTTCGAAGAACTGAAGAGAAGATTATTCAATGCTCCTATATTGACTCTACCATCGGGGAATGATGGGTTCGTTATTTATAGTGATGCATCAAAGAAAGGACTTGGTTGTGTCCTTATGCAGAATGATAGAGTTATTGCCTATGCATCACGACAGTTGAAAATGTATGTACAAAACTATCCTACTCATGATCTCGAGTTAGCAGCTCTGATCTTTGCTTTGAAGATATGGAGGCACTACCTCTATGGTGAAAAATGTGAGATTTATACTGATCACAAGAGTTTGAAGTATATTTTCTCACAAAAAGAACTCAATATGAGGAAAAGGAGGTGGCTTGAATTACTCAAGGATTATGATTGCACGATACACTACCACCCGGGGAAAGAAAACAAGGTGGCAGATGCTTTGAGTAGAAAAGACCATGGAGTTTTGAACAATATGAGAATTGAAAGGGATCCAATTTTCATGGATCCAGTGAAGATGGACATGGGAATAACCAGGGAAGGCGAAACATCATTTCTTTTTCAAATGGTTGCCAAACCATCTTTAATAGAAATTATTAAGGGTACTCAGACCGATGATGAAGAATTTCAAAAGAAGATTAAAGCTGTGAATGATGGGAGATTGAGAGACCTTGTGTATGAAGATGGAATTTTGAAATTTGGGAAGAGACTGCGTGTTCCCGATATAACTGATTTAAAAAGGGAATTGCTGGATGATGCTCATAGTTCCAATTTCTCTATACACCCTGGGAGCACCAAAATGTATAGAGATTTGAAGGAACATATTTGGTGGGACAACATGAAGAGGGAGATTGATGATTTTGTGTCAAGATGTATGGTTTTTCAACAAGTGAAAGCTGGAAGGCAACAGCCTGGAGGAGTCATGCAACCTCTTCCCATACCGGAGTGGAAATGGGACAATATTACGATGGACATTGTCATGGGGATACCAAAGACTCCTAGAAGGAATGATGCAATATGGGTTATTGTTGATCGTCTTAGCAAGTCAGCACATTTTCTTGCTATAAGAGAAGATCTACCCCTAGAACATCTAGCAAGACTATATATTAATGAAGTTGTGAGACTTCATGGAGTACCCCTATCGATTGTTTCTGATCTTGATCCTCGTTTTACTTCAAGATTCTGGAAAAGTCTTCAGAAATCCCGGGATACTGAACTTCATTTGAGCACTGCTTACCACCCTCAGACAGATGGACAATCAGAATGGAATATTCAAACCCTAGAAGACATGTTGAGATCTTGATCACTTGACTTTCAGGGTATGTGGGATCAATATTTACCACTGGTAGAATTTTCCTATAACAATAGCTTCCATTCGAGTATTCAGATTGCACCATATGAAGCGTTATATGGAAAGAGATGTCGTACACCAACCTGTTGGGATGAGGTTGGTGAAAGAAAACTTGTAGGCCCAGAACTGGTGGAGGAAACGGTTGAAAAGGTGAAGGTAATCCAAAATCACATCAAAGCAGCTCAAAGTAGGCAGAAGAGCTATGCCGATAATCGAAGGAAGGATTTGGAATTTCAAGACGGTGATCATGTTTTCCTAAAGGTATCTCCATGGAAGGGAGTCATACATTTTGGTATGAAAGGTAAATTGAGTCCCAGGTGCATCGGACCTTTCGAAATTCTAGAACGAATTGGGGTTGTAGCTTAACGATTGGCAATGACGCCAAGTATCTCCAAAGTTCACGATGTGTTCCACGCATCTCTGTTGAGGAAATACATGCCTAACCCAACGCATGTACTCAACTATGAAGAATTAGAACTGGAACCCGATCTGTCTTATTGCGAAGAGCCTGTCAAGATTCTTGATACGAGAGAACAAGTGGTGAGAAACCGTACAACGCGTCTGGTAAAAGTTTTGTGGAGAAACCATAAGATAGAAGAGGCAACGTGGGAACCCGAGGAACTTATGATGAAGAACCACCTGAGTCTTTTTATGCAGTAATACCCTAGAAATTGCGAGGACGCAATTATTTGGAGGAGGGGAGAATGTAACACCCCATGCTTCCACGGTACGTTTCCCTTCGAATAATGCGATAGCGTGTGTTGTACGCAACCTCGAGTTCTAACACACACCACAACTAATTAAACTAGCCATTGTGAATAGTAATACCTACTTTTTGAAATCATATATATTTTATATTTCAAAATGGACTTCATTTTTGGATTCAGAATATTGAAATTAGCCTAGGGTGAAATTTTGGTACTTTTCGGATAACTTTTATATTTTGATGAATACTGAAAATTACTAAATTTTAATTAAAAACAACTTTTTTAATCAAAATAATTAATATTGATAAATTATGAATTTGAGTGGTTTTAAAGTATATTTAGAATATATTTTTACCATTTAATTTAATGTTTGTCATTGGACATAATTTCACAATTAAATCAGACATAAACAAGTGTCAATCTTTTGATAGTTATTATCTCTTAAAAAAACGCTTTTTATTTTAACAACGGGAATTAATTTTAAATTAATTTCTGCCACTTCTGTTTTTTGAATTTGGAAAAATGGATTACATATTTGGAATCAGGATGTCCAAATTATGTAAATAGGTAACTTTTATTTTTACACATTTTGAATAATTACTGCGGTAAATATTTTATTTACCATGGTTAAAGGGTAAATCCGGTAAATAAGGGTTAAAAAATAATATTATAATAATACAAAATTACCCTAAAACGTGTCCTAACCTTATTGGTGGACACATACCCGACCATGGGCATCTTTGGGTCGATTTGGGGACCCCTTAGAGCCACTTGTATGTGGTAGGGACACATTATATGAATAAAGTTAAAATATAAATAAAAATGGCATAAGCTTACATCTTTTAGAAGAACAATTTTTACATATGGTTATACATGTTGGATTTTCGATTATAAATATTCATTAGAAATCTAAAAATATTTCCTACATAATGATATTTTATTTATAATTTTTAGACATCAAATAAGTTAAATTATTAATGACACAATAATGATTCAATGTTTACCTCATTAATAAATCATTTTAATAAATAAGATTATAATGATTAATATATTATCTAAAACCTGTTCAATTATTATTGGCTGATTTTATTTAGAATATGAGTCATCTTATCTTCGACCTCAATGATTTTTGGACCATTATAAACCGAATATAATTATATTATAAAGTAATACTTTCACTCTTTCCTAAAGAGCCCCTCCTCTGCCTTATAAAAGGAGACCACTTCTACTCATTCCTCACACCTCTCAAGCCACTTGGATCGTCCAAACCCTGCCCAAATAAGCTCCCCACATCCCTCTCCTCCTCCTTGAAGCTTCAACTTAGGCAGAAATCATTTCAAGAAGTCCTTTGGTTCCAACCAAAGTGAGTTACCTAAATTAAAGGTAACGATTTCTCTTAAATTATTTTCATTTATTTTGCTTCTCCAACCCCCAAACTCTTTTTATTTCCTTTCTTTTGTAACAACACCAGTATCCACAATATACTAGGATTTTGTTATAAGAAGGATTCAAACTACACATACACACAACTCCATATAATGGATGATTAACATAATGTTTCTGTGGATGGCAAACTAACGCCTCACGAAACGATGATTGTTCAAATACATCTTACTGCCTCTCATGGTGGCCATTATGATGGCACTGTAATTAAATATGATATTAATGATATATATTTTATATATAATCCTCTGTAATTCCATTTTATTTCGTATCATTATTCGTTTCATGTTGTATATACATACGATAATTTCATTTGAGGAAGTGCGGACTACCGCCCCCTTAAAATGATATGACTCGTTCATACCACAAATGGAACGTATAAAGGATGGTGTTAATGAACTTAAGTAACATATATAAAATATTATATTATACTGGAATAGTAATATACCTATGTATCATTTGGATTCGATTCTTTTAAAATAAAAATTAAATGGAAGTAGCGTTCGTGCGTACGTACGGACTACCGTCTCCACGAACGCGATGAGATTCATTCTCCATCGTACCCATTCAAGTCTTATTCTCATTTTAGGGTTAAAAATAATGTTAATATCATTCTGATTATGAATAAGATATAATCTATCCATTACAAACATGTCTTACGTAACCAAACATTTAAGAAGAACAAATCGATTATCACCCGAAACGACGATAATACTAAGATATTATTAATAAAGCAATGTTAAAAGATCATATATGATATCATATTAATGTATATGATTATTGTATAATTTAATAACAATTATTTCACCATTATACAGGAGGTTAACCTACCCCAACAAAGGAAAAGTACAAGGTAAGGGTTTATTTCGCAATCTCTTCATTATCCGAGGTTGTTTATACATAATTATCTACTGGGACCTCGTTATCATCCACGTCCATGTTTCTTCAAAATGTATTTCAAAACATTTTTAATATTTAAAAGAGTATGGGTTAAAGTCATTTATACCCTTGTTTGACTTTTTATAAGAGGTTTATAAGGGAATCTTTCCGTCGTTTTCCAAACAAGGTGCTTTTTAACCTTTTCGACAGAATTAAGATAAGAATGTTTTTTAACTTATACGGCGGGTGCGGTTATTTTCTGCCATTATAAAATCGTCAAAGCTTCCCTTACAAGATTATAAAAATATTTTCAAGAAAATGTTTTTTTTATATGGCTCTTAAATGATTTCAAAAATAGAAAGAGATATTTCTCTAAAAAGTGTTTTGATTTCATCTATGTCAACATCCTTTGACGGATTTTACGCTTATTTGAAGTTGATTTATTATGATACAAAACTTCTATATTGTATTGAAGGTTTTGTGATATGTTTGACTGTGGATGTGCTATTTTTATACCATTCATAATTTATGGTGAAATTATTGACATTTCGTATGCTAGTTTTAATACGAATGTTTATGTTATGTTTAAACCTTTTCATATGGTAATGCATTGGACTTAATATGTGACGGGTGGAGCCCACTATAGCTCCTTGATGCATCGGTAGGTCTCATGAGACAAACTAGTGTCTTGGCACAAGGCCTTGGTAAAATCTTATTTGTAGTCTTGGCACGAGGCCTTGGCTATGTGGTTATGATAATCTGGCATTATGCATTCCAACATTATGAAAGTGGTTATTGATATTGCATGTGATTATTCGATTAGTAGAATATCCATGTGAACAAGTAAATGGCATTATTTCATTTTACTTTTTCCATACTATGTTGAAGTTCAAGTTTAAAAGGCTTTTGTTTTAGTAATTCATTGCCTTAAATGTTTATGCTTATTTTTGAATGTTCCGCTATATTGTTATCCTTACTGGGCATTTGAGCTCACCCCTTTTCTAAGTTTTAATTTTCCCAGGAAGTGAAGAAGTAAATTATGAATGACCTACAGGGATATTATGAGGGGATTATAGTGTGGACTGTGGAAACATTATGTTGTTGTAGTAGTTTTTCATTTTTTGATGTAATGTAAAACTTATGAATATATCTAGTGTTTCCAAGGCTTCTAAACCAATCGGTCTTTCGAGATTTGATCTTTCTTGTGATCATGCCAATGTTATGCAATAATGCACCGACTCTGGGTAACTGGGGTCGGGGCATTAAATTGATACATAATTACAACCCCCATTTCAAACATAATTTCAGAAAGTACAATATATTCATATCTACAAATGTATCTCATGGAAAATTTCATTATGAGAATTGGATTTAAGCCACTAAAGAACCTATCAACTTTAATTTCGATTTATATGATAATATAGAACCATACCTCACAAGTAATTTTAAATTATCGTCATAGATTCCAATAGATTCATCATCTCTTTACATTCACTCAAGGAAACCTTTCCCCATATTTGTATGAAGAATAAGAGAAAACTAATTATTGAATTATATGTTCATGATCTAATCCCAATCTATGTATACAATCTCATCTTGATGCCTTGTATACTTGATTAGATTCAACCAATGGTAACATTCTCCTTTTAACTAATAAAAAACCAAAATAAATTTCTCATGTTTTGATCATTGGATAATGGAGAATATTTATTAAGTGGTAATAATCCATTTTTATAAAACAATTGTTTCAGAAGACCTGATAAAATAATATGGATGTTTCCTCAGTAAGAACTCAAAAAATGTTATTCCCTACTTGTCTCATTTTAATGTTCATCAGGATTCGTAGATTGATAAATTTGGGTGAGCATAATAATGATATTTTAATTCTACCTATCATAGTATTTGGATGATTTTTAGGAAAATCATTTTAGTTCATGTCACACTCATTATTAATGCAGTTCATTCGGGATCCATCCATTGACTAAATCTAAAAATCATTGAGCAGGAAACAATAACAATTCTAGAGAACCACATAATAATGAAAACCCCCCTATATGATGTATAAATTATGAAACATTTCGTTATTCAAAAACACCTATGGTTTATCATAGGTTATTTATATCATACATCCATTTAAATCGTTCATTATATTCTGGGATGTTTTGGTGAATTTCTTAATCATATACCACAATAGTGTTATACTAGGTGTGTAACAATGTTTTTTGTCATAATCCTACGTTGAAATGAGTATATCATAATATAGTGTTTTCAAGGTGGTTACCCCTATGCACATAAATGCCCGATCAAAATCATCTGTTAGTTTCGAGAAAATTATATATTTCTTTGAAACCACACACTCTATCCTTTTCCAAAATTCTGGGACATTTTAATCTTCATTGACTCATCCTTGGGATTATCTTTAGATAAATGTCCCTTGTGATCTCACTATGGTTTTCTCAACCATATTTCTCATGGTTAACTAATTTTTGTTTGTGAAACCAACTATATAAACCATCACTTAACATACGTTAATATCACATCATTTGTGAGAATACTCAATAAAGTACAAAAAATTTCCAAATATCGTATTTAATTAGTGAATTTGAAAGAATGAATACATAAACAATGATAAAAGTGAGATAAATTATCTCCCACTTGGTTCTTTATGAATAATAAATTTCTTTGACACATCATAAATAATACATTTCTTCATTACCCTAGGAAATGAAACATAGAAAGGGGTGCGATCAAATGCATTTTAAGGGTAAACAATGATGATATGTATGCATAAACACGATTAAAATGGAATGAAAATGTGATAATAACATCTGAAGATTATATGCATCATATCAATGATCATTAACATGAATCACGAAATCAATATATGAATTTAACATGACATGAATCATAAGGGAATCAAGATAATACTCTCTTAAATTATTAAATAGGAATAAAACATGATATTTTGGCCCACATATAAGCATATAAAATGATTTACATATTTGTCAAGGAATCACTTCTATGTCCATCTTAGTGTAATGAGTTTTCTCCCCAAACAATCTCAATGGTAATGGTTTACTCCCAAGACTATCTTATCAAACATTGTACTTTACTGAAATAAGTTCACTCCCCATTCCAATCATGTCTATCTCATGAGATATATGTCATTACCCTATTCATTGTAGGGGGATATATGTTTCACCTATCTCATAATGAAATCATAAATATTTCTACCCCTAGATCATAAGAATTAAATATATCATAACCCATGAAATGAAATAGGTATCATAATCATGTAATCATATCATATCGTATGAAAAATGGATAGGTTTCATAATCATTTAATTAAATAATAACTTCTGAAAAGATGCGGGTTTCATAAAAATATTGTTTGTGGAAGATTAACGATATTTATAATAATCTTCCCCTCAAAATATAGACCATTCTGAGAATAATATGAATGGGACCTTTAGATAATTTCCCCAAAATATAATATGTAACACCAATTTATTTCTTCTTATATCGAATATACTTTTGAAATTATTTTTAAAATAATTTCATTAGTAAAATATCCTCTCTTTTTTGAAAAATGTTTCGTGAAACATAATTGATTTTTTAAAATATTTTTTATTGAATGTAGCTTCGAAAAATTATAAAGGAAGCTATGAAAACCCTAAAAAATTTTAAAATAATTTTTATTTAAAAATTATCTTAATAAATATTAGAAAAAAATTTAAATAATATTTGAAAGCATATTTCTTTAGAAAAACATATTTTCAATTGAAGAGAGAAATAAGGACAGATTTTAGGAAAAAAAATATTTCTTAATTATCTAAAATTCCAATGAGCAGTAAAATGGTATTAATACATTAATATAACTTGTATATTAAGATGAAAATTAATAAATTGAGTGTTCCTAAATGATGGATAATAATATTTCATCAACAGAAGTATACTCATAGACAATATCGATAAATAATGGGATTAGTTCAATGAACTGTTTCCACTTTTGTAAATTTGAATAAATATCCCAATATAATAAAATTAAATTAAATGAATATAAATATATAATGAAAATTATAAGATTAAAGATATAAAATTTAAAATCATAGTATATAAACATCGTAAAATATTATAGGTTCATACTAAATTGATGTCTCAAAGAAGGAAAATTGAGACAAAACTACATTACTAATTTGGAAACTTTTGAAGCATAATACCCAATGAAAAAAATATAAAAAATTGTCTCTGAAAATACCCATAAACGTTATTATAACAATCATATAATAAATTCATGGTTAGTATGTACACCATTAAAAATAGTTGTGTTGTGAATATGGAATATGTCTCGCAGAAATAAAAGTTAGACTAGAAATCCCCTTACCTTATCTTTTGACATTGATCAAACTCTTACAGAAAATCTATATAATAAATATAGTTTTATTATAAATAAACCATATATTAATATTTTTTCATATAATAACACATATTATTTACATATGACTTTATATTACCCATTTATTAATAATTCCATGTAAAAGTTACGTTTTAGGTAATAACTGGTTTGTTTTTCACATGTCTTTTGATTTGTTATATTTTTTTCCTAATAATTATATCATGATATCCAATATTTAAAAATGACATAAATATATTATATATTAAGTATATATTTATTTATAATAATTTACAAAATATATAAAAACAATATAAAATAAATCGTTCATGGAGACGATAGGTCAAACATACACATGATATAGGTTTTCACTTTCTTATGATATTGATGTAAATAAAACATATGATAAATTTATTCTAATTATAGTATAAAAATTATGTCATATATATAATATGAATTATATAAACCCATCCATAACACATTCCATGTACAGTGTGACTAAATCACATCGCTTTAAGGAGGAGGTATTTCACACATCCACGAACAATGTTTTCGTATTTCCAAAAAATGGAAAGCATAAAGGTATTTTTTATATAATAATTAAAATAAATAAATACTTATTAAATTCCATATATATCACATAAAACATAAATTAAAAATTTATTTCTAACCTTTAATGGTGGAAATGGAAGAACGAGTGATATATGTTCGTGAGGTGGTAATCATCCAAACACACGATCGATGATCTTTGTATCTGATTTGATGAATGTGTGTGTGAGTGCAGGTAAACCTCTTAACATAAACAATATTAGTATATTTAGGATACTGAACTTATTATATAATAACAAAATAAACAGAATTTATTATTGGAGTAATAAATATAACATAAGATCTTGTGGAAGGACGTTACCTCTTATTTGGGTATATCCTTTTGGTTTTCACCAAAGTGATACCTTGGTTAGAATTATTACTAAAGGGAGGATTCTAGGATGAAGGGAGGTATGTTTTTACAATATATTTTCAGGGGTTTTAATGATCCTAAGGGATTAAATTTTTTCAATAAGTGAGGCGTGTGAGTTCCCTTTTATATTACAGGATGAGTCGTATTTATATAAATATAAAAAGGTTGACACTATTGAGAGGTATCTCTAACATCATGTGCCTCCAATCATTTACAATTTTCGATAAAAATAGTGAATTATTTCAAATATTCATTAAAATGGATTTTTACAAGCTTGTAGATTATTTTAAACTTTAAATTATTATTTAGAAACGTATTAATGTAGTATTTACATTAATCATTGTTATTAATTTTAATTACTTCCACAAATATTTGTTTCATAACTAAGTTGAACACATTATAAATTATGACTCATTTTGTCACCAAATATGGAATCTAATTGTTGAAATTTTAATATCTTATGTGGATGTAATTAATTTAGAATAAATCCTATATATGTGTAACGATGTGAGGTTTTAAACAAAAATGTTTAATGTTTTGAAATGATTTTATATCAATTTTTAATGCGAAAATGGATATAATGACTAAAATTAGAATAAATTATATAAATTGGATCTCATTAATCTTTAAATCCGAATTAAAATATTATTTAAAAATATAAATAATAAATAATACATGGGAATTTTTATTTAAAATTATCCATTTGTCACAATTGATAAAAAAATAATGTATTTTAAAAAAACTGGAATATTCAACCTAAGATAATTTTGAAGTTATGAATTAAAAAAGTAATTTTATCTTATCAAATTAAATTTCTAAAAACGTACAGTATGGTTTTTATTATTATTCACAGAAGTACATAAAAATCATCTTATTTTAGAAAATTGTAATTTCAAACATTTTAAATCATTACCAAATATAACTGGTTTTATTATAAATTTTTATAATACAATTATAAATAATAATTAAGGATTAGTTATTAAAATTCATGTTACTATGTTAAACATCATCATTAAAATATTTATTTTAAATAATTTTAATCATAAAATTTTGTTTCAAAGAAACTCAAAGTAACATGTAATGCAAGTCAAGTCTGTGTTTGATGTAGGTCAAGCTTATCTTTTTCTATATCATATAAGAAAATTATTAAATGGTGTATAGTTAAATAAATACATAACAATAATAGTTTATTCATTATAAAATTTCATAAAAACTCAAATTGTTACATAGTATATCTAGTAGCCCAATAAATAATCATCATGTTTTTTCAAAAAAAAAATTACTCCTAATTACCATCTTCATAGACATTTATTTAAATTATAGGTAACATAATGATATATTCAGGAATGTT
Organism: Viscum album; assembly: GCA_963277665.1. Taxonomy (NCBI): domain Eukaryota; kingdom Viridiplantae; phylum Streptophyta; class Magnoliopsida; order Santalales; family Viscaceae; genus Viscum; species Viscum album. Next base: position 1,922,288,885 of record OY728122.1, on the reverse strand, counting down.
TTAGGTTGGTAAAGATATTTGTTTTCTTATGGTTTTCTATATTTATCCATCATATCCCTCAATAAGTTATAATATATATTAGTTCACCGATGACACACAAAATTAGAAATTATGCATACTAAAGGTATAATAATGAAATCAAGGATGCTTGAAAGGAATAATCACAATATAATACAAAAAAATAACTCCCATATAATCTTGGGGAATAAAATCATTGTTAAAGAACATTTTTAGTCTTTCATCTTGTACCTATTTAGAAATAATTTTATCATCCACAATATTCTCATTATACAAAATATGAAAATTAAGAACATCATACACATCAAATATTTTCCAACCATTAATATAATATACAGTGTCCTAATAAATGGGAAGAATCCATTCCAGGATGTTTTCCCCATGGGAGAATCTATTTCAACCTCAAAAAACCAAATGTTATATTGCACAGATAATGTGGGTCTATTGGTTATGGGCCATTATTTCACTTCGTATGTGTAGTTAATGGAATTTTGGAACTAGATCATAATGAAAATTCACCATATATCAAATACATAAAAAGTTTTAATTAATTATTGGGAAATGTCACCTCTCTTTGTTACAATATCTTATCTTTAGAATGGATCAAAATATTCCAAAAAAATTAATTTCTCAAAATATAAATTGTGATTATAGTTTACACTCTGAAGTACTTGAGACACTATTCTATTAGAACCATGATGAAATTATATGGGAGATGAATTAAAAACATGTAGTGTATTGTTTACCTCTGAATCATGTACAAAACTGAATCTATAACCATTTATGTAATCCTATAATAGAAGTGAATCATCCCAAAAGTAATATTAATATCCTTCTATGAATATCCTGCTTTGATGATACATAATGGGAGAGTAATGTTTATAAAGAAAAACAATTAATGATGTATATGAGCCATGTCTACTCTATAAAATCCTCCAAAAACTATGGATACACATATATCATACAAAAAATATTTTTTCATTTTTAAAATAAATTGAAAAAGATAAACCCGAAAATATATAGGTATATTGTCTATAGAAGATTATATGATATATTTTAAAACAATATACATAATATTTAATTTAAATATTCTTTATTTTTTCCAACATATAAATTTGATCCTAACACTACATAGGTTTCCCTAGGGACATACACAATTTATGGGTGAGAATGAAATCCATGTAAGGGGAGGTCAAATTGAACAAGTGGTTTTGATATCACCAGTAAATGAATCTAATGAAAGAAAAATCGTATATATTCAAATTGATGTAATGAATATAAGGAATGGTGTCTTATAAACATTTTAATCATGAGATATATGAGAAAGTGAAACAATATAAAAAATTCCATAAACTTATGTTGTGTCTAAAATCCCAGATACCGTAACATATTGTGCAAGGCTAACTACCCATACACCAATCCTAGTTTCACATGAAATGTAATAATAACATAATACAATTTCTAAATATATAATTTTCACCCCTATAAATTTATAATAGTATATAATATTAATGATTTCCACATCAGAACAATAAATAATTATGAAATTTAAATATGAAATAAACCTTGAGACAAAAAATGGGTTACAATGTTGGGTTATAAAGCACAATAAGATGCAAATTTCCATAGGTACCAAAATATGTGGGAACATTTACTATTCTAAATTTATGGAAAAATTAAATAAGATTTAGAGGATAGTATTTCAGGGATATAATGATAAATTAATAGAAATAACATAAAATCATTGTTGAAAAGAAGAATTTTTTGACGTGTTTCATACATTTAATGAACTAATTTTTTTAAGAAACAAATGATGAGAATCATAAATAAATGAATGAACCTAGAATAATGGGTATGAAAACTATTAAATAAAAAGAAAATTTATATAATATGAAGTTAATACACGAAGTTAATAAGGTAAAAATTATGAACAAGAACCCCAAATTTAAAATAATCCCTAAATTCAAGTCTATCTTGTTTTTAGTTTTTATTCAACATTTAAATTATCTGCACTTGTTTATAAATTACTTTATTCTGATATAATATAATTTTTATTTATATATTTTATTGTATTTATGATACACCCCGAGATTTTATGAAAAATGCCCTTTTTAATTTCATTAATGTCTTGTGTTGTACGCTACACCAAAAGGAGCTTGCACAACACGCATCCTTGACTTTCCTTGCATTACACACAATTGTGACCTTCCTCGATAGCGTGTGTAGTACACCATACCGAGTTTCACTAAACGAGATATTATTTTTATGAACTAGTCGTTATGAATAGTAATACCCACTTTTTGAAATTTTATCAATTTTATCTTTTAAAATGGACTTCATTTTTGGATTCAGAAGATCGAAATTAGCTTAGGGGGAAATTTTGGTACATTTCGGATAAATTTCATTTTCTGATGAATAGTGAAAATTACTAAATTTTAATTAAAAACAACCTTTTTAATCGAAATAATTAATAATGATAAATTCTTAATTTGGCTGGTTTTAAAGTATATTTAGAATATATTTTTTACAATTTAATACAATGTTGTTCATTGGATGTAATTTCACATTTAAACCAGACATAAACAAGTGTCAATCTTTTGATAGTGATTATCTCTTAAAAACACGCTATTTGTTTTGACGGCGGGAATTAATTTTTAAATTAATTAATTCAACTGATATGTTTTTAATTTGGTAAAATAGACATCATTTTTGAGTTCATAATATCAAATATATCTTAGGCCTAATTTTTGGTATTTTTCTGGAAACATTCTTTTTTTGATGAATAGTGAAACCACTAAGTGGTAGTTAAAAAAATGAATTTTTCATAAAACATAATTTTACCGCTTCTGTCAGTGGAATTTCAAAAATCCAAGAGACACGGTTGATGTTAATAAATAAAATGTGGTTCAATGAGATGAAAATAATTTTTGTTGAATAGTAACTTTTTTCTTTTTTTTACCACGGTTAAAAGTAAATAGGGTAATTAAGGGTAAACATGATATTATTATTACCGTAACACATGTCCTAATTCTATTGGATAAGTGTAATTCGACCGAAAACATCCTTAGGAATAAAATATGACCATTTAGGCCCACTTGGATTAGATTAGGACATTTATTATTAATTTATTTAAAGAATGGTTAAAATAGTTAAAATCAACGTTTAATAAGAAAATCCTTTTAATATTGGGTTATAGATAAGATAAATTCGACTATAAATATTAATTAGAAAGATAAAAAGCATTCCTACCTAATTATATTTAATTTTTAATTTTTAGACATTATATAATTTAATTTATTTATGACACAATGATGATGCAGTAATTATTTTATTAATGAAATATTGACATAATTGATGTTATAAATACCCAAATAAAATTAATTTGAGACTTTTTATGAACTAAAATAATTTTCTATGTTACTATTACATGTTATTATTGATTTAATGCACTTTTTTCGAACTAATCTTTCTGTTATGATTTTCAAAAAATTCAATTACCAAATAGTATCAAAATTGATATAAAATAGTTTTTAAAACAAATATTATATTATTAATTGTTATTTTGTTCCCAAAAATATACGGTTCAGAAAAATGACTTAAATAAGGTTATATATATTAATAATAAACAACTTTGGGTTCGTTTGGCTTGTTATTGTACGTTTTTTAACCTTACAGTGTAAGAAAACAAGAAGACGCAGTAAAAGTAAAATTCTTTATCTTTAAGTTAAATCTAAATGATAAGGTTAAAATAGGAACCTAAACATGTCTAAATTATATTTTATGAGATGTTTTAGACCCATCCCCACCTTAGATTCGAAATAAATTAATTTGATGCTATTTAAAACCGAATTTGGCTTTATAATAAAATAATATTTTTAGTTTTTTCAAAGTAGCCCCTCTCCTCCCTTATAAAAGGGCACCTCCTCCCTCTCTTCCTCACACCCCTTTGAGCCTTCATGCTCGCCCAACCCCTGCCAATTTCTCCTCTCAACTTCCCTAGAAACATCCTAGAGGTCCTGGTCTTTTTCAAAGACCAATTTTATTTCCCTAAAAGGAGGTCTCAAAGAGGCGCTTCAAAGAAGAGGTAATGTTCGTGACCGATTCTTTCAACTTTATTTCTTCTTCCACTTATTCTTCTTTAGTTTTTTCATTATGAAGTAATAACATAAGTATCACTAATATACTCATATGTTATTATAAGTATGAAACAACCATATTTCACCATCTATCCATCCTACGGAAAACGAAATCACAGCGCGTGCGTACGTACAGAATACCGTCTCCACGACGTGGTGTAATCTATTTTCCACCACCACTTTACTTGGATGGGTATAATGGTGTAATTAATGACTATATATGATTATTGTAAATTTATATTGATTCTTAAATAGTATAAATACACTCAAATACAATTAAACAATCATGGGAATGATATCATCGCTCGTGCGTACGTACGGAATACCGTCCCCACGATGTGATGCGACTCGTTCTACATGATCTTCATTTTCATAATAATTATATAAATGAATTGAATGAATAAATATGATATATATTACACTAATAACATTTTTTAAATGTGGTATCAATAAAATAAAAGAAGAATAATAATTTATTCAACAAAACACGCATAAGAACAAAAAGCAATAAACACCCGAATATCAAGTAACAATGAAATATTACTAATAATAAGCTAAGAATATGACCATATATGATATCATAACAATGAGTATGATTCTGGAATAAGTAAATGAAATTATTTAAATCATTATATAGTAGTTTCGGAAACTTACGAAGCAAATCGGACCTAAGGTAAGGGAAAAATATCACAATCTCATTTTTATCCGAGATTGTTTATACTTTGGTATTTACTGGGGTGTATTTTATCATCCTCATCCATGTTTCCTAAATATTTAATATTATTTCCATCCAACTACAATTTTTTAAATCCAATTTTACCCTATGGTGAGTTTTTAGTAAAGGATATGAAAGGAATCTTTTGTCGTTTTTCGTACGAAGTACTTTTTGACTTTTCCGACAAAAGTACGAGAAGAATGTTTTATTGACTTATACAGCATGAATGGATTTTTAAAACATTATTTCCAAGAAGCATCCTTTAATAGTTTTCAGGTTTATTTTTAATCATCTTCTTTTAGTTTAAAATTTTATGACATGTTAAGAAAGGAAAATTTTTTTGAAGTAGAAAGGATATTTTCCTCAAGAATGGATTTCACGTTTTTTTTATCAAAATCATTTTCCATCTAAGATAATATATGGTTCTGTTTCTATCCCTATTATTACAATGATTTAATTATGTGTTGATGGAATTATTTTTATGAACTCCTTTATCTTATATGAATTGTTTTAGGATTTCATGATGTTTAAGAATCCCATTTTTATTACATGGGTTATGCAATGATGTATGATTTATGATTTTGTGGCACACATAAGAATGATATCATTATGATATGGGTGGGACCTATATCTCCCTCCAATGCATTGGGTAAAGATTTTATATCTCATGAGATAGATATGGCTAGAACGGCAGGTTAAACCGATTCAGTGGAACATGACTGAAACGAGGAATGAACTCGGTTCAGAAATGGACTTTTCCACTAAGAGAGTCATGGCAATGAGTCTTGACTAATAAGAAATGATTCTCTATGATTATGTGTGTATTCCAAAATGTTTCATCTTTTAGGTTATGATTATTGGGATTACATGTCACTACTATGATTTATCTCATGTTATGACATTATGATCTCTTTTGCAGGTTAAGATTTCCAAAATGTTATGTTCTTATGAATATGATGTGATTAATATTTCTTTTGTTTACCCTTACTGAGGATTTTAGCTCACCCTTTTTTTGTTTTATTTTCCCCCAAGATTAAAAGAAAGGTTTTAGGTATGGAAACAAAAAGTGTAAGATATTTATGGGAGATGTTGAAGATATTTCACCACGATTAGAAGATTACGTTCCATATTTCCAAAGACACTAAACTATTATGGTCCTTGTGTGTCTGTTTTTGTTATCTATTATGTATTCCGCAAAAGTAATGTGATATTTATGTGTGTCAATCTTCAGGTCTCTACAGTTGGTATCAGAGAAAAGGTTTAGTCATCCTTTGGAAACTAGGATGTGAAAACGTTGGTGAGATCCCTAGAGATATTCTAAGGCATGTCTATGGATGTCTCTAAGGATAAGTATACATATATGATATAGTCCTAGAACTACGGTAACGATCTTATAATTTAACCTAAGATGTTAGATATTGAAGGTACTCCCCCTATATTGTGATGTTTTCCCTAGCATGATTTTTTCCTCTCACACTATTCTTTTTGGGTTTTAGACGATGGCTGGAACCCGAAGGAACCGTGTTGATCAATTTAATGGAAAATGCAATGATTGTCCTCCTGAACAAACAAATGTTATGGGAGATGGAGTACAAAATCTTATTGCTATACTTACACAAGCTATGAATCATTCTGGACTTCCAAATGGGCAGATAAGGGAACAATATTCTATTGAGTCCTTCATGAGGCAACGCCCACCTTCATTCAGTGGGTCTTCTGATCCACTTGTTTTTGAACAATGGATTAGTACCACTGAAAAGATATTTCCAGTTCTTCAATGTTCTGAACATGATAAAGTATTCTTATAAGTATATCGTTTGGATGGTGAAGCTGATCAATGGTGGAATCTTATCAAGAATATGAGGCCAAGAGATGAAATTGAGTCCATGGAATGGGACAAGTTCAAGAACTTATTTTTCAATAAGAACTTCCCTCGTATTCTTCAAAAAAAGATGGAGAAGGAGTTTCTTGAACTAAAGAAAAAGGATGATGAATCTGTTGGTATATACGAAGAAAATTTTACAAGGCTTTCAAGGTATGCATCTAGCTTTGTCATCCAACCTGAAAGTAAAATTGATCGATTCTTCAGCGGCTTAAAACCAAATATTCGAAGGGAATTAGCTATAAGAGTCTTCAATAGCTATGAAGAAATTGTGCGTTGTGCTATCAAGGTAGAAATGGAAGTTGGTGTTACATATCCATCTCATGGTTTTGACAAGAAACGAAAGATGGAGTTTAAGGAGAAATCTCATAATAATGGTGAAAAGAAGATGAATGTTTCCTTATTCTCAAAGTGTGGAAGGAAGCATGGTGGAGATTGTCTTAAAGGGACTAGAAAATGTTTTAAGTGCGGAAAAGAAGGTCATCGAGAAGCTGAGTGTCGAAGTAATGGAAAAGGGTTGCTAATGGTGTGAATAATGAAAAGACTATAGAGAACGCACCAACAACACTTCAATGAATAAAGTGCAATGAAATGGGGCATTATGTAAATCAATGTCCTAATCCAAGGGTTAATGATGATCGACATGAGAAACCACTTAAGGAAAAGGACAAAGGTAAGTCACATGCGATCACTATTGGGGATGTTAAATATGACAACGATGTGGTTGAATGATTAAGTTTTTATGTAATGGGATTCCAAAATAATGCTGTATATAGTATCATGGAATATTGGAATATTTATGTATTGGTCAATTGTGGTTTTCAATAATTTTATGGTACTGGTAACAATGGAAAGTGATTGAGAAATTTTGGTAAGTAGATGATATGCACATAATGAATGGATAAGAAGATAATGAGATGTTTGATTGTATTCATCAGCTCATGATTGATATAAGGACTAAGTGATATCATGGTTTGAGTATAATGAATTTTGAGGATTTTGGTAGGTTGAAAGTGTTAACTATTAACTGCATTCATGTTTTCACTAAGGTTGAATGGGTATTCATTCTTAAAGAGAATACATGATTAAGGTATTCACATGTTTGTAATTTTACCAACAAGATACATCTTATGATATATGGGGGATAAATGATGCCATTCACGTGATTGTTATGTGACATTTCAAGTAATCATTTTCTTTATACTATGAGCTTGGACCGAAGTATTTTAGATAAGCCTAAAGATTGGAATGAATTATGTTAGACATAAGTTAGTATTGTTTAAGGATAGATGTTTTTTCGATATTATTGATGGGATGTTATAGTAATATAGTTTTAGAAAAAGGACAACCTACAGGACGGGTGATAGCCCATCGCGTCGGACAAGGCTGTGGGAATCGAACCCGCAACCGAAGTGAGACTGGCCTTTATCGCCTACCACTAGCCTACATGAAGTCCCTGTTTAGTAGAAACTAGTTTTATTATATTAATCAGTATGATATATGAAGTATAAGTCCATTTTAGAAACCATATATGATTAATCTCACTATAGATGGACTTATGTATTTTCTGATAACTTTTCTAACATTTTGTTTGAAATAGATGGAATGACCCATCATTATATCACATGATCTTCTAACACTTCACGAATGAAAAATTCAACTTCATTTCTTTAAGAGATAAAGTGTAAATTGTCCAAAGAACGACCAACGCTGAGACTGTACCAAAATCACAAAAGTATTTCTTCTAATTCCAATTTCATCAACTTTAGGGAAATAATCTTGAAAACCAAAAATGTTGTCCTAGTGCTCTTATATCCGATGAATCAGATGGTACCTTAGATCATTACAAATTTTTGGCTTTGAGATTTTTGGCTTTTTTATAACCATGTTCTCTACCACTCTCCATCATAACTTGATGGTTAGATATTTCTTCTATATCCATATTTTCACTTATGTTCTCCTATATGGAAACCCAGTGATGAGTTAATTTTGGTAACCGTTACGTTTGATACATTATTTTTTTAAAGCCAAGTTTTGGTATGTGGGTTTCTATTAAATAAACTTTCGAGTCATAAACCATTTATAACCCTGACGAATTTCGAGGGCGAAATTCATTTTAAGGGGGGTAGAATGTAACACCCCGAGATTTTATGAAATATATCCTTTTTTATTTCATTAATGTCTTGTGTTATACGCTACACCAAAAGGAGCTTGCACAACACACGTCCTTGACTTGCCTTGCATTACACACAATCGCGACCTTCCTCGATAGCGTGTGTAGTACCCAATAACGAGTTTCACAAAACGAGATATTATTATTATGAACTAGCCATTTTGAATAGTAATACCCACTTTTTTAAATTTTATAAATTTTATCTTTTAAAATGGACTTCATTTTTGGATTTAGAATATCGAAATTAGATTAGGGTGAAGTTTTGTTACTTTTCAGATAACTTTCATTTTCTAATGAATAGTGAAAATTACTAAATTTTAATTAATAACAATATTTTTAATCGAAATAATAATAGTGATAAATTATTAATTTTAGTGGTTTTAAAGTATATTTAGAATATATTTTTACAATTTAATAAAATTTTGTTCATTGGATGTAATTTCACATTTAAACCAGACATAAACAAGTGTCAATCTTTTGATAGATATTATCTCTTAAAAACATGCTATTTTTTTGACGACGGGAATTAATTTTTAAATTAATTAATTCAACTGATATGTTTTTAATTTGTTAAAATAGGCATCAATTTTGAGTTCATAATATCAAATATAGCTTAGGCCTAATTTTTGGTATTTTTCTGGAAACTATCATTTTTTGATTAATATTGAAACCACTAAGTAATAGTTAAAAAAATAAATTTTTCATAAAACCTAATTTTACCACTTCTTTGGGTGGAATTTACAAAATCCGAGAGACACGGTTGATATCAGTAAGTAAAATGTGGTTCAATGAGATGAAAATAATTTTTGGCAAATAGTAACTTTTTACTTTTTTACCACGGTTAAAAGTAAATAGGGTAATTAAGGGTAAAAATGATATTATTATTACCCTAACACATGTCCTAATTCTATTGGATAAGTGTAATTCGACCAAAAACAATGTTAGGAATAAAATATGACCATTTAGGCCCACTTGGATCAGATTATGACATTTATTATTAATTTATTTAAAGAAGGGTTAAAATAGTTAAAATCAATGTTTAATAAGAAAATCATTTTTAATATAGGGTTATACATAAGATAAATTAGACTATAAAAATTTATTAGAAATATAAAAATATTTCCTACATAATGATATTTAATTTTTAATTTTTATACATTAAATAATTTAATTTATTTATGACACAATGATGATGCAGTAATTATTTTATTAATGAAATATTGACATAATTGATGTTATAAATACCCAAATAAAAGTAATTTGAGACTTTTTATGAATTCAAATAATTTTATATGTTAATACGACATGTTAGTATTGATTTAATTCACTTTTTTCGAACTAATATTTCTGTTATGATTTTCATAAAAATCAATTACCAAATAGTATCAAAATTGACATAAAATAGTTTTTAAAACAAATATTATATTATTAATTGTGATTTTATTCCTAAAAATATATGGTTCGGCCAATTCACTTATATAAGGTTATATATATTAATAATAAACAACTTGGGGTTCTTTTGGCTTGTTATAGTAATTTTATGAACCTTATAGTGTAAGAAAACAAGAAGACACGGTAAATGTAAAATTATTTAACTTAAAGTTAAATATAAATGATAAGGTTAAAATAGGAACCTAAACTTGTCTAAATTATATTGGATGAGATTATTTCGACACATCCCCACCTTAGATTCGAAATAAATCAATTTAGAGCAATTTAAAACCTAATTTGGCTTTATAATAAAATAATATTTTTAGTTTTTCCAAAGGAGCCCCTCTCCTCGCTTATAAAAGGGCACATCCTCCATCTCTTCCTCACACAAATTTGAGCCTTTAATCTCGGAAAAAACCTGCCAATTTCTCCTCTACACTTCCATAGAAACATTCTAGAGGTACTTTTATTCTTCAAAGACCAATTTTAGTTCCCTAAAAGGAGGTCTCAAAGAGGCGCTTCAAAGAAGAGGTAATGTGTGTTACCAATTCTTTCAACTTTATTTATTCTTCCACTTATTCTTCTTTATTGGTTTCATTATGAAGTAATAACATCAGTATCAATAATATACTGATATGATATTATAAGTATGAAACAACCATATTTCACCATCTATCTATCCTACGGAAAATGAAATTACCGCGCGTCCGTACGTACGGAATACCATCTCCACGCTGTGGTGTAATCTATTTTCCACCACAACTTTACTTGGATGGGTATAATGGTGTAATTAATTACTATTTATGATTATTGTAAAGTGATATTGATTCTGAAATAGTTTACATACACTCCAATACAATTTCACAATCACAGGGACGATATCATCGCTAGTGCATACGTACGGAATACCGTCTCCACGATGTGATGCGACTCGTTCTACATGATCTTCATTTGCATAATGATTCTATAAATGAATTGAATGAATAAATATGATATATATGACACTAATAACCTTCTTTAAATGAGGTATCTATAACCTAAAAGAAGAATAAGAATTTATTCGACAAAACATGCATAAGAACAAAAGGCAATAAACACCCGAATAACAAGTAACAATGAAATATTACTAATAAGAATCTAAGAATATGACCATATATGATATCATAACAATGCTTATGATTCTGCAATAAGTAAATGACATTATTTGAATCAATATACAGGAGGTTCGGACACTTACGAAGCAAATCAGACCTAAGGTAAGGGAAAAATATCACAATCTCATTTTTATCTGAGATTGTTTATACTTTGGTATTTACTGGGGTGTATTTTATCATCCGCATCCATGTTTCCTCAATATGTAATATTATTTCCATCCACCTACAATTTTTTAAATCCAATTTTACCCTTCTTTGAGTTTTTAGTAAAGGATATGAAGGGAATCTTTAGTGGTTTTTCGTACGAAGTACTTTTTGACTTTTCTGACAAAAGTACGAGAAGAATGTTTTTTTAACTTATACGGCATGAATGTATTTTTAAAACATTATTTCCAAGAAGATTAATTTAAAATTATTCATGTTTATTTTTAATCAACTTCTTTCAGTTTAAAATTGTATTACATTTTATGAAAGGAAAAATGTTTTTGAAGTAGAAAGGATATTTTCATCAAGAATGGAGTTCATGTTTTTTTATCAAAATTATTTTCCATCTTATATAATATAGGGTTATTTTTCTATACCTATTATTACATTGATTTGATTATTATTTGATGGAATAATTTTTATGAACTCCTTTATCTTATATGAATTGTTTTATGATGTCACGATGTTTAAGAATCCCATTTTTATTACATGGGTTATGCAATGCTGTATGATTGTTGATTTTGTGGAACACATTATAATGGTATAATTATGAGATGGGTGGGACCTATATCTCCCTCCAATGCATTGGGTAAAGATTTTATATCTCATGAGATAGACATGGCTAGAACTTCAGGTTAAATCGGTTCAGTGAAACAGGACTGAAACGAGGAATGAACTCGGTTCAGAAATGGACTTTGTCCACTAAGATAGTCTTGGAAATGATTCTTGACAAATAAAAAATGATTATCTATTATTATGTGTGTATTACACAATGTTTTAGGTTTTAAGTTATGATTATTGGGATTACATGTCACTACTATGATTTATCTCATGTTATGAAATTATGTCCTCTTTTGCAGGTTAAGAATTCCATAATGTTATGTTCTTATGAATATGATGTGATTGATATTTCTTTTGTTTACATTTACTGAGCATTTGGGCTCACCATTTTTATGTTTTATATTCCCCCAAATTAAAAGAAAGGTTTTAGGTAAGGAAACAAAAAGTGGAATATCTTTATGGGAGATGTTGAAGATCTTTCCCCACGATTAGAAGATTACGTTCCAAGTTTCCAAAGACACTAAACTATTACGGTCCTTGTGTGTCTGTTTTTGTTATGTATTATGTATTCCTACAAAGTAATGTGATATCTATGTGCGTCAAGCTTCGGTTCTCTACAATTTATTTATAAATTATTTTCTTATAAATTATTTTATTGATTTTTATTTTCCATTGAGATGTTTGTTTCATGGTTTTATGTTTACATTGGTTAGATATCATCATTCCTTTATTATCATTCGATTGATCTATAATCTCAAATATTTTTAGTTTAATTATCTATTAATCCCAATCATATAATTTATAAATATTTATATTGACACTAGAACTAGATTTAAATATTAAAGTGCTTCTATATAGGCTTATTTTTTTAGACAATTAAATAGACTGTCACATTTTATATTTAATAATATTAGTATAATTTTTTTATTTTATAATTTATGAATATTACTAGTGGCATAATATTATAATTAACATTATAATTTAGTTATAATACAATTTTTAAAACAAGAAGATAATGGTAGTGATGTAAAAAACAATCAACCATTGTGGTGGTATAAACCTACCAAGTATGAGCAGTTTTTTTAAGAGTAATGTAAAGAAAAAAATGAAGAGAAAATTAATGTACTATGTTTCTTTTAATTCAAATATGGTAATAATTTTATTTTAATTTTATAGTATGTTTTATATGGTGGATTTAGTGGTTTCAAATAAAATGAATTTGGATAAAAAAATCCATTATTTTTGGATTCATACTTGACTACTCTATAAAGCTTCTTGGAGTGGTATTTTATATAGAAAAAATAGAAAATATTACAAGGGGATTTGGGGAATTATATTTAGTATATATTTACCTTTGTAGAGAGAGTTTGGAATTCAAGAATTATAGGTGGATCAGGGGTGTATTTATAGTGATGGAGGTGGATGTTTATCAAATATAATATTGATTATTTTATTATTTCAAGACAAATATGTGAATTAAAATTATTATAATGCCTAATAATAGTATATAATATTATAATTTATATTTTTATCATTTTAAAAAATTTGGAACTAAATGGTTTCATTGATATATATTTTTTAAATTAAATCATAAAAAAAGTTATTTTACTGGAATAAAATATTATTTATGTGTGAAATTTTGTACTATAAATTTATAAAATTACAATTTTTGAAATTAACATTATTTAATTCATTAATTAAATTTTAAATTATGTAAAAAAAATTGAAGTTGTTTTTCCATTTTTACATTACAATGGTGAAGTAAAACACATAGTCTATGAAAAAACATTTGTTTTACCATTCACTAAAAAAATAATTTTTTTAGGAAAATACTAAAAATTAGCAATAACATAATTTTTATCTGTTGATTCAAAAATTCAGGGATTCATAGAAAAAATCTATAATCTTTAATTATAATATTAAAATTTTATCATTACAAAACATATTTTTACTATATATATAAACAAATGCGTCATATTATATATAGAAATAGTCATATTTTAATTTACATATTCTGATAAGAATATTTATGATATAATAATATATTTATATCATTATTTTATACATGGAATGAAAGGTTTACATTCCATACTATTGTTCTAATGATTGAGTTACTATTTTAATAGTCAGGTTTCTATTCCAATAGCCATATTAGTATTACAGCTATAGTGTGGTGGTTATATTTCCATTAAATACATCTCATTTTGAATTTTAATCATTCATTATTATTCCTATCAAGGTTATATAATTTTTTAACGATTATGGAACTATTACAAATGTTTTTTTCTTTTTCACAATTATTTTTTTGATGTAACCGTACTTGGAGGCCATGTTGCATCAGAATTACAAAATATTTCTTCGTTGTTTAATTATTTTAACTATCTCATTATACTATTTTTATTTTAATAATGTGTATTTATCTATCATATATAATTTCCAATATTGAATAAATAAAATAATATACATTGTTTTAGGGGTTAATGTGTTTCATATTATAAATTTATCCTAAATGTGACACACATATATATTAAGGAGGAATATTTCATATATGCATTTTATAGGTTGTAACAATATTCCCCCTTTATAAGGTTCATTCTTTAAATTTAAACTCGAACCATTAGAAGAAAATAAATTTAGGTACTTTTTTTTCAATCCCTAGGTTCCATATTGACTCATCATACATTAATATCCCCATAATACATTAATATGGTGATTTATCTATTTGCAATAAATATTTTCTCTAAGATCCATAATCATCAGAAATAGATCCTTGAAAGAGATATCATGATCTAACTTTTCACCTTCCAGATTCAAAAAATGTGATGGATCTATTATATACATCCCCAAGAGGGATATATGGAACAAATTTATTAGAAACAATTATTAAAATATTAATCATATCAATGGAAGTGATGAATATATTAGATAAAATTTACTTTGTCAAAACCTCGTGTTTCTCATCCATTGATATATATGAGTAACACATCATCTTTGATCCAATTACCTATGACTCAATACTAATTTCTAACTTATTAATTCTATTGAATCTTCAATGCCCTAATGAGATTTTGTATTACTATGACCTTTTATCCATTTAATTGACTAAATTTGGTCCCAATGGATTACTCTCTCCGATATTATCACAACATGTTGGAGGTATGCACTTATACCCTTATAGGGATTGAAATTAATCCATATAGATTCTTGAGTTGAATGTTTTTTTATGAATACCTAATGAATGTTAGATGCTAATTCTAGTCTCTTATATAGTCCATATACTATGAAATAAATATATCCACAATTTTTTAGATATTACAATTATTTTTATAACAATCTAGAGGTGATAGTTTATTCATATTTTCAACTCTAGTTTCAAGTAAGTTTATAGAATCTTCAAGAACATTTAGGCAAACCTTAGATATTGATAAAAAAAATAGATATTTTGGTTTCATCAATTCCTACCATCTTAATGATGTATATCTTACAAATTTTATTAAGGTACAAATCTTACCAAATGGGTGTGAAGTGATTTTTCGTTGTCCTTTGTTCCAACTCAAACTGTATAATTTATTTACTTTTTATGACATTATAATACCCATGTAAAAAATCTAATTTTATGTTCTAATATTCCTATATCAAAATGGTTAATGGTTTTATCAACCCTTGTAATTTATTCTTCATTCCTTAATTTTATACAATATCACACACATGGAAGGATATTTAGTAATATTTCAATTTATATTTTCCCAATAGATCAAATCTCATAGATCTCTATACACCTTTTTACTACCAATATGGATTTTGGTTATTGAGTAATAAGAAACATGTATTATTTCATTCTTTA
This sequence comes from Viscum album, assembly GCA_963277665.1. Classification (NCBI taxonomy): domain Eukaryota; kingdom Viridiplantae; phylum Streptophyta; class Magnoliopsida; order Santalales; family Viscaceae; genus Viscum; species Viscum album. The sequence goes on along the minus strand of OY728122.1, from coordinate 1,922,272,767 downwards.
TATTTAACACTAATGACACGTATAATCTTGTCATACATCATATAAATATATATTTTTCAATGTTAAACATAGATTATTTTCCCATAATTATTTCATACACAATGTTTTATAACTGTATATATCCCCTTTGAGTTTTCATAATATTCTCTATGATATATGGTCAAAACTAATTTCATGAAGGTTAGATGATTTCAATCCCTTTATGATTCCCATTTCCATCCTTTGGATGTACAACAATATTTTAAAATTTTTAATCCAAATCATGAATACGGTTGTTGGATCATTCAAAAATAGATCATCTTTCACATTATTCTCCAATATGTTATTGTAATAGAGTTATAATTAATAGTCCTTGATAAAATCTAACCATCTTCATTGGATCATGTTTCAATTCCATTGTGTGAAAAATATAATTTGGAATTTTATAACTTCTATATGTTGGAAAAATATCTCTAGAAAGATAATGTATCTATATCATTAATAAAAAATATTATTATCACTATCATCAAATTAGGAATTGAATAATTTTACTCATGTTACTTCTATTTTATCCTTATATAAACTCTCTCATTATCATTTTTCATGAGTGTACAAAAAAATCCATTCTACAATATATAATTTGTATCGTAAATCCTTTCTCTATCTAGGTTAGTGTGGTTATATGTTCCATGATTAACTTATTCCTCAACTCCCCGATGCTCTCTTCACATTCATCCCTCTAAAAAATATTCAATCCTTTCTGAGTTATCAGGGTTAATGGGTTTGAAAATCATGACAAGTTCCACATAAATCACTAATAGTTCCCATATAATATGAAGAAACAATGAATCTATATTATAGATGTTTTTCTAGGTCATTACTCTATTTCATTTTTCTTTTATAGATAAATATATATCACATTATCTTTTGTAACATGCCTTATGAATGTTCCTTTATCAATCCAATAAAAACACTTAATATACATTACAAAAACTTCTTAATTCCTCAAATTAGGTTTAATATTAAGGAAGTGATACTCATGTTCTTCCTTTATCATGATGTATACTTGACTATAATCTATAATGATCATCATATGTTTTTAGGATAATATCTAAAGTCTCTTTTTATTATATCCTATAAATATTGGTTGAACATTAGTGACTCTGAACGGTGTCACACTGAACTCATACAACCCATATACTATATGAAAATAAATCCTGTAATATAAAAAATCTTAATATTTAATTACTAATATATTGATCAACGTTAGAACATAGAGATGTACAAAGTCCCTTGAATATAGTTGAGAAATTCTTCCACCACTAGTATATGATAATTATTTTTCATTATGAATTTTTATGATCATGATTATGTACTCAAAGACACATTTCACCATCTATAATCATAATAATGAGAACCGGTACACCCAATGGAGAAGGAATATGGTGTATATTTTTTTTCAAAGATCTCATATAGTATCTTACTGAACTCTTCTACTTCAATATATTACATTCTATAGGGACTCATGGATATGGAATGAGATCATAGTATAAATACTTTACTGATTCCATCATATCATATAGGATGGTGTCCAACAAGAACATTAAAGAAAAGATCAGTATATTTACTCATAATATGTAATGTCCCAGAATATTATGTATAATTTTTTTAATTATATGTAGTTTTCTGAGATCACGAAATCTGACTGTGTGTGATTCCGAGGCTCAGAGTGTCCAGAATGATCAGTCGATGTTTTGTAAAGATTTAATTTGCACGAGTAAGTAGTTTTCCTTAAAAAGTCGAATAACATATAAATGGTTTCCCGGATCAGTAATCTGAGGGCACCGATGTGTTCAGGATTGCAGGTTTATCCTAGGCACGATATAATTTTAGTTGATATAGGCCACCAGTGGGAATCCCCAAAAATGAAATAACCACAAGTAATATAATTAAATATAATTATTTTATTTTTAAAATTATTATAACTCACGAAAAGTGACTCAGATTATAAATCATACACCACCGATTAACTTGTTAGGGTATTATTTATTTAGAAAATTACTAACATTGGCTGGCACAGGCTTCCAGTGAAAGTTAGTTTTTTGTTGTAAAAAAATAATTAAGGTAAAATTATTTTATTGTTAAATTCATATCTTCTAAATGATTACTCAAATTGGAAATCCGAGAGTAATGTTGAGTTAGTTGGGGTGTGTTCTCCATAGGCAGAGCCTAACCCCGACAGGTGCGGGTCGAGGGTAAACGTTATTAATTTATTGAACATTTTTTAAGGAATGTTCAGTAAACATAGGTGCAGAATATTCAAACATTTGAACCATTGATCGAATTAAAAATATAAGGGGACCGTTGAATCCGTAGCACCGATATTCACTTAAAAGATGCTACACTTTGATTATAGTAATCCAGAAAAAAAATTAGTTATTTAACTTTTTTTAAACAAATGAAATAGAATAATTTAATTATTTTATTTTCATTCTTCTCCACCAACAGACAAGAGAAGTGTAGGTCCAATGATGTATCAAGACAATAAATGGATTGACCTGTCAATATTAAGTAATGATGTCATTGGTGAATTAGAAATGTTGTTAATTAATGATCCCCCATTAAATCCCCATGTCCTTACATACCTGCCCCTCTATTATATATATGGAGTTTTGGTAGGGGTATTCGCACAACATATCCATGCAACGAAGTGCTGAAAGAGTGCCAAGAAGCCGATCACTTAGAGAACGAAGCTGATACCAGTGGGAGGTGACATATGACACTGAACCACGATCCGAAGGACGATGTACGAGTGACATCATTGTGAACTAGTTGGGGGAATAAATAACATGATCCAACTTCATGTGTGGTCACTATCGAAAGGGCTTACGAGGTAGTGAGTTTATTCTCTTGTGTTTTTAAATCATTTCCTCTTTCTCATTCTTGAATTGTACAAAGAAAGCGGATCAACTGACTAATGGGTTGATCTATGATTAATTAATTTTTGTGGGAGGTTGTTGCAGGGTATCTTGGTAGGGTTTATTCTTGTTTAATTTCAAGAGTTGATAATTTTTTACCACCCTTTTTCTATCAAGCTAACGATGAGAGCGCAGGATAATCGAACAAAGCCTCGACCCTTCGCCATTTTTGTGGGAAGTTGATATGTCCTTCTGTGAGCAATGTTTGGGTTGGATGAAAACCTGGGACGATGAGTGATGGTGATAGATGGAAATGACCAAACATGGAGGAGAGTGCAGTGCACCATCACACACCACCGAAGAAGAAGGTCACAATAGTAGACACATTGGGTTAATAGGATAGTAGGATCGACCGGCTCTGTTGGAGGCAATGGCGTGCCATAAGGTGATTCCGTAGAAAGATGCCACGACATGTTGTTGTGTTAGAGTGTGGCGGCCGGCACTGGCCGACCACAGAGGAAGCCAGAGTGGGACGTTGTCGCGTGCTTCTAGAGGAGGCCACGAGTCAAGGCTGCAGCAATTGGAGAGCGGTGCGGCCCCCACTGCGTGCCGGCTTAGTGGACCCTCTGACGGCCGAAATGATCGACCATTACATGATGGGGAAGCGCACCACTAGAAGGCCGAAACGACGCCACTCTTACAGGGATAGCTGTAGAAACCGGTCCTCCTTTTAGCGAATCGGGTCACACATGGGTCGGTCCCACCCGGCCGACCGGACCTGCGCCCCAGTTGGCCAGACCCGTGACCCAGTGGGGCTATGCAGGTAGGTTGATCCCCACCCGACGGTTCAGGCTAACTGTGGGCTGGCCCCATGAACTGAACCGAGCTGATCATGATGGGCCAGACCTAGTAATTTGGGCCGACCCTTAGCAGGTCGGACCTAAGCAGGGCCAGGCAGACCCCAGGACCCATTGCGTCATGCCAACATGACCGGGTCGGACCGAGCCCAGACCCAACCGGTCCCGGAATAAAGAAACTCTCATAGATGACAAATTGAGTGTCTATTTGACACACTATCAGTAGTTTTGGGACCACTTTTGGGAAGCAGTCCTTTGGGCATATTCCGAAAGGCCTGACCGAGTTGGGCCCATTGGAGGTGCAATGACCCTGTTTCATGGAAAGGGGTGTAACTAGTAGATCAGGAATCCGATCGACGCACCGTCTATGGAGTAAGGACCCTAGTGACAAGGAAGTCCTTCTGAAATACTCCACAAGAGTTTTTTAGAATGTTGGATTTTCATTGGTTGGATTATACACGAATCCAACCGGGCCCTCAACACTAAAATGCATAGAAGTTACAAACCAGGAATCTGGTTGACACACCGTTTGTAGCGTTAGAACCCTGATGACCTGACGAATCATTGGGTTATTTCTCTGAGGATCTCCATGCTAGTTTAAATACGACTAATGGCTTGGGGAATGGTTCTCCCAAACGCGCAATGTATGGAACCTTGCAGTTGCCTAAGACCTGAAGACTGCTTGATGAAGGCCTAGTGGGAAGTTGGTCTCTGTAACCCAGCAGGACCACGGTGGGGAGAAGCTCTATGTGACCCGAAAAGCCCATGGTACTCGAAAGGTGGAGTAACAATGTCCAGCCAAGGTGGGATGCTGCTCTGTGTGACCTGGCAATCCCACAGTGGGGAGTGGCTCTAAGGGACCTAGCATACCCACAGTACTAATCAAGGATAAGTACTACAACAGTTCAAGGTTAGTGGTAAGAGCCTATATGTGACCTGGAATTCCCACTATACTCGATAGAGGAGGTGTTCTCCAATGGTTGAGGACTTCAACATTTGTGACTAATGATTTTAATGTTACTACAGCAGAATATACCTTGTCTGAGTTAATTCCTTTATCTTTATGGTGATACATGTGTGGACCTTTTACCTTCATGGTGATAAAGTTGTAGTGATACATGTTTGGAACTTTTACTTTTGTGGTGTTACCTTCGTGCTGTTACCATTGTGATATTCTTCTCTCATTTATAAGATGATTATATCTTGATAAATCAGGTATATGTATGGGTATATTCCAATGTAGATTTGTTGACTGCTTCTTGCTTTGTGATTGAGGTATTTCGTTGTGGTCTTTCCTTTATGGAACTCTTGGAGACCTTCAGGGGTCTTGGGTTCCCCACTGAGTATTGTTATACTTACCCCTGCATTGGCTTCGCCAGCACCTTATTGTGTCTTGTGTAGACAATGAGTAGTTGGGATGATACTTTAGGGAACTAAGACCATGAGTTACACATAGGAGATAGGCTAATGTGGAGTGTTGTGGAGATGATATGTACATAACCATTAGGTAGGATCCTTGGTCGATGATCAAGGATTATTTTTCATTTTTTTAGTATTTAAACCGTTTAGTTTTACTTGTTCTTTACAGTTGGACTTTTATTTCTACAACCTTTACTTTCATCTCTCTTTTCACTATAACAGTTACTTTGTGGTAACATCCTTGTTCTGTTCCAGTCTCTGTGGTTTCTTCTTATTGTTCTCTTAGACTGTGTGTCTGTATAGGTTAAAAAGGCAATGCCTTCCTATTTTAGGTATACGCCTTTTCGGTGCTAGTCTCCAGCCCCTGGCCTATGGAATGCGGGTTTAGGGTAGTCACAACATGGGCTCTGAGGGATGGGTCATGAAAAAGTTGTAACAATGTAATCAGTTCTACCAATGAACTAGGAATCTGATCTATTATGTGTCGAAATAGTGTTAATTGTTATGAGTGTGGTTTTCATTCTGTGTTATCCAGTGCTGGTGCAGCGGCCGATGTATCGATACAACATGACCATATATTCTTATTTATGACTTAGTTCATAGAAACACTAATTTTGTCTTTTTTTTAAAGGACATTCTTGTGAACTCTTTGAGGTAGCTCACCAGGTGTAGCTTATTGATCATGGAACACCTGATCCTTATCAGGATGTCATTGTGTAGATAGCCAGCTAAGATTTCCAAGAGAGTACATGATGACGGCCCACTGAGCGGCGATGCTCTAATGCATGGCCCTCTTAATTTGTTAAAACCATCATGTGGTGCACCGGCATCACCACCACCTGTTGGGAAGCAGATGCTACCAGTGTATCATGCACACCGACTGAGAGCATTTCACGAGTTCCAGCAACAAAATCCTCTAAGGATTCGAGGTGAGACAGATTCCCAGGCAGCTGAGGACTGGCTAGAGGCTATGGAAAAAGTTTTCGACCTTATTGAGATACCAACTGATCAGATGGTGATCATAGATTCTAGTTTTGTCAGTGCCTGACCATGAGTACGATACACATGGTGATGAGGATTTGTTACATGGACTGTTTCCCAAGATGGTACCTTTGGGTAGTGTACCAGCTATATCACTACCCATTTGTCAAAAGTTATAACTGGAGGTACTGGTAGAGGACACATATAGGCATAGTTCCATGCACGCACTTCATCATTAGATACCCCTCAGGTTCTGAGGCATTCCCAAATCGTAGTCTGTTATGGACTGGCCTAAGTAGGTGGCCGAGTTTCCTTCTATCCAGGGCACCATTTGATCAGATGACGATTTTGGTAGAGATCCTTCTATAAGGCTCAACAAGATGATGATAGGGTTTAGGTTTCCTTGATCTTGAAAATTGGTGACTTTTCTATGGACAATCTTGAGAACGTTCCTCATTGAAGGGGGGTCTCTTTCCTTAATGAGATAAGTTATGAGAGTTCCCTCTAGCTTCTATAGCTTCGGTAGGATGAGATGTCAGTAGTAAGGTATTAATCATGGCTTACTAAACATTCTAGGTACTCGATGAATACACTACAATCGGTGCCTTAGGGCTTGAACCTCTAAGCGAGGTGTGTTTAGGGATATCCATGACAACACTATTACTCTATGCATTCCTACTTATGTTAGGGTGCTAGTGAGAACCATTGTGGTTTAATATTATTTGGATGAGTGAACACATCCACTGAATGTTAGTAGTATGAAATTAGGAAACTGATGCCAGTCTTGGAAACTTGGTTGTGTAAAATTTTTCAAGGATTTGAAGTGTTAGGGAAAAATGAATCTGCAAGGCAGCACACAAGGAAGTGGAGTAAGGAGAGTAGAATGAGGTGGTATATTTTTTGACATGATACCACCACCACCCTAATGTGGTCCCCACCAGGACCAGGGAGCTAGAGGGAATGGAAAGGGACTAGTTGCATGCGGTCATAGAGTGTGACCCAAGGGATCCCAGAATGATTCGAGGTATGGTCGGTGTCTACTACTAGTTACCGTATTAATAGACCTGGTACCAATAATTCCTTATTTTAACGAATCTCGTTCAAGACCTTGAGTTTTTGTTTATCCCAAAGTCATGACCCTTACGTATGGAGACACATTTTGCAGAGGACTCAATAATCACACTTATTCCAATAGTGTGATCAGACCCTTGAGGTGATAGTTTTGGTTGGAACCTCTTGGTGGCAGTGTCAAGGCCTTATGACATTAGTTTGGGTATGGATTGGACATCCAAATTTCATACTCATATTTGATGTATTAGGAAAAATGGTTGTGGTTTACGTATAATGTTGGAATGTGGTTTTCCTTGGTTGGTGAAAAATGAATCCCAGGAAGTAGAGGATAAACTCATGAATAGGATGGTGTAGACGATTACTGTCCAGTCGTCCTCCCTTACCCTAGTGGAAATGGGAGTTTTGGGTTTTTAGTTCCTAAAAGGATTGTCAGTGTTTGGGGAAATATTTTCAAAATTTGTTTCAAGGATTACCCCACCCCCCTGAAGGGAGATATACTTATGCTTTGGCTGGGTACTACCAGAGTTTTGAAACGGACTTCTCCAGAGTAGTGGTACCCTTTTCCGCTTTGATGTAGAAGGGGGAGCCTTTCATGTGGATGGAGAAGTGTCAGTAGATCTTTCAGATGTTGAGAAAGTGAATATGGCTAGGGTTCCTCTAGGAATATGACTTATATATAGTCTATAATCCAAGGAAGGGGAACATTATAGCAGATTATCTCAGTAGGAGGCCTGGTCTACAGTTACTGAGTGAGGAAACAGAGCAGCTATCCGCATTGCAGATATTCTTTGATCATATAGAGGGAGCATCTTACCTCTAGTATGTGACTTTCACTCCCCCAATTATTCTGCATATTTAGGGGGAAAAGCTTGAGTCATTGACTGCGAGGCTCGACGTGCCCATATTTCCTTAGGACGGTCTCTTGAAGGATTTTATGAAGGTAGGGAGAATCTCATCCTCTTCAGAGGATGCACCATGGTACCATTGAAACTTCAGAAAAAGAGGTTGACGGAGATCCATACATCCCCATAGTGGTACATCCTGGAGTGGTGAAGGAGTACTAGGTCTTCCATCATCAGAACCGATGGCTAGGGATGAAGAAAGCAGTGGAAGATTTGGTATCATGATGCCTCACTTGTCAGCAAGTGAAGACTGCACGAAGTCTGTAGAAGTCTTATGCCCATAAGAGGAGGGAGACCATTTCATCTTATGGGTATCACCCTGATGAGGTTTGTGTAGATTTTTCCCGGGTGGGAAGATATCTCCGAGGTTCATCAGAACTTTATAGATTCTTATCAATGTGGGCGAGGGGGCGTACCATCTATATCTTTCCCAACAGATGCACTGGGTGCATAATGATTTCCATGTGATGAAGTTGAGTAGATGCGTTAATGATCCATCTCAAGTCATCGACCACGGAGCGCTGGACATTTATTATTGGGATACCTTTAAGGAGGTTTCAATAGAGATTGAGGATCAATCGGAGCGAGTCCTACATGGGTAGTCGATACCTCTGGTGCATGTTCATTGTCAGCATGATAACCATCAGGAGAGCACATGGGAGCTGCAGGCTCAGATTAGTGCACAGAACACCTAATTTGATTTCTTAGTCTTTGTTGTGGCTTTCGGTGACGTAAATCCCTAAGGTGGGGAGAATGTATTTTCCCAGAAATTTTGTATAATATTATTTAATTATATGGAAATTTTTCAAGACCACAAAATCAGATGATGCGTGATTCCATGGCTCAGAGAGCCAAGAAAGATCTATCGATGTTTTTGTTAAGATTTAATAAGCATGCGTAAGATGTTTTTCTGAAAATGTTGAATAAATCTTAAACTATTGCCTGGATCAGAAATCAAAGGGCACTGTTGCATTCATGATGGAAGGTTTACCCTAGGAGCGACATAATTTTATTTTGTTTAGCCCTCCAGTTGGAAAACAGGAAAATGGAATATTCGTAACTTAAATAATTAAATAAAATAAATTTATTTTTAAATTCTTATAACTCACAAAAAGTGACTCAGATTAAAAATACGAGACCATCATTGAACTCGTGAGGGTATTCTTTCTTTATGTAGATACTAACACTGTCCCGCGAATGGCACCAATGACTGTTAGTTATTGGTAGGAAATAAAATAATTAATTGAAAAATATATTTTTTAAAACAATAACATGTAAATGGTAATTTAGATTGAAAATATGAGAGTACCTTTGAGTTCATTTGGGCATTTTCTTCGTAGGAGAAGCCTAGCCCTGACTGGAACAGGTCAAGGGTGAACGTTATTAATTTATTGAACGTTTTTATGGTACGTTTAGAAAATGTGTGAGTGGCCTTTTATAACTTTTGACCATACCTCAGATTAAAAATATGAGGGCACCATTGAAATTGAAGCACCAGTATTCTATTAAGGAAGGCCTTACTTTGACCACAATAGGTCTGGAGAAAAAGTTATTTTTTGTAACTATTTTAAAAAAATGAAATAAAATAATTTTATTATTTTATTTTCATTCTTCTCCACTGATGGACAAGCGGAGTGTGCAGCCAACGATGTGTCATGCCAATAAATTAATTGACCTATCAATATTATGTAACGACGTCATTGGGGATTTAGTAAGGCTCCTAATTAATGATCCCCCATTAATTCCACATGTCGCTACTTACCCTCCCCATATTCTATACATAAGGAGTTTTGGGAAGGTTATCGGCATAGCTTCGCCATGAGACGAAGTTCTGAAAGAGTGCTGAGATGTCGAACCCTTAGAGGATGGAACTGATCCCAGTGGAAGGTGAAAGGTGACATCGAACCACAAACTAAAGGATTATGTACAAGTGGCGTTGTTGGGAACCGGTTACGGGAACGAAGAACATGATCCACCTTCAAGCACGGGTTCTCTCCAATGGGTTTACAAGGTACTGAGTTTATTCGTTTATGAATTTTAAATTATTTCCTATTCCCCGTTCTTGAATAATACAATCAACGCGGATCAACTAACTAACGGGTTGATCCACGATTCATTCTCTTTTCTGGGTGTTTGTTGGGGGGGGTATCCTTATAGGGTATATTTTTGTTTAATTGCAAGAGATGAAAAATCTTTTACCACCCTCTTTCTGTCAAGCTAATGCAGAGGGAGTGGGTAAAACGAACAAAGCCTAGACCCTCTACCCTTTTTTGTTAGAAGTTGATCTCTCCATCGTGATCAATGTTTGGGTTGACTGAAAACCCAAGACCGTGGGTGATGACATCGGTCAACAATGACCGAACACAGAGGAGATAGTGGCACGCCATGACGCACCTCCGATAAAGAAGGTCGTGGCCGTAGATGCGACGGGTGCAGATGGCGGTGGGCTCGGCCGAATACCAAGGAGATAGCAGTGTGCCATCACGTGATATCAAACAAGGGGGCCACATCATTTAGCAAAGGTAGACAGTGGTAGATGACACCAGTCGGCCGCAGAGGAAGGAGGAGTGGTGCGCCATCATGTGCTGCTTGGGGAGGCCACGGCTCAAGGCCTAGATAGGTGGAGACCGGGATGGCCCTTGTCTGTTTTGAGTCATTGGACCCTCAGTCAGCCAAAATGGCTGACCTTACCCAGTGGTGCACCACCCCACCGGCTAGCCGAAACGGCCCCGCACCTGTGGGGCTTGCTGGAGAAACCGGTCAGCCTTCTACCGGACTAGGCTGGACCTGCCTAGAAAACCAAACCCGCCCAATACGCAGGACCGACGAACAAGTAGGCCAGAACCACCAACAGGTCGGGCCGAACCCACGACCCAGTTGGCCAATGCAGGTGGGCCAAGTCCCACCCAATGGTCCGATCCAACCGTGGCTTGATCCCGGGAACCAAATCGGGATGACCCCAATTGGCCGAACCCAGCAAACCAGGCTGACCCATAGCAGGCTAGATCTATGCATGGTTAGGTAGAGCTTAGGACCCATTGCGTCATGCCGGCATGGCCGAGTCAGACCGGGCCCCGACCAAACCGGTTCCTAAATAAAGAAACATCCTTAGGTGAAAAATTGGGTGTTTGTTTGACACACCGTCAGTAGCATTGGGACCCATTTTCAGAAGCGGTCCCTTGGAAATATTCTAGCAGGCCCGACCAAGCCAGGTCCAATGGAGGTGCAATAACCCTATTTCATGGAATGGGTTGTAACTAGCAGACCAGGCGTCCGATAGACACATCGTCTATGGCATAAGGATTCTAGTGACAAGGTACACTACTAGAAAAACAGGTATTTGCGACGGGTCATTTGCGATGGGATCCCGTAACAAATGGCCTTTTGTGATGGGGGTCCGTCGCAAATCGCCCGTTGCGGAAAACGCCGTCGCAACAACAATTATTTACCACGGGCCCGTCACTACAGATATTGTTTGCGACGGGGATCCTTCCCGTCACAAATATTACTCCGAATATTTGTAAAAACTTTTAAAATATTAATTGTGACGGGTCCCGTTGCAACAGGTTTCTGCGACGGGCCCGCCGCAAATACGAATTGCGACGGGCCCCGTCGCAATTACGTTTTTAAAAAAAATTTAAAAACTATTATTAAATTATTTTAATGGATATAATAATACTATTTGAGACAGGCATAGTATCCCGTCGCAAATACTATAAAAAAAATAAAAAAATAAATTATTAATAAATTATTTTAATTAATATAATAATAATCCAATTATAATTCAAAAATAAAAATTAATAAATAATTAATAAATAATTTTAATTAATATAATAATAGAATTATAATTCATAAATAAAAATAATAAATTATTAATAAATTATTTTAATTTATATAATAATAATTGAATTATAATTCAAAAATAAAAAATAATAGAATATTAATAAATGATTTAATTAATATAATAATATTATAATTATAATTCATAAATAAAAAAATATTAATAATTTATTTTAATTAATATAAAAATAATAGAATTATTTTACATTCAAATATTAAAATAATTCAAATATTACAAAAAAATATAATTAAATTAGAATATTATAAAATTTTAATATATATATATAATTTAATATTATAAAATATAAATAATATTATTATTCATATTAATATTGTTATTTCAAAATATAATATTATTAATATTTTATAATGAGACAGAAACTACGAATAGAAAAAAATTCATATTTTGATTTAACAAACTATATAACCTAAAAACAAACTCTAATCTGAAGGAGGGGGGGAGGGGGGATCTGCAGATGTTGTTGGAGGAAACTCCATACCTTAAACATGAGTGAGTCGGCGCATGTACTCCATCTGCTCCTGGTGTTGCTGCTGCCACCGACTCATCTTCTCCTCGTACAGCTGCTGCTGGCGTCGACGCTTCTCCTCATGCTGCTGTTGCTGCTGACGCATCTTCTCCTGCTCCTGTTGGAGACTCTCTATCAGTGAATTCTGAGATCGCAACTGATCCTCATAATGTGTAGTAGAAGAAGATGCACGAGCTCCTCTTGAGCTGGACGCCGACATCGCAACACTGCCATAATAATCTCCGGGAGTCAGTCGAGATCTAATACCAACTACTCGGCCCTTCTCGAAGGCATACTCGGTGGCCTGCATCCATGCTGCCTCATCAAAATGATGGCCAGTGGTCTAATCTGATGACTCGGCCTGACTCTCAGGCCGGGTCTGTGACACTACGGCCTCATATGACTCCTGTAGTTGCAATTTAAAATTAAAATTCTGAATATATTATATGCAGTTAATTTTTAAACTTGAAAACAAATAATATTGACCATGATGTGATGCTGACAATCACCTCTGAGCTCCCCAGTAGCAGGATCACTGTATATCTTCTGATATACGTCGTACTCCGTAATATAGGGGTTCTCGACAGCCTATAAGAATAAAAAATAAACTGTAAATATTTATAGTTATATAAAATATTTATAAATATTGTACGTACCAGATGCTGTCTATGAGTACTGAAAGAACGACTCCCAGCTCGATGAGTCACCTCCTGTATCCCCCGATTCTTCCTCCCCACCGATGATCTCCTCTGAAAGGCACCACTCAACCAGTGCGCACATAATCCATCCCATACATGGGATGAAATGTACTCTGGTCGGTGTTCTCTACATGACTCGTCAAAATTTGAGACTCCAGCTTTCTTCATGGATGCTTTTCTTAAATTGTGCAAAAAATAACGAAAGCGATCATGCATGGCCACCTCCCATGCCTTGTGGATGGCACCATGCATGGTATCCTCGATCGGATACCATAAACCCTACAAATAAATCAAAATATCATTTTAGAAATGATATAATTTTCAAAAGAAAAATTATTTATTTACGTATGTACCATCCAATAGCCGAACATAGCCTGATGCACATCAATGGGAATCTACTCCCATGTGGTCCACGACTGAGAGAAATAGTTGCGCAAAATAGCGCTGCCCTGTCCGACTGCTATATGCGGAAAATTGTAAAAATAATAAACATTTATTATATGAATAGATTAATGAAATCTTAGTCAAATCCACAGATTATCACACAAGTTATCACACCTCTGTGTGCGTGGATCAAACCCAAGACATGGACATCGCTCGGGGACGGGGACAGGAATCATCAATTGTTCAAGACCGCGCCCCCTTCGCGTACTCCCTGGAGCGCCTGCAGGCTGAGGGTCATCTTCCAGCAACTCATCCGCATCGAAAGGCAGGTCAGCATCCGCTAACTCACGAATTGTCTCGTCGTCCATCTGAAACAGAAAATGATAATGTTGTTAGAAAATAATTGATAATTACTATTATATATACATATATATATTATGATTGTATATAACTACCATGGATTTATATCAGTGTTCATCTTCATCATCATCTTCATATATGTCAATGTCATCTTCATATTCATCCTCAACATCATCGATATCCATTCGAGTTTCAGTTTCTTCATCTCTTACCATTTCAAATTAATATGTGACATCATTAACATCATCGTCATCACCGACTCTTAACCATGGGGTTTCGTCATCGATACTCATGTCTCTTTGTAAAAAAAGATTTATTTTTATGACTCTCTTGAAAAACTTCAATTCTTTGCATATCAGTGAAATCACATTCACTTTTGACTAAACTGATTGTCTCGAATTTTGATTTGTATTACACTCCACCAATCTGTCATGCCTCTTGATGTAGCACAGTACTTTGTGTAATAAACATGATGTGCCTGTTGAGCCAATAATAATGGTTCATTTACTGCGAGAACACTTTTACATTTAATATCGATGATTCCATGAGTCGGATGAACACGCACGCCTCTCTCTGTATCCAACCACTGAAATTTGAACATGTTTATGTAATGTTGTCCAAAATAATAGAGTTCAATGATTTCGGCAAGTATTCCATAAAAGTCAACTTCATTTTCTCGATGATGAGATCCTCTCAAGCTAACTACACTGTTCATTTTTTTTCGATTCCCCATATGCATGTGTGTGAAATCGAAATCCATTCACCACATATGCATTATAAGTTTTAACAAGTTTGGAAGGTGGGTTACTCAATATACACAGCCATTTGTCAATTTTATCAGCATGTCGAGACACCTGAAAATTTGTGAAATAATTATCAATATAGTGAACTATACATTGAATGAGTTGCTAAAAGATAAATAATTTATGTTACCAGTTTTTGAAACCACTGAGAGAAATTTTTTAGTCGTCGTTCTTCGAGAGCAGCTGCTGTAATTTGTGGAATTTGTTTCTTGATATGATTATCATAAAACCTATAAAAACCAAAGTTATTTACTGTAACATAAATGATAGAATAAGTGATATAAACACTTACAGTACAACTGGTGTTATCTCTTCACAGTTGAGTAGAACATACGTATGAGCTCTGTTATGTTCATCATCCGAAAACCAGCGTTCATAGACTCCACCAAAACCAAGCTCTCGCTGGTCGAAAATAGATAATTGATTGTTGATTTCATCAATATTCCTCTCGTTTTGTCCCATTCGGTTGTGTTTTTAAGGATACTCAGATTCAAAATAATGGGAGCAGAAAAAAGATATTTCCTCATGCAAATACGTTTCTGTAATAGATCCTTCAACAGATGCTTTGTTACATACTTTTATTTTCAATTTTTGCATGCATCTTTCAAATGGGTACATCCCTCGAAACTGTACTGGTCCTCCACATTTGGCTTCATATGGAAAATGTAACATCAAATGTTCCATTGAGTCGAATAAAGACGGCGGAAATATTTTTTCTAGTTTAAATATAATTACAACAACATCTTCTTCAAGTTTTCATATAGCATCATAATCTGCTGTAGCCGCACAAATTTCCTGAAAAAAATGAGACATGTGTGTTATGGAATCCCAAATCACAGAATTCAACAGACCTCTTAATCTAATGGATAGAAGTCTTTCCATTATAACATAACAATCATGACTTTTTAATTATTGGTAATTATTATTACTTATTGGTAATTATTACTAATTATTGGTAATTATTAAAAATTATTGGTAATTATTACTAATTATTGGTAATTATTACTAATTATTGGTAATTATTACTAATTATTGGTAATTATTACTAATTATTTCTAACTATTACTAATTATTGGTAATTATTATTAATTACTATGAATTATTGGTAATTATTGTTAATTATTACTAATTATTGGTAATTATTATTAATTAATACTAATTAGTGGTAATTATTGGTAATTATTACTAATTATTACCAATTATTGGTAATTATTGGTAATTATTGGTAATTATTGGTAATTATTTGTAATTGTTACTAATTATGGGTAATTATTACTAATTATTGCTAATAATCGGTAATTATTACTAATTATTGGTAATTATTACTAATTATGGATAATTATTTGTAATTATTACTAATTATTGATAATTATTTGTAATTATTACTAATTATTCGTATTTATTACTAATTATTGCTAATTATTGGTAATTATTACTAATTGTTACTAATTGGATAATTATTGGTAATTAATACTAATTATTGATAATTATTGGTAATTATTACTAATTATTGCTAATTATTGGTAATTATTGCTATTTATTGCTAATTATTGGTAATTATTGGTAATTATTGCTGATTATTGCTAATTATTGGTAATTATTGCAGATTATTGCTGATTATTTGTAATTATTGCTGATTATTGCTGATTATTGGTAATTATTGCTGATTATTGCTGATTATTGCTGATTATTGCTGACTATTGGTAATTATTGGTAATTATTACTGATTATTACTGATTATTGGTAATTATTACTGATTATTACTGATTGTTAGTAATTATTACTGATTATTAGTAATTATTACTGATTATTATTAATTATTACTAATTATTACTAATTATTACTAATTATTACTAATTATTACTAATTTTTATTAATTATTACTAATTATTACTAATTATTACTAATTATTGGTAATTATTACTAATTATTACTAATTATTGGTAATTATTGGAAATTATTACTAATTATTGGTAATTATTGGAAATTATTACTAATTATTGTAATTATTACGAATTATTTGTAATTATTACTAATTATTACTAATTATTGGTAATTATTGGTAATTATTACTAATTATTGGTAATTATTTGTAATTATTACTAATTATTGTTAATTATTGATAATTATTACCAATTATTCCTAATTATTTATATTTATTACTAATTATTAGCATTTATTCTTTATTATTGGAAATTATTACAAATTATTCCTAAGTACCATTAACTATGAACAAAGAATACTAATAATTTAAATTTATTAAGTAACAAAACAATGTAAACATAATTAAATTACAACTAATTAAGAATAATTGAAACTAATAAAAATTTAAAATAAATATTAAATTAAAAAGAACATAAATACCTTTAAAATTGATCTGAGGTTGATCCCTGATCGTTGTTGAAAACTTCAATATCAACTCCGGAAAAAAAATTAAACTGAAGAAACGCTGAAATCTAAAAATTGAATTTTGAGAGAAGGAGAATATTGAGTTTGAGAATTAATGAAAAAAACGGATGGGGGTATTTATAGGTTAGATCATTTGCGACGGGTATGGTCGCAAATACCTTAGACCTCATTTATTACGGTCAACGGTTAAATAGTTATTCGTGACGGGTCCCGTCGCGAATAATAACCTGCCGACATACTATTTGCGATGGGGGTAGATTCCCATCGCAAATAGCTTTTACCACCGCCGGTTATTTTCCACGGGGTAGATTCACGTCGCAAATAACTTTCCCGCGATTTGGCGCACAAAGCGCGCCAGTCCTTTTGCGACGGGGGAAGCTAACCCATCGCAAATAAGTAGTTATTTGTGACGGGTCAATTCCCCCGTCGCAAATAAGTTTCTAACGGGACTACTTGTGACGGGATTTATCCCCGTCGCAAATACCCATTTTTTCTGTAGTGGTGGCCCTTTTGAGAAAATCCACGAGAGTTTTAGAGAAAGATGGATTTTGGCTGAGTTGGATCGTACCCGAATCCAACTGGGCCCTCGACACTAAAATGTCTATAACAAACAGACCAGGCATCCATTTGATGTTCCTTCTATTGTGTTGGAACCCTTATGACATAGAAGATCATTAGGCTACTTCTTCTAAGAACTCCATATCTGTTAAAATATGAATAATGACTTGAGGAGAACATATCCCAATCATGTTACGTACAGAACCCTATGGTAGGATGAGACCTGAAGACTACTTGATAATGGACCAATGGGAAGCGGCTCTGTCTGACCCAGCAGCCCACGGTGGGGCGAAACACTCTCTGACCCAGCAAACCCATGATACTCAACAGGAGGAGTACGTCAGTTCAACCAAGGTGGGAAGCGGCTATGTGTGACCTGGTAGGCCCACAACGGGGAGCAGCTATGTTTGACCCAGCATACCTGTATTGACCTATTCCTGACCTACATGGACAATACATTACTTTTTTGGAATACATAATATATAACAAAAATAGACACCCAAGGACCGTAATAATTTAGTGTCTTTGGAAACACAGAACATAATCTTCTAATAATGGTGAATGATCTTCAACATATCCCATAAAGATCATACCCATTTGTTTTCATACCTAAAAGATTTCTTTATGTCATGGGTTAAGGAAACAAAGAAAGGGTGAGATCGAATTCTTAGTAAGGGTAACATGGAGAACATAAAACAATCCATAAACATTTGAACGCAAAAACATGTACTTAAAATTTAAACATCAAAATCATCAGTAGTGACATAAAACATGGAAGTACGCAAGGCATGGATCATAAAGGAATGTTAACAATAAAATAATAGAATTGGAATAAAACATGTAATTCTCGAAAACTAATAAGAATATATAATGATTTCCATAGTATCCAAGAAATTTCTTCTATGACCATCATAGTTGACGAAGTCCATTACTGAACCGAGTTTACATGTCATTCCAGCCTTATATTTCTGAATCGGATTTACATGTCGTTCCATCCATGTTTATCTCATGAGATATAAATCTTTACCCAATGCATTGGAGAGATTTATTGGTTCCACCCATCTCCTAATTAAATCATTCTTTCATATGCCACAAAATAAACATAAATCATCCATCATAACCCAATGAATGAAATGGGTTTCATATATATCATCCCATCATAACATAATCCATATAAAATTACGGATATAATTTTTTCATAATAAAATAAAAATATGAAAATAATGGGGACATTATACATGAAACATATCCATATTAAAAAATGTCATCTGAGATGATAAAATACTTGGAATGAATTCTTGATAAAAATAACCTTTCTTCTTTAAAAACATTTTCTTTTCTCAAAATGTCATGTAATTTCAAAAGAAAAGAATTTAATTGAAAATAATCATGAAATCATGTAGAGGAAGCTTCATGGAAATAAGGCGTTATGAAAGTGTAAAAAACCTGTTCATTCCGTATAAGTTAAAAAACATTTCCCTCATACGTTTGCTGGAAAAGACAAAAATTACCTCATATGGTAAAAAAAAGAATGATTCATTCCATACCTTGTTGTAAAAATCAAAAAAGGTAAAATCACTTTTAACATAGATGGAATAACAGTAAACATTTTATGAAAACATTTTTACAAAAAATGAACTTGGATGATATTCATAACCCCAGCATATACATACGAATAAACAATCTCGGATAAGAACGAGATTGGAATAATTATCCCTTACCTTAGGTCCAATTACTTAGTACGTATCCAAACCTCCTATATAATGATTTAAATAATTTCATTGAATTATTACAGAATCATTTTTAGTTTGATGATATCATATATGGTCATATTCTTATCAAATTATTTGTAACATTTCCTTGTTACTTGTTATTCGGGTGTTAACATTTTTATGTTATGCATGTTTTGTCGAATAAATTATTATTCCTATTTCTAGGTTATAGTTATATCATTTAAATATTTGTATTATTATAATAGATATCATATCAATTCATTAAATTAATTTATATAATCATTCTTTAGTGACGATCATGTAGAACGAATCACATCTCATTGTGGAGACGGTAGACCATATGTACGCATGAGCGATGATATCATCCCTATGATTGGGGAATTGTATTTAAAATAATCATATATATTAATTTCTTCTGTCATTATACCCATCAAAGTAGGTTAGTGATGAAAACCCGATTACACCACAGCGTGGAGACGGTAGTTCGTACGTACGCACGAGTGGTGATTTCATTTTTCGTGGGATGTATAGAAGATAAGAAATAGTTGTTTCATATTCATAATAACATATAAGTATACATGTGATACTGGAGTTATTATCTAATTATGAAACAACTCATATAGAGGAAGTAGAAGAAGAAATAATATTGAAAGATTTGGTAAATGATATTACCTCTTCTTCGACGTGCCTCTTCTAAAACTCCTTTTAGGGCACTAAAGATGTCCTTTTTAGAATACCAGAACCTATATAATATTACTAGAGAAGTTTAGAAGAGGAATTTGTAGGGGTTTTCCAAGCTTGAAGGCTTAAAATGGAGTGAAGGTAAGAGGGACGAGGCGCCCTTTTATAAGAGATGGGAGGGGCACTTTTGGAAACCTCAAAAATATTAATTTATAATAAACTAAAACCCCACATAAAAACATCCAAAAATGACTCATATTTAAATATGAGATGAGATAGGGTAGTAATATAATCATCCAATAAAATTTAGAAATGTTTTAAAATTATTTGAAACCTTATCAATTTGATTTATCCTTATTTAATCTATTTAATATTATTTCTGGTAATAATTTTATAAATATTTAATTGTTATAAATAATTATTTTTGTGTTGTGAAATGTCCATAATTGGATAATATATGACATTTTCTACTATATAAAGGTCAATTTATAATTTTTAAATATTTTTGTGATTTTTAATCATTTTAATAATATGTTATTTTTATAAAATATTAGTTGTGTCAATTTTGACTCTATTCATTTATTTTAATTTAAATAAAATCCACACAAAATATATGTTCAAACCAAAATATTTAATAGATTACCAACATGTCATTTAATTTTATAAAATTTTCATATCACACTAATTAGTTCATATAATATTTATTTTAATATTTTTAAAACCATTTGTTTCTATTTCTCTTAAGAAAATATTTACTACAATATTGTTCTATGATTATTTAAGATACTTATTTCTTGCATAAAATTAAAAATAAAATTATATGATTAAGATAAATCTAATAGATTTAATAAGAATACTTTTAGTTGAATTTATCTTCTGAAGCAACCAACTTTTAAAATTTTATCTTTATTAAAGTATGCAGGTGACAACATTGACATCATTTAAAATAACATAATATAAATGTCATAATCTGTTTTATAAGGCACAAAATGGTCCACAAGTCAAACCATGGATGATTAGGCATATATATACTCTAAAAATATGGTTTGGTCAAGTTTTTGGTCCTTTTTAAGGGTATTATTATTTTAATAATAACTATAATATTTATTTTCCACTAAATAAATAATTTCTGCATAATAAATGTATAGGATATTAAGGTAATTATATACTTTTTAAAAATAATAAATAAATTACCATGATGAAGAAAAAGGTTTTATATTTCAAATTAGTGTTTATAATTGAATTTATATTCTATTTAACATTATATTAAAAATACATTAATTATTAAGGATTGAGTGAGGCATATTTCACTTTATTTAAATAATATAAATTAAAGGTCTTAATCACATCCAAGTGGGTTCCAATAGATACCATTTATACCCGAGTATATTTTAGAACGAAATATAATCATCCAATTTTATTAATACAACTGTTAGGTTAATTTTATAATATTATTTTTACTCTTAATTACCTGATTTACCTTTAACTGTAGTAAATAAAATTTACCATAGTTACTATTCATAATGTATTAAAATAAAAAGTAGCCTATTAACATAATTTGGACCTACTAATTTCAAAATATGGAATCCAATTTTCCAAATTCAATACACAAAAGTTTTAGTATTTAATTTAAAAATAATCTCGCTGTTGAGAAAATGGTTTTTAAAAGTTAAAACATTGCAAAAGATTGAAAAGTTTTTACATGAGAATTCAATGTAAAATTAATGATAATTAAATACATATTATTAAATGGTTAAAATATATTATATTTATAATTTAAAACCATTAAATAATATAATTTAACCATATAAACTATCTTGATGAAAAACTTGTTTTTTAATTCAATTTTAGCGTATTATTACTATTCATCAAAATATGAAAGTTAACAGAAAAATATTAAAAAAATTATCCAAATTAAATTTTTATATACTAATTGCAATGAATAAGTTTATTTTGTCTAATTTAACTCATAGATGTTTCAACAAATAGATTTATAGTGGCTGTGCCGTCAAAATGCGGCAAAACATCATTTTTTGAAAAAAAACTTATTTTACCGAAAAAAATAATTTTGTACTCATATCATGTTCTTGAATATGTGTAAGATGAATGATAATGTTATAAAATTAAATATGTTTTTAATATTATTCATAATGTCTATTTCATAATAATATTATAACAATATATCGTTGTTTAGTGGAACTCGAGATTAGTACAACACACACTATTGAGAAAGGTCCTTCTTGCATGAAACACAAGCCAAGAATAGAGTTGCATATACTACAAGCTAATAAAGTGTTGTGTATAGTGCAAGCTAATCTTGGTTAAGAATACAACACAAGTCATCAAAGAAATTAAAAATAATATTTGTCATAAAATCTAGGGGTGTTACATTCTACCCCCTTAAAATGAATTTCACCCTCGAAATTCACCGGGTTTATTAATCGTTTACTACTTGATAGTTTCATTCATAGAAACCCACATTGTAAAAAGGAATACTAAAAATTAATTTTTAAAACTAAATAACGAAATGTAATGGTTACTCTAATTAACTCATTATTGGGTTTCCACATAGGAGAACATTGGTAAAAATATGGTTACGAAAGAGAAATGTAACCATCAAGTTCTGATAGTGAGGGGTAGATAACATGGTTATGAATAAGCCAACAATCACACATCCAAAAATATGTGATGATCTAAGGTACCATCTGATTCATCGGATATGAGTGTACTATGACAACGTTTTTGTTTTTCAATATCATTTCCCTAAATTTTAAAATTTATAATTGGAAGAAATACTTAATTTATTTTGGTACAATCTCATCGTTGGTCGTTCCTTGAACAATTTCTACTTAATATCATAAAGAAATGAAGATTAATTTTTCATTCATGAAGTGTTAGAAGATCATGTGATATAATGATTTTTCATTCCATCTTTCTCAAACAGAAGGATACAAAAGTTATCCAATATACATAAGTCCATATTTGGTGATATTAATCGTATATGGTTCTATATATTGACTTATAATTTATCTATCATAACACTTAATAAACTAAATCTAATTTCTACTAACTAGGGACTTCTTGTAGGCTAGTGGTAGGAGATACAGGCATGTCTCACTTCAGCTGTGGGTTCGATTCCTACATCTTTGTCCAACGTGACGGGTTGTCGCCCATCCTACAGGTTGCCCTTTTTCTAAAACTATACTATTATAATATTTCAGAAATAATATAAAAAATTTCTAGCTTTAAAAAATACTATCGAATGTATAAGTTAATCCATTCCAATCTTTAGGCTTATCCAAAATACATTTTTCCAATCTCATAATATAATGAAAAATATTACTAGAGAGGTCATCCACCATGCATGTGAATACCATCATTTATCCCCCATATATCATAATATATATCTTTTTGGTCACATTCAAAAATATGAATACCTTAATCATTTATTCTCTTGAATCATGAATTACCCTAGAATCATATTGAAAACATGAATGCTGTGAAAAGTTAATTATTTCCATATACCAAAATCCCAATATTTCTATATACTCAAACCATGGTGTGAATTTGTCCTTATATCTATTATGAGATCATTAATACTATCAAAAATATTATTTTCTCCTTATCCATTCATTATGCACATATCATCTTCTTTCCAAAAATATTTCGATCACTTTTCATGGTTACCGATACCATATAATTATTGAAAACCACAATAAACCAATACATAGATATTCCAATATTCCCCGATACTATAAATGAGAATCCACACCAATATTTTGGAATCCTATTACATAAACACTTAATCATTCCACAACGTCATTGTCATATTCAAAATCACCAAAATTGATCTCATGTGACTTCCCTTTGTCCATTTCCTTAAGAGTTTGTTGATGTCGATCATCATTAACCCTTGGATTTGGGAATTGGTTAGCTTAATGCCCCATTTCCTTACACTTGTAGCATTGAAGTATTAGTGGTGCATTCTCTGTAGTGTTTTCTCTATTCACTTAATGGGATATCTTTTTACCATTAATTTGGCACTCAGTGGCTCGATGACCATCTTTTCCACAAATAAAACATTTTCTAGTCCTGTTAAGTCAATCTCAACCATACTTCATTCCACACATTGATCATAAAGAAACAGTAGCCTTTTTTCACCATTTTTTTGAGATTTTTCCATGAACTATATCTTTTATTTCTTTTTAAAACCATGAGATGGATATGTAACACTAACTTCTCACTAGTGAAAAAAATGGTTTTTACGTCTGTTATTTTTCATTTTTTACGTTGGTATTTATCCGACATTAGTACGGACGATGTTATAAATATTGTTTTTACATAGGTTATTTAATAACCTATGTGAAATACCATGGGGGAGGGTTTATCACATCAGTTATTTAATAACTGACGTGATAAACTAGTGCGGAGAGTGTTTATCATGTCGGTTATTAAATTACCGATGTGATAAACTCCTGGAAAATGGTTTATCATGTCAGTTATTTAATAACCGATGTGAAAAAACAGAGGGGAGGGTTTATCACGTCGGTTATTTAATAACAGACTTGATAAACCAGTGCGAGGAATATTTATCATGTTGGTTATTAAATCACCAACGTGATAAACTCATGGAAAATGGTTTATCACGGCAGTTATTTAATAACCGACGAGATAAACCAGGGGAAATGGTTTGTCACGTCGGTTATTAAGTAACAGACGTGATAAACCAGTGTAGGGGAGGGGTTTTCACATCGGTTATTTAATAACTGACATTATAAACTAGTGCGAGTGGTGTTTATCACATCATTTATTAAATAGCCGATGTGAAAAAACAATTTTTTTAAATAGAATGTAGTCCTATCCTCTCCCCAGAAACAACCAGAAACCAAACCAAGAATTCGTACCAGAAAGACAGAAGTAGACCAAAACAAGAACTAAAGCAAAATTACACATTTACATTGATAACATTTAAAACATACCCCATTAGACATCCCCCACCCTCATGTATACCCCCACACCCCTGGAAAACCCCCCACCCTCTTGTATACTCCCCACCCCCTGGACAACACTCTGAAATCCTTGGACAACCCTCCCACACCACTAAAACAGGACAAAAAAGTTACCAAAAATAGACCTGAACACCCTCACCCCACTGGACTGCCCCCACCACACCCCTGGACACCCCCACACCCCTGTATATCACCATGACCCCTAGACATCCCCCACCCTCCTTTATACCCCCACCCCCTGGACAACACTCTAAGACCCCTGGACAGCCCTCCCACACCCCTGAAACTGACCAAAAAGTTACCAAAAACATACCAGAACCCCCTCACCCCACTGTACAGCCCCCACCACACCCCCACACCCCTAGACTTCCCCCACCCCTGGACATCCCCCAACACCCATGGACAACCCCCCCCCCCATCCTATACACCCCACACCCATAGACTTCCCCACCACCCCCTGGACCCCCCCCCCCCACACACACACCGTTGGAATACCCCCACCCCTGGAAAACCCCTGGACAACCAATGGACATCCCCACCACCACCTGGACAGCCCCCCATACCCCTAGACAACCCCCCACCATGGACACACCCTCAAACCCCTGGACTGCCCCACCACCCCCTGGACACCCCCACACTTCTGGATCGCCCCCACCCCTGGACATCACCTAGAAAGCCCCTAGACATCCCCACCACCCCCTGTACACCCCCCCACACCCCTGGACAACCCCCACCATCCTGGACACCCTCCTGGACACCCCCCACACCACTGGACTTCCCCCACCCCCTGGATAGCCCCTGGACAGCTGGTGTTGGGAGAGGAGGCGCCGCCATCCCTCGGGGGGCATTCCGCTCAATGGTACTCATCACTCCCACATGCGAAGCTTGAGATCTCAAAATGTTTCACATGTGGGAGTGATGAGTACCTTCCAGTGGAGTTCAGCCCCCTTAGGGATGGTGGAGCCTCCTCTCCCACCCCGTGGAAAACCCCCACCCCCCATCCCCATGGACATCCTAGACCCCCCCCACCCCACTAGACCACTGGACTTCCCTCCCACACCACTAGAAACCCCCCTCACCCCACAGGACACCCCCACACCCCTGGACACCCCCTGGACAGCCCCCCACTCCCTGGGACAACCCTTCAACCATCCTGTAAATGCTCCCACCCCCTTGGACTTCCCCCCACTCTCATGGACACCCAGGATACCCCCCCCCCCCCCACCCCACCGTACATCCATCCTACAACCCTAGATACCCCCACCCCATTAAGCACCGCCACACCCTTGAAACCCCTCCCCCCATACCAAAATCCATACCAGAAAACAATTCATAAGTTGACCAAAACAATAAGTATAGCAAAATTAATCATTCACAAATATAACATTCAAAACATTCAATGTCAACATAAAAAAAATATATCCTACCTAAACAACTACCAAATACACAATTACAATGAAATTATTCAAAATTGAATTTTAAAATACAAACAACTAAAAATCAATCAAACCTCTAAAATAATTTTCCCATTCCACTTGTAAGTGTTTGACATCTTCACCACTATAGGGTTGATGGTCATCAAATAGATAAAAATTAAAAGGATATTAGTTAATGTGTATAATTAATAAATCAAATGAAATACTATAGAAAACTTTAAAAGAAAATATTACAAGGTCAAAGTTCACAACTGTCCCAGTTGTTATTATTTCATACGTAAATCTTAACAAATAATATATGCATTCAATGACGCCTTGTTGTTCATGAAAATTCTGTTTGAATCTGTGTAAATTCAATATATTATTTTTATATAATAATTAAATTAGTACAAATTATAAATAGATATTTACCTTTACATCTACATATTTTTTCTTCGCACTACTTTTCTTTGTGTTTTTTCGAAAGTAGCCCCATCCCCTATTAGAAAATAATACCAATGGGATAAATTTAAAATTCATTATAATATAGAAAACTATTGAGAAATTGAAACAGACTTTTCCAATATTTTCTTAACCCTTTCCCGCACATCACCATGGAAATAGAATATCCAATAATGTGTCTTCTCTCTTGGGAAAAAACCCCTATCATCCAATGATCACTGATAAAAAAATTAAGGTTAATTGTTTTTTATGTTAAAAGATAATGAACTCATTGAGAGAGATGTGTTTCATACCTCTCAGAAAAATGCATCATCCAACATTGTTTGACTATATTCTGTTCAAGTCTTTCAGCAATATAAATCATTCTTTGTTCCCAATTCACATGCTTCAGGGGAAATAAAATGTGGGTACACGAACCCATATACATCTGTCCACTAATTCTTCTCACAAATTTTATAAAGATACCTAATACAAAAAAGAAATAATTATACATTTTTAATAAATATAATGTAGGGAAAATGTGTTAAGACTTACTTGGAAAAAATATGCACCACGTTGATGCCCAACATATCTTCAGTAACAAGCTCCATGATATCAACTTTCATAATCCTCACAGTTATTGCACATCCACAAACATGAGCTTCCATTGGAAACTCATAATGATCCACCAACAAATTTGAATATCATGACCATCTGTCAAGAGTACAAGAATATGTATCTGATTTCATAGTCATTTTTCATTGTTGTTGTCTATACAGTATTTCGTTACCTTTGAAGTATTCCTGTAAAAATAAATAGAAAAATATATTAGTTTTCAAATGGAAAAACAACTTTAATAAAAAAAATAAAATAGACGATATAATATAGATACCTCTATGGTAATGAGTCAAAGAAGTCTGGATGGCCTAATTAAAAAATGGTTGATACTATGTCCAACTGTCGTCACCTCATTTGTAGGTAATGGTACTCGAGCTGATCAATCTATAATATCCTGTACAGTGACCCTCTGATTCTCTATCTCTAATTCTTGATGATGAACAGTATCTCCAATACAATATACCAACCCATATGCAATTATATTATGTTTAGGATCATCAACATACAACTCGCAATAAGTAGGAAGTTATGGTGTAGGAGTATGATAAAAATTGGGGTCTGCGGGCTGAGGTGGGAGAGTGGGAGCTACTGGAGGAGGTGGAGGATAAATAATGGGGTCTGCAAGGGGAGGTGGAGGAGTGGGAGTTGTAGTCTGAAATTGTCTTTGCATGTCTACAAACATAGACTTCACCAACACTCTAATCTTTTCCTCCATCATCTCATTAATATTATGAACTTCAGCCTCAAATGATTCTTTTTTTTATAAACACCCTCAACATAAGTAGTTGAGGAACGTGCAAACACTTTTCTTACTGATACACCTACCAGATATCCTCATACATGACTAGGATGTTCAGGCTTTCCTAATACTAAAGATAAAATATCTTGACTCCCAGGAATAGTAAATACTCCCTGTGAGCTCTGCTCCCCAAGAGAATCCTATATTAATTAATTGAACATTTCTGTAATGATTGAAATTATATGAAGAAAATAGTTAACTTAAATAAATAAAATATATATCTTACAATCTTCTCAGCTACGATTCATGAATCTTCTGAAAGATATTTCCCTTTTTCCCATCCAAGCTCTCTTCTATTTTTCATGTCTAGATGGAGGGGATGTAGGGGCCACATCTCCAGAGCATGAAGACTCAGCTCTTAGTTTTTGTAATTTTTCCGCCATCATTTGTTCTTCCAAAAATGTATAACCTCCCCGAGAAAAACTATGAGAGTATAAATTTTTAGATTGGATCTCCTTATGAGATTTCCTTGTTTACTGTAAATTAAGAATATGATATCATTAAAAAACAATAATATGATCATTTATATACGAAAGCTTATAAAAGTTTACATTTCCCTTACCAAAAATGATTCTTTTCTTCTAATTTCCACAAACTGTCTCTATGTTTCTTCATCTATGAAAGGATATATATGACACGGATTGTCATGACTCCTATGACCGAAAATGAAATCAGATGTGAGGGTGGATTTGAAATCCCTCCATCTCCTGGCAGCCATCGATAAGCATTTCTTCCTGACGCCGCCAGCGTTAGGAATATAAAATGTCTTCTGATAATGAAAAGGTTAAACATAATATATATACTAGACAACATTAAATAATAGGAAAACAATAGTAAAAGATATTACCAAAATCATCTCCCACAATTGAGAGATTATCACTTTGTCCACACTTCTCTAGACATCATACAAAATTAGTAATTTTCTCTTACCCTTAGTGGATACAAAACTCTTAATTTTTTTTCATTTGGACCTCTAGGAATATCATCCTCATCAAAATCAACATGAATCTTCTGATCCTGCACATGGGAAAGTGATAATTTTGTTAAACATGTGCACCCATGTTTACTAACTATTGAACTCTTTGTAGTAATGGTACCTCATGAGGAAGATTGGGGAACATCAAGAGGAGCATGTGAATTTTCCTCCCCAGAGGTGTGAACAATATTATCATCTCTTGAATCATGTGTTTGATCAACTGATGGATCTGTCATTATCCTTCAAATAAAAAAAACCTTAGTTCACAAATATACAAATAAAAAAATTAATACTACTATAATCAGAAAATAGAAAATTGTACTAAGTTATGTAATAGTAAACATGGTTAATATGGTAATCATGCTAAACAATAGTAAATATGGTAAAGATAGTCAAGATGGTAAACATGGTAAATGTAGTAAAGTAATTTTCACTGAAAAAAATAGATATATAATTTATGTAAGGGTAAACATGATAAAGTAAACTAAAAAAATAAAAACATGGTAAACCTGGTAAACATGGTAAACTAATTGTCACTAAACAAAAACAATAGATATATAATTATTGTAATGGTAAAAATGATAAAGTAAACTAAAAAAATAAAACAAACAAAAACTTATACTTATTTTGTTTTAATACTTGTTTTAATAAAGAAAAAACGTGCAATAACTACCATTTTATGAAAAAAATAAATGTAAATAAGAAATAAACAAATGTTACCTATAATTTTAGGAATATACAAATGGATTGTTTTTCCAAATTCCTTCATCGTGATCGTTCCTTATGGAACAATCCATATCTTCAACATGCTCATCATTATGTTCTGTTAATATTTCCGTGGAAGTAGGGATCTTAGATAAATCAACATCTAAATCAAGTTCATCCTCACCAATATATTGTTTTTCCCTTGTAAAACCACAACCGACTGCATATCTGATTGATCTACTACATAGAATTTTTTTTGCATGTCTTTCCATTATAAAAGAATCAGTTGTTCCTTACAATCTACTCAGATTAACAACTGTCATTCTGAATTCATCATGTCTGACACTGTTGTTACCAATAAAACATTTACCGTTAAAAACATGAACATGAATTTTAAAGTATTCCACCTCACATATGTCTTCAATCACTCCATAATATACACTTGATGCAGAAATTTGGTTGTTTTCCATAGCACATGAAAAATGCATTGTTTCTGAAAACACCAATACACCACTATTCTGAACTGCACTTCTGTTGTCCTGAGCATTCATATGAAATGTATAGTCATTAATGTCATAACTAGACAATGTTATCACATTTAAACATGGACCACCCACTATCCATTTTAATGTCTCTGAGACATTTGATATATCAAGAAATGTCTTTTTAAAACATGAAATTTTTTTTTGTTCTCATTCAAAATCAAATCTTCTTTCTTCTTTGGCTGACATTGTTTCAACTCATTAATATGCAATTTGATATACGTTAAGAATCAACTATGTTATTCAAGATGTATGAGTCTAACTACTTTATCTGTTCAGCTGACAACAATTTATCTTTCAAGCCAGGAATCCCCTTTCCCTCATTATTAACTCATTCATGGTGAGATGGAGGCAAACCTATGTGTTGAGTTGCAACGAAGTAGCTCGTAAAAAACACTACAACCTCCTAAAAAATAAACTTTTCAATAATGGAGGCTTCATGTCGATATGGATTCGTAACATACCCCTTCAATATTTTCATATACCTTTCAAAATGATACATCCAACAACGATATACAGTTCACAAAGAATTATTTCTTGAACCAGATGAATCATTAAATGCACCATTATATCAAAAAAAGTTTGTGGAAAACACATTTCCAATTGACAAAGTATAAAAATTGGATCCTTTTCCAAAATTTTCAAAGAATTCACATAAATCACCTTATTACATATTGAATTGAAAAAATAACACAACTTTATTAATTTCTTTCTAACATGGATGGGAAATATTCCACGCAATGCAACTGGTAGAAGTTATTGCATCATGACGTGAAAATCATAAGATGTCATACCAATAAACTTTAATTCCTTCAATGAGACAATTTTTTTTACATTTGAAGAATAACCATGAGGCACTTTGATATCATGACGACACTGAAAAAAGCTAATTTTCTCTCTCTTCGATATTGTATGACAATTCGGGGGATGAAATGCTCGTCTTCCATTAGGAGTGGGAGCTAACACCAAACATATTCCCATTGATAGAAAGTCTAATATTGCATTCAACCAATCTTTTGTCTTTCCTTTAATATCTAACAATGATCCCATCAAACTATCACAAATATTCTTCTCCATGTACATGACATCAATATTATGTTCAACCTCATGATATCTCCAATATGGTAGCTCAAAAAATATTGACCTTTTCTTCCAAATAAGTCTATTAATACCAAATTTCTATGTCTTTCCCAATGTCACATCAAGGTTTTTCACCCTCACAAAATATAGATCTAGGGATAAAGGTTTTGGAACAATATCAAATTCTTGTGAGCCATTGAATGACTTTTTTAGTCTTCTATAAGAGTTATCCATAGGGAAAAACTTTTTATGACCCATGCACATTGCTTTCCTCCCATGATGCAATTGACAATATGACACATAATATTTGCAAATTGGATATTCTTTATGCCCTTTAACACTATATCCAGAAAAATTTCCATATGCCGGGAAGGCATTTATAGTGAACAAGAGCACTACGTGTAGTTAAAAATATTCCATTTTATAAGAATCATACACCGTAATACCATCCTCCCATAAAAGATTCAAATCATCAATCAACATTGACAAGAAAACATCAATATCATTTCTGGGTTGCTTCGGACCAGAGATCATTATACTCAACACGATATATTTGTGCTTTATACAGACTTCAGGAGAGAGGTTGTATTTTACCAATAAAACAAGCCATGAACAATGTGTTCTACTGAGGGTCCGTTATGGATTCATTCCATCTGTACACAACCCTAGTCTAATATTTATAATTTCATTTCTAAATGTAGGATACTACTCATCAATTTTCTTCCATTGTGAACAATCAGATGGATGACGTATTTTCCCATCACATAACCGCTGATCAGCATTCCATCATAAACTTTTTGTATCATGTGAATTAGAAATTAATCGTTTGAAATGATTAATTATATGAAGATACCAAAATAACTTTGAAGGAATCTTTGTAATCTCTACATCAGCCTGTGATTTTATTTTCACCTTATACCGTGATGTCCCACATTTAGGAATCTCTGACAGAAATTCACATTCATTCTTATATATCATTCAGTCATTTGGACAGGAATGTATTTTCTTGAATCCCAATCCCATCGGGAAAAATATTTTCTTGGCCTTATAATGTGAATCTGGAAGATCATTATCTTTTGAAAGAATTTATTTCATCAATTGTTGCAGCTCTGTAAAACTTCTATCACTCCATTCATATTTTTTCTTCAGGTTAATCATTCTTAACATCACCGAAAAAAACCATTTAATCTATACAACCAGGATATAATGGTTTTTCAGTATCACCATATAGATGCACAACTGTCGGTTCTATCTCAATTTGTTCTACTAGAATATCACGAATCATTTCTTCAATTCCATCAGAGTCACCATCTTGCAAATCATCATCATCAGTGACATTCCATCCAGTTTCACCATGCCAAAATCATGTTTTGTAACTCGGATTAAAACAATGACAAATCATATGATATTTTATCTCTCTACTTTTTAACATCTTCATATTCAAACATTTCAGGCATATACAGAAAAAAATGTCACTAATTCGAACATTTTGTTTAGAAAATTACAAAAAGGCATCAACACCTTCCTCATATTCATTTCTCATTCGATGTTCCATAATCCAACTTTGAACCATTATTACCTATAACAAATATCAAAATTATACATCATTTTAAGAAAATAATAATATATGTTTTTATGAAAAAAATCATAATTTGAATGTAAAACTATTTTGAAATATAAAACAAATCATTGCCTATTTAAGAAAATATTCTTTTATACGATTTTAAAAATAATATATAGTTAGATATAATATTTTTAAATTCCATGTAATTAGAGAAAAAAATGGGGCCTCCAATGGTTGATAGAAAATTGGTGAAAATGGAGTAAACCTGGGAATCAAATCAAATTTAAAAAAACTCAGACGGAGAAAATCACAATGTAAATCCCATCATCATGACATAGTGGGGTCAGGATGACTACGCATATTTGAAAACCACAACATGGTCTCCCCCATAACCCATAATTTTCCCATACTCAATGACTTTTAAAAACATATATAACCAAATAGATTCATATTGAAAAACTCATATCTATGAAAGAATACAATAATCATGTCATAATCTCACAAACCACGATGCAACAGTGAATCCCAACTGAAACTTATCCCCCACCCCCTTGGACTCCCCCTGGACACCACCACCCCCTGGACACCACCACCCCCTTGGACTGCTCCCCACCCCCTGGACACCACCCCCACCACCTTGGACACCCCAGGACTCAACCACACCCTTGGATAGCCCCCCACCCCCTAGACACCACCCCCACCCCCTTGGACACCCCCTGCACACCACCACACCGTTGGAAAACACCCGCACCCCTCAGGACACCACCTGCACCCCTCCTCGACACCACCACCCACCTCCTACCCCCTTAGACACCCCCTAGACACACCAACCATCTGGAACCCCCCCCCCCCCACACAGAAAACCCCCAAACGCTCTGGATAGGACCCCACCCCCTTGGACAACCCCCACCCCCATAGACACCCCCACCCCTTTGCACCCCCCCCCCCACACACCTCTTGACTACCCCTACCTCCATGGACACCATGGACACCCCCAACCCTCTAAAAAGCCCCTTGATCCCTCTGGACACCACCCCCACCCTCTTGGACACCCCTAAACATCACCACATCCTTGGACAGCCCCCCACCCCTTTGGACACCACCCCCACCACTGGACAGCTGCCCCCCCCCCCCCGGACACTCCCATCCCTCCTGGACATCACCACCCTCCTCCTACCCCCTTGGACAGCTCCTGGATAGCCCCTGAAAAGCTGTTTTTGGGAGAGGAGGCACCTCCATCCCTCCGGGGGAATGCCGCTAGAAGGTACACATCACTCCCACATGTGAAGCTTGAGATCTCAAAATGTTTCACATGTGGGATTGATGAGTACCTTCCAGCGACGTTCAGCCCCCCAAGGGATGGCGGCGCCTCCTCTCCCACCCCCTAGACTACCCCCCCCCAAATCCCCATGGACAACCTAGACCCCCCCCCCCCACTGGACCACTAGACAGCCCTCCCACACCCTTGGAAGCACCCCTCACCCCACATGACACACCCACACCCCTGGACACCCCATTGACAACCCCCACTCCCCGGGACAACCCTTCCACCATCCTGAAAACGCTGCCACCCCCTGGACTGCCCCCACTCTCATGGACACCCAGGATACCCCCCACCCCACCGAACAACCCTCCCACACCCCTAGATACCCCCACCCCATTAAACACCCCCCACACCCTTGGAACCCCTCCCCCCACCTGACCAGAATCCATACAAAAAAAACAATCATAAGTAGACCAAAAAAATAATTATAGAAAAATTAAACATTTACCTATATAACATTCAAAACATTCAATGTAAACATAAAAAAACTAAATTATACATATACAACTTCTAAATACATAATTACATTGACATTATTCAAAATTACATTTTACAATACAAACAACTAAAAATCAATCAAACCTCTAAGATAATTTTCCCATTCCACTTGTATGTTTCTAACGTCTTCAACACTATAGGGTTGAGGGTCATCAAATAGCTACAAATTTAAAGGATAGTAGTTAACATGTATAATTAATAAATCAAATGAAATATTATGGCAAAGTTTAAAAGGAAATCATACCAAGTCAAAGTTTACAACTGTCCCATTTGTTGTTATTTCATACGTAAATCTTATCATATAATATCCGCATTCTATGATGCCTTTTTTTCATGAAAATTATGTTTGAATTAGTGTAAAAAAAATATATTATTTTTGTATATAATAAATCAAATAGTTCAAATTATAAATGGGTATTTCCTTTACATCTAGATATTTGATCTTCGAACATCCTTTTATTTGTGTTTTTTTGAATGTAAGACCCATCCCCTATTAGAAAATAATACGAATGTGATAAATTTAAATTTCAATATAATATATAAAACAATTGAGAAATTGAAGCTTACTTTTCCAACATTTTCGTAAACTTTTCCCGCACACCACAATGGACAGAGAATATCTAATAAAGCGTCTTCTACCTTGGGTAAAAAAAACCCCTAACATCCAATGATCACTGATAAAAAAAATTAAGGTCAGTGGTTTTTTATGTTAATAGATAATGAACTCTTTGAGAGAGATGTGCTTCATACCTCTCACAAAAAGGCATCATTCAAACACTGATTGCCTATATTTTATTCAAGTCATTTATAAATATAAACCATTCTTTGTTCCTCATCCAATGCACATGCTTCAGGGGAAATCAAATGATAGTCTATGAACCCATATACATCTGTCCGCTCATTCATCTCACAAATGTTATAAAGATATGTAATACAAAATAGACATAAGTATACATTTTTAATTAGTATACCGCAGGGGAAAAGGTGCTAAGACTTACTTAGAAAAAATCTGCACCATATTGATGCCCAACTTATCACCAGTAACAAGCTCCATGATATCATCTTTCATAATCCACACAGTTATTGCACGTCCACAAACATGATCTTCCATTGTAAAATCGTAATGATCCGAAAAAAATAATAATATCTTCACAATCTATCAAGACTACTATAATCTGTGTCTGATGTCATATCAATTTGTCTTTGTTGTTGTCTATAAAATATTTCTTTACCTTTGAAGTATTCCTATAAAATAAATAGAAAAATATATTAGTTTTCAAATGATAAAACAAGTTTAATAAAAAATAAAATAGAAGATATAACATACATACCTCTATGGTAATGAGTCAAAGATATATGGATGGACAAATTATAAAATGGCCAATACTAGGTCCAAATGTCGTCACCTCATCTATAGGTAATGGTACTTGAGCTGATCTATCTATAAAATCATGTACAGTGAACCTCTGATTATCTACCTCTAATTGTGGATGATGAACATTATCTCCTATAACATATACCAACCTATATGAAACTATATGTTGCTGAGGATCATCAACATACAACTTGAAGTAAGTAGGGAAGCTACGATGGAAGATTAGGATAGAAAATGGGGTGTGTGGGTTGAGGTGGGGGAGTGAGAGCAAATGGCGGAGGTGGAAGATAAATAATGTAGTCTGCAAGGTAGGTGGAGGAGTGGGAGTTGCAGTCTGAAATTGTCTATGCATGTCTGCAAAAATAGACTGTACTGACGCTCTAATATTTTCCTCCATCATCTCAGTAATATTATGAACTTCACCCTCCAAGGATTCTATTTTTTTATAAACACCATCATCGTAAGTAGTTGAGGAACATGGAAAAACTTTTCTTACCGATTCACCTGCCGGATATCCTTGTACATGACCAGGATGTTCGGGCTTTTCCAATGATACAGATAAAATATCTTGCCTCCCAGCAGTAGTAAATAATCCATGTGAGCTCTGATCCCCAGATATTCTTGTATTAATTAATTGAACAAATCTGTAATGATTGAAATTATATGAACAAAATAGTAAATTAAATAAAAAAATAGTTATCTTGAAGTCCTCTCAGCTACGATTCTTGAATCTTCTGAAGATATTTCCCTTTTTGCTCATCCGAGATCTCTTCCATTTTTCATGTCTAGATGGAGGGGGATGGAGGGGCCACCTCTCTAGATCTTGAAGACTCTTCTCTTAGTTTTTATAATTTTTCCACCATCATTGTTTCTTCCATAAAGTATACCCTCCCCAAGATAAAACTATCAGGGTATACATTTTTAGATTCGATCTCCTGATGAGATTTCCATGCTTGCTATAAATTAAGAATAAGAAATCATGAAAAAACAATAATAAGATCATTTATATAAAAGGATTATAAAAGATTACATTTCCCTTACCAAAAATGATTCTATTCTTCTACATTCAAAAAATTGTCTCATGTGTCTTCATATATGAAAGGATATATACCACATGGATTTTCATGACCCCCAATGAAAAAAAAAGAAATCAGATGTGAGGGTTGATTTTAAATCCCTCCATCTCCTCGAAGCCATCGATAAGTATTTCTTCTGACTCCTCTCAGTGTTAGGAAATATCAAATGTTCTCTGATAAAGAAGATGTTAAACATATTATATATACTAGAAACATTAATGAATAGGAAAACAATAGAAAAATATTCTTACTAAAATCATCTCCCACAACTGAGAGATTATCTCTTTTTCCACACTTCTCCAGTCATCATAAAAAACTCTTACTTTTCTCTTACCCTGAGTGGATACAAAACTCTTAAAATCTTTTTACATTTGGACCTCTAGGAATATCATCCTCATAAACTCAACAAGTATCCTCTTATCCTGCATACGGGAAAGTGATAATTTTGGTAAACATGTGGCACCCACATTTACCAACTCTTGAACTCTTTGTAGTAATGGTAAAACATGAGGAAGATTGGGTAACATCATGAAGAGCATGTGAATGTTCCTCCCCAGAGGCATTACCATTATGATCATCTCTAGAATCATGTGGTTGTTAAACTAATTTATATGTCACTATCCTTCAATCAAAATAACAAGCATTAGTTCACAAATATACAAATAAAAAATATTTTAATACTACTATAATTAGAAATAGAATATTCTACTAAGTAACGTAATAGTAAACATGGTTAATATCATAAGAATGCTAAACAATGAAAATATGGTAAATATAGTCAAGATGGTAAACATGGTAAACTTGGTAAACCTGGGTAAACATGGTAAACATAGTAGTGTAATTGTCACTGAAAAAAATAATAGATATATAATTTATGAATTGGAAAAACTAATAATGTAAACTAAACAAAATTAAAACATGGTAAACTAATTGTCACGAAAAAAACAATAGATATATAATAATTTAATGGTAAACATGATATTGTAAACTAAAAAAACAAAATAAACAAAAACTTATACTTATTGTGTTTTAATACTTGTTTTAATAAAGAAAAAACATACAATATCTACCATTTTATGAAAATAATAAATGTAAACAAGAAATAAACAAATGTTACCTGTAATTTTAGGAATGTACAAATGGATTGTTTTCCCAAATTCCTTCATCGTGATCATTCATTATGGCACAAACCATGTCTTCAACATGCTCATCATTATGTTCTGTTAATATTCCATGGAAGAAGGGATCTCACATAAATCAGTATCCTAACCAAGTTCATCCTCACTAACATATTATATTTTCCCTTGTCAAAACAAAGCCACTACTTATCTGATTGATCTACAACATCGAAATTTTTTTTACATGTGTTTCCATTATAAAAGAATTAGTTGTGTCCTCTAATCTATTCAGATTAACAACTATCATTCTGAATTCATCGTGTCTGACACTGTAGTTACCGATAAAACCATTTATAGTTAAAAACATAACTTTAATTTTAAAGTAATACACCTCCCATATGTCTTCAATCACTCCATAATATGCAGTAGATTTAGAAATTGGGTTTTTTTCCTTATCACTCGAAAAAATGCATTGCTTCTGCAAACACCAACACACCACTATTCTGTTCTGAACTGCACTTCTGTTGTCTTGAGCTTCAGTATGAAATGTATAGCTATTAATGTTATAACTGGACCATGTTATCACATTTAAACATGGACCACACAATTGCCATTTTAATTTATCTCATACATCTAATCTACCAAGCAAGGTCTTTTTAAACCATGACAAAAATGTTTTTTCGTTCTTATTCAAAATCCACATTTCTTTCTTTTTGGATGAAATTGTTTCGACTCATTATTATGCAATGTGATAAACAGTTGAGAATCATCTATGTTATTCAAGATGTATGATTATAACTTCTTCATCGGTTCCGCTGACAACAATTTTACTTTTAAGCCACGAATCCCCTTTCCCTAATTATTATCTCATTCATGGCGAGATGGAGGCAAACCAATGTGTTGTGACACAGCCAAGTAGCTCGTAAAAAACTCTACAACCTCTTTAGAAATAAACTTTTCAATAATGGAGGCTTCAGGTCGATATGGATTCCTAACATACCCATTCAATATTTTCATATACCCTTCAAAATGGTACATCAAACAAAGATATACAGGTCCACAAAGCTTCATTTCATTAACAAGATGAATCATTAAATGCACCATTATATCAAAAAAAGCTGGAGGAAAATACACTTCGAATTGACAATGTATAAAAATTGGATCCTTTTCCAAAAAAATTTAAAGCATTCACATCAATCACCTTATTACAAATTGAATTGACAAAATAAAAAAACTTTATTATAGTCTTTCTAGCACGGATGGGCAATATTCCACACAATAGAACTGGTAGAAGTTGTTGCATCATGACCTGAAAATCATGAGATTTCATACCAATCAATATCAAGACCTTCAATGAGACAAATTTTTTTACATTTGAAGAATAACCTTGAGGCACTTTGATATCATGAAGACACTAAAAAAAGCTAATTTTATCCTTTTTCGATAATGTATGACAAGCCGCGGGAAGAAATGTTCATCTTCAATTATGAGTGGGATCTAACACATAACATATTCCCATTGATAGTAAGTCTAATCTTGCATTTAACCCATCTTTTGTCTTTACATTAATATATAACAATGTTCCAATCAAACTATCACAAATATTCTTTTCCACATGCATGGAATCAATATTATGTTTAACTTCATGATATATCCAATATGGTAGCTCAAAAAATATTGACCATTTCTTCCAAATATGTATATCATTACAAGATTTCTATGTCTTTCCCAATGTCACATCATGGTTTTTCACCCTCTCAAAAAACAGATCTGGGGATAATGGTTTTGGAGAAATATCAAATTCTTGTGAGCCATTTATCACCTTTTTTAATCTTCTATAAGACTGATACATTGGAAAAAACATTCAATGACCCATGTACACAGTTTTACTCCCATGATGGAATTGACAATATGACGTCTGTTGTTCACATATTGGACATTCTTTATGCCCTTTAACACTGTATCTAGAAAAATTTACATATTCTCAGATGTCATTTATAGTGAACAAAAGCACTGCGTGCAGTTGAAAATATTCCATTTTATAAGAATCATACACCGTAATACCATCCTCCCTTAAAAGTTTCAAATCATCAATCAACAGTGACAAGAAAACATCAATATCATTTCCATGTTTCTTCGGACTAGAGATCATTATACTCAACATAATATATTTGCGTAATATAAAAACTTTAGTAGAGAGGTTGTAAATTACCAATAAAACAAGACATAAAAAATGTGTTCTACTGAGGGTCTGGTATGGATTCATTCCATCTATGCACAACTCTAGTTTGAGATTTCTAATTTCATTTCCAAATATAGGATACTGCTCATCAATTTTCATCCATTCTGGACAATCAGCTGGATGATGTATTTTTCCATCACATAATTGCTCATCACCATGCCATCATAACCTTTTTGCATCAAGTGAATTAGGAAATAAACGTCTGAAATGATGAATTATAGGAATATTCCAAAATAACTTTGAAGGGATCTTTGAAATCTCTACATCAGCATGTGATTTTTCTTTCACCTTATACCATGATGTCCCACATTTAGGACACTCTGACAGAAATTCATATTCATTCCTATATATCATACAGTTATTTGGACAGGCATATATTTTCTTGTATTCCAATCCCATCGGGCATAATATTTTCTTGGCCATATAATATGAATCTTGAAGATCATTATCTTTTGAAAGAATGTCTTTCATCAATTGTAGCAGCTCTGTAAAAGTTCTGTCACTCCATCCATTTTTTTTCCTTCAGGGTAATCAATCTTAACACCGCTGACAAAACCGTAAAATATGTACAACTAGGATATAATGGGTTTTCAGCATCACCATATAAAGGCGCAACTGTTGGTTCTGTCTGAATTTGATCTACTGGAATATCGCGAATCATTTCGTCAATTCCTTCGGAGTCACCATCTTGCAAATCATCATTGTCATTGAAATTCTGTCCAGTTTCACCATCCCAAATCCAAGGGCCATAACGTGGATTAAAACCATGAAAAATCATATGCTCTTTTATCTCTCTACTTTTCAACATCTTCATTTTCAAACAATTTAGGAATGGAAAGAAAAAAATGTCACTACTTGGAACATTTCGTTTAGCAAATTACAAAAAGACATCAACACCTTCCTCATATTCATTTCTCATTCGATGTTCCATGATCCAAATTCGACTCATTATTACCTATAACAAATATCAAAATTGTACATCTTTTTAAGATAAGACAAATATATGTTTATATGAAAAAATCATAATTTGAATTTAAACAATTTTGAAATATAAATCAAATCAATGCGTATTTAAAAACATATGGTTTAATGTGGTTTAAAAATGAAAATATAGTTAGATATAACAGTTTTAAATTCCATGGAATTAGATAAATCCATGGGGCCTCCAATGGTTTATAGAAAATTGGAGAAAATGGAGTAAACCTGAGAATCAAATCAAATTAAAAAAACTCGGATGAATAAAATCACAATGTAATGTCCATCATCATGGCACAATGGGGTCAGGATAACTATGCATATTTGAAAACCAAGACATGGTCTCCCCCATAACCCAAAATATTCTCATACTAAATGAATTATCAAAAAATATATAACCAAATAGAATCATATTGCAAAACTCATATCCATGAAACAATACAATAATCATGTAATAATCTCACAAACCACGATGCAATAGTCAGTCCCAACTGACACTTATCCCTCACCCCCTTGGACACCCCTTGGACACCACCACCAACTTGGACAACCCCCCCTGGACACCACCCCCACCCCCTTGGACAGCCCCCAACCCCCTGGACACCACCCCCACCCCCTGGGACACCCCCTAGACACCACCACACCATTGGACAGGCCCCCCACCACTCAAGACACCACCCCCAACACTCCTAGACACCCCCACCCCTCTTGGACACCACCACCCACCTCTGACCCCCTTAGACACCCCTTGGAAACCCCCAACCCTCTTTATAGCCCTCCCCCCCCCACGGACAACCCCCAAACCCTCTGGATAGGCCCCCACCCCCTTGGACAGACCCCACCCCCTTAGACACCCCCACCCCCTTGGAACCCCCCCCCCCCCCCCACACCTCTAGACTCCCCCCCCCCACCTCCATGGACACCCTGGACACCCCCAACCCACTGGACAGCCCCCTGAACCCTATGGACAACACCCCACCCCCTTGGACACCCCCTGGACACCACCACACACTTGGACCACCCCCCACCCCTCAGGACACCACCCCCATCCGTGGATAGCCCCCCCCCCCCCCCCATGGACACTCCCACCCATCCTAGACACCACCACCCACCTCCTACCCCCATGGACACCCCCTGGACACCCCCCAACCCTTTAGGCAGCCCCCCAGACAACCCCCAAACCCTCTGGACAAGCCCCCACCCCTTGGACATCCCCCACCCTCTTAGACAACCCCACCCCCTTGGACCCCCCCCCCCCACCTCCACAGACACCCCAACCCTCTGGACAACCCCTCGAACCCTCCAGACACCACCCCCACCCCATTGGACACCCCTGGACACCACCACCCCTTGGACATCCCCCACCCATCTGGACAGCCCCCCACCCCTGGACAGCCCCTCACCCCTCTAGCCAGTACCCCTCACCCCTCTAGCCAGCAACCCCACCCCCTTGGACACCCCACACCCATCCTGGACACCACCCCCACCCCTACCCCCTTCAACACCCCCTTAGACACTCCCCAACCCTCTGGACAGCCCCCACCCCCAGACAACCCCCCAAACCCTATGGACATACCCACCCCTAGGACAGACCCACCCCTGGGACAGACCCACCCCTTGGACACCCCCACCCCCTTAGAAACCCCACCCCCTTGGATCCCCCCCACATAAACCCCTAGACTCCCCCCCACCCACATCCATGGACACTCTGGACACCCCCAACCCTCTGGACTGCCACCCGAACCCTATGGACACCACCCCCACCCCCATAGACACCCCCTGGACACCACCACCCACTTAGATAGCCCCCACCCCTCGGGATAGCCCCCTGGACTTCCCCCACCCCTCTAGACAGCACCCCCACCACCTTGGACACCCCCACCCGTCCTGGACACAA
This sequence comes from Viscum album, assembly GCA_963277665.1. NCBI lineage: Eukaryota > Viridiplantae > Streptophyta > Magnoliopsida > Santalales > Viscaceae > Viscum > Viscum album. Next base: position 1,922,228,993 of record OY728122.1, on the reverse strand, counting down.
CCCCCACCCCTACACCCTTAGACACCCTCTGGACACCCCAACCCTCTGGACACCCCCACCCCCTGGCCAACCCCCAAACCCTCTGGACTGGCCCCCACCCCCTTCGACACCCCCCCCTCGTCACCCCCACCCCTTGAATCCCCCCCCCCACACACAAACCGCTGGACTCCCCCCCCCACCTTCATAAATACCCCTGACAGCCCCCAACCCACTAGACATCCCCCAACCCTATGGGAATCCCCCAACCCTCTATACAGTCCCCCAGAACCATGGGATTTTAACCTCAAGATTCTAGTTTCGGCATATCTAGGGATTTTAACCTCAAGCTAATAGTTTTGTTGTCATTCCATTATTCAAAATGTGAACCATAAACTGTATCTCCTACTAGTCTAAAATGCTCTATTGTTCAATGAATTCGGTTTTAATAGCATACAAAGACTTATAGTAGTCCACAGAAATAAGCGACGTAAATATTTTATGGAACAACAAAAAATGATACCCAAAATAGAAACAACCAAGGATCTAAAACAAACATTCCACCATGAAAAACCATATATACTTATAAAATAAATCACACTAGTACACAGAATGGGTGTATCACAATGTTTTAGATATAAATTGAAGTAATATAGTTGAATAATATCTTTAGTTGTCAATGGCAACAAATATTACCATAAATGTAGGGCATCCGCGAAACAAGAACAAACGAAATAGAAGTAGGTGAGTCTTACTTGAATATTACGAGTCGATATAATAGATCTGGTGATAATAAATAATTTGATGGTGAAAAAAAGGTAATATGGTTCGAAATTGAAGAATCTTACCTATTTTAAACAAAAAATTTGCAAAACTTAAATATAGACTATCAAGGAAAAAAACTAACAAAATAAAGTCGTGGATGGCTTAACTGAATGTGGCGGGTGGAGATGATAGATTCGAGGAGAGTAAATATGGTAAATGATGATGGAAAAATGTTTTTAACAAAACTAGATTGAAGTGTCGAATCTAGGTTTTCCGCGCGAGGGAGACGAGTCGCAGGTCTGTCGATCGAAATGATAATCCATGTGGTGTGATAAATTTTTTAAATGTCTTATAACGTTAGTTATTTATCAATCGACATTATAAACTATTTTTATTAAATTTATAATGTCGGTTATTTCAATAACCGATGTTATAAATGTATGAGATACCATATTTTTTACGTCGATTATTTTATAACTGACGTAAAAAAAGTAGTGTGTTGGTTTTTTACATCGGTTATTCTATAACCGACGTAAAAACACATCAAAAACCACATTTTATACGTTAGTTATAAAATAAACGACGTAAAAAATGTCATGTGTTGGTTTTTTTACGTCGGTTATATGATAACAGACGTAAACAATTCTGCGGGTTGGGTTTTTTACGTCGATTATTTGATAACCGATGTCAAAAAGGCCTCAGATGCTACCTTTGTTATGTCGGTTATTCTATAACAGCCATAAAAAATTTGTTAGATGCCTCATTTTTTACATCGGTTATTAAAATTACTAACGTAAAGTAATTATTCTCAGTATTTTTTACTTAGGTTATAAAATAACCGACGTAAAAAACAACATTTCACATATTTTCACGTCAGATATATATAACCGACGTAAAAAATGGTGACGCTAAAAATATTTTCTGCACTAGTTTCTAGTTCTACCTTGATAGCACAACGAACAATTTCTTCATGGCTACTAAAGTATCTTATATCTAATTCTATTCGAAGACTTGGTTTTAAGCCACTAGATAAACGATCAACATTACTTTAAGGTTGGATGATAAATCCATAAGCATACCATGAATGCCTTGTAAAATTATCTTCATATATACCAAAAGATTCATCAGCATTTTTATTAAGCTCATGGAACTCCTTTTCCATCTTCATTTGAAGAATACAAGGAAAGAACTTACTGAAAAATAAGTTCTTGAACTCATCCCAGTCCATGGATTCAATTTCATCTTGGGGCCTTGTATTCTTAATTAGTGTCCACCACTAGTCTGTTTCACCTTCAAAATGGTAAATAGCAAGAATGAATTTCTCATGTTCCAAATAGCTAAGTATGGTAAATATATTTTCAATGGTACTGATGAATTTTACAACAACAAGTGGATCAGTTGACCCACTGAAAGAAGTTGGATGTTTCCCCATGAAGGGCTCAATAGAATATTGTTCCTTTCCCTACTCATCTGGAAGTCCAAAATGATTCATATCTTGTGTATGTATAGCTATAAGTTTTTCACTCCATTTACCATAACATTTGGTTTATCAGGAGGAAAATCATTGCATTTCCCAATGCATTGATCATTAACAATGTTTTTTTAGGTTGCAGACATTATCTAAAACCCAAAAAGAATAGTGTGAGAGGAAAAATTCATACTAGGAAAATAATATAATAAAGGGGGTACGTTCAATCTCTAAGATCTTAGGTTTAATCATATGTTATTCATGATAATTATCATAATTCTAAGATTTTAACCTATATGTTATACTTAACCTTACAAACACCCCTAGACATATCTTAGAAAAATCTCATGGAATCTCACTAATGTTTTCGCATCCTCATTTCTAAAGTTTAACTAAACCTTTCCTCTGATACCAATTATAGAGACCCAATCTTGATGTACATGGACATTACATTACTTTTGAAAAAATACTTAATACATAACAAAAAAATACCTAAGGACCGTAATAGTTTACCATCTTTGGAAACTTAGAACATAATCTTCTAATCATGGTGAAAGATCTTCAATAACTCCCATAAAGATATTCTCCTTTTTTTCTTACCTAAAACCTCTCTTTATGTCCTGGGGAAAGTAAAACAAATAAATGGTGTGCTTGAATGCTTAGTAAGGGTAAACATGGAGAACATAAAACAATCCATAAACATTTGACTATAAAAACATGAACATAAAATTTAAACATCAAAATCATGATTAGTGACATAAAACATGGAAGTACGTAAGGAGTGGATCATAAAGAAAAATTAACCATAAAATAATCGAATTGTAATAAAATATTTAATTCGTGAAAACTAAAAAGCACATATTATGATTTCCATAGTATCCAGGGCATTTCTTCCATGACCATCATAGTGCACGAAGTCCATTACTGAACTGGGTTTACTTACCGTTCCATCCCTATATTACTGAACCGGATTTATATGGCATTCCATCCATGTTTATCTCATGAGATATAAATATTTACCCAATTCATTGGAGAGTGTTATTGGTCCCACCCATCTAAAAAATGAAATTATCCTTTCGTGTGCCACAAAATAAACATAAATCATCCATCATATCCCAATGAATAAAATTGGTTTCATATACATAATCCCATCATAAAATAACCCATATAAAACAATGGATATAATTTCATCATAAACAAAATAAAACTATGTAAATAATGGAGACATTATACTTGAAACATATCCATATTAATAAATGTCATCTTAGATGACAGAATACAAGAAATGAATTCTTGATTAAAATGTCCATTCTTCTTAAAAATAATTTTCTTTTCTCAAAATTTCATGAAATTTCAAAAGAAAAGAATTTTGTTGAAAATATTCATGAGATATTGAGAGGATGCTTCATGGAAATAAGGCATTATGTATCTGTAAAAAATACATTTGTGCAATATATGTTAAAAAAACATTCTCCTCATACTTTTTCCAAAATATTCAAAAAGTACCTTGTATGGTAAACAAAAGAACGATTCCATCCATACCTTGTGGTAAAAGTAAAAAAAGGTGAAAATGAATTTAAACATACCTGTAATAATAGTAAAATTTTTATGAAAACACTTTGAGAAAACAAGGATGTGGATGATAAACATAACCTAAGTAAATACTTACGAATAAACAATCTTGAATAAGTATGAGATTGGAATAATTATCTCTTAACTTAGGTCTGATTGCATTGTACATATCCCAACCTCTTATATAATGATCTAAATAATTTCATTGAATTATTCCAGAATCATATTTATTTTTATGATATCATATATGGTCATATTCTTATCGGGTTATTAGTAACATTTCATTGTTACTCATTATTCAGTTGTTAACTATTATATGTTATTATGAATTTTTTGTTGAATAAATTATTTTTCATTTTTTTAGGTTATAGTTATATCTTTTTTAGAATTTTATTAGTATAAAATCTATCATATCAATTCATTCAATTCATTTTTATAATCATTCATCAATGAATATCATGTCGAACAAATCACATAACATCATAGAGACGGTAGGTCATACGTACGCACGAGTGAGGATATCAATCTCATGATTGTCGAATTGTATTAAAGTGTATGGTGTATAATATTTTAGAATCAATATAACTTTAAAATAATCATATAAATTTATTTCTTCTGTCATTAAACCCATCAAAGTATGATGGTTATTAAAACAGTTTACACCACGACATGGAGACGGTAGGTCGTACGTACGCATGTGTGGTGATTTCATTTTTCATAGGATTGATATAAGATTGGATATGGATGTTTCATATTCATAATAACCTATCAGTATACAAGAGTTAATGGAGTTATTACCTAATAATTAAAAAACTCATATAGAGGAAGTAGAACAACAAATAAGTTTGAATGATTTGGTAATGGATATTACATCTTCTTCGACGTGCCTCTTCTAAACCTCTTTTTAAGGCACTAAAGAGTCCCTTTTGAGAAGACCATGACCTCAATAATATAACTATAGAGGTTGAAAAGTGTAATTGGAAGGGTTTTTCCGAGCTTGAGGGCTTAAATAGGAGTGAAGAGAGGATGGAGGATGTGCCCTTTTATAAGAGAGGAGAAGGGCACTTTTGGAAACCTCAGAAATTTTAATTTATAATAAACTCAAACCCCATATAAAAACATCCAAAAGTAATCAAATTTGAAAAATTAGATGAGATAGGTTTGTAATATCATCATACAATAAAATTTATATATTTTGGGAAATTATATTAAACCTTATCAATTTTATTCATCCTTATTTAATCTATTTATTCTTATATGTGGTAATATTATTCTAAATTGAAAAAAATTTATAAATACTTACGTATGGGTTGTGCAATGTCCATAATTAGATAATTTATGAAATTTACGACCATATAAATTTTAATTTATAATTTTTTTAAAAACATTTTATTTTTAAACAATTTAATAATATGTTATTTTTATAAAATATCAATAGCATCAATTATGACACTATTCATTTATTTGAATTTAAATAAAATACACAAAGACGATATGTTCGAAAAATAATATTTAATAGATTACTAACATGTCATATTCATATTTAAAATTTTCGGATCACACTAATGAGTTCATATAATATTTATTTTAATATTTTTTTACACCATTTATTTTTTATTTATCTTAATAAAATAATCACGACATCATTTTTGTATAAATATTTAACATACTTATTTTTTGCATAAAAATTAAAAATAAAATATTATTATTATGATAAATCTAATATATTTCATAAAAATACTTTTTGATGAATTTATCTCCTAAGAAAACCAACTTTTAAATTTTTATTTTTATTAAAGTATAAAGGTGACTACTTTGACATCATGAAAAATAAAATAATATAAATATCATAATCTGTTTTATAAGGCTCAAAATGGTCCAAAATTATACCTTTAGATGATTAGGTTATATATATACTCTACCAATAAGGTTTGGTCTTGTTTCTTGTAACGCCCCGACCCCAGCTACCCAGAGTCAGTGCATTACTTCGTAACATTGGCATTATCACAAAAGATCAAGTCTCAAAAGACCGATTAGTTTAGTAGCCTTGGAAACACTAGATACATTCGTAAACGTTACATTACATCATAAAAGTGAAAAACTACAATAACAAAGTCTCCATAGTCCACACTCATATCCTCTTCTAACAATCCCTGCAGGTCATTCATAAAATACTTCTTCACATCCTGGAAAATATTAAAACATTGAAAGGGGTGAGCTCAGATGATCAGTAAGGGTAACAATATTGCGGAAGCTTTCATAAATAAACATTAACATTTAAGGCGATGTATAACTAAAACAAAAGCCTTTTTAAAGTTGAAATTCAGAATAATATGGCAAAAATAAAATGAGATAATGACATTTACTTACTCACATGGATATTCTACTAGTCGAATAATCACATGCAATATCAATAACCACTTTCATAATGAGGGAATGTATAATGCCAGACATTCTGAAACATTTTGTCAAGGCCTCGGCCAAGACGTCTAAATGATTAAGGCCTCGGCCAAAACCATAAATCAAATTGGGAAAGGGCCTCGGCCAATTCCACGTCTAGTTGTCTCATGAGACCTACCGATGCATCGAGGAGCTATAGCGGGCTCCACCCGTCACTTATTAAGTCCAATACATTCCTCATATGAACAGGTTTAAACATCTCATAAACCATAAAATAATCGTATCACATAAAACATGCATAAAGGAAACATAACATTTCCACATTTCAATCACAAGATATCAATACAACACATTTATATAATAAAAACGCTTTCAAAACCATTTTCAATACCAAAATAAAAGAAAAGTATAACATGGTATTTATTTTTCATTAAAAAAAGGGTATGGCTTGTAGAGGAAGCCGAAACTCAAATAGTGGTCACGGCGGCAGAGAAGTCATTGTCGCCGCATATGTACAGAAAGAAAAACATTCCCTTTTTGTCATTTAGTAAAATTCTTCATATAAAAAAGATTCCTTTTGAATAAATGTAAATGTCAAAGGGGTTTATACACCGTATAAAAGAAAGTTGTGTATAAAACCAAATATGCCTCAATGAAAGGAGATTGAGACGAAGTCCATAAAAAGATAAATTTTAAAATAAAATAGATCTATTATGTGTATTCAGTATAGGTACACATAATGAAAGTAAGAATACAAAATAGGACATAATAATATCATGACATAATTTGAAAGTAGGAGATTAACCCAAAGAATGGAAGTTGGGTTAAGAAATTCCCTTACCTCGTGTCTGACTTGACTCAACCGTTCTTTAACCTCCTGAATAATAAACTAGAGTTAATATATACCTTATTAAGAACCATTTTTAATTTCATTATCCTTTTTATATCACTTATTACAATGTTATGAACATTATGTAATTATTTAAGTTAATAACGGTCGTTTTGTCGATCTTTGGTACTTGAGTCAACAATAAACTTCTTATAATTACGAGTTGTTTATGTGGTAGAATATCCATTATCTCCAGAATTATATTCATGATTTAGATGTCATATATATCATATATATCCAGTATATACATTCATTTATAATATTACGTAACATTTAGAGGTAGGAAATGAAATGCACCGTTCATGGAGACGGTAAGCCGTACGTACGCATGAACGCTACTTTCATTTCTATTTCGTATTTAATGGAATGAAATCATAATGATATAAATGTATAATATAATTCCAGTATATATAGTGTATAATACCATTTACTCTATCCTTTATACATCCCACATATGGCATTAACGATTCAAATCACTTTGAGGGGGCGGTAGTCCGCACTTCCTAAAATGAAATTATCGCGTTTTACCCATAATGGAAGTCATAAAGTATGCCATAAATGAGAAATACAGAAGCATAAGTAAATAATAAACATATTATATATCATATATAATAATAGTGACATCTTAATGGCCACCTTTGAATGTGTTATATGAGTGTTGAACAATCATCGTTTCGTGAGGCAGAAATTCGCCATCCACAGAAACCGTATGTTCTTTAACCATTAGATGTAGGTGTGTGTAAGTGTAGCTCGAATCCTTCTTATAACAACATCCTAGTATATTGAGGATACTGGTGTTGTTACAAAAGAAATGAATAAAAAGAGTTTAGGGGGTTGGAGAAGAAAAATAAAACAAAACAACATTAGAGAAGACATTACCTCAAAATCGGGTAACTCTTTTTGATTTGAGCCAAAGGCTTCCTTGGGAAGAGTTCTGCCCAAAGTGAGGCTTCTAGTAGTAAGAGGGGGAAGTTGGGAGAGTATTTTGGCAGAGTTTGGCCGAGCCAAATGGCTTGAAGGTGTGAATAAGGTGGGAGAGGCGGGGGCCTTTTATAAGTGGAGAGGAGGGACTCTTTTGGAAAGATTGAAATGTTACATTATTACACAATGCGTTTTGGATTCTAAAGGTCCCACACTTATATAATTCGTGTCTAAGGTGATAAGGGTTAGAAATATCCTCATCCAATAGGCTTTAAAAAAGTTTAAGCCTTGTATTTTTCAATATCTTTTCATTTTATTTAAATCGTTAAATAATGAGGTCATCGCTGCATCATAATGATGTCATAAATAATTAATTTATATAATGTCTAAAAATTATAAAAAACTACTATCATGTAGGAAATCTTTTTAGCTTTCTAATGAATATTTATAGTCAAAATTTGGACTTGTGTAGCACACTTAAAATTTTTTTAGTAAAATAACTCATGTTTGTGTCAATTTAATTTTTACATTAAATGAATATATATTAATGTCATTTTCCAACTAAAGTGGCTCCATGGGGTCCCCAAGTTGACCCATGGGTTGTCTTGGTCGGCTATGACTCATCCAATAGGATTAGGACAAGTTTAATGCTCATCTCATATTATTTAAACATTATTTGTACCTTAAACTACACTAATTACCTCTAATCGCGATTAAGAACTTAAAAGTTACTATTCACCAAAAAATTATTTTAATCTCATTGAACCACATTTTACTTTTTAATGACAACCATGTATGTAGGATTTTTGAAAATCAAATCACAGAAGTGGTAATATTACATTTAAACGAAAAATCAGTTATTTAACTACCACTTAGTGGTTTCACTACTCATCAAAAATTGAAGTTTTTCAGAACAAGGCCAAAATTTCACCCTAAGCTATAATTGATATTCCGAATTCAAAAATGATGCCTATTTTAAAAAATTCCAAACATATAAGTTGAATTAATTAATTTTATAATTAATTCCTGCTGTAACGACAAATAGCGTGTTTTTAAGAAACAATTGATATCAAAAGATTGACAATTGTTGTATTGATATTTTGTGATTGAAATGTGGAAATTTTATGTTTCCTTTATGCATGTTTTATGTGATACGATTATGTTATGGTTTATGAGATGTTTAAACCTGTTCATATGAGGAATGCATTGGACTTAATAAGTGACGGGTGGAGCCCGCTATAGCTCCTCGATGCATCGGTAGGTCTCATGAGACAAGTAGACGTGGAATTGGCCGAGGCCCTTTCCCAATTTGATTTATGGTTTTGGCCGAGGCCTTAATCAGTTATTTAGACGTCTTGGCCGAGGCCTTGAAAAATAGCGTGTTTGATATAAATTGTTTCTTAAAAACACGCTATTTGTCGTAACAACGGGAATTAATTATAAAATTAATTAATGCAACTTATATGTTTGGAATTTTTTAAAATAGGCATCATTTTTGAATTCGGAATATCAATTATAGCTTAGGGTGAAATTTTGGCCTTGTTCTAAAAAACATCAATTTTTGATGAATAGTGAAACCACTAAGTGGTAGTTAAATAACTGATTTTTCGTTTAAATGTAATATTACCACTTCTGTGATTTGATTTTCAAAAATCCGACATACATGGTTGTCATTAAGAAGTAAAATGTGGTTCAATGAGATTAAAATAATTTTTTGGTGAATAGTAACTTTTAAGTTCTTAATCGCGATTAGAGGTAATTAGTGTAGTTTAAGGTACAAATAATGTTTTAATAATATGAGATGAGCATGAAACTTGTCCTAATCCTATTGGATGAGTCATGGCCGACCAAGACAACCCATGGGTCAACTTGGGGACCCCATGGAGCCACTTTAGTTGGAAAATGACATTAATATATTTTCATTTAATGTTAAAATTAAATTGACACAAACATGAGTTATTTTACTAAAAATAATTTTAAGTGGGGTTACACAAGTCCAATTTTTGACTATAAATATTCATTAGAAAGATAAAAAGATTTCCTACATCATATTATTTTTTTATAATTTTTAGACATTAAATAAAGTAAATATTTATGACATCATTATGATGCAGCGATGACCTCATTATTTAATGATTTAAATAAAATGAGAAGATATTGAAAAATAAAAGGCTTAAACTTGTCCAAAGCCTATTGGATGAGGATATTTCTAACCCTTATCACCTTAGCCACGAATTATATAAGTGTGGGACCTTTAGAAACCGAAACGCATTGTGTAATAATGTAACATTTCAATCTTTCCAAAAGAGCCCCTCCTCTCCACTTTTAAAAGGCCCCCACCTCTCCCACCTTATTCACACCTTCAAGCCATTTGGCACGGCCAAACTCTGCCAAAATACTCTCCCAACTTCCCCCTCTTACTACTAGAAGCCTCACTTTGGGAAGAACTCTTCCCAAGGAAGCCTTTGGCTCAAATCAAAAAGAGTTACCCGATTTTGAGGTAGTGTCTTCTCTAATGTTGTTTTGTTTTATTTTTCTTCTCCAACCCCCTAAACTCTTTTTATTAATTTCTTTTGTAACAAAACCAGTATCCTCAATATACTAGGATGTTTTTATAATAAGGATTCGAGCTACACTTACACACACCTACATCTAATGGTTAAAGAACATACGGTTTCTGTGGATGGCGAATTTCTGCCTCACGAAACGATGATTGTTCAACACTCATATAACACATTCAAAGGTGGCCATTAAGATGTCACTATTATTATATATGATATATAATATGTTTATTTTTTTACTTATTCTTCTGTATTTCTCATTTATGGCATACTTTATGATTTCCATTATGGGTAAAACGCGATAATTTCATTTTAGGAAGTGCGGACTACCGCCCCCACAAAGTGATTTGAATCGTTAATGCCATATGTGGGATGTATAAAGGATGGAGTAAATGGTATTATACACTATATTATACTGTAATTATATTATACATTTATATCATTATGATTTCATTCCATTAAATACGAAATAGAAATGAAAGTAGTGTTCATGCGTACGTACGGCTTACCGTCTCCATGAACGGTGCATTTCATTTCCTACCTCTAAATGTTACGTAATATTATAAATGAATGTATATACTGGATATATATGATATATATGACATCTAAATCATGAATATAATTCTGGAGATAATGGATATTCTACCACATAAACAACTTGTAATTATAAGAAGTTTATTGTTGACTCAAGGACCAAAGATCGACAAAACGACCGTTATTAACTTAAATAATTACATAATGTTCATAACATTGTAATAAGTGATAGAAAAAGGATAATGAAATTAAAAATGGTTCTTAATAAGGTATATATTAACTCTAGTTTATTATTCAGGAGGTTAAAGAACGGTTGAGTCAAGTCAGACATGAGGTAAGGGAATTTCTTAACCCAACTTCCATTCTTTGGGTTAATCTCTTACTTTCAAATTATGTCATGATATTATTATGTCCTATTTTGTATTCTTACTTTCATTATGTGTACCTATACTGAATACACATAATAGATCTATTTTATTTTAAAATTGATCTTTTTATGGACTTCGACTCAATCTCCTTTCATTGAGGAATATTTGGTTTTATACACAACTTTCTTTTATACGGTGTATAAACCCCTTTGACATTTACGTTTATTCAAAAGGAATCTTTTTTTATATGAAGCATTTTACTAAATGACAAAAATGGAATGTTTTTCTTTCCATACATATGCGGCGACAATGACTTCTCCGCCGCCGTGACCACTATTTGAGTTTCGGCTTCCTCTACACGCCATACCCTTTTTTTAATGAAAAATAAATACCATGTTATACTTTTCTTTTATTTTGGTATTGAAAATGGTTTTGAAAGCGTTTTTATTATATCAATGTGTTGTATTGATATCTTGTGATTGAAATGTGGAAATGTTATGTTTCCTTTATGCATGTTTTATGTAATACGATTATGTTATGGTTTATGAGATGTTTAAACCTGTTCATATGAGGAATGTATTGGACTTAATAAGTGACGGGTGGAGCCCGCTATAGCTCCTCGATGCATCGGTAGGTCTCATGAGACAACTAGACGTGGAATTGGCCGAGGCCCTTTCCCAATTGGATTTATGGTTTTGGCCGAGGCCTTAATCATTTTAGACGTCTTGGCCGAGGCCTTGACAAAATGTTTCAGAATGTCTGGCATTATAAATTCCCTCATTATGAAAGTGGTTATTGATATTGCATGTGATTATTCGACTAGTAGAATATCCATGTGAGTAAGTAAATGGCATTATCTCATTTTATTTTTGCCATATTATTCTGAAGTTTAACTTTAAAAAGGCTTTTTTTTAGCTATAAATCGCCTTAAATGTTAATGTTTATTTATGAAAGCTTCCGCAATATTGTTACCCTTACTGAGCATCTGAGCTCACCCTTTTCAATGTTTTAATATTTTCCAGGATGTGGAGAAGTATTTTATGAATGACCTGCAGGGATTGTTAGAAGAGGATATGAGTGTGGACTATGGAGACTTTGTTATTGTAGTTTTTCACTTCATGATGTAATGTAACGTTTACGAATGTATCTAGTGTTTCCAAGGCTACTAAACTAATCGGTCTTTCGAGACTTGATCTTTTGTGATCATGCCAATGTTACGAAGTAATGCACTGACTCTGGGTAGCTGGGGTCGGGGCGTTACACTGAGGCATACAACCATGGTGCTCTAGAGATGATTCAAGGAATGATCTTTGCCTACTCCACCATAGCTACAGTTCTTATTGACATAGGTTCCAGTCACTCTTTCATTGCAACTGCCCCCATTGGTATTTCAGAGATTCTGACAGGACCGATGGCTTGATCCTTAAATCTAGAGACTCCTACGGGAGAAGACTCGATGATAATGCACTGGTTCCAATAGTGTGAGCTTACTCTAGCAGGTGAGATCTTCTGCTGGGATCTCCTCGTAGCGGCGTCGAGGCCTTAAAACTTCATTTTGGGTATGGTCTAGTTATCTACAGTCCATGCTTTGATCGACTGTATTAGGTGAAAAGTGTGGTGTTTCAGCACGGATGAGACCAGTTCAACTTCACCAACAATAAGGGAGCCTTTGAAAAATAGGATAGACATACTTGGAGGAGGGTGCAACCGATCACTCATCAGTTGGACTACCTTACCCTCGGAGTAGTTTATGTGGAGAGTCTGAGCTATCCTGTAGTGGTGGACCAGTATGTAGATGTTTTCCCTAATTATGTTCCCGGTCTACCTCCTCACAGAGAGGAGGAATTTTACATTTACATGTACCCCAAGACAGCACCGATATCTACACCAGTATATAGGATGGCTCCTGCTGAGCATTGTGAGAAGCGGGTACAGCTAGAGGACTTGCAGGGGAAGGGATTCATCTGACCGAGTGTTTCCACCTGGGCAACCCCAATTTTTTTCGTCAAGAAAGTGGATGGGAGCTTGAGGCTTTGTGTTGAATACTTTCGCCAGAAGAAGGCGACTGTGAAACATAAGAACCCACTCGCGTGGATTGACAACCACTTTGATCAGCTGAAGGGAGCATGATGGTTCTCGAATATAGATCTCAGATCAAGTTACCACCAGCTCAGAGTTCGAGATGAGGATGTGCAGAAGACGGCAATCCGATGTCGGTGTGACCACTACGAGTTCTTGGTTATGCCTTTCGGCGTAACCAACCTTCCTGTAGTGTTCATGGGACTGATGAACATGATTTTCCATCCATTCCATGATCGCTTTATCATAGTCTTTATCGACAACATTCAGATCTACTCGACTACTGAGGAGGAGTATGCCTACAATTTCCAGGTGGTATTGGAAACACTCCGAGAGAACCAGCTTTATGGTAAGCTCTCCATGTGCCGGTTTTGGATCCAAGAGGTACAATTTTTGGGACATGTAATCTCTGAGGCTGGAGTTGTAGTAGATCCATTGAAGATTGAGGCGGTACATTCTTGGGAGCGACCCAGGAGTGTGATAGAGGTACGAAGTTTCATAGGTTAAGCTGGTTATTATTGGAGGCTTATACCAGACTTCTCCAGAGTTCCAGTAGCACTATCAGCCTTGAAGAAGAAGAGGCAACCATTCATGTGTTCGGAGAGATACCAGTAGAGATTTCAAGAGTGGAGGCTGAGGCTGACTAGTGCCCCCATCTTAAGGCTTCTAGAAGAAGGTGTAGGATACGTAGTTTACTACGATGCATCAGGGACTGGTCTCGGATGTGTCATGATGCAGGAGCGAGCATTGATCACTTATGGTTCTCTTCAGTTGAGAGAGAACGAGAATAAATACACCAACCATGAACTGGAGTTAGCAGCAATGGTCTTCACCGTGAAGATGTGGTGGCACTATTTGAGGGGAGATTGTTTCACAATCTACTCTGATCACCAGAGTATCAGGTATATCTTCTCTCAGAAGGACCTGAACCTGAGACAATGACGTTGTCTTGAGTGCCTCCAGGACTAGGACATTGAGATATTCTATACTCCTAGGAAGGGGAACGTTGTTGTTGATACACTCAGCAGAAGATCTAGTATACAACTTCTAGGTGAGGAAATAGAGCATCTGGCCGCTTTGCAGATAATTTTTGTGGATAGAAATGAATCATCTTTCCTTCAGTCACTTATAGTCACTTCCCCACCTCTTCAGCAATTCAGGGAGGCACAATGTGAGGACGCTGACTGCGAGACATGATGTAATCAGATATCCACAGGGAAGGCACCTGATGGAATTTCTGATGGTAGGGAGCACATCATCCTCTTCAGAGGACTTACTATGGTACCAGTGTCACTTCAGGAAGATGTGTTGAGGGAGTTTCACACATCCCCTTCAACAGTACATCTAGGAGTGGAAAATATGTACCAGGACCATCGACAACATCACTTGTGGCCAGGTATGAAGAAGGACGTAGTAGAGTTTGTCTCTCGATGCCTCACCTGTTAGCTTGTCACGGTAGAGCACAAGTTACTAGCAGTCTTGGTTCAGCCTATAGAGGTCCCAGAGTGGATGTGGTATAGGATATCCATGGAATTCATGAAAGGAATTCAACGTACATCCAGGGGTCACAACTCGATTTGGTTGATCGTTGACCGACTCACCATATCGGCCCACTTCCTACTGATAAGGGAGATAGGTTTTGTAGAGATATTTGGACGCCACTACATGTAAGAGATTGTTCAGATACATGGAGTACCTTCTTCTATTGTCTCTGATCATGACACATTGTTTACTTCTCGTCTGTTGAAGGGGTTTGAGGAGTCTTTCGAGAGGCAGCTTCGACTGAGCACTGCCTTCCATTCTCAGACAGATGGACAAATAGAGTGGACCATTCAGACCCTCAAGGACATGCTATGTGGTTGTGTTCTTGACTATGCTCGCAGCTAGGAGGATCACTTACCTTTGGTGGAATTTTCATACAACAATAGCTATAACTCCACCATAGGGATGAAACCTTTTGAGGCGTTATATGGGAAAACTTGCATATCACCCTTGTGCTGGACTGACCATGTGGAGTCAGCACTTGTGGGACCAGAGATGGTACAAGCTACCATAGAGAAGGTGCATATCATCTAGGAGCGAATGAAGACTGCACAGATCAGACAGAAGTCAATGATGACAGGAGACATAGACCTATAGAGTTCGAGGATGGCAACCACATCTTTCTACGGGTCTCACCTCGACAAGGATTATGGATATTTGGCTGAGGTAGCAAGTTATCTCCACGTTTCATCATACCTTTTCAGGTCCTCAGTAGAGTTGGCGAGGTGGCATACCACTTAGCTCTTCCACCTCAGCTGCACCGGGTGAATGGAGTCTTTCATGTATCCCATATGAGGAGATACGTGCACAACCCTTCTCACATCATTGACCTTAGAGAGATGGATTTCGATGATGGGGTGACTTTTTCGGAGGATCCAGTCTGAGATTGAGGATCGATAGGAGTGGGTCCTTCATGGACATTCGATAACTCTTGTCAGCGTTCTTTGGTAGCAGGGGAACCTCCAGGAGAGCACTTGGGAGTGGGAGTCTCACATGTGTGCTCAGTATCCTCACTTGTTCTCTTAGTTCAAGTCATATCTTATGGGGACGTAAATCCCTAAGGTGGGAAGAATGTAAAGGACCATAATTTCTGTGGATTTTTTAATCTAAAATACTTGGGAATTTTACAAGTCCGCGAAAATTAAAGCCGAGTGATTTCGTGGCCCAGGGTGCTCGGAATCAATTTTTGACATTTTTTCAGTTACGTTCAGTAAACATATGAGCAAGATTTTCTAACTTTTGAAATGATGCTCAAAATTGAAATCTGAAGTCACCTTTGAACTCGCAGCACCAATATTTTCTTAAGAAGTTATTCACCTCAACGATAGTTGATCGATAATAAAAGAGGGTTTTGGGGTTTTTAGAGAATGTTTTAAATAAAAATAAAGCGTGTTGCTTTATTTTTATTCATTGGTTAAAACCTCCAAATGGAAGCTGGAGGTGGGACCACCACACCTTAACGTCCCATGAGAGGTTATGGTGGCGGGGCCCACACGATCCTATCCTCCTATTCATATTTAATATGGTGGGGACCACCCGAGGATAAAACCTCTTGAACTCCCCATTAAGTGGGGAGAATCCTCTTGAGATCCCCACTTTATGGAGTAAAATCCTCTCAATTAATTAATTGAGCACATCAATTAATTAAATTGAATCTTTTTTAATTATATGCCAATGATTAAATAATATGTAAGGATAATCTATTATTTTGGGTTGGCATTTGTCTTTTGGGTGGAACTTTGGAGAAGGATCCCAGCGAAGAATTTGTTCCACCGATAAAGAACGCTCCAACCAATGAAGAACGTCGACCTCGATCCCGACCTCAACTTCCTTCCTCAGAACCTCCTTGACGTAGGACACGTTCGTCTACAACAAATCGACGTCCTCCTTTCCGCAACATCATCAACGATAACTTAACAAAGGTATGGGTACAAGCTTTTTTAATTGTTGCATGTTCTTCGTTTTCCATCAAGGATTATAATTTAAAGACCATGATATCACCGTAACACGGAGGATGCGGGCCGAAAAAACACAGCTCGACCCCTCCACCTTATTTGTTGAATTTCAAGCTAAACGTGACATGAGACTGGGATGAGTGATTCTCATCAACATGGATTGTGAATCAAAGGCGACATCTCAAGGAATGAGCGGCTACTTCCGAAAAAAGAAACGAGCCACCAGAACTAGTCTAATGCCCCGTGGAAAGTTCCCTGACGGATGGTGCGACAACCGTCACTGCATGGAAGGCGGCAGTGCAACAGTGCCACCGGTGGAGTAACCCTCAGCCAATGGGCCGCAGCAGTGCAGCGGCAGCTAGCGCAAGCCCGACCGCGAAGAAAACCAGCGGCCTGAGCCGCCAGGTTCCTGGAGAAGGCGCAACGCAACCGAGCAACGTAGTGGAGAAAAAAGGGGGTTGTGGCCCCCTGGCCACGGTGGTGCAGTGGCGGCCGGCGCATGGTCAACCGCAAGGAAGACTAGCGGCCCGATCTTCCAGGTTTCCATAGGAGGCACATCACAACTACGCCGTGAGGGAGGTGGCTGGCCACTCGGGGGGCCGGGAGGGGCGAGACACGTCGCACGATCCAGCATGACATAGACCAGCGCCACGTGGTGCCCGTTTGACTCCCCTGAATGGCTATGCCATTCAGGATCTAGGGGGCGCGACATCCCCCAAGATGCAGCTAGGGCGGAACACACAACCACCAGCTATGGGCCTCACGTGGGCCGAACCCAGCGCGGTAGGGCCGCCCCCGCGGGCCTGGCCAGACCCAGCGCGGGTCAGGCCACCCGCACAGGCCGGGTCGGACTTGCGGGCTAGGTTGGACCTGCGTAGCATGTCATACATGCAGACTGGATTGGACCATAGTTCGAACATGGGCCAGTTCGGGTCGGTCCGACTGGGCCGGACCGGACCCCGACCCATTTGACCTATTTCCCTTCTTTTCCCCATAAGTTGACCTTCGGGTGTCCGATTGACGAACTATTTGTGGAGACAGAAACCTTCAAGGAAGATGGTTCTTTTGGTATCGCCACTCGAGGTTTGGTTATAGTTGGGGTATTGCTGGGGTTGATCGAACGTAAATCCAATCGGGCCCTCGGATCAAAAATGCCAATAACACTCAGGTCGGGCGTCCGATTGACGCGACATATGTTGCGTTGGGTTTCTTTTGGCAGGACTGAAATTTTGGATACATCAACTTGGGTATTTGTGGATGATTATGTATAGAAACATGGCTTATGGAGTGGACCATCCTGGAATCAAGAATGATTTGTGCAGAACCCTGTGGCTGGTTACGCACTGACGACTATTCCTAGATCTTGTGTGGGTTCAATAGCTCCGACTAATATTCCTGGATCCTGTGTGGGTTCAACAACACTGGAAAATATTCCTGGATCATGTTTGTGTTCGACAGCACTGACGACTATTCCTGGATCCTATGTGGGTTCGACAGCTTCGACGACTGTTCTTGGATCCTGTGTGGGTTCTACAGTTCTGATTTCTATTCCTGGATCCTATGTGTGTTCGAAAGAGTATATGATTTAGTGGATACATCTGTTCAACTTTATATCTCTACATAAGTTGTATACTTGTGTGATCTGAGTCAGTAACTTTGTGTTTTCCTCATGACTGAGATGGATTATTTGATAACAAAGGAATATGTATGGGCATATACCTAAGTAGGTTTATCAGTTGACTTCATACCTTTTGGTTTATCCTTGTTGGATTTTGTGAGACCTTGAGGGTGTAAGGGTACCTACTGAGTATCGTTATCCTAACCCCTGCATGATCTATACCCACAACTCATTGTGTTGGATACAGACGATAGATAGCACTAACTGAGGCTGAGTGTACTTAGACTGGATAGTGCCTGGAGGTTTACATCACGACGAGTCGGTACATGGAGAAGATTGATGGATGTGGAGTGCTGAGGAGGCTATCTTTACCTACCCTTTAGGTAGGATCTGTGGTGGAATATCCAAGAGCGACTATTCATCTTTCATCTATTTTTCCCCTTTTCAGTTGTACTTGTACTTTATAGTTGGGCTTGTTTTTCCAGCCCCTTTACTTTTTAGCACTCCCTTGTTATACTATTTTTCGTAGTGTTTTGTATATAGATATGTGATATGTTGTGTGGCTATTTACAGTTATAAAGGTAATGCCTTCCCAGTTTTAGGGAATTACGCCTTTGGTGCTAGTCACCAGCCCCTGGCCTATGGAAGGAGGGCTTGGGGTAGTCACGGCACGGGCCCTAGGGGACGGTTCGTGACAATAAAAATCTAATAATGGGATTATAATGGTATTTACAAGGCTATTATTCACAAAAAATTAATTAGGGAAGAGTTATATAATTGAGATGTATTGATTTCATTCGATAGTTCCTTTACCAATAACTCAAACTATATATCTTGAGGTGGGGTTTTAATATTTATATTAAACATTATAAATATAATTGAATTGATATAACTGGTATCAAATATCAATCTCATTATAGTTCAATTAATAAAAATTAGGTATATCACTACATCATTTTAATAAGAATCCATAGTAGTAGTGATAGTGTAATATCTTCCTTGGTTATATTGATTTGGATGTTATTTATATCAATTATCTTAAATCAACATTGGATGAGTGTATTGACATATAATGTACCCATGTTCATTTTATTTGAAACTTTATACCATTATTTTACCATTTGTTAGAAGCATCATTTCATTAATCATATAGATTTTATTATTATAGTCTCTTGGGAATTCATTTGCTTGATTCCCTACATTTCGAATCTTGAAGAATTTTCCAATTCTATTGAAGAATTTTTTTGCATTCATCTTCCCACACCTATGACAATTACGAAATTTAATATTTTATCCTCATAGATAGTTACTATTTAAAATTATATAGTTAAACTGTCCTGCATTATTTTTAGCTAAATTCGAATAACTCTAATGAGATTAAATAATCTCCATTACCATATTATGGTAACATCTAACTATTAATAAATAGATATAAATTTATGTAAAGATAAAGGTATTCAATGAATTTAATTAATTTTACTGAATATTTAGTCAACTATAATTTTATGTTAAATGAAAAATCATGATTATTACATTTTCTACTATGAGAATTTTTCCTTTTATTTGATGATTAATTCATCACATATTTAAATCAACATAGGAAAACACATTACATTATTGTATGGAGTGTGTTTGGAAAAAATATGCTTATAAAATTCTCTTTAATTCTTCTCATTCCATCAAGTTGATTTCATCTTTGAGATTATGATTCTTGATCAACTTCAACTAAATATGAGCTTCTTCCTTTAAGATATATATACGTGTGTCAATTATAATGTTATATTACTTATTTAATAAAATGTGATAAAATAACCTTTCAATGGAAGAAGTAAATTACTTCATCTCAATGGGATTAGATGACCAACTTAAATAAAGGGAAATTTGTTATATATATTACTCAACAAATTTTTTTTTTGCTATTTGGAGGAGGGATATATAATTTTATTATCATATTATTTATAAAATAAATATTTTATATAGAATCTATTTGTGTTTTTATACTCCTAGTAAAACTATAGTATATATCTAGTTTACGAATAAATTATATTGGTTTTTACAGTAGTTGTTCCAATTTCCAACAATGTAATAAAATAATGTAATCATAGATATTGAAATAATAAAATTATATATATATATAAGTCATAAAATGAACATAAGAAGAGTTACTCATAAATAACTTTTACAAATTCATACTATCATTAAAATTTCAATGTTTAAATCCTGAACATATACGGTGTATTACTTATTATGGAATATATATTAATACAACAAATTGAGTTGATTTTTCCATGAAACCAACTATAATGAATCATATCTCATACATTTAACGTTAAAACATTTTTTTCATAAGATATCTAAAATACACTCACAAATCTAGATGCCTAGTTTCAATGAGAGATTAATTACAACATATTAAAAAAACGACATATTATCTAATTTTTATCTTCATAATTATCATCTAGATATCCTTGTGATATTATAACTACTTGCAATATCATATGGATAAACTATAAGAAGAAGTGAGATTAAAATCCTAGTAAGGGTTAATGAAGTTAAACATAAGGGTGGGATAAAATAAATAATGGAATCACAAAAAAGTGGAATCGTAAGAATTCACATAGGTGGAAAGAAACAAACAGTGGTATTTTAACAATATGGTATTCACGAGAACTAAAATGAAGTGGTTGAACAAAAAAATAATCATGAAAATAAGTTGGGGATCACCCCCACCACATCATAATGTAACATTCTACAGTAACCACACATTCACTATATATGATATCTAGTGTGAAGAATGAAATACCCAGTCAATATGAGGTATATAATTATAGGATCACCCATTTTATTTTTACATGTAATTAACATGTCTTCCACATAAATACATAAATTATTCATCATTAATTAACATGAAATAAATCCAAAAATATAAAATGTGTTACATAGTTCCATCAAAATAATTAATTATTTAGTGAATAACATAGATGAAAAAAATATGATTGAAATTTTAATAATATATTTTTAAGGATAGAATAAAAAATGGTACACCATATTATAGATAATTTTTATAATGTTAAACATTGAATTAAAAGGATTTAATCCTCGAAGAGAGAAAGAAGAAAATTTGAAGTGTTTTATAGATAATATAATAAGGTTTTTATTTTGGAAAAAATAAAAGAATATTAATAAATAAACATGTATCGATGAATGGGACAATAATAAAAATAATTATTGAAATTTATTATATAATATGAATATTATTGAGATAGTCAATTAGGGAATGAAAACATAAATAATAATGAACACCTAGAATGAAACCACTATACCATTTTCGACGTTGTTTGAATCATTCCTACATCCTCCTAAATAATCATGTGGTGTTAATTAATTAATTTATCCAAAACGTTATCAATGTTCATTTAAATATTTTTATTATATTTTATCCACAATATGTTCTCATACTAATATTATGTTATTTTTTATCAATCATCGAGATGTATGTTTCCTGGCCCCATGTTTTCATTTGAAGGATAATATGGGTCATCCACCATCAATACATGGTTACATTAGTTGAAATATTTTTTAAGAAATGCTATATGTTATCCCAAGAGTTAATATATATATAGTTATGTATATAATCAAAATATATTCAAGTGATAACATATTTTTAGGAAAATTATCTTTTTATGAAATTAAACACCTATTAATGTTTTATTTTATTTATTTTTAAAATCATTTTTATTTTATAATTGGGAAATCTAAAAAAATGAAGAATTTATTTATTAACAATATCATTATACTATAAAAGAGTTCTAAAATTTATATGCTAAATTTATTGATGGAAAACATCATCACAAACATTTGTTTTGAAAACCCAACATTGTGTGAGAAATTTTCTAAAGAATAAAGAAAAAAGGAAGAATAATAATTTTGACTTTATTAGAGACGTAACCTTATTTTAGAATTATAAAATTACAATCATATTACCCGAATTTACTATGGGGTTTAAAATTTGGGCTAAATAAAGGAGTTGGTTTTTTAAAATAAATTCTGTAATTTATTACTATTTTAGATTAATGCTATGAACTATAATGATTCATGTAGATAATATTATTGTTTGATTAAAATTGTATAAAATTTCAATAAAAACTCAATGTTATCATTGGAATACATTATTTAAAAAAATGTATTAGTTATTTATTAGAATAAAATATAATTTTGTATATAAAATATCATATATATTTTTATAAAATAATATTATTATTTTACATACATTATTCTAATAAATAAACCCATATTTTGTCATAAAAATTGTATTGGAAATTATGGATACTTTTTACATCATTATTATTTCTTAATTTGTTTCATATGTATAAATGATATTTATAATTTTTAAGAAATATCATATTTTATATAATAATACTAAAAAACACCATAAAATTATTTTATCATGATTATTGTAAAAATGCTAAAGATTCAATAAAAATAGATATCTAAATTTGATCATAAAAATTATTATTTTAAAAAATACAGATAATTTTTTTAGAAAAAAAAATACGTAATTAAAAATTTACACTTATGCGTACAATGAGTTGTGTAATTATGTAAATAATGTCAGGAAATCATATTATTATTATAAATAATTCCTATAAAATTCATTAATTATTCACTCTAATCCCATGAAAGTTTCACTATTGTCTATGTATAAATTTAAAATTATATTCCTGTTGATTTTATCCTTTCAACAGTTCGTTTTGTTGGTTTTATAATTGTAGGAGTGAATGCCACACATGAATTTAAAATTTTCATTGTGTGTACTGTCTCATTGTACTATTTTCATTTGTATGGTGTGTAGGTTTCCTTCATATGTAATGTTTTATACATATTGAAGAAATAAAATAATTTTAATTTTTATCTATGGGTTTCATGTGTTTTATTTTGTGTATAATATTTAAATGTTACACACATACATATTAAGGATAATAATATAATATAGAAACCGTATGATCTTTTATAAAGAAAAGTGATAATTTGATAATTCCACAAATATTTCAACAACATAATCCTTTTAAAATTAGGCGGTTTTGTTATTGAAATATACTCATTAACATGACCATCTAATCCATTTTTATTATATATATCCAATCAAAAATATAATAAATAATGTATACAATTTTTAAATCATGGATTGTAATATTTCTTATCATGAAATGATTTTATTTGCACATTAATAGTGTATAAAACTACCTTTGAAAGTGAAATTTATCTTATAAACATATCCAAAATACAAATAACATATCAGTTAATGCATTTAAATTTGTTGTATAATTTAGTTAATCTTATTTAAAAGTTCAAATGTAATTCTATTTATGATAAAAAAACATAAAAACCTTGACCGAGGATATCTCCTATTATTTAATTTCTAAAATAAAATGTTAATCAAAAGGATTCCTCCTATTTTCAGGGAACCATGTTCAGAGTAGTCTTAAATTGAACTAGAAATTGATCAATTCCTTTCACTACTTCCAAATTTTGATGATATTTTCATACTCTACACCCTATAACTAGTCTGTTAGAAAACTAATCATTTACCTTCTTTATTCTCCTCATTACTCAGTTTTTGGAACTAATTAGAGGGTTTAGAACAATATTTTTTCATACATTTGATAGATAACTCAAACATAAATGTGTTTCAATACTTATTAATCTAAAAATTCTATCACAGGAAATGTGAACCATAATTTTTGTTATAACCTTTTATTACTCTGTTGGATGATCTAATCCTTATATGTTTATACTGTAAGGATAACACCCTTAATAGACACACTAATCTACATGATATTCTTCCAAAACATAATAATTTTTAGAAGTCCATTTTTGTTCATCAATAAACCAACACTAATGATAACCCAAAAAGCACCACCATTCATCCTAAAAATGAATAACTGATATTTTCTTGGTGTTTTCTAACTCCATATTTAGTTCCATATAATTGGTGAAAAATC
Organism: Viscum album; assembly: GCA_963277665.1. Taxonomy (NCBI): domain Eukaryota; kingdom Viridiplantae; phylum Streptophyta; class Magnoliopsida; order Santalales; family Viscaceae; genus Viscum; species Viscum album. The sequence continues at coordinate 1,922,204,343 of OY728122.1, read as the reverse complement.
TATAAATAATTCCCTTGATAAGTGTCTCAATATATTGGAATCATTTTATAATTCATACTATCCATTATTTCAATATATAATATTTGCAAATTCATTTTGAGTACTTTTCTTTAAAGTACATTATAGAACAATTATCAATAAAAAGTACTAGTATTATGTAATTTTGGAATTCCACCCATGATTACAAAATAAATTGACTTAAATGAATTGAAAAAATTCCCATATATTCCATATTTTTTACTAATAAGCTTGAATTAATATTACACATAATTTAAAATCTTCTGAAATATCATATTTAGGGTAAAAACATCATTTATACCACAACTAAACATTCAATGGTAAGAGATATAACTATGATTCCCTTATTTTTTCTTATTTAATGGGATATCCTTGAGTAATTTTTTATATACTGGAATTTTTTAATTTTCTATTGTGAATGGGATATTTATGTTAGACTTCTTGAGCATATCCATAAATTTTTATATTCGGTTTATATCTTTCCTTGATCTATCTTCAATGATAAAGGAAGTGGTGGCATATAAGGTAGAAATTCTAGTTAAATTTTTATCTTATCCTTAGTTATTAATTCATTTATCTCAACATCATCATATATTTTCAATGGAAATTATTTGTCTAAATTCTCAATTTTCAAATCATTTACCACAATATCCTTAATATCTTCATGGTTTATTTCTCCATTAATCCTATATCTTTTTCTATCATCCATAATCTAGACCTCCATAATACTTGATAATATTCCAAATGGTCTACTGGAATGTTATCCCATGTATTGTTCCAGATGATGGTCAATAAAATAAAGATAAGATTAGTTATTATTCAAGAGTGTTTCATGAAAAATAATATATTTATCCACTTGAGTGAAACTATATTTTGTTTCATTATGAATTCAACAACTATAATTTTAAAAAAATAGTAAAACATATTAAATATTCTATACGAATTTTTATAATGTATGTGTGGAGTTATATTTAACCTTTGAGATTTTAATTATTAGGAATTATGGAAAATATTTTTATGTCATTAAATAAATAATTCAAGTCCTTGAGAATGATTATAAATTCATCCACATACTTATTTCTTTTAATTATGATTTTATCTTTTTGAACACCATTTTTTATGATATTACTTTTTGAAAAAGTAGTAATATTGATTACATGCTATGAATTTTGCATCGACGATTAGGTTGTACTCACTTCTGGTTTATAACATTTTAATGAAATCTAAAAACCCTGATATTTTACATGAATTTAGTTACTACCCCGAAATTTCTAATGGAGTCTGAAATCCAATAAATCCCTTAAATTTCATAGATTATTTCATAACATATGACAATTAATTAATACTTTCATCCACATATTGAATACCTATCCTAGGTTTCCATCAATCTCAGTACTATTTGAAAAAAACAAATGCAATTTCACCAAATATTTATACAAATCCTTATATTATATTCATTAATTAACCATCCACAACAGCATCAATGGCCACTTTTGATTTTTTAATATAAAATAGAATATTTGGAGTTATATTAATATAATTAACCCATGATGAAGGAAAATATTAGGAGTATATTTAACATGTTTCCATGGTAGAAATTTTCATTATCAATAATTTTTAATTAAATTTATAAATACATTATAGTGTATCACTATATTTTGGTGGTAAGTTCCATTTATTAAAATTTCATTCAAGTTCAACTCATAATGTAATTGAGTCTCCAAAGTGTAATTTTAACTTATATATAGATCCATCATTTCATGAGATAGGAAATTAATTTAACTATCTTTAATCATTTTTAATCCATTTTGTTCAATTTTTTTCATAAATTTTAAAAAAATTAAAAGTTTCCAGGAATGAATTCATTTTTGTAAATGACAGAGACATCAGAATTATCTTACTCAAAGATTGTCAGTGATATATGGATTTGAATCCTAGAAATGTGGCTCCTTAGGGAATGGTTTAAACCACATTATCTTCCCCTCTTAAGAACTCAAGCTGCGAATATGGGGGTATGGATACATATCATTCAAACCTAGCACATTGCATATACAGAAATGGGATTGTAGGTTTAATCCGCTGGAAAAAGAAATCACATAAATCCAAACATGGGTTAATGTTTATGGATTAAAATGGATTTTGTGGCATCCTAGGATTTTGTATGACGTTGAATTATCAATAGGTGTCCCAATTAAAATGTTTAAGGAAACCAAAGTTTCTAGATATGGACACTATAAATGATTCCTAGTTGAAGTAAATTTATGTTCCACTTTTATTGAAACCATTTTTTAGTCAAATGAAGTAGCGGAATTATAGATTGAATATTAGATTCTTCTCAAGTTATCCCTATAATGTAAGGCAATTGGGTATAATTCCTCTAGCCGTAGACTTTCTATAATCTATCAATTTTTATCTTTTCATGGTTATGAAAACAGTTCTTGTTTTAATAAATACAAAACCGTGAAACACAGTCCCTCTAGAAGTAATGGAAAATCATATTTCCCTGGACATAATGACTTCACTCTAAACTCTATTTCCACTGGACGTTTGGATCTACCTTAGGTGATCTCTGATATGCCATGAAAAAACATTAACATAGAAAAAACGCCGATTAATGTGACATCATTTCATGAACCTACGCATAATTACATGAAATCATGTGTTGACATTGTGGATAGGGGTCAGTCTGATCTTCTCTCATTGAAGATTTCATAGAAACCCTCAATGTAAAGTGACATTGAGGGTACTTCTACAAACTTGGAAGAATCCTCATCCACTGCGATTTTGGCTCCCTAAAAAGATATATACATTGCATCTATTGGAGCTCATGTGGATTCAAAGTCCACTTTGATCTCTATTATTGGAGATGATAGTAATATACATCTGGAGATAGCTTTATATCATGCACGACATTCGGTTGTTGACCCCACACTGGGTGTGGATGAAGTTTCAAATGGTAGCACACATTTTTTATGAGAATTCAAGGAACAAAAGAACCTGGTGACTCATTAACAAGAAAAAATGGCTATTGAAGACACCCCAATGATGCATACAATGGTTGAATAGGGAAAATCCGCCCCAATCCATCACCATACTGATTCAAAATTAGAAAACTCTACCCCTAAGGTGAATCCACAACACCCTATTACTGACGATGATGATATAGATAACTCTTGGTAGAAAGCTAGTGCAGGGAATTACAGGCCACATTCTATTGGTCTAGGAAGGGGACTTGGATGGGCTGAAATAATAGTAAGGAATGAACCTCTCTTGGATGATTCAAAATCAGAAAAAAGCATTGAATCTTTTTTGCAGCAAGTGTGTGGTTTCGAGGCTCTCCACTCCAGAGGTAGGGGACGTAGTCATGGTTGCAGAATGGATTGGGGGGCCTTTAGGGGAAAAGAAAAAAGGATTGCTGAAAAGTCCTCAAATAATCTTGGAACATCATGATAGAGGTATTGATTTACTGTCTAAAAAGATGTTTCTATTCTTGTTATTCCATGCACTTTTTTATGATTCAATTAAAAGGGGATTCTCCCACCTTAAAAAAGAGTATCATTAATAAAATGAATAATCAAATAATCATTTTATCATAGAAAATTTATCATTAGTATCTTTAATCATTTATGTGTAAATCATATAGCTCAATTAAATAATTTTAATGTAATAATTCAATGTAATCAGTGCTCTATGATAATGTAATAATAATTATACTTAAGAACCCATAACATAAAAAATCAAAAAATAATACACCTTAAATGTAAAAAACAAAAATAGAAGTATAAAAATCTAGTAAAATACATTATCCCATTAAAATATTATTTTATACATTATATTGATCCTGAAATTCAAGTTCCTAAAAAATGGTGAAAAAAACATGACTACCTATGAGGCATAATTACATCACATATCAGATATATTTTAAAATTTATATTTTTATTCCCTAATTCAAAATTGTAAATTTCTCGTATATATTAAGCCTAATATAATTTCCATGAAGAAAAATATATATTATTATTTAATAAAACCGTATTAGTTATAAAATCCTTCACGTTCACATTAAAAAATAGAATAAAAACACAATTTAATAGCTATATACAATTTAAAAATAATCGAGATTAAAATATTCAATTCAAATTAAATTTTCCCTAAAAGAATGGTCTTCTTCAATACGGAATAAAAATAACTTTATTGAAATATTAATTGTATAATAAGTATCCATTATATAAAAATCTGAACACATTACCTCAAATAATCTAATTTATTATCGATGAATGAGATTCATTTAGTAAAATGAATTAATTTACAATATTTTATATAAAAGGTGTATTAATATGAATTTCAAATAAAACCACCCTTTAACATATTGGTTTTCATTCTGAATTACAAATAACTAAATAAAAATTATATAATTAAATAAATTAATTTATTTTAATGTGATACTATATAAATCAATCATTCCCAAGCATGCATAATATTCAACAATATACCAGTCATTTTAATCACAATTCACTCTCCCATAAAGAAAATACTCATCCATGATCAAAATAAAATAAATAATCAATGAAAATAAAATTTTATCAAATACACGAACTAATAGAATGTATGAAAATATGTACTAATAAAATTAAATAAATTTTCATTTTCATAAAATAGAAATTTAAGTGATTTATAATGAAATTGTCTCTCTATAAAATGTTAAATCCATTAAAATATCTAAACAGAGAAAAAAATAACTATTTTTTTTGTTATCCATGAAATAATTTTGTAACAATTAGTAATACATTATAATTAATAAATCCCCCAAAATATGGATAACTTATGTCCTTTTGATTTAATAAAATCCTGATATTTATCTCTTTTAAAGACAAATAATATTATTCATTAAATAATGAAATTGAAAATATTCTTTGAACATTATTACATTTAAAATTACATTTGTTGGATATTTAAAAATTTGGGTATATTCATTATTTTATGTAATATCTATAATTCAAACATTCTATATTTTACAGTATAATTTCTTATATTTACCCATAATATCAATTCATCACCTTGTTTGTTCATTAAATTTTGATTTTTTTCATTTGGATTCCCCAATTTCAAGCTTATACATGAACATTGATAAGCTTAATTACCTAACAATGTATATTTATAAAATATCTTGAAGCCTTCAATACTCATGATTACAATAATATAATTATATTTCCCTTTGGAATATTTTTTCACTAATCTTAATATATTCCAATCCACTCTAAATTATCATTTAATCCAAATTCTATTTTAAATCAATAAAAAACTAAAATTTAGAAGTAATGAGATCATTTACAAATATAAATAATGATAAAAGGAAATGAAAAAAATAATTTATCAAAATATACGATCAATAATTTCATCACTGCATATAGATTAAACAAAATTTTATAATTCATGTATATAGTGTGTTGGTACAATTATTTCCATTGATAGTTGTGATCCATCGACATGTTATACGTTATAGTTTTTATTAAATTGATATTTATATCTAATTATTTTTAAAAAATTTATTTCTGATGATAATTTTATAAATTGGGGAACTTTTTTTTAAAACATTTATTTGGATCATAAAATATTATGGTTTCTAGTTTGGAAAAATCTCTAATATTATTTCTCAAAACTATATATTTTTTTGAAACTATGGGATTTGTTTTACAATGATATTCCATAGAAAATTCAAAATATGTATTATTTTAAAAAATATTTTGTTAAAAATATTATATTGTTTTATTTAATTTAGAAACTTTTTTGAAATATTTTTTTGGAAACAATTAGTAATGGGATATGATATATGAACATATATACTAGAAACAATTATAATAACCATTAAGAAATTTACATATGCGATATTTTTTATCATACGTGGATGGGATTAACCAGGGATATAAACACATAGGTTGATGGATGTTCATGGTTGGTGAAATTATGATTATATGTGTACGTTACACTGTTATTTAGAATAAAATTATTTCTAATATTATTGATATTATATTACCAAATAAGAATATTACTTTCTGATATGATAATATTTTTCTTTATTTCAAGATAAGGAAATGCATGAATAAGGTTCTCTTCCCCATGTATTAGACAACAGTTTGGGGAGTTTTTTTGAAAATTTTGTTTTCGTCTTATGTTTTTATTTAAAAATTATATTATAAGAATGAATATTTTTTCCTTCAATGACTGAATTAAATAATTCATTATAGGTAATGCATGACAATATATGGAATTTTATTAGAGAAATTAAACAATCTGTTTTATTAACTAATCCCCAAAATTTATAACAAAGGTAAATATAAATTACTGACACTCCTAACGTAGAGTAGTAAAAAAGATAATATTTTGTTCTCTCATGCATCACAGTGGATGGACATGGTCATTTCACATGAGGAGTGTCATATGAAATCATATAATAATCCAATTTCACCTATTTTCAATTTTATATGTTTTTCTTATTTTTATAATAAAATAAAAATTTGGGGAAAAGGATTCAAAGAAAATATATCCTATTAGGAAGATGAAATATAGAATGGATTCAAGTTAGAAATTAATGGTCTTAGTTATATGGTTGGTCACTCAGGTTTCTTCATTATTCATCATATTTTTTTTGAATTCATTTTGAAAATACATCCCATCATACATAATTTTCTTACATCAACAAAAATTTAGAAATCAATAATTCCAAGGGTGTCTCTTAGAAAAATAAAATCAAACCTCTTACAAATATCCATGTATGATATTCACGTAAATCAAGATTTTAATTCCTTCTAATAACTCAGTAAATAGTATTCAATTATATCCATTTGATCACCCTCAACTCAATCACATAAAGATTTTACTAGAGATAATTGGGAAAAATTATGTTTTGGTAGAGAATAAAAATGATTTTGATAGTCATTTCTTGATGTATGATCATGGAAACCCATATAATTATCTCTCATTAACCACAACTACAATTAAAGAATTAATAATTTAAAGAGAAATTAATCAAGAACATGGGGATGACTTCCCCGAATTTCATGCGTTTATTTATTCACTAACAATGGTAAGTGTAAGAGATCATTGTATATAATATAAGAGAGGGAAATATAGTTATGCATAGATACTGAGAGGAAAAATTAGTCTAAATATTAATTATAGTTTCATGAGAAATAGATATAAGAAACTATTGAAAACTAATATAAGTGGTATAATTATCCATTAGGAGAGCTTCAAATCCTATTAGTGTGGTAAAAATCCCCTCTATTTATTATAAATAGAATCATCCCATATTAAATATTCATATATTTTTTATCTCTGTGATTAAATTATCATTATGTATCTCATGACTCATGCTATATAATTGTGTATATCCAGAGGTCATTGAGTTTTTTAATATTCCAATGCTAGAAATCATACAACATGGAGATAAACCCCAGGACATAGCTTTTATTCCTTTTTGAATTCCTATCTATATATATTGAATAGAAAAACTCTCCATGGAATGACCTTTATGTTATTAAATGACTAGATACTTCTATATTTAGATTATGCATAGTCTTATATAAACCCTATGGTATAGTTTACATTTTTTTATTGAAATACAATGTATTCCACAGTGCATGGATAACCTATTGTATGGATAATGTGAACTATAATATATCCCCAACCTCTCCAATATACTTATAGGGATAACCCAATAACCTAGTAGTAGTGGTAATGATGTAGGATCCCTACTTTAGAAGTCTATCTACCCTTAAGTAGCATTCACTATCCCGGAGTTACCATTACATAACCATAAAAAACTACCATTATGTAACCATATCTTTATTTATGAAATGCTTTATCATAAATTTATGCAACTTGTTGCTATATTTTTATGGAATTTCAGATCCATGGGATACCCTTATATAGAATCATTCTTCCCTTTACATAGAAAATGAAATTCAATGGTTACAATTTCATAATTTACTTCTACTAACCTTTTTATTATGTTTCAAAATTAATATATACCCCAATGTATCATGTGCCTTACCATTTCATATGAAGAGTTATTTTAATTCAATGAATCTAGCCTTAATTTGTATATATAGCCATAATCAATGAGATTTATTGACATTCCATATTTATATAAGAATTTGATTTAATATTTTTAAAAACATTCTTGGTTATGTCTTTTAAATATATAAATTTATTATTGAAATGTGGATTTCTGTTATCTCTCTTGAGCTTTAAGAAAACAGATTTATTTTCAAGAAGAAAATATATGAAGTTATTTTCAACAATAAATATAATTTTTGTATGATTTTTAAATAGAATTATTGGTTACTTCTGATAAAGATGGTTCTTCAGAAGAATTGTTAAAATTAAAATTCAGCACTTTCATATCAAATGTGATTATGAGGAATAATGATTTAACCCACAACCTCAAAATGAATGTTATATTAGATGTGATAATTCTATGTAGAAACCTGGGATTTATATGATCTTTCATGTTCCATATTAATCCATAGAAGACTTATTATTTAAAAAGGGGGATTTAATGAGAAATAAAACTATTTTTTCGCATAATATTTTTGAAATGAATATTTAAAAATAAATGTATTTTTGACAATTATTTTTATATATAAAATTTATATATTTGATAAAAAAAATTTAAGTGAGTCTTTAAAAAGGTATGTATAAAATGTATTTTCACTTAAATTAAAACCACTTACAGGGAAATTTTATTCTCACCCCGAGTTTTATAATATTTTCCCCATGTTTTTTAGAAATTCCAATGGTGTTATTTTCTTATTAGGAGGTATCACAAGAGAAGACAACTAATTATTTATATATATTTAGTAGAACTAAGATAAAATGTAAGTTTTTCTCTAATTCTCAAAATCATAGAGTAAGAATGATCCTTATTTTTAAAATGTAATGTTTTTTCTCTATTATCATTTATTAAAAAAATGCACAACATGTTATTTATACAAGATTTGGAAGAGAATGTTCCGGTTTTGACAGTTGTATCAGAGGCAGTTGTCCATATAATTTATGAAATTTTAATGTTTTATTAGGATAATATTTCCTTATTTGTAATTCATTTTCTATATAATTTTTGTATGAAATAATACGAACACAAAAAAACACTTTTATCCATTCTATAAGTGTTTTTTAGTGTTTTTATAAACTCAATATATATTGACTTTAAGATTGATGTCATCATTCACCCAAAATGTAAATTCCTCTATAGAAGATCCAACACATATGACATAATAAGATTTTTTAAAGGACCAAGATTTATCTACTATGAAATCTTATAAACTGAAATTTATTATTATTATAACCAATGAAACTATCATGACGCTATTTTAAAAAGTTAACCATATCTAACCAACCGGAATCACTCATATGTTTTTAATTTACGGAAGATGTAATCCACTATGCAACATTTATGTATCAACTTTTTCATTTTAATTTAAGTAGGATAATCAGAGGAAAGATCATGGATGTTTTTGAAATATTCAAATATTAGTCATTTTGACTATCTTATTATAATCAATTTCAAAATAAAATTCCAATCCATATACTCGTTATTCTTCTTTATAAACAATATATTCATGTTTACATCAATGTATCCCAAATTGTAGAAGTTGTATTTGGTAAATAGAATCAGAATTACATGAAACCACTATAAATATTAATCAAAATTTTAAGATCTCTTATTTTTATGACAATCTTCAACATTCGAGACTTTGGTAATGGTAAGAAGGAATTTAATAATATTTTCAGAATTACTATTTAGTGATACCAGAAAATTTATTTTTTAAAAACTAATGTTCAAAGAATAAGTCTAGGGAGAATGAAAAATCTGTATTGTATATGAAATAACTATGATTGTGAAATTCCATTAAGGGGGGATAATGTAACAGAATAGGAATTGGATATATTATAGACACTTTAAATATATAAAGAAGTCTCAATTTAAGGAAAAATGAAGAATATTTTATTAATAAAACACATAAATCATTATAAAACAAGTGTCCAAAAATAATTCCTACAAATAATCAATAATATATTTATAAAACAACTCATATACAAAATAATTTCTAAAATATAACCCACCTATTTCAAATCTTCCATGATTTGAAAAGTATTTCTAATAATGGTAGAGAAAATTCAGAGAGAATGCGAAAAATTAAGAAAACTTTTTTTGTGTAAGAGAAATAGTCATTGAGGAATATGGTTTCACCAATTAAATCTAAGGCATGGATATTAATATAAATTTTTATTTTTACCATTGTTTAGTCGTAGTTGGATTTTTTAAATAAATTAGTGATTAAGTTAAAATATCTATTGACAGTTTTAAAAAACATAAAAATTTATTTCATATAATTAAACATTTAAAGTTACATTAATTTTTAAAAAATACAAAAATAAAATAAAATTTCACTATAAAATATAAACTATTTTTTTTAAAATATAATCAATGTTCTATTGGTAAGAAAGAAAATAAGTAAATTTTTTGTGTATTTGTCAATACAAATTTACCCAAAACAACAACCACCATATACACAATCGACCAATACTCATGTGGGACCAGTGCACTTGGCTAAGTCGAGTGAGGTAATAACTAGTTGTCATACGCCATGTCCTCTGGGTTTTTAGAATATCTATGGCTAAACATGAGGACCCTAGTTATTTAAATCGGCTAATCATTCATGGGTTGGGCATAATGCCTACTAGGATTAATATTGTGAGTGGTGTGTTTTGGGATTTTAGACCAGTATAGTCACCACTTATATTATTAAGTGGAACATTAACATGAATGGTTTTTATGTGTGATGTAGTATATTCATTATTATTCAACCAGATTAAAATTCCCAATTTAATAATAGAACATATCAATCAAGATAATGAAGTTCATTCAATTATCTATGGTATGTATTCTTCCATGCAATATCATATGAATTAAATCCTTGATGTTGACTAATTATCACTCACCACCATAGTCTACATGTTTTTCAAACTAAGGTCTTAGCATGATTATGATGTCTAATCAAATAAGAATACATACCTTCAATGATTATATAAACAATGTATATGCTACTTTTAAATGTATAATAATTCATCATAATTCAGTGGTTAATTACACGTTTCTATGTATTCCACCATGAAATTCGTTACCTCTTTTATACAAAAAAGTTTATATATTCATATCAATATTTAAAAAAATGGAGTTGATGGTCTCTTGTATCTTCATTGTAGATACATGACTATATATAAATAATTTTTTTTATCGTTTAGATAAACATGAAATATATGTTTTTAAATATAATGATTATTAAATACATGAATACACACAAAAAAATATAAAAAAAATTCTGTCATCATTTTATAACATGATTTTATATTATATTCATTCTTTATGCTCTAGCTTATTCAGGACACAAGTTGTAGTCTGGAGCCTGATATGAAAAATATATTAATATTTGTTTCATGGTATGATCCTTATAAATAAAATGTTTTCAAACAAGATATGATATTTCAACATGCATTTATCGATGCGAAATATTAATTACACATAGAACTACTCTATTTAAGAATAATCCTCCACTTTTGTCAAAATAAACCCAACATTAATTTATCCAGACTCTCTCCATCTAGCTTCACAATGTGTTGAAAACACCATTGGATCCCTTGTTTTTAAACACATAAAGGGTGGTTTTTTTATTTTATTCATAGATAAATTTTTATTCCATTATAAAAAAATTACATTATAGAAATAAAAATATTATTAATATTTTGTAAAAATTTAATTTTATTAAATGATTCTATTTAAAATAATAAAAAAATGTTACGTTATTGTTTAACATTAAATATTTGGTTTTAAAATCTACTTTTTTTATTAAAACCCACTATAAAAATCATTATAATGTAATATATCATTTTAGGTGGTAAGGGTTCTTATAATTAAATGAAATTAATTTATATTAGTAGATATGGCCGTATTCTGGGGTAATTCCTAGAATTTCATGTTAATATGAGTATTTTTTTGTTTGTTTTATAACAAATTCTCATTTATGTCTTATAAATTTAAGTATTTCATATGTAATTGTGGATTTATACTAAATCTCATGATTTTTAATAAAAATGATTTTTTGGTCTACCATGGAAGTTATGAAATTATTTTCATCTATGAAAATAATTTATGTACGATTTAAAAAAAATTAATGGGCTATTTATGATAATTATAGACCTTTAAAAAATTTCATTCTTAAGTTTAAAATTCATATTTTGTATCTAAAATGAATTTAAAAGGCTTGGTCATTGAGACTATGACCTAAATAAGGTCATTGTATTATAATTCATATTTATATGTGGTTGAATGGGATTCATAAGATCAGTAAAGTATCACAAAATTACAAAAATATTTTTTGTTTTGAAATGAATTATTAAGGGGAAATCAAAGTGTTTATCAAAAATTATTTCTAAAATGAATTTACCAGATGATAAGTATTTTTGAAATTTTTTTATTTCAAATATATATATATATATATGGTATAAAATATTTTAAGTGAGATTTTAAAAAGGTATGTATGAAATTTTTTCACTAGTTTTAAAACCCCTTGATGTGTAATTTTATGTTCACCATATGTATTAAAATACATCTCATGGCTTTAGTAGAAATTAAAAGGGTTATTTTTTTGTAGAAGGATGTAGACTATGTGAATACAACTAGTTAATTTTATTAATTTTGTTAGAAATGTGATAAAATGTAAGGGTGTTTCTAATTCTAAAAACCCTATTCTTGAAAATATCTTTTTATATATAATTTAATATTTATTTTTCAGTTATCTTGCATAAAAATAAACACCATGTTATTAGTACCGAATCTGGAAGTTCTGTTTTCAAATATAACAATGATCATATGAAGAAATCATAAAAATTTATGATCATTCTAGTTCCTCATAAAGACACGAAAACCTTCATCATTTCAATGAGATCCTATGATCATCTCGTGTTTAATGAGTCCTCGACACGGCTTGAATATTGGAGGTAGATGGTGAAGAACTTCATATATAGATAGAGGAAAGCCTGAGGGAATATATATCACTTCTATTTTAATTTTCAGGAGAAAAATATCATTTTAGAAAAATAGTTAATCCTCTCAAATATAGTGGGTATATTCTTGAAACATTCTCATTAATAAGAAGGAGAGGAATCCCATGTTACATTAAACATGTGTCTGGAATACACAATGTCTTTCTGAAGATAATATTTTCTGAAGAATCATTGGATAAATCATTTAATGTTACATGAAATTGAATAATATACACAAAAATCATGTATACATTCACATAAAATAATAAGTCTAGTCCATGGGAGCGAAGACACTTGTAGTGTTCTTGTGGGAGAGTGATTTTGAACATAATCATATTACATGGTGAAAACTGCAAACATTCTGATTCAAATTTCATTATCATGAACCCCTTGGGAGCACACAAATAATGCAGTTTATGTTAAAATGAATGACTCACATGCATATAACTAAAATATAATGCCACTTCCTCACATGTATTTTCATCCAGACATATAAGAAAATGTGGAAATTTAAAGGACTAGATAACCCAAGATTCTTGGAATTTAAATTCCACAAATTATGGGTTTCTAATGAGTTTTTTTATATGAAATTATTATACATAAGAAGTTTATTCTTGATCATTTGAAGAGGAAAATTATCTCATTCATGTAATGGAATCAAGTAGATAAGATACTTTTTATTCATAGTGTTCATTGAATATCATTAAATAAATGGTGGTTCCATTATAAAAAAATCATAGATGAACTAGTGGTACTAGAATAAAGAATTCCACTCACCCTATAAAATTTATTTGTTTATGAATAAACAAATTTATATACATCTATAATATTTAATAATAAATTTTTTTTATTGATAGGAAAATCCGTTAGACAATTACAGGTTGTCCATGGACTGTCATTGGTCTTTTTACAAAACCATGAAAAAATATTTGTGTTATTTTTTCATTTATTATATACATTACATGTGTATGTGATTTTTGATATCACACAAAAATTCCATTTCTCTTAAATAGGGAAGAGGTTTAAGAGTAAGAGGGAAAATTTTAATACAAATAAGATCTCAATAAATCCATGTATATTGATTCCTCTATCAATTTTTTCTTTCATGATCCATCTAGTATCTACAACTTCTATCAAATAATATGACTTCCTCTGATTGGGTCAGTGTTTTTACCCTTATTTATTAATACATGGATTGTATGAAGTTCATATTTGATGTTGATTCTGATATAACTTTGGTGGACTTAATTATGTTAACTCATTTTTATGAAATCATTGAGCCCTCTTCAATGCCTATGAAAAATATAACAAATAATTAAACAATGAGATAGTATAAAATCATAAATTAAAATGAGAAGAAATAATTCACTCTTATCCAATAATTTTACAATGATCCTTTTTATTCAACTAGATCTGGATGTGGAGAGTATAACAAATATTAATCTATCAAAATTGATGAATAATTCTACTATATATTTGAATAATATGGGAAGAATTTTCCAAAACCCCTGATCTCATATATACTTTTTCATTGCAATATATATTTTATTATAGAAAATAACATGGAGAGGAAATTATGATACAATAGTATTCACATTCTATGAAATTCAAAAGGCGAAATTCACTAAGAGATGATGTTGATGTAAATGAATAATCAGTGGCACTTTGAATGGACAATATTTTAATAAATAAAGAAGAATTTCATTGTCATGTCTATCAAAGAACAATTAGTAAACATGTTTCCAATGGAGTAATTCATGAATATATAACATTGTTCACTATTTTAATGAATTATTGAAATTCTCCAACTCAAGAGAAAAAATGGTAAGTCTAGGAGTTTGACATATAATAGGATGAAAAGACCTTGTTTTATGAGGAGTATATTCAGTATTTCTTTACTCTAGAAGAATCATATAAAGCTACTATCACTATAAAGAAACTCAATTGCAAATCAAAACGAGGCGAATAAAAGACCTTGAAAACTCTTGGAATGAAGATTGTATAAAATATAAATATTATATAAACAAAATAAAAAAATAATCTGAATGAAATTAATGATTATTAGACAATTTGAAACTTTAAACAGCATAAGATGGCTTGAACTAGATGAAAATTTAAAAAAAAATTATGCAGATATAGGCTATAAATTATTTTGTTTCTGAAAATCATAATTCTTCCTCCCAAAAAAGTGAATAGATCCATCCTCCAAGAAGGTATGATACTATTAAAAGAAATTTTAGGACTGAAATGTCTAAAGAGACTCATATTAGTGGAAATAATTTCTCAGGATCATCTCTAAATAATCGTTCTAGAATCTCATGGATGATGAATACCCATAATACAGTTTATTATGTTCCCACTAGTGAAATATCATCATCTATTATAGTTTCAAAATCAAAATCATGTAATATGTACTTAGATAATAATAATAATACATACATAAAAACAAGAAGGGTTTATACAATAAATATTAGAAAAAATATCTCCCAACATGATGTTCGTAAAAGGGAATACAAACCTAGAAACCATCAGGAACAAAATATTTCCAAATCGATACTATAAGAAAAAGAAGGATATTTGTTTCCAATTATTAGTGATACTGGGTGTTTGGAATATAGATTCTGAATTTTGGAACAACTTAATTATGCAGGTGTACTATATAAGTACTAATTTCATGTGGAGTAGAGGTGAACTTATAAAAAATCCTGAAAAACAAAAGCATAATCCAAACAAGTGAATGAATTTGTATGCTAGAAATAGATCAAATGCCCTGAATAATTCAGTGGGTGTTGTAATATGAGTTCTCATATAGAATACAATTCCCAGTATACACAATTGAGGTCAAAATATAAATCTATCAAAAAAACACACCATATGTAGAAGTAAAAACAACAATTGAGAAGTCTACCATGGAGAATAAATAAAAGAAAGTTTCAAGAAATATGTGAAAAAAGAAACACTCAATGAGGATAATATGTTGGGTTCCAATAATGTCATGTAAACTAAGATTATATGAATCCATTGTTTTAATAAATTTGATACCATAAAACTATCCAAATAGGCAATGGAAATGAATAGGAGTAATCTAAAATCAATAAGTCAATCAATTGATGAGAGAAATAAAAAGGTAGTATTGATTGATGATAATAATGGAGAAAATTTTGATAATTTACCCAAGAAATAAAAATCAAAAACATTGATGAAGCCTTGTGGAAGCTCTAAAATTGATTTTGTTAACTGGTAATTCTTAATCATTTTTCCTAAACAATTTCATGAATCCAGATAAATATAAAAACTAAATATGAACCACTATCATGAGAAAATCCAAATGGTAAACATAATATTTCACATAAAGAAGAATTATAATTTCATGAGAGGATATCAACATATAAAAATTTTGATTCCTCACAAAAAATCTGGAAGGTGTAATTATATTGGAAATAAAGATATAAATTTCATTGATATTCTACCTACTATAAATGATATACTGAAGATTGAAAAACACGCATTAGGGGAAACCATTAAACTACTATAAGGGGTGAAGATAAATTATCCTTAAATGATGAAACATAATTAAGTAAAAGATTCAATGTTTTCAAAGAAATCTCATAATGTGAATTTTATAGTTGAATCGTGATTGAAGAGTAAAAGTCACTATTGAGATACAAGAAAATGAAATTATATGTAAAGAGAGAATTCATAACCTTATTTCTCTTATTGTTAATTTCATAATATTTTCACCTTATTCCTATAGCTCTTATGTTGTATTTATGTGTCTACATTTTTGGGAATTAAAGGTGATGTTCATTTTCAAGAGGAGAACTGGATGATCAATTTGGAAGACATCCAGTTGAAATAATAATTTGAGATCTGAAAAAACATGAAAAATTCTAGAATAGTGGATCTCCAATATGAATAACATGAAAAAAATTTGATAAAACATTTCACTAGATAGAATTATGAATGTTCACCCCGTGATGGGGGTTAACATTAAAGAGATGTTATAAAATCCTAGTCCATTTATATATGAAACATCATGCTATATATACAAATTTAAAAATTGATCAATCCCATTAACAATTCATATAGGGTGTTTCCTCAAGTACCATTTAATTTTTCCCTAAGGCATTGTGCCAGAAATCCTCAAGCACATCTCTCCGAATGGAAAAGTTTTCCGACTAGAATTAAGGGCCTAGGTAGTGTTTGGGGGGGATACTATTATGACATATATCATAGAATGTTCAGTATTATATAATAAGAATAAATGGTAATAGAATAATTGAGAAATATAAATCAGAAGAAGAAATAAAATAATAATAATAATAAGCTATATAAGAGAAGTAGACAACTATAAGAAGCATAATATCAATAATAGATACAAAACATGATGTTGATTGTTTCAAATATCTATACAAAATAAGAGTACGGGGAGTTGGGGATATAAGAATACACTAAATCCTTGAAAAAACAAATATAGGAAACTAAATAGTATAAGAATCTCGAGCATATGCTCGGTACTCTTCCTCATGATCCATCCTTTAATCAAGCATCATAAGATGCATTCGTTCCTTTATCCGAACTTGTGATCATTACATTTTTATAGGTTCCAAGGGAGGCCAATGTAGGGAGTGAGATACAATCATAGTATTTTGACACCCACATTGTCTAGTTCTATCTATTTCTTGATATAAATATGTGAATGTGTTCCATGATAAATAATTGTAGTTAAAGAGCCAGTTTATATAATAAACACCAAGATACAGGTTTGTAAAGGGATGCTCGACCGATTCCACCTACTTCGACAAGAAACAAATGTATCTAAGAGGTGCATGCGCATGTCATAACTTCTATAAACGGGTTGATGTAACAAAACAAACTAAGGTAGGCTAGCCCAAAGCGTGGGATTTAGCTTAGAGGTCTCAATTTTATGTTCATATTTTATACTTCTCATAATTTAAAAGGATGATATCGCTCAGGAATAAAAAAACAATCTATCCATAAAATCCATGGGTGGAGTATCAATCCCATCTAAGGAGATCTAAATATAATCCCATGCATCTTTATGTTGGTATTGGATATTCCTAATACCTCAAATTCTACCCCAGAAACACTATATTACTTCTATTGTATCACTCAATTTATGCTTAACTCTGAGTCCGTAACAAGAATATCACTAATTGGTCTTGGTATCACCCGGGGATGGAATGATCATCTTTCACATTATTCCATCTCTAGTTTCTCCCCTAGGGAATCAGAGTCCCTCACGAGTATAAGTAAACCACCAATAGATATTGTAGCTGCCAAGAAAAATCGTATATCATGGTGCGTCATGTACTAACCAATCAAGCACAGTGATTCCATCCATATAAGCCTTAAATCATGACATATGTTATCACCTAGACCATATCAAGTGAATCATAAAAACCATGGACCATCATATGGCATTGAATGGATATACTACAACATTCCATGGAATAAACATTTCAAACATCACATTTTCAAAAAAATAACCAACTACACAATTGATTCCAAATGACCATCAAATAATTAATGTGGAATGGCACAAGGAATTGTTATTTTTACATCACATATCACCATAGCATTTAAATAACACATGATAACAATCTTGGCCAAGCATAGAACCTTTTTATGAAATGGAATATGAAATAAAGCATATGCATTCAAAAAACTACATAAGAATTTAAATGTAATACATTTTTTATTTCAATACAGAGCATCAAGCATTAGCATTTGAATATCAATAGGGAGGAATAAGTATCAATGGATAATCTCATGGACAACCATTCATCTCTATTCCTTTAATAATTTAAAGAATTTAATCAACATGAAACTCACTCATTATAATTAACCATTTATGGCATGGGATAATGACCATTAAAAGTGGTCACACCCAATGGGATGTCCAATGTTAAGAGAAAGACCTGCATATGGAATTCGTCTTATGTAGGGGTCACATAGGACCTGATAAACCCTATAATTTAATTTTTTAATCAATATTTAAGCCTCTTTAGAGGGTTCCAACATGAGTATCAAAAGACATGTCCCTTATAAAGCAATGAAATGACCAGAAATATCCCATACCACCTACCAGGATGTAGTATCACTCCACTCATCTATTTTTAAGGCAGTATTCGACTGAGAATTGATGAAATTGAAGTATTTTTCAATTGTCCAAAAAATATAGAAGATTATGTCACACAAAAATAGAGCTATAGATGGAAGAGAAACCATAAAATAGAAGAGTGTGGATGGAATAAAATTATAATGAATTTTTGGTGCTCAGATGGTGAAGGATTCAGACACCATATGAATGAGATATCACAAACCCTATTAAGATGGAAGAATAAGCTCCATCCATGATGGGGAGGAAGACAATATTTTTTTAATGTATTTGGAAGGAAAGAATGATTTTTTGAACATTCATTAAGGGGAAATAGGTATTTAATTGAGAAAAAACAATGTGTGTGGTTTGGAAAAACATTCTGGTTAAATCTTGTGCCAAATGTACGTTATTTACTACTATAAGGGGGAACCTCATATGGTTAGGTGCATGATTTGACTAAATATGTTCAAACTATGAAAACCCACTATCCAAAATCTATAAGTGGGTCACATGGATTTGAACCTCATGTCACATGGTTTGAGAAAAGCAGTGCAGGCCCTGAGACCCCACTACCTGTAGCCATACGTTTTAAGGAAATTGAGCGATCTTGGAGGAAAAGTTTTCTCTAACAGTACGACCTAGTCTTCCTTTCTCCATTTCAAGGCTACATGATTTGAAAAAGCTGTTGAAACATCTGATACATCCGTTAGACATATATTAATAATTATTAGTGTCGTTTAAAGGATTTTTAACTGAAATTTAATGACCCCTACATTTTGAAAAGTCATGACATTACAACCTCCCCTTTTTAAGACAAATCTTTTGTGAGTTTCCCTTATGAGGGTGGTACGATGTCATATGAAACAAATCTCTAGCTACTACACATGTACATCAGTCTCTATATACCAGTGCTTGTCCTATATATTTCTATTATTAAATATCACCCGACAGTAGGAACTGACATGCCTTAGAGAACCTTAGTACCATGATCAACAATATATATCAGTATGTCCTCGAAGGATGCATCTAGGTCTAGCTTTATATATTCCAGATCAAACCAATGTGATGGGTCATGATTATATGGTCGAAGTGGTGATACATAGAAGAAATCATGAATGAAATGATACCTATGAGGCAATAGAAAATGTTAGGTTATCATCTGAACTCCCTTCACTATATAGATTGTCTAGAAATATTGACGTGATAACTTTCCGGGTCACCTGAATAGACAATGACCAAAATGAGGAGATACCCGCAGATAGACTAGATGTCCCACCATGAACTATACATGCCCACAATGATGATTGATATAATAATTCTACATTGACTGAGTTTTTTCCATTTTCTTCTGAATTAGATGCACTTGTAATAAAGTCCCCTACACAAGAAAAGGACCCAACATAGGTACCTCATCTACATATAGCCCACACATAGGTAAACGAAATGGTTTACCATTCGTAACCTAATATGGATCCATCAAACTAACTTTACGAATGATATTTTTTTAGTTAAACATAAGCCTAGAAATATTATTTTCCCTCAAACATCCAAAAATAATAATACGAGGTCATAATATATCCTTTAACACCTGTATGGTTCCCTCAGAATGCCTGTTAGTCTGAGGGTGATATTAAGTACTAAAGAGTACCTGTAGACCAAGTTCATTTTGAAACCCCATCCAAAAAATTAATGTGAACCATAAATAATAGTTAGTGATAATATCGTTCTGTAGAACATGAAGTGTTTATATCTATTTGATGTAATTCTTTTTTATCTCATCAATTGGGATGGTTTCTCAGATTTTTATGATGTTTGAACCCTTCATAAGCCTATCGAAAATAACCACACATCACCGTAGCCTTGAGGAGATCATTGTAATCCCATATTAAAATCCATGGTGACATCATTCCATTTCCATGCAGGAATATAAAGGGTCTATAGAGTTCCACTAAGACACGTGTGATATGCCTTCACCTATTGATAGATGGATCATCGAGTGATAAATCCTTGAATATACCACTTCATATCTATCCCCAATAACGATGACATTCATCATGATACATCTTGGTGATCCTAGGAAGAAATACACATACAGAGGCATGAGATTCCCTTATCAACTCTTCTAATATATCTGAATTCACCCATGAAATCTCATGTAATAGAAAAGACTCACTCCCATCAACTACCCAACAAGGAGGTGGGGTCTCTCCTGAGACACATTCAATAATGACAGGGACCTAATATATGGAGAGCTACCTTATACAAATCCAAACCATAAGGGAGGATTTGACTACTAGAAATGTTATAATTGGTTCTTGTTGTTTCTCCTTGACCTATAGGTGCATCTTTGAAAACAAAATCCAATAGAATCCACTCACTAATGGCCACCTCAATGGAAAGAATATAAGTCCTTTGGCTTAAGGAATCATCTAATTAATTTCCCTTTTTGTTTGTGTAAGAAAGATCAAATTCGAAGGACTGTAGGTATTCCAACCCCCTATGATGCCTCTGTTTCATGTCTCACTATGTGAAGATATATTTAAGACATTTATGAGTCATGTAAAACAATCACTCACAAAATATTTAGTTCTTCTAAAAGTATAGAGACTGAACCACGTGTGCTATCTTGATATCATTTGTCTTGTTATTACACTCATGTGGCCTCATCTGGCATTACCCCTAATCCATTAATCAATCACCCAACATTAAGACTACACCAAGACCAATTCCCGAGGCATGATAATAGACTGTATAAATATTTCCCATATATGGAAGGATCAATATCGACTCTAAGGTGAGTATTCCATATAATTATTGAAAATTTTTCTCAAAAGCATCAGACTATAGGAACTTCCCTTCATTCTTAGTCAAGGTCCTAAGAGGTGTTTCTATGTTAGAGAAGTCACTAATGAACCACCTATAATAGCCAACTATCTCTAAGAATTTTTTATGTCAAACAAAGTATTAGGATAATCCATGGAAACCACATTACTCACATTCTATGGTTTAACTGATATTCCTTCCTTAGACATAACATGAACCAAGATGTCAACCTCAGTGATCCAAATGTTGAATTTACTGACTTTTTCTTTATAAATTGTTATATCATCATGCACTAAAAAATAATATCAATATGATTTATAATGTTCATGTTTGGTTCATGAGAATACTAAAAATTTTCAATGAAGACTACCATGATGTAATAAATATAAAGGGGGAAACCAAATTCAAAAAATATATAATGATCATTGGTTTAATCTTCAGATTGAATAGTATAAAAAAATACTCACACAAGATGTACTTTCTTCGGAATTTTTTTATGGTAAATCTAATGGCCTTATATGAAACTGTTGGTATCCCAACCAAAAATTGATCTTTTTGAATACTAATACTCCTAATATCTGGTTGAAGAGGATATCTATTTGAGGAAATGGATACTAATTCTTCACTTTATTCTAGTTCAGTGGGTGGTAACCCAAGCATAATCTGGGTTACCATACATATTTTCATAAAGGAGGATGGTTGAACCCCATGGCCATGATATGGTCTAATAGAACCCATAGCCCCTAGATCATGAAGCTTTTTTAAGAGTTCTTATATCTCAACAATTTTATTCATATATTCAAGAATGGAAAATGGTGTCACATATGGACCAAGATCTATAGTGAACACAACATACATTTAAGGAGGTATTATAGAGAATAAGTCAAGGAAGAAATTCCTGAAATTATCCAATATGAGAGGGAATTCTAATAACTTCATTCCATAGTTACACAAATTGACACTCACTAACAATGCTATCAATATACCAAGCCCAATTTTCATGATTCCATCTCGATCATCATAGATTTCCCATTAACATTTTTTTACATATGAGTTTGACATGGGTGAGTTGAAATACCCTTGATGGTGATTGAAATCCAACTAGGCATGGTAAGGAACATGACAATCCATACTAAGAATGAAAAAAAAATATTTTCATAGTGAGGATAACGAATCTCCAGGAAAAACGTAACCCACATTCCTCCTAGAAATACTATGGAAATTGGAATATAACCTATTTTCATACCTAAATCATATGTTGAGAGGCATGGGGCCACATATATAAATTATTTCAAGAATATGACATTCAATAACTCTAACATAGATAAAAGAGTGTAATGAACCAATATAAAAAATGGATGAAAATGAAATAATCATTAATATAATATTACAACTAACAATAGATTTCCATGAAATATGATCCTCGGGTGGAGGATATAGTACATAAATCTAGCTTGAATTGTAGCACTGAGATGTCGGGCGACTATCCTGAGTAGAAACACTCACTTGACAATGACGTTCTCAGGCCTAACTACCTCTGCTATGGCCACAACTACCTTGAACTTATCAGTATATATAAAACCAAATCCCTACCTGAAATGGATTTATTGATCCCATACACATTACTATTTTTGGTAAGGATCCCATCTTATAATATGTTGGAGTAAAAGAATGGTATAAGAACAAAAGATATCCTGTCCTACCAAAAACTCAACACTCAATTGAGTTATTTGGGAACTAGGGAATCTTATGGCCTAGCCTACCATAATGGATTAACACTATCATATTAGTATGTGTCACCATGATAGTATTCCCCCACATTCACTCTCAAAATGATGCTATCAACTACCAGAACAACCATCACATAGCCTCAAAACTAAATGTCCCTGGTTCATGCTACCATATTCTCTAATTTTTTTATAATTATGTATAGTTAACAATATCTATAATAGTAGTCAACAAAAATAGTTTTACCTAAATAAGGATAGAATAACCAATACCATTCTTAAAACACCTCATTTTTATCAATTCGTCACTAGTTAGAGAAGGAGAGAAACACTCAAGCTCAGTGAAATGAGAAAAATACTTGGGCATGTTCCTAGAGCTCAGTTGAAGATTCTTTACCATCCTTATATGATTATTCCTCAGGGATTTACAGAAGAAATGACTGTAGAAATCCTTATGAAGGTCTATCCAAACCATGCCTCGTTTTCGCTCACACTATGATATGACATCCCACCAATGCATGATGAAGTCACGTAACATGTTGGTAACAAGAATGAACCTATGATACAAAAGAATATATTAACATAAAAAGATAGATACCATGGCTTCTAACCATGACTCGACTGCATGAGGTCTCCCATCCCCCAAAAACGAGGGAGGATCATGTTGCTCGACATCCCGATTCAGCACAACCATTGTAGGGGAATGATGGACATCTCCAAGAATATATTGCATAAACCTAAGAAAACTATCCCAAAACTAGGCCCCAATTCATAGTGGACGATCAGTAGGAGGTTCCTCATGTAGAACCATAGGAGGTATCAAGGGTGGAATGGGGACCACCACCTCCTATGGTTTATCATCACCTCTCTCTTGGAGTACAAATCATCCATTCCATGAGTAAAAATGGTAGGTACAAGCCTCAAAAAACCAAAAAAAAATACTCATATCCTACTCCTAGATCCAATCATTAGATGACAGGAAATATAGAAGGATAACTATGAACGTGAGAAAAATATCATACTTCCCATTTCTATGGTTAGTCATAGTTCATGGTCTCACAATTCGCTTGAATAAAAACCAATCTAATTAAATGGTGTCACTCATTAAATTCATTTGAGGATTCAAATTACCTTTTTAAGTAGTTTAATTAAGTGAGTTATGATCCCAATTTAAAAGGGCCCATTCACCTTATAAATTAAAATTGGGAATCCACATAATCTAAACCAATCAAGTTCCTACAAGAAGGGTTGCGACATTTCTATATTTATAAAACATTTGGATCTATAAGGCTTAACATATTAAGGAACAACTACAATCACATGCAATAAGTAATTCATACTAAAACAAATAATGTCATGGAATATTTCAATGAATAATGAATGAAATTTTATGTCATATTTGTTCTAGTGTGATGAATTATTTTAACATGCCCTCATCTCATCGAGATAAAATAGTAAAAACCACCATCTCAATAATCCCAATATAGTATAATCATAAAAAAATTGTGTTATCTGATGGTGATGTTGTATAAAAAAAGGAATAATCAATTACTACTATTTTCCACCCAAGGAAAATTTGCCTTTACATTTACATGGGTTAAATATGTCCAAGAACATGGTCTATTCCAAATTCTAATGTTCTAGACTCCTGTATAAACTGAAAATTTATTAAAAAAGAAAATACCCCTAATACCACATCGATGCATCGCACCCCAAGTGCCATTGAACCATGCCCCGAGACAGTGGTCCACCAGACCTCAATCACATCTCCCATAGCAAGGTACATTCATGAGTCTTTGTGGGGGTTATTCCCATAAATATTAGAGTATAAACTATTGTAAACTATAATAATAATTAGTGGAAGTATAAATCCGAATCATAAATAGTGAAAATTTCACAATAATAACATTAATAATTAACCATGAATGAAATGTTGAAAACTAGTGGAAGTAAAATATCAATAATATATAAAAAAATGATGACGTTGGTATCAATTTTCTAATCAAAATATGTGTGCAAGGATATTGGTATAAAATCAAATACTACATGCTAGAAAATATACAAATGTAAAAAAAAACTACTATAAGAATCTCAAGAATAGGCTCGGTCATCTTCTTTATACTCCATCAAAATGCTGTAAATTAATCAAGAATTGGAAGACACACACTTCCCTTTATCCAGACCGACGATCATGAAATTTTCTTGGGTGCTAAGGGCGGCCCATTTTGGGTGTGACATAAAATCATAGTAGGTGGACACCCACGATATCTAGGAATATAAATTTCATAAAATAAATATGTGTATGTGTTCTATAATAAATAATTGAGAGAAAATATCCAATTATAATAATAAAAAATTTTGGTTTGAGTGCGCAAATTGACACCTGACTGATACAACTATTTTCGTCCTACATTGGATGTCTGTAAAATGTACATGTGGAAACCGAAACATGTATACAAGGGACGATGTAGAAAACACAACTAATTAATGCTGACACCAATCATGTGATTTTTCATGGAGGTCAAAATTTCATTTCATTATATAATAATTCTCATAAAATAATAGGAAGAAATCACACATATATATTCAATCAATTCCTCCATAAAATCCATGGATGAAGTCTCGAGACTATACAATGTGATCAAAACAAAATATCATGGGTCTCTATGGGTTTCTCAGATAAAACCAATAACAATGATTCCATCCATAGAAACCCACTAAAAGTCCCTTGTATCGCTCGAGCTATGATGTACTATGAGTTCATACCTTGTTTCTCACATAAGGGATTAAATATCACCTGAGGTATTGTGTATTTATCATTTCAATGAGTCATTCCTTGGTATCTCCCCTAGGGAATCAATGTCACTCAAGATTATAAGTAAACATTTTGTGGATCCATTACTTGTAAATTCAAAGCATCGCTCCCAACATGTCATGTAGTATCCAACCGAGCCTGGAGATTCCATCCAAGGAATCCTTAAATCATGACCAATGCTATCTCTTATTCCCTAGTAATTTTTACATATCAATTAATAAACATAACATAGAATAACATGGATTCACAAAAACATGACACCAAATAATTTTTCTAAACTTTACATGCACACCAAACTAATCTTGTAAACAAATTAGGCAAAAAAACCATGGCACAATTTATGTTGAATGGAACAAGGAATAAAATTTTTGAAATTAGATGTCACCAAAACATTTAAATAATAAAATATAACAATATTTACCATGAATAGAATATGGGTACAAAATTATATTTGAAATGATGCATATGTATACCACAAATTGCATAAGTATTTAAATTTATGTCATGTGTGAATCCAATATTTAGAATCAAGTATTAGAACTTAAATATAATGGGTGAAGCATGAATATCATTTCCCAATATCATAGAAAACCATTTACCTCAATTATAGTTATAATTTAGTATATTTAAACCACAAGAAACTCACACATGGGAATTAACTATTTATGGTATGTGCGAACATCCATTAAAATTAGGAACACCCAAAGGGCAGGCCAATGAAAAGAGAACAACCCACAGATGGGTTTTTATTTAATGATAAGTCACATATGTCACCAGAAACACATTATTTAAATTTATTAAAAAAAATTGAACCCTCATAGGAAGGATTCAACATGCAGCACAATGGTGCGTCATTTATAAAGCAACGAAACAATGAGATAGATCCCAGACCACCCACCTTGAAGTATTAATTCCCCATTTGTTTACTGGAAATCATTGATTTGACCTATAATTTAAAAATTGAATGTTACTTAAAATGCCTCCAATATATAGAAAAATTTGTCTCACCAAAATAGTACAATGCATGTAAGAGATACCTTTAAATAGAAGAGTGTGGAAGGAAGATCTTATCCAGGGATTTATATTTCCCTTGACAGCGAAGGATTTAGATACTAAAGGAAGGGGAAATAACAAAACCTATGTAGAGGGGAAAAGGAGATCCATGTCTAAGGTGGAGGATGTAAATCCTACTGTAATGGATAGGGATGGAAATAATTAATTTAAATTCATTCATTAAGAGAAAAATGTGTATTTCACCCACTAAACACAATGCACATAGTTTGGCCACATGGTCAGGCCAAACTATGTGCCAATATTGATAAATTCACTACTAGATGGGGGAATATCATATTTTTAGTTTTATTATTTGACTA
This sequence comes from Viscum album, assembly GCA_963277665.1. NCBI lineage: Eukaryota > Viridiplantae > Streptophyta > Magnoliopsida > Santalales > Viscaceae > Viscum > Viscum album. Next base: position 1,922,176,359 of record OY728122.1, on the reverse strand, counting down.
ACCATTCAAATAAATGTGAAAAGAAACACTTCACAAAATCTACTGGTGGGTTGCACGGTACTGCACCTTGGGTCTTATGGTTGCTGAAAAATAGTGCAGCCCTTGAGTCCCTATTGTCTACAACCAAACATTTTAGGGATACTATGTGGGAAAGGTTGTACCATTTTCTCATCCATTCAACCTATTCTTCATCTTACCATATCAGGGATCTTGGATTCGGTCTATCCCCAGACACACAGAAGAACTCCATTAAAAATTTATACATCAATATGAGTTTTTTTAATGGAATTAGAAGAAAAAATTAACTGTCCGTACCATTTATAAAACATGGTATGTTTCAATTCATTACATTTCCTTGATTATTTAAATTATGTGCATAATTGATTATTTCTCATTGATGAGTAATCTTATAGAAAGGGGGAGATCATTATTTTTACACATCAATTTTGTAAAGTGTTTTCTAAAGTGTTAAGAAGAATATGGTTATTGGAAAAAATAAAACATCAACACATTGAAAAATAGAATAAGTTATGAGCATTATATCACACTAATGATTGTTAATTGAAAATATGGAGAAATGTGGTTGTTTTGCTCTTGTTTTTACACCTGGTTAGTGAATATTGGCATAGAGTTGACCAACTAAGGATTTTTTTATAATATAATTTTCTGTTATCGTCCTTATTTAATTTAAAGGAAATGTAATTACCAAATTCCTTGAAGTAAATAATAAAACACCTTGATTGGTCCATTGAATTTATTTTCAATATTGGGGAGAATAGACACTAAATTTATGGAAATTTTATTGACAATAAAATCCATAGGGGGAGATAGGAATTAATGTGTGCTTGTTTTATGAGTATGGTAGTATTTTTTCAATATATAAGAGGGAATAAAATTCCAATGTACAATTAATTACTCTCTAGTTAGTAATTTCACATGAAAAGGTAATTATTTAACGTGTATAAAAATCATCAAGAAGGCTATTAATGATTCTTTTAAGAATTATTATAGATTCCTTAGATCTCATTCACAAAAAAATCCCCATGATTGATGTAATGGTGATTGTAAAATTGTTATAGACTCATTGGTGGCCATATTTTAAGACAATTCTTCCTGGAAATATTGTGACATATACAAAATAGTTATGGATTTACAAGGTGTAATTGTATTTCATGTACAAGCAACTTTATAAGATCAATTGAGATGATTTTTTGTGATGGTATTAAGTTCCAAAATATGTGTTAATTAAAAAATTAGATTTTAAATTGACTGCATTTTTTGAAATAAGTACGGCGAAAATGAAATTAAATATTTGAATTAGGAATTACATGTTTATGGATGACATCATATTCCATGATGATGAAATTTTTGAACTTATATTTCATGATATTAAGAAGAAGGATTAGCTTATTTCATTTACAAGATATTTAAAATTTATAATTTAAATCCAAAATTAAATAATGAAAATATTTTATGGATACAATGAAAATGATTATTTTGATTATATAAATAATATTAATAATAATATACCTAAAAAATTTATATATACATCAATAAGAGGTTTTGAAGAATAATTTTTTATTTGTTTTGGAATTTTATGGTCCATGTTTTTTTGTAATATTATTTCCTTAACAAAATAATATGGCCAAATGTAATATCCCCCATGGGATAGACCTCTACCACTCATAGTGGGAACTGATTCTCATACATAATCTGAGATTTTACCCTATGAGTAATCACGATGACACATGGAGGATATTGTATGACTCTTATAGGACCGTGAGCCCAGAGGTGCGCAAGGGCTATATATTAGCCCAAAGAGGATGGACACATAGTGTATGCCCGTAAGGAAAAGAGGGTCTGTCCATCCCATTTTTTGGTGTTTAAATTTGTGGGTGGTTTCTAATAACATAATAATATCATAATGGGGTTGAGGCATGTAACTATTCATAAAAAAATGGAGTTATGTGGGTTGATCGATGTGGGACTCCTGGTTGTGATGTATAATTCATCTATATTCAAAGTATAGATTCAATACAGACTATCTAATCCAATAAATAGTGACCTTAAATCCATCATCCTTAATATATGTATCACCTTCATCTTTCCTAATGCACTGAATTAATGTCACTTGCATCATCTAATGAAGAAACATCTACGGTGATCGATAGGAGCTCATAAATAGGATATACTCAACATCACGTATGCAATCTACATCTTCTGTGCATGATGATTGTGTGATGAAAAAAAACTTCTAATAAAATATGAGGAATAGTTAGATCAAAGGAGTATGTGTGGTTTCATGCACATATACATGATCATAAAGGAAAAAGAGATGTGATTATGCTATGAATCTCAATATCCTATAAGGAAACACAAATGGTTCTTAAGATATTTAAATCCTCAATGCTACTAAACTCATGTGTGACTCATATATGACACAACATGAGTAGACATGAAAGAAATCTTTTAAAGGTATTTTGATATGTTTACTAGGTAATATCATGGTCAATTAAGTGATGATATGAAGATATCAGGTGAATTCATAATCATTATAGAAAAAACGGAGATTCCAAAAGATTCATCCATTCAATGAGATTTTGGGATCTTGTGGTGTTTAATGATTCCCCGACACACCATGATTATAAGAAGTAAATGGTAAATACTTTCCTATATAAAAAGAGGTAAAAATGAGGGAATATATATCTCTATCATTTTAATTTTCATGATAAAGCTCTCGTTTTAAAAGATAACAGATCATTCACTTGAAGGTAGTGAGGATCCCGGTGAACTATTAATTCGATGCAGAAGGAGAGGAATCCGATGGAATTTTTTACTTGTGTTTATCACACATGAAAGGAAAATGTATATTGTGTTCCATGAAGCATCATGATAATATCAATACAAAATTATGTTAATAATTTAAATATAGAAAGAAATTTTTTCCAATTACACAATGAAGAAGAAGGATAATACACTTGAACAAAGGCAGAACATGTGTTCTTGTGGAAGAGTGGTCCTGTCCTTAATCACATTGCATAGAGAAAAAATACATAATTGTACTGATTCCATGATAAGTATCCCCTTGGGTGAATGAATATTTTATAGTTCATGTGCACATGCATGAATCACATTCATATAACTGAAATAGAAATTCAATGCTCCATACGGAAAGATAATCATACTTTTTTCATACATGAATCCTAATATCAATTTAGAACCGAAGTTACCATCTATTTCACTTATATACATGAAGGTTACTTGATGAGTTTTTAGGCCATGAATTTCAATGAAAAAGGAGTAAATTCTTTAGAATTTGAAGAATAAGATTGTCTATTTGATGTAAAGGAACTCAGAATAGAAGAGGTATCCTTTTCAGATTTATTTTTAACATCATTCAATAACTAGTGATTCTAATATACAAAAATCATTGATGATTGAGAGGGAAAAAACAAATTCCTCTAAACCTAGGTATTGGTATGAGATTAAGAAGGGATAATTTAAATAAATGGAATAAACAATTAATTATTGGTACAATAATTCACCCCTACCTCAAATTGTCCCATTATTATCTATCTAGGATCCCTACCCCCAAGTGGCCTATAAGTTTTATAGACTCTAGAAGGGTGGTACCAACAATTATTTGGAATCTGATTTTTGGTGGAGTTTCCTAGAATTGAACCACCACATGTTGTTCCTCCAATCCTACAATTTTTATTCATTGTTGATTAGGACATGATTTAAATATTACACCAAATACTCCCCTTTAACAATGAGATATATCTTTCAGGATGATAATATGATGACGTGTGATTCATCATCCTTCTTGATTAATAGTAGTAAAAATTATTCTTCACTCTCAATTTATTCTTTAGGGTATTATTCATCAATGTAACAATCCAATGGAATGATAAAATGTGACTTCAGTTACAAAAAATCATTGTGTGGTGGTTTAATATCAATGTATCTCCCTTTGTTATAATAATTTTATGTCTCTATTTACTTAGGAAAAGGAACATCGATCTCCAAATTGAATAACTCAAATAAATGATTAGAATATTCATGTTAATACAGGTGTTACTCTTATACAGAATAATTTTTATCTTCATCTTACACCAGGGGAAAAATTGTTAGATAAATCTAGAAAATCAAAAAAGTGGCGAGATACTCAATTCTTGTTGAATAAAATCCAATGTGAATTAGTCCATGAAAATATTATCTCAATTATTTTGTTTGGATTCAATATCTTATTTAGTTTAATGATTTTTTTAGAGATGAATGGTAGTAAGTGGAGGTAATAAGTTAACGTCCTCCATATTCCCTTGATATTCCACAACATGGGTAGTGTCTTCTTCTTACAACACATTATACGTTTATAATGGTGTTTATTGTTCTTATTTTTTAGGTATAAGGATCTCATATTACTCTTTATACCCATTCTAAAATTCATTATAATGGAGTTTATCTATGAAATTAACCTTCTATGGAATGTATTCTTTATCTCTCTCCATTATCAGGGTTTGAGAGAGGTAGGAGGGATCATCTAGGACCTCCTCATTTACACCCTTCAGTTCATTAAAATGAATGACTTGGGGGGGGATATCTTCCACAGGTGTCTCAAATTCATATTCGGTTTTTTGATACTCTTCATCTATTTATTTTATTTTACTCTTATCCACATCTATATTTTATTTATTCCATTCCAATGTATCACTTATATCTCATTAAAACTCTTATTCATGATGTGCCACCTATTAATTTCAGTCCGTACATGACAATTTTTGTTTTAATACATCAATGAAAATATTTATTTATTTATTTATTAGAATAAAAATTAAATAATTATTGATTTTACAAAGAAATAATGATTTAATGACCATTGGATCTCCATTAATGGATCCATAGTTTTACATAACTATGATAAGGTGTTAGAAAATCTATTGTATTTTCTAAATTTAGCACTGTTGGTGAGTAGGGCCATCTCTGCAGAGGTGCATCACATTTGATTATACACTAATCTAATTTCACTTTTTATATTGTTTTCTTAAAGGATATGAAAAATACATGGAATATAATGGAATAAAAATAAATCTTAACATGTAGATCCATGACAGTTTGGATTCACATAAGAAAAGATATGTATTGGTCCTAGGTTTAGTCACATAGTTTCCATCATTATTCATTGTTTTTGGAAATGATATTTGAAAATTCATCCCTTAATACATTAATTTTATCTATATACATAATGTGTGAAATCATTCATTCCTTGGATATTTATTCAAAACATGAGATCTTACCTCCTTTGATTTCAATGTATGGTAAAAAAGATGACCAAGAGCACATAACTCTATCATATAACTATTATACATAGAAAATTTGGAAATGATGATTTGTTAGAGAATAGGATTGAATCTGATGGTAATATCATGATACAAAATCACCACACCCATAAACATCTCTCTCATTCAAAAATAATATAACGAAAAACATAATATTTTAAATATAATGAATTTGAAAACAGTATGAAAACCTCACCTAAGTCCAAGCCTATGGTAAGTCACTCTACGTGATGAGTTTAAGAGATCGTAGTGCAAAATGGAATAGATAGATATAGAGATTGGATGGGGGAAATAAAGAAGGAACAATTCAATTAAAATATAAATTAGAGTTACATGAAAAATAAAATAAATCTATATAAGAAAACTAATATTAATAGTAGACTCCTCCCATCAGTCGAGCTAATGGTCCTCTCAGTGTGGTGCACCACCCCTCTATTTATGGGAAGTAGAATATTCCCATATCTTTTCATTATATGTATTTGTATCTATTTTTTTCAATGTTTCCTTATTTATCTCACTAGTTTCCATGTATTCCCATGGATATTCAATTGATATTCAGTTTTTTTTTTGAAATTTTATTTTATCATACATTATTTCATGAAGGGAAAACCTATAACATAGATTTCATTCCTTCATTCGTGCCTTATCATGGATACATTTCTGTTAAAATCTGCATGAAATAGCCTCTATATTAATTGAAAACCCACAAGGTCTAAATTTAGAACCAATTTAGTGTCATGGAAACCCTATTTCACAAATACATTTTCTAGTTTGGGAATCAGTGGATTCCATGAAACAAGATGGGCATGTGGTATTTCTTGTGTGAACTCTCTTGTAGATCCTTGTTATCCCTTCTTCTTCCATGGTGACCCCTATGACATAATAGTGGAGAAAAATATTTAGTATCCTAAATATTTTATTTCATATTCCCTTACATAACGTTTCTTATCCTTGAGTCACCATTACACATCCCTATGAAAAATAGTCTTATATTTATACAATTATATCTTCCTTAACAAGTATCATACATTTCCCATTACATATCTGAAACCTACATTTCATTGGCTATGGAAATCTATATGTTACCCTTATATTTATTATTTATTACATTTACATAGCACTTGAATGTCCACGGTTTTCGTTAGGTATTATCGTCTTCTAACAATTACATCGTGTGTGAAAACTATCGGTTAACTTTATGCTGAATTTGACATACATTTACATAGTCATTAAGAAGTCTAATTTAACTTTATATATTTCTCGTGTTCCATTACATAGTGGTCCTCTACATTTTCACAACACTTTAGAACCTTTTCAACCTTTACACAACTCCATAAATTCCCCTTGTGTAAAGGTATTATTCTTTTACCCTTATTCAACTCTTTGGATATGTGTAAGGGTAAACAAAAACATCACTAAAAGTTTATAAAACATCGAAATATAGTATTTTAACCCTTTTATACCAATTAAAATTTTAAATTAAAATCACTCAAATTTTAATAGATCAATTAATTACATCAGGAATATGAAGAAAACCTTTTATTTTTTATGAAAATATTTTTAAAAAACAACATATAAATATTGGAATCAATTTTATATGTATTTATGTTTTAAAAGGTATATATTCTTTATTTAGTAGTAATAGATGATATGAGATATAGTAGAAAATAGATATTCTAGGGTTTGATCCCATATTCGTTGATGTGTCAAGTGATACATGGATTATAAGTGGATTTTTTTTCATTTACTTTTATTATTGCTAGGAAAATTGGTTTTTTATATTTCAATCCAATATCATTTATTTTAATAATTATTTATGCCTTTGTTTTGGTGCTAATGAAAAACTAAATTTAATTTCATATAAAGATTGTGTTTTTTGGGTTATCATTTACTAATAATTTTTTTTATCCTAAAAGTACTATTTTCATCCTTTGTTAATTAAGGAGGGTTATTGGGGAAATATTTTGATCCCTTCAGGAGTATATTAGTGGTCTATTAATCAATATTTCTCATATCTGGAAGGGTCAATATCGACTCTAAGGTGAGTATTCCCTATAATTATTGATAATTTTTCTGAAAAGCATCAGACTATAGGAGCTGCACTTCATTCATAGTCAAGGTCATAAGAGGTGTTGCTATGTTAGAGAAGTTATTAATGAACCACCTATAATAGCCAACAATCTCTAAGACTTTTTTATGTCAAACAAAGTATTAGGATACTGCATGGAAACCACATTACTCACATTCTCTGGTTTAACTGATATGCCTTCCTTATACATAACATGAACCAAAATGTCAACCTCAGTGATCCAAATGTTGAATTTACTGACTTTTTCTTTATAAATTGTTATATCATCATTCACTAAAAAACAATATCAATATTATTTAGAATGTTCATGTTTGGTTCATGAGAATACTAAAAATTTTCAATGAAGACTACCATTATGTAATAAATATATAGGGGGGAAACCAAATTCAAAAAATATATAATGATCATTGGGTTAATCTTCAGATTGAATAGTATAAAAAAATACTCACACAAGATGTACTTTTTTTGGAATGTTTTTATGGTAAATCTAATGGCCTTATATGAAACTGTTGGTATCCCAACCAAAAATTGATCTTTTTGAAAACTACTACTCCTAATAGCTGCTTGAAGAGGATATCTATTTCAGGAAATAGATACTAATTCTTCACTTTATTCTAGTTCAGTGGGTGGTAACCCATGCATAATCTGGGTTACCATATATATTTTCAGAAAGGAGGATGGGTGAACCCCATGGCCATGATATGGTCTAATAGAACCCATATCCCCTAGATCATGGAGCTATTTCAAGAGTTCCTATATCTCAACAATTTTATTCATATATTCAAGAATGGAAAATGGTGTCACATATGGACCAAGATCTATAGTGAACTTAACAAAAATTTAAGGAGGTATTATAGAAAATAAGTCAAGGAAGACATTCCTGAAATTATCTAATATAAGAGGGAATTATAACAACTTCATTCCATAGTTACACAAATTGACATTCACTAACTATGCTATCAATATACCAAGCCCAATTTTCATGATTCCATCTCGATCATCCTATATTTCCCATTAACATTTTTTTACATATGAGTTTGACTTGGGTGAGTTGAAATACCCTTGATGGTGATTGAAATCCAACTAGGCATGATAAGGAACATTCCAAACCATACTAAGAATGAAAACAAATATTTTCATAGTGAGGATAACGAATCTCTAGGAAAAACCTAACCCACATTCCTCATAGAAATACTCTGTAAATTGGAATATAACCTATTTTCTTTCCTAAATCATATGTTGAGAGGCACGGGGCCACATATATTAATTATTTCAAGAATATGACATTCAGTAACTCTAACATATATAAAAGAGTGTAATGAACCAATATAAAAAATGGATGAAAATGAAATAATCATTAATATAATATTACAACTAACAATAGATTTCCCTGAAATATGATCCTCGAGTGGAGGATATAGTACATAAATCTAGCTTGAATTGTAGCACTGAGATGTTGGGTGACTATCCTGAGTAGAAACACTCTCTTGACAATGACGTTATCAGGCCTAACTACCTCAGCTATGGCCACAACTACCTTGGCCTTATCAGTATGTATAAAACCAAATCCCTACCTGAAATGGATTTATTGATCCCATACACATTACTATTTTTGTTAAGGATCCCATCTTATAAGATGTTGGAGTAAAAGAATTGTATAAGCACAAAAGATATCATGTCCTACCAAAAACTCAACACTCAATTGAGTTCATTGGTAACTAGGGAATCTTATGGCCTAGCCTACCATAATGGATTAACACTATCAAATAAGTATGTGTCACCATGATAGTGTTCCCCCACATTCACTCTCAAAATGATGCTATCAACTACCAGAACTACCATCGCATAGCCTCAAAACTAAATGTCCCTAGTTCATGCTGCCATATTCTCTGATTTTTGTATAATTAGGTATAGTTAACAATATCTATAATAGTAGTCAACCAAAATAGTTTTACCTAAATAAGGATAGAATAACCAATACCATTCTCAAAACACCTCATTGTTATCAATTCGTCACTAGTTAGAGAAGGAGATAAACACTCGAGCTCAGTGAAATGAGAAAAATACATGCGCATGTTCCTAGAGCTTGGTTGAAGATTCTTGATCATCCTCATATGATTCTTCCTCAGGGATTTTCAGAAGAAATGACTGTAGAAATCCTTATAAAGGTCTATCCAAACCATGCCTCGTTGTCACTCACACTATGATATGACATCCCACCAATGCATGATGGAGTCACGTAACATGTTGGTAACAAGAATGAACCTATGATACAAAAGAATATATTAACAGAAAAAGATAGATACCATGGCTTCTAACCATGACTCGACTGCATGAGGTCTCCCATCACCCAAAAACGAGGGAGGATCATGTTGCTCAACATCCCGATTCAGCACAACCATAGTAGGGGAATGATGGAAATCTCCAAGAATATATTGCATAATCCTAAGAAAACTATCCAAAATCTAGGCCTGAATTCATAGTGGATGATCAGTAGGAGGTTCGTCATGTATGACCATAGGAGGTATCAAGGGTGGAATGGGGACTACCACCTCCTATGGTTTATCATCACCTCTCTCTTGGCGTACAAATCAGACATTCCATGAGTAAAAAATGGTAGGTAAAAGCCTCAAAAAAACACAAAAAAAACTGATATCCTACTCCTAGATCCAATCATTTGATGATAGGAAATATAGAAGGATAACTATGAACGTGAGAAAAATATCATACTTCCCATTTCTATGTTTAGTCATTGTTCAAGGTCTCACAATTCTCATGAATAAGATCCAATCTAATTAAATTGTGTCACTCATTAAATTCATTTGAGGATTCAAATTACCTTTTTAAGTAGTTCAATTAAGTGAGTTATGATCCCAATTTAAAAGGGCCCATTCACCTTATAAATTAAAATTGGGCATCCACATAATCTAAACCATTCATGTTCCTACAAGAAGGGTTGCAAAATTTCTATATTTATAAAACATTTGGATCTATAAGGCTTAACATATTAAGGAACAACTACAATCACATGCAATAAGTAATTCAAACGAAAACAAATTATGTCATGGATTATTTCAATGAATAATGAATGAAATTTTATGTCCTATTTGTTCTTGTGTGATGAATTATTTTAACATGCCCTCATCTCATCGAGATAAAATAGTAAAAACCACCATCTCAATAATCCCAATATAGTGTAATCATAAAAAAATTGTGTTATCTGATGGTAATGTTGTATAAAAAAAGGAATAATCAATTACTACTATTTTCCACCCTAGGAAAATTTTCCTTTACATTTACACGGGTTAAATATGTCCAAGAACATGGTCTATTCCAAATTCTAATGTTCTAGACTCCTGTATAAACTGAAAATTTATGAAAAAAGAAAATACCCCTAACACCACTTCGATGCATCACACCCCATGTGCCATTGAACCATGCCCTGAGACGGTGGTCCACCAGACCTCAATCACATCTCCCATAACTCAAAAGGTTATCGACTAGAAGCAAGGTACATTCATGAGTCTTTGTGGGGGTTATTCCCACAAATATTAGAGTATTAACTATTGTAAACTATAATAATAATTAGTGGTAGTATAAATCCGAATCATAAATAGTGAAAATTTCACAATAATAACAATAATAATTAACCATGAATAAAATGTTGAAAACTAGTGGAAGTAAAATATCAATAATATATACAAAAATGACGATGTTGGTATCAATTTTCTAATCAAAATATGTGTGCAAGGATATTGGTATAAAATCAAATACTACATGATAGAAAATATACAAAAGTAAAAAACAACTACTATAAGAATCTCAAGAATAGGCTCAGTCATCTTCTTTGTACTCCATCAAAATGCTGTAAATTAATCAAGAATTGGAGGACACACACTTCCCTTTATCCAGACTGATGATCATGAAATTTTCTTGGGTGCTAAGGGTGGCCCATTTTGGGTGTGACATAAAGTCATAGTAGGTGGACACCCACGATATCTGGGAATATAAATTTCATAAAATAAAAATGTGTATGTGTTCTATAATAAATAATTGAGAGAAAATATCCGATTATAATAATAAAAAAATTTGGTTTGAGTGCGCAAATGGACACCTGACTGATACAACTATTTTCGTCCTATATTAGATGTCTGTAAAATGTACATGTGGAAACCAAAACATGTATACAAGGGACGATGTAGAAAACACAACTAATTAATGCTGACACCAATCATGTGATTTTTCATGGAGGTCAAAATTTCATGTCATTATATAATAATTCTCATAAAATAATAGGAAGAAATAACACATACATATTCAATCAATTCCTCCATAAATTCCATGGGTGGAGTCTCGAGACTATACACTGTGATCTAAACAAAATATCAATGGTTGCTATGGGTTTCTCAGATAAAACCAATAACTCTGATTCCATCCATAGAAACCCACTAAAAGTCCCTTATATCGCTCAAGCTATGATGAACTATGAGTTCATACCATGTTTCTCACATAAGGGATTAAATATAACCTGAGGTATTGTGTATTTATCATTTCAATGAGTCATTCCTTGGTATCTCCCCTAGGGAATCAATGTCACTCAAGATTATAAGTAAACATTTTGTGGATCCATTACTTTTAAATTCAAAGCATCGCTCCCAACATGTCATGTAGTACCCAACCGAGCCTGGAGATTCCATCCAAGGAATCCTTAAATCATGACCAATGATCTCTCTTGTTCCCTAGTAATTTTTACATATCAATTAAGACACATAACATAGAATAACATGGATTCACAAAAACATGACACCAGATAATTTTTCCAAACATTACATGCACACCAAACTAATCTTGTAAACAAATTAGGAAAAAAAACCATGGCACAATTTATGTTGAATGGAACAAGGAATAAAAAGTTTGTAATTAGATGTCACCAAAACATTTAAATAATAAAATATAACAATATTTACCATGAATAGAATATGGGTACAAAAAGATATTTGAAATGATGCATATGTATACCAAAAATTGCATAAGTATTTAAATTTAAGTCATGTGTGAATCCAATATGTAGAATCAAGGATTAGAACTTAAATATAAAGGGTGAAGCATGAATATAATTGCCCAATATCATAGAAAACCATTTATCTCAATTATAATTATAATTTACTTTATTTAATCAACATGAAACTCACACATGGGAATTAACTATTTATGGAATTTGCGAACATCCATTAAAAGTCAGAACACCCAAAGGGCAGACCAATGAAAAGAGAACAACCCACATATGGGTTTTTATATAATGATAAGTCGCATATGACACCAGAAACACATTATTTAAATTTATTAAAAAAAATTTAACCCTCATAGGAAGGATTCAACATGCAGCACAATGGTGCGTCATTTATAAAGCGACGAAACAATGAGATAGATCCCAGACCACCCACCTTGAAGTATTAATTCCCCATTTGTTTACTGGAAATCATTGATTTGACCTATAATTTAAAAATTGAAGGTTACTTCAAATGCCTCCAATATATAGAAAAATTTGTCTCACCAAAATAGTACAATGGATGCAAGAGATACCTTTAAATAGAAGAGTGTGGAAGGAAGATCTTATCCAGGGATTTATATTTCTCTTGACAGCGAAGGATTTAGATACTAAAGGAAGGGGATATAACAAAACTTATGAAGAGGGGAAAAGAAGATCCATGTCTAAGGTGTAGGACGTAAATCCTACTATAATGGATAGGGATGGAAATAATTAATTTAAATTCATTCATTAAGATAAAAATGTGTATTTCACCCACTAAACACAATGCACATAGTTTGGCCACATGGTCAGGCCAAACTATGTGCCAATAGTGAAAAATTCACTACTAGATGGGGGAATATCATATTTTTAGTTTTATTATTTGACTAACCATTCAAATAAATGTGAAAAAAACACTTCACAAAATCTAGTTGTGGGTTGCACGGTAGTGCACCTTGGGTCTTATGTTTGCTGAAAAACAGTGCAGCCCTTGAGTCCCTATTGTCTACAACCAAACATTTTAGGGATACTATGTGGGATAGGATGTACCATTTTCTCATCCATTCAACCTATTCTTCATCTTACCATATTAGGTCTCTTGGATTCGGTCTATCCCCAGACACACCGAAGAACTCCATTAACAATTTATACATCAATATGAGTTTTTTTAATGGAATTAGAAGAAAAAATTAACAGTCCGTACCATTTATAAAACATGGTATTTTTAACTTCATTACATTTCCTTGATTATTTAAATTATGTGCATAGTTGAGTATATCTCATTGATTAGTAATCTTATAGAAAGGGGGAGATCATTATTTTTACACATCAATTTTGTAAAGTGTTTTCTAAAGGGTTAAGATGAATATGGTTATTGGAAAAAATAAAACATCACCACATTGAAAAATAGAATAAGTTATGAGCAATATATCACACTAATGATTTTTAATGGAAAATATGGACAAATGTGGTTGTTTTGCTCTTGTTTTTACACCTGGTTAGCGAATATTGACATAGAGTTGACCAACTATGGATTTTTTCTAATAGAATTTTCTGTTATCGTCCTTATTTAATTTAAAGGAAATGTAATTACCAAATTCATTGTAGTGGATAATAAAACCCCTTGATTGGTCCATTGAATTTATTTTCAATATTGGGGAGAATAGACACTAAATTTATGGAAATTTTATTGACAATAAAATCTATAGGGGGAGATTGGAATTAATGTGTGCTTTTTTTATGAGTATGGTAGTATTTTTTCAATATATAAGAAGGAATCAAATTCCAATGTATAATTAATTACTCTCTAGTTAGTAATTTAACATGAAAAGGTAATGATTTAATGTGTATAAAAATCATCAAGAAGGCTATTAATGATTATTTTAAGAATTATTATAGATTCCTTGGATCTCATTCACAAAAAAAAAATCCCCATGATTGATGTAATGGTGATTGTAAAATTGTTATAGACTCATTGGTGGCCATATTTTAAGACAATTCTTCCTAGAAATATGGTGACATATACAAAATACTTATGGATTTACAAGGTGTAATTGGATTTCATGTACGAGAAACTTTATAAGATCAATTGAGATGATTTTTTGTGATGATATTAAGTTCAAAGAGATGTGTTAGTTAAAAAATAGATTTATATTGACTGCATTTTTTGAAATAAGTACGACGAAAATGAAATTAAATATTTGAATTAGGAATTATATGTTTATGGATGACATCATATTCCATGATGATGAAATTTTTTAACTTATATTTCATGATATTAAGAAGAAGGATGAGCTTATTTCATTTACAAGATATTTAAAATTTATAATTTAAATCCAAAATTAAATAATGAAAATATTTTATGGATACAATGAAAATGATTATTTTGATTATGTAAATAATATTAATAATAATATACCTATAAATATTATATATACTTCAATAAGAGGTTTTGAAGAATAATTTTTTATTTTTTTTGGAATTTTACGGTCCATGTTTTTTTTGTAATATTTTTTCCTTAACAAAATAATATCGAAAAATGTACTATCCCCCATGGGATAGCACTCTACCACTCATAGTGGGAACTTATTCTCATCCCTAATGTGGGATTTTACCCTATGAGTAATCACGATGACACATAGAGGATATTGTATGATTCTTATAGGAACGTGAGCCTAGAGGTGTGCAAGGGATATATATTAGCCCAAAGAGGATGGACACATAGTGTCTGCCCGTAAGGAAAAGAGGATATGTCCATCCCATTTTTTAGTGTGTAAATTTTTGGGTGGTTTCTAATAACATAATAATATCATAATGGGGATGAGGCATGTAATTATTCATAAAAAAGGGGAGTTATGTGGGTTGATCGATGTGGGACTCCTGGTTGTGATGTATAGTTCATCTATATTCAAAGTATAGATTCAATACAGACTATCTAATCCAATAAATAGTGACCTTAAATCCATCATCCTTAATATATGTATCACCTTCATCCTTCCTAATGCACTAGATTAATGTCAATTGCATCATCTAATGAAGAAACATCTACGGTGATCGATAGGAGCTCATAAATAGGATATACTCAACATCATGTATGCAATCTACATCTTTTGTGCATGATGATTGTGTGATGAAAAAAACACTTCTAATAAAATGTTAGGAATAGTTAGATCAAAGGAGGATGTGTGGTTCCATGCATGTCTACATGATAATAGAGTAAAAAGAGATGTGATTATGCTATGAATCTCAATATCCTATAAGGAAACACAAATGGTTCTTAAGATATTTAAATCCTCAATGCTACTAAACTCATGTGTGACTCATATATGACACAACATGAGTAGACATGAAAGTAGTCTTTTAAAGGTATTTTGATATGTTCACTAGGTAATATCATGGTCAATTAAGTGATTATATGAAGATATCCGGTGAATTCATAATCATTATAGAAAAAACGAAGATTCCAAAAGATTCATCCTTTCAATGAGATTTTGGGATCTTGTGGTGTTTAATGATTCCCCGACACACACTGATTATAAGAAGTAAATGGTAAAATCTTTCCTATAAAAAAAGAGGTAAAAATGAGGGAATATATATATCTCTATCATTTTAATTTTCAAGATAAAGCTCTCATTTTAAAAGATAACAGATCATTTACTTGAAGGTAGTGAGGATCCCGGTGAACCATTAATTCAATGCAGAAGGAGAGGAATCCGATGGAATTTTTTGACTTGTGTTTATCACACATGAAAGGAAAATGTATATTGTGTTCCATGAAGCATCATGATAATATCAATACAAAATTATGTTAATAATTTAAATATAGAAAGAAATTGTTTCCAATTACACAATGAAGAAGAAGGATAATACACTTGAACAAAGGCAGAACATGTGTTCTTGTGGAAGAGTGGTCTTGTCCTTAATCACATTGCATAGAGGAAAAATACATAATTCTACTGATTCCATGATAAATAACCCCTTGGGTGAATGAATATTTTATAGTGCATGTGCACATGCATGAATCGCACTCATAGAACTGAAATGGAAAGTCAATGCTCCATACGGAAAGATAATCATACTTTTTTTCATACATGAATCCTGATATCAATTTAGAACCGAAGTTACCATCTATTTCACTTATATACATGAAGGTTACATGATGAGTTTTTAGGCCATGAATTTCAATGAAAAAGGAGTAAATTCTTGAGAATTTGAAGAATAAGATTGTCCATTTGATGTATAGGAACTCAGAATAGAAGAGGTATCCTTTCAGATTTATTTTTAATATCATTCAATAACTACTGATTATAATATAAAAAAATCAGTGATGATTGAGAGGGAAAAAAATTCCTCTAAACCTAGGTATAGGTATGTGATTAAGAAGGGATAATTGAAATAAATGGAATACACAATTAATTATTGGTACAATAATTCACCCCTACTGCAAATTTTCCCATTATTATCTATCTAGCATCCCTAACCCCAAGTGGCCTATAAGTTTTATAGACTCTAGAAGGGTGGTACCAACAATTATCTGGAATTTTATTTTTGGTGGAGTTTCCTATAATTGAACCCCCACATGTTGTTCCTCCAAGCCTACAATTTTTATTCATTGTTTATTAGGACATGATTGAAATATTACACCAAATACTCCTCTATAACAATGAGATATATCTTTCAGGATGATAATATGATGACGTATGATTCATCATCCTTCTTGATTAATAGTAGTAAAAATTATTCTTCACTCTCAATTTATTCTTTAGGGTATTATAAATCAATGTAATAATCCAATGGAATGATAAAATGTGACATCAGTTTCAAAAA
This sequence comes from Viscum album, assembly GCA_963277665.1. NCBI lineage: Eukaryota > Viridiplantae > Streptophyta > Magnoliopsida > Santalales > Viscaceae > Viscum > Viscum album. The sequence goes on along the minus strand of OY728122.1, from coordinate 1,922,159,075 downwards.
ATCACTATGTGGTGGTTTAATATCAATGTATCTCCTGTTGTAATAATAATTTTATGTCTCTATTTACTTAGGAAAAGGAACATCGATCTCCTAATTGAATACGTCAAATAAATGATTAGAATATTCATTTTAATACATGTGATACTCTTATACAGAATAATTTTTATCTTCATCTTACACCAGGGGAAAAATTGTTAGATAAATCTAGAAAATAAAAAAAGTGGCGAGATACTCAATTCATGTTGAATAAAATCCAATGTGAATTAGTCCATGAAAATATTAGCTCAGTTATTTGGTTTGGATTCAATATCTTATTTAGTTTAATGATTTTTTTAGAGGTGAATGGTAGTAGGTGGAGTTAAGAAGTTAACGTCCTCCATATTCCCTTGATATTCCACAACATGGGTGGTATCTTCTTCTTACAACACACTATACATTTATAATGGTGTTTATTGTTCTTATTTTTTAGGTATAGGGATCTCATATTACTCTTTATACCCATTCTAAAATTCATTATAATGGAGTTTATCTATGAAATTAACCTTATATGGAATGTATTATTTATCTATCTCCATTATTAGGGTTTGAGAGAGGTAGGAGGGATCATCTAGGACCTCTTCATTTACACCCTTATGTTCTTTAAAATGAATGACTTGGGGGGGATATCATCCACAGGTGTCTCAAATTCATATTTGGTTTTTTGATACTCTTCATCTATTTATTTTATTTTACTCATATCCACATCTATATTTTATTTATTTCATTCCAATGTATCACTTATATCACATTCAAACTCTTATTCATGATGTTCCACCTATGAATTTTAGTCCATACATGACAATTTTTGTTTTAATACATCAATGAAAATATATATTTATTTATTTTTTAGAATAAAAATTAAATAATTATTGATTTTACAAAGAAATAATGATTTAATGACCATTGGATCTCCATTAATGGATCCATAGTTTTACATAACTGTGATAAGGTGTTAGAAAATCTATTGTATTTTCTAAATTTAGCACTGTTGGTGAGTAGGGCCATCTCTGCAGAGGTGCATCACATTTGATTATACACTAATCTAATTTCACTTTTTTTATTGTTTTCTTAAATGATATGAAAAATACATGGAATATAATGGAATAAAAATAAATCTTAACATGTAGATCCATGACAGTTTGGATTCACATAAGAATATATATGTATTGGTCCTAGGTTTAGTCACATAGTTTCCATCATTATTCATTGTTTTTGTAAATGATATTTGAAAATTCATCCCTTAATACATTAATTTTATCTATACACATAATGTGTGAAATCATTCATTCCTTGGATATTTATTCAAAACATGAGATCTTACCTCCTCTGATTTCAATGTAAGGTAAAAAAGATGACCAAGAACACATAACTCTATCATATAACTATTATACATAGAAAATTTGGAAATGATGATTTTTTAGAGAATAGGACCGAATCTGATTGTAATATCATGATACACAATCACCACACCCATAAACATCACTCTCATTCAAAAATAATATAACAAAAAACATAATATTTTAAATATAATGAATTTGAAAACAGTATGAAAACCTCACCTAAGTCCAAGCCTATGGTAAGTCACTCTATGTGATGAGTTTAAGAGATCGTAGTGCAAAATGGAATAGATATATACAGAGAGTGGATGGGGGGAAATAAAGAAGGAATAATTAAATTAAAATATAAATTATAGTCACATGAAAAATAAAATAAATCTATATAAGAAAACTAATATTAATAGTAGACTCCTCCCATCAGTCGAGCTAATGGTCCTCTCAGTGTGGTCCACCACCCCTCTATTTATGGGAAGTAAAATATTCCCATATCTTTTCATTATATGTATTTGTATCTATTTTTTCCAATGTTCCTTATTTCTCTCACTAGTTTCCATGTATGCCCATGGATATTCAATTGATATTCTGTTTTTTTGATATTTTATTTTATCAAAAGTTATTTCATGAAGGGAAAACCTATAACATATATTTCATTCCTTCATTCGTGCCTTATCATGGATACATTGCTGTTAAAATCTGCATGAAATAGACTCTATATTAATTGAAACCCCACAAGGTCTAAATTTAGAACCAATTTAGTGTCATGGAAACCCTATTTCACAAATACATTTTCTAGTTTGGGTATTAGTGGATTCCATGAAACAAGATGGGCATGTGGTATTTCTTGTGTGAACTCTCTTGTATATCCTTGTTATACCTTCATCTTCCATGGTGACCCCTATGACATAAGAGTGCAGAAAAATATTTAGTATCCTAAAATTATTATTTCATATTCCCATACATAACGTTTCTTATCCTTGAGTCACCATTACACATCCCTATGAAAAATAGTCTTATATTTATACAATTATATCTTCCTTAACATGTATCATACATTTCCCATTACATATCTGAAACCTACATTTCATTGGATATGAAAATCTATATGTTACCCTTATATAGATTATTTATTACATTTACATAGCACTTGAATGTCCACGGTTTTCGTTAGGTATTATCGTCTTCTAACCATTACATAGTGTGTGAAAACTATCGGTTAACTTTATGCTGAATTTGACATAATTTACATAGTCATTAAGAAGTCTAATTTAACATTATATATTTCTTGTGTTCCATTACATAGTGTTCCTCTACATTTTCACAACACTTGAGAACCTCTTCAACCTTTACGCAACTCTATAAATTCCCCTTGTGTAAAGGTATTATTATTTTACCCTTATTCAACTCTTTGGATATGTGTAAGGGTAAACAGAAACATCACCAATATTTTATGAAACATCGAAATATAGTATTTTAACCCTTTTATACCAATTAAAATTTTAAATTAAAATCACTCAAATTTTTATAGATCAATTAATTACATTAGGAATAAGAATAAAACCTTTTATTTTTTATGAAAATATTTTTAAAAAACAACATATAAATATTGGAATCAGTTTTATATGTATTTATGTTTTAAAAGGTATATATTCTTTATTTATTAGTAATAGATGATATGAGATATGGTAGAAAATAGATATTCTAGGGTTTGATCCCATATTAGTTGATGTGTCAAGTGATACATGGATTATAAGTGGATTGGTTTTCATTTACTTTTATTATTGCTAGGAAAATTGGTTTTTTATATTTCAATCCAATATCATTTATTTTAATAATTATTTCTGGCTTTGTTTTGGTGCTAATGAAAAACTAAATTTAATTTCATATAAAGATTGTGTTTTTTGGGTTATCATTTACTAATAATTTTTTTATAGTAAAAGAACTATTTTCATCCTTTGTTAATTAAGGAGGGTTATTGGTGAAATATTTTGATCCCTTCAAGAGTACATTAGTGGTCTATTAATCAATATATTAAAATAGATATCGGTTTATTTATTAAAAAAATTCCATTGAAATTTTTGAGTGGATTTGTATTGAAAATATAATTTTCATAAAAATGGTTTAGTCTAAATAGTTTATTAATATATAGGATATCCTAATGATGAAAGAAGATATATTATGACACTTATGGATATTAAGTTATTTATTATTTTATTAAATATTAGGAATAAAATTAACTAGATAAGATGTATCCAAGAAAGAGGATACAAATTTAAAAATTTCCATTTAAGGAGATATTTAGATTTTTATGATAAATCATATGTATAGAGACTAAAGGACTCATAGTGGAATTTTTTTGGATTCACTACACATTTAGGAATTAATAAATTACAGAATATGAAGAATAATTTTTTTATTTTTATCATTCACTAATTGAGATTATTCATTATGTTAAAAATAAAAAGGCCCAACATAAAAAATACTTCTAAATTAATTTAATGATATATTGATGATACATTTTCGTTAGAAAATATAATATTGTATATAATATAATGTATTAATGGGATATTTGGTTGATGTAGATTTTATAATATAATAATCACTCTCAATTTGGGATAACCATATAAAACCTACATTTTGTTATGTTTATATTTACTTGGTTACTTAATTGGTACGTTTTATATTTATTTCGAATAGAGAACCAGTTACTCTATTAAGTGAATAGAGGTTAATTTGAAATAATAAAAACATTTATGCTATTCTATTTCTCCCCACCTAGAAATGTAATATCTATATAATTCCAATACACTTAATGTTATAAAATAGAATCAATTTTACATTTCATTTGATATTTTATATAAAAATAATACATTAATTTGTTAAATTATATTAATTAATATTTCTATTAAATCATTATTTATAATATGAAATCAATCAACACCAATAGATTATATAATTTTTATGGGTAATTTGTCATATTTGGATGGATATTTTGATTACATTTTAGTATACCAAGGACCGAATGTGCGTAAAAATGAAAAAAAATATTTTTTCTCTTATTGAGAAATATAAAACTATATCTCCCACTAATAATAATATTATTGAATATGATGTTGAAACAAGTAATTTTATGCTATATTTACTTTAGAAAAAAATATTTTTGTATGGTTCCAGGATTCAAAACAACTAAATTTATATGGAGAAAATAAAAGAGTATTTATGAGAGAAATAAAATAATATAATGATTGAAAAACATTAATTATATAGATAAATATTTTATGATATAAATACTAAGTATATTTAAAATTTAGATGAATTATTTGTATGGATAAAAGATTTTTTTATCACAAATATTATAGGATATACTGAAACAATTGAAGGCACAACTATGGATAATACATTATTAAATGTTTTTCTTAATATATTTAATTCTTAGGTCTTAACCCTTCGAGATAATTTTCAAGATTAGTTATTTATAGTTGATTTATAAAACATATTAATTTCTTATTAATTGAGGGAATTTATTCTTTTCTTGAAAAATACAATGGGAAAAAAATGAAATTTCATTCCAATAAATGAAAAAATAATTTAAAAGGAAATAAATAGTTGGTGTTTGTTATATTTGATGATAATGATGACATTTTTGGTTGTGTTGGAAGAATAATTCCACTTATCATGAAACAATTTCTATGAGGGAAGTCATATTATTATGGTAAAATACCATTTTAATTACTTAATTGTGTAGGAGTATTACAATTTTCAAATTAATTATCTAAAAAGTGATTTTGTTAATCCAATGATGAATATAGATTATGTTTTGATCTATGTAGAAAAAAATATACCAATTGTAGGGAAAAAATAAGTAATCTAATATAAGTATATTTGTGCAAAATGTTATGGTATATTATATTACTAATGATAATAAGTCATATGTTGATGAGGATCCCAAAATAATATATATAATTAAAACAAATCTCATAAAAATTATAGATCATACCACTTGTAGTGAAGATGAGGTGATATATTTTATTAGTATACATAAAGATAATTAATAGTAATCCTTTGATACAAAAATAAATCAAAAATAAAACAAAAATTTAAATATTATTATAATTAATCTGATATCTCTAAAAAATGTCGATAAATTCATTGAAGTAATTAACATTTTACATTTTCATATTCTTACATAAAAATTGAATAAAAAATTAAATATAATTTGGTTTTTATGAATTATAATTCAATTTCATTTCAATACACTATCTATAATCATTAATATAATCTAAATATGTTAAAGGATGTCTTTGATAAGATATTGGTCTTGAAATTAATTCAGACAATAATTTTGGGAAGAATTTTATTACCTCAAAATTGATAGATCAGTTTCTCAGTGATAAAATAATTTATATAATTTGAAAGAAAGGATTGGTATTATTTACCGATTAATTTTTAAATAAGTATGAAAAATAATAGTTAAATATTTTAGATAATTTTACACAAAACACATAAATATTTATACTATCATTTTATGTCCAAATTGAATTTTTAGAAAAAATTGTTATAAGATTAATGATGGTAAATCCAACTATTTTATTAAGGATATCAGAAGAATTTTGTAGATATATATATATATATATATATAACTCAAACAAAAATCCTATGCATTCAAATAGAATATTTTTAATTGAAAAATGTCTACATTCATTAGATTCTAATATTGTTATAGAGGTTGGTGATATATATCTCACATGTTTTGGTGTAAAATTCCATTTTAATGATATAAAATATGGAAGGAAGTCATGTGAGAAAGAATAAGAATATGATATTAAATTTAATTAATATTACCTCTTGAAAAATAAGTACCCAAATCATTATTTTAAAAAATGATTTGATGGAATTGAAGAAGTGTGTGGAATATTTTTCTAAAACATACACTATAATAAATATTTTTAACTATTATTCTAGGAAAATTTCTGTAACGAATAGTTTGAAAAGAACATAAATGAGGATAAGAGTTCACATAAAAATGTTTATTAGGGTTTAATTCTAATATTAAAGTAAATATAACTCATGTATTGATTGTATTGTATTTCACTTATATCTGATAAGAAAAAAAATATTATAATGAAGGTTAAAAATAAAAGTGTTATTTAATAATAATTGGAAATAATAGTTAGATGAATATTAAAGGTACTTTTTCAATTATGTGTTTATATTGTTAGAAAATTTAAAAATAAATAATATTTTTTCATTGAATGGAAAAAATATCACTAGAATAAGAAAATTGTCAAAAAGGGCATGTTGTTATATGATAAGTAAATTTCTAAATTTCATTAAATTAGTGTGGATTAAAAATTTAAGTTCCCTCTCATCAGTGATAAAAATCATAATACATTTGTAATATTATCTTGGATAGTGTCAATTTTCAGAACCCATACCCCAATAATGGGGAAGGGGAATGGTAACTTCAATCTTCTGCTATTTTACTATTCATGGATTCTGTTTCTACCATAAATTTATCACCCATTAAGGTAGATACAAAATATTTTATATTAATTTATATTTATTCAGTGGTTGGATTTTTCTATTATAGTTCAATGATGTGAATGTCTGGTTTAATTTATCACTAAGTGTCCATTCTTTCACTATAAACCCATTGTTATTTATTTTTAAAGGATTGAAAACGGGGATTGGTTATGAAAAATTGAGTAGTGGCTGGTATCTAACAATCAAGGAACATGTTGATTATTATTTACTGTGACGAGAAATATTTAGTGAATATATCATAGTTTTCTCACCTATTAAATTCATGATATTTGACACCCTTTAAGAAGATATTTGATTCTAGAATTAATATTTGTGTATAAAATCATCTATTTAGGTTCAATTTCATGTTCTCCTTCATCATTTCCAAAATACATTAATCTTGTAATTGATGGGTAACTAAATTGATCATTTTTTATTCAGAAACTCTTATATGGTCTTCAAAAAATTATAATGTTTCCTAGGTCAGTATCCAATAGGAAATATTGAATCCCCATGTTTAGTTTTTCCAGATTTTGATCACATGAAGGAATTGGTAAAATAACCAATTAATTTTTAATAAATAAATTAATAATAAAATTATAATATTATCAATGATATCAAAAACATATATCAAAAATGTGAATCCTTAAATAGTTATTATAGACAATCTCAGCACCATGGTACAAATATATGTGATGAAATAGATGATATAATAAATAGTAAGATTTATGTACTCCTTTAAATTTAGAGAATACTATTTCAAATTGATGTTATATTTCAAGCTCATGTTGATGTGGAACTATGGGTGGCTGTTGGTCCTATGATATTTTCTATTAACACTAACAAGATTTTAGATTCTCACCATTGGAATATGCCAAATTAATAGAGATATTCTATAACAATAATTCTATATAACATAAAAATCACTAAACTATTTAATTTATTCACTCTGACTATGTGTAGAGATAATTTCAATTGTCATCATCTTAATAAAACTACCTTACAAGTGATGTATAATTTTATACTGGACTCCAGTCCAATTCATGGAAGGGTCAAAGAAGGTGGCTCCCTAGGGGTTAAGGTGTGATGTCTCTATCAGGAAGGATCCTATATATAGGCCAAATACATGATGTATATTTAAATACCAAGGGTGTATTTTAATATTTGATGTGTATTAGTCTAGCCAGACCCCTTTCACATTGTGAATTGGTTATTACCAGGAGGGGAAAAATGAGCCTTAAATTTTTTTTTAATATATATATATATACATCATGAATAACATATGACATGTATTTATAATACATTCTATGTAAATAGAGTGTTTTATGTTTAAAGGAGGAATATACCCTTGTTTTTTATAGGGGATCATATTATTCTCTCCCATAGAGGGCCACATGATTGAATCCCCAACTCTATTCCTAACATATGCTATGAAATATCTTCCTCATTATATCTCTATTTCTTACACACTAAATCAAGTGGGATATGAAACTATAATCTCCACATTACACTAACTTCAATTATCAATTTATATCATTTTCATTTTCACTATTTAGTGGTGGCTCATATGGCTTATTTTAATGATTTTTTCCTCTTATCCATCTTCTATCTTTCCTAACTGATTCTATAGATGATACTGGATGACAATAGTACTACATGTATAAGGTTGTTATTCTAGTTCATTTCCCTAAAAAAAAATTTTTCATTATTCATTATGATACGTGAAGACTTCTTTATTTTAACCTCTATACAATTTTATTAATTAAATTAAATTTTATACTGGTTTAATGGATTCCTAGCAACCTAAGAATCAATTCCAAGTGGTAATTACATTGACAAGATATAATCTTATGGGTGGACCCAATTTAAATTTTAATATCATTATTCCTTAATAAGAAATTTAATCTCATTTATCTCGAATGTGTGAATTTATCAAAAATAGATTACAAGTCATTTATTTTATCCCCCTTTCTTTATGTCATACCTTTCTTCCAATGAATTGGATACATTTTAAAACATAATTAATGTGATCTGGATACAATAAAATATTATAGAGATCAGTTACCTAATAGATAAATCATACCTTCATATAAAATTGAGGGAGATTCAAGGTTTCAAACTTCTTACTATCATGGATGGGATCACTATGATTTTTAACATGAAATTGAATATAAATATAAATGCTCCTGGAGTGATTCTTGGAATCTTTACAGGATTACATAGACATGATCATTTGTCTGGTGTTATAGATACCAGGAGTGATTCAAGTAACCATTGGGATCTACCTTGGTTGGGATTAGTGGGATATGTGGTTATTCAAGGCCAGGTGTGATACTTGGTCCCCTATGTGGTATACTTATGTTGGGATTAAAGGGTCATGATTTACACCATGATGAGAGTGATAAATGGTATTACCCTTATAGATCACCAAAGGAGGTATCCTATATTGATGGGTAATTATAGATCTCTAGGTGTAATACATGGGATCCTCTTTATGGATCGCCTTATATGGGCTTATAATTCCGTTTATTAATTTCTAATAATGTAAAACTATTAACATAAGGATATGTCTACCATGTAAAATAATTTTTTTGTGTTATGTTCATTATTGATACTATATCATTAATTACAAATTCATACACCTATATTATAATGGTATATGTTTACTATTAACAATGACACTAAGAATAGGTAGAATATTGTACTTTTGGTTGAGGGTCCCATGAGTAACCCCATCCAACATGGTTTATTGATTTATTAATAACCAACCTTTATTATTTTACTACCCATTACTCATTATATATTCACAGAATGAATAGTTCTAGACACTATTAGTGGGGACATCATAAGTATATCTCATACCCTATTTGGTATACCTATTTTACTATAATTAACATCATGATTGTATGTATATGTAAATATAAGTTCCCAGCTTCTGATTTTTAATTTTTGGAAATACGATAGATTATTGGAATAGAGGATCGAGAATATTCTCCTCATCCTAGTTGATGTATTTTTTTATCTGTTTTTATTTTTTAATAGCTTATTTTATATGCATGTTCACATGTATTCAATGTACTTCCCTTTTTTTATATAATCATGTAATAATCATCATTTTTGTATCTGATATTGATTTAGCTTCTACATATTAGATATATTTGATGTTTGATTATGATTATTCCTCTCATTATGATTACTTAATATTGTTTTCATGTCTTATCTTCATTATACAATAATGTTATAATCATCATTAAAGAGGTTATAATATCCCTAATGATACACCTTAGGCCCTTACTACTTATCAGTAGCCTCTCGATAGTGGGGAGGTGAGCTTGAGGCCATTTGGCCTACCAACTTAGGGAACAACATAGTGAATTTTAGGGAGGAAAAATATATATTAAAGATATGATTAATTATAATGATGTTTTATATAGAAAGGGTTTTAATGATATATCTAGGAGAAATAATTCCAAACAACATGATAATAAAAATAATGAACCAGTGGGTCCCAAAAAAATATGTCTAAATTATATTGGGAAATTATATAACTATGAACCAACCTTCTAATAGATAAAATAAAAAAATATTATGAACAAGATGACAATATTATTGAATAAGGTGCCCTAAGATATTTTTGATATAAAAATATGATATTATTAACTAAAATATAGTGAAGTGAACTTGTTAATTATATGATTAGTGTTAGATTATATTATAAACACAATAAATCCTATATTAGATGATTCTAATTATTTTTTATTTTAAAATTACAATATATGTAATTTTAAATTACAATAATATTTTTAAAATTTTATTAGAAGTAATAAAATTTGAATTGGAGAGTTTTTCTGTGAGGTAGAGGAATCTATGTTATATTGGAGTTGGATTTAATCCTTCTTTATTGCATAGAGAAGATAATTCTTCTCTTGGTTTTAATTATATATATATCACACCAAAATTCAAAGTTTGTGAATCATATAAATTAATGTTGGATATTTTAGGATATTTATTTCATTTTTTAATTAAATGTTAGGCCATAATGCTCAAAATTATGATGTAATGTAATTGTATAGTGAGTGTAGGAATTTTTTGGTCATTATTAGATATGATTTATTTCATGTGAATAATGATAAATTATTGAGATAAGGATATCATTTTTAGTGAGGATATAATATAATAAAAATTTATTGAAGTGTTTGATAGTTTCACGGGTAGTTTGAGGTAATGGGTATGAAAATATTCATATTATATATTAACACATATTATTACACAATGATTTTTGTAATGCTATATATTTATATTTTTTGATATTATATATTTTTTGGATCTATATAGATTCATTCTTATTCATTCCTCAACACGTTTTTTATATATTGAGACTGATTTAGAATTCATGATTGATCAAAGAGTTAAGAAAGAAGTTATCGTTTAATAAGGATGATATATATTGATGGTTTTTAAATTTTTATTTCAAATAAAATTAAAATTTTGAGTTTGAGGGAGTAGGTATTAATTTCATTAATATATCTACATTTAATATATTAGGAAGAATAATACATATAATAGAATTGATAATCATATATTACCTTCTTCAGTTTAATTTTTTATGATGAAATACTTAGATTTGATATTGTAGTTGATCTTGAAGAAGTAGATTATTATGGTGTGTATTATAAATTTACATGTCAATTATTATTTATTATTGTTTATTGAACTATTATTTAAAAAAACACAATTGAAATTATGAAGAAGAATTTGGGTAACTAGAATAATTTTCTTGTTTCTAAATTCAATAATTTTAGTTATCAAAGACATGGTGAAAAAGTAATACATTATTGAATTTTTTTTGAGGATCATATTGAATTATCAAGGCTCTAAATCATGGTTCATATTAAATAATTTCCCTTTTTTATATATAACATCATCAAACTTTTTAGGATATATTATTATGTACATGAGATCAAGAATAATCCTTGCTCATTTGTTTCCAGGATGACTATATATGATTGTATAATCAAGGTTTTGTTGGACCATGAAAAGGATATATCCATTTATATAGAGTTTTTAACTACAAAAATATATTTTCCAAATTTTATTTAAATTTTTAGAGTGTATGGTTACTCATTTTTTTGAATAAATTTATTGTATTTAGTTTTGTAGATAAATGAAAATAAAAAAATCAAGAGCATTGATCAACTTAAAAAGTGATCTAGTTTTTCTATTGAAGAATATAGAAGGAAATGATTCATACATTTATTCACACCCATTACTTAATCCATCAAAAATAGAATATCAATATACTTTTAGGAATGAAAAATTATATAATAGATATTTTTTAGGTTTTATTTAAGGATGTTATGTTCATTAAATTATATAAGTGAATATTTTTCTCTATTTTATAAATGAGTTACTTTGGAGTCCTTATTCTATAATGATCATATTAAATAAGATAATAAAAGGATCATTTTTACAAATTATTAAAGGAAGTATCACACAACTAAGGATAATATATTTTCAAACATATTATCTATTATGTTTCAAATACTTAATTTTTTAAAAGATGTTTTTATTCCTTATATAAAATTATTTGTGGTGATTATGTTTGATTAGAAGAATATTAAAAATTATGTTACTATAAAAAAATCTAGACATTGAATTATATAGAATATATTTATTAAATTCATTAGGAATATGGTATAAATATTTATATAAGTTGTGTTGGGAAGCATATATTCATGAAATTCATTGTTATGTATCAAGAATCATAGATATGAAAATTTACCTTTAAATTTTTTAAAATTATTGATTATAAATGATATTATAAATTATTTATAGGAATCAATGATGTGGTGAATAAAATTAATGATTTTGATGAGCATGAAAATTATATTGTACTAAAGAAGATACTTCATATCATTCTAGATAGATATAATGTAAATATATTTTATATTTGTTAATATTATAAATATATATTTCTATTTGATTATTTACATAAAATTTTGATTTCATATGAAAAAAAGAATAAAATTAAACTATATAAAATATTTATTCAAAAAAATAACATTATTATAAATAAATAATGTTGAAGAAGATTAATAAAAATTGAAGAATGTAGAGGGCATGTTTTTTTATGAGGATATTTTTTAAACTAAATTTTATATGTCATTGTAATTTATCATATGTAGTGTTCAGAAAAGAAAAGAAAAATTAATGTAGAAAATATTATATTGATGTGATTCAAATGTTAAACCATTTAAAATTTTGTAAACAATTATATAATAATGATAGAGAAACAAATAGATTGTGACGATTACTATCCAAGAAGTTATTCAATTAAGAAATCATAAAATTTTAATAAGAAAATTTTCCATCTGACATATATGATACTAAATTTGGAAAATTAAATATGAATTTTTTTATCTAAATTATATTTTAGGAAAATACATGTTTTCATGATTAAATATGGATGTTAAATTAAAAATGATGTTAGGTTATTGATAAAAAATTATTATGAGTTCATTTTTATGAAGAATATTTCAATGAGAATGAGGTCAAAATAACAATAATATTTTTACTAAAGTGTAGCAACCCAGTTTTTTGGCCCTCTCAGACTTTGGAATATTTCAACGAATAATTCCAGAGCTAGGCACGAAGACAGTGTACTATTCCGAGGCCCGGTGTGCCCGGAATTAATTTTATAAAAATATTAAGTATTTTTATTCTATTCACGTGGTGGTGTGTGATATCTCCTAAACGGTAGCTCAGAACGGGGATCCGAGGGCACGATTGCGTCCGGAATGTGCCGTTTACCCTAGGCAAGGTGTAAAATTTGCGGGCGCGGGCCTGCGGTGAGAAACGCCACCAGGGGCGTTTTCGTAAATAAGTGGAAAAGTTGGTTACAAGCGTCAGCTCAATTAACTTCTGAACGGAGTCTCAGATCGCAAATCTATGTCCGTCGTTGCGTTCAGAACGGTGTGTTTACCCTAGGGGTGACCTTACCTTTGTCCGCGTCGGGCGCGGAGTCGGAGGCGATGTTTTAAATTATGGTTTTTAAATAAAAAAAGAAAACAATTTCATTTCTCTCCTCCCACTCCCACCCACATGCAGCGGAACGGAACCCCTCCTCCCACCTCCGTTCTTCACCGATTTGAGCTCCGAGCGTCCGTTTTAAGCGCCGATCGTCAGCAGATCGAGCTCCAGCGCGTCGCAGGCGTCGTTCTGCACCGGAAGCTTCGACGATCCGCCAACAGGTAGTCGTTTTACATTTTGAAAATCCTGAACCCCGTTTATGTGTTGTTTTTCTTCGAATCGTCATAAGGGTTGTATAGTTTGGGTCCCGAGTTTTCCGAAACATTTTTTCGGATCTGAATTTGGAGCACCGGGGTGCTCTCGGTGGCTCCCGGAAGTTTTCCGGCGATTACCCGGTTTTCCGGTGATGAGGGGCGGCGGCCAAGGTGGAATCCGGTGATGAGGGGGCAGCGGCGTGGCGGAATCCGGCAGCGGCAGTGGCGGCGCCGCGGAATCCGGCGGCGGCGCAGAGGATTCCGGCGAGGCTGGCGGTGGTGCGGCCAGGATTTTCCAAGGGTTCTTTAAACCCCCGTAACTCACAAACTGTAACTCCGATTTGCGAGCCGTTTGCGGTGCTGCACTCCTTGCGTCGAGACGGACCTTTTGAACTAACTTTGAGAATTTTATGGTTCGGGATCGTGGCCCGGGAGTTAGAATCGTCGTATAAAATAATAATATTCTATTATTTTACGACTTAGGGCCGTTGTAACTTCCACCCGGAGCGTCCGAATGACGTGCCATCAGTGGATTTGAGACCCTGATGGTACGGAGGACTTTTTGAGATGGTTTCTGGCTGTTGACTGAGTTTGGGGTGTGGGCCCCATGAGGTCGGGTTTTGGCATTTGTGGAGAAACGCATCTTTCACACCAAGAGTCCGATTTTGGCGGATGATTAGTCGATCCTGTGTGTTTTTCCGAGAGGATCTCAATGGTGCGATCTGTTCGATGAGTTTCGGAATCGAGGCATGGGCCCCACCCAAGCTAGCTTCGGTGAATAGTACCTTTTTCACAAGGTGTTTGTTTCAGACGAGCGAGTAGTCGATTCCACTTGTTTTTTCGAGGTGATCGCTGTGGTATGATCCGCTCGATGGGTTTCGGGATCTTTGTGTGGGCCCCGCACGAGCTAGCTATGGTGAATAGTGAATTTTTCACTGGTGCTCCGTTTTGGGTGAGTAAACAGTCTATCCTGCATTTGTTTCTGCATGGAACGCGATGGTGGCCTCGGTTTTGGCCTAGGAGGTGCGCATTGTGGCATTGTGGCAGGTCGCTCGGGTTAGCGACGTTTGGACCAGCAGTGGTTGAGGTTTCTCCCTTGGTTCGTTCCTACGAGGGTTAGTGTGGCATCACAACCTTCGTTTGGGTTTGTGATCCTCTCGATGGGATGTTTACTGTTAGAGTTGTGGCATCCCTATGGTGGGCCCGGTGCGGGATCCTCTAGCATCTTTACTCTAGATCGGGTTCTTGGTATCGTTGTGACCCTTTATTCACAGGCGGCGATCCCCTATCTAGCAGGTTAACTCGTAAGGTTTTTGGCATCATCGGGAATATGATCCCCTACGTGGTGGGTCGTGCACAGTAGGGTTGTGGCATCGCCGGGTTTATGATCCCCTACTCAGCATGATTTTTATACTAGGGTTGCGGTGTTGTTGGTTATATGATCCCCTACTCAGTGCTTGGTGTCGGTAGGGTTGCGGGGTCATTGGTTATGTGATCCCCTACTCAGCGCATGGTTTCGGTAGGGTTGCGGCATCGTCGGTTTGATCCCCTACATCACGAGTTATACCAGATAGGGTTCCGGTATCATCATGACCACCTTTATATGGGTGATGATCCTCTATCTGAGTGATCTGCTTTTGTCGAGTGCCAGATCGGGTTGTGGTATCCCCCAGCAGATCCTAGGTGTGATCCCCTATCTGTGAGAACTACGTATGTTAGATCGGGTCGTGGTATCCCCTAGAAGACCCTGAGAGTGAACCCCTATCTGTGAGCTACGTATACCGGAGTGGGTCTTGGTATCCCCTAGTGGACCCTAGCGGTGATCCCCTATCCGACGAGTTTGGTGGTTATGTTGTTTCAACGAGGTTTCCTCAGTGATGTTATCTAACAAGCGTGGTCTATCGGGTGAGCGTCTGAGATGATTGTTTGGGACCCGATGGAGTGTATCTGTCGGATGAGTGTCATCTGGTCTGATAGTGTTCGTGTGGTGTACTCTCCTGGTTGGAGGAAGTTGCTGGTGATGAGGTCAGTACCTCTTGTGGCTTTGTGGCGTGAGCTGTGTATATCTGGATTGTTCAAGGTCTATGTATGGGAATACACCTAAGCTGAGCTGACTAGTTGTGTTTAGCCGAGGATGGTCACGAGATGGAGTTTCTCTCTCATCTGGGTTCCCTCTGGCTAGGTTGAGTGGACTGATGCCTTTAAGTTGCTCTATTTTGTTTTTGGGTTTTGGGGTGCCTAATGAGTATGTTTATACTCACCCCTGCAAGGGCTTTGCCCACATATGTTTGTGTCTTGTGCAGACCATAGGCCTTTTGACGGAGTCCTAGGAGGACCCGGAGCAGGCGGAGCTTAGTGAGTGAGTTGACCGGGGTGTTTACCGGAGCTGTGCCGAGGGAGCATTTCGGCGGGTGTTTGTGGCAGTGTTCCCCTTCTTCAGCGCAGGTTGGACGTGCTTTGTAGTTTTCTTTTGGTGGGCCCTGTTTTTCCCTTTGTACTTTTGTTGTTGCACTCTGGTTTGGGATAGATTGTATGCATGCATTTACTTTTCAGTTTCTATATCTATGCACTGTTGCATGGAGGTGTTTGTGGGTGCGTGTGTATAGGTACCTTAGGCTAATGCCTCCCATGTGTGTGATAGCCTACTCAGCACTGGTCGCCAGCCCCTGGCCTATTGGAGGCGGGCTTGGGGAGTCGCGGATCGAGCCCCGTTGGGTCGGGTCGTGACAAAGTGGTATCAGAGCAGGTTCCACCTTTGGGATCTCAGAGCGTAGTTGGTCTAGCTGTGAGCTTGGTTCGGGTTGCATAGCGGCAGTGTTAGAATGTTTCGAGTTCGGATTTCAGGATAGAGACTCTAGTGTTGGCGCGGCGGCCGACGTATCCATACACCAGGACTCTGATAACCTGCCTTTCGACTCGGGACATTCGTACGCTGGTCGCAGGGACATAATGGTACATGCATCATATAAGATTGGGGTTTTGGGTTTTCCTTGTCCTTCTTGAGTCACCTCTCCAGATATACTCTTTGACTGTGGTGTGTCTTGAATGTATTTCAGGATGGCTCCATGACGACAGCCACCAAGGGTTCTGCATCAGGATTGTACTGACGACCCGCCCCGTGTAGAGGTTGTGGAGCAGGGCGCAGGTTCTGAGGTTGCACCTCCCGGTGGTCTGCCAGTTGAGCCACCAACATTTGATCAGATGATTGTGCCGGCGGTGTAAGACGAGGTTGCGCGCAGGCTGAGTGCGCTGCACGTGTTCCAGAGGCAGCGACCTCTGAGGTTCCGGGGTGATCCAGACCCCCAGGCAGCTGATGACTGGCTTGAGGCAGTCACCCGAGTTTTCTGCCTAGTGGGGACACCTCCAGATATGATGGTGGTCCTAGCGGCGAGCCTTCTACATGGTTCGACTGGGCGATGGTGGAGTTTGGTGACGTAGTCCCTTGATGAGGATACGCTCACGTGGGCAGAGTTTGAGCGGATCTTCAGGGAGGAGTTATATCCGGTGACGCTGAGGTCGGTGCGGATTTAGGAGCTTTTGCAGCTTCGACAGGAGAGCATGACTGTGTCGGTGTACTCATCGAGGTTTACAGACCTGTCGTGATACTCCCTGGATATGGTTCGAGATCCGTTCTTTAGGGATCGGGCCTTCGAGCAGGGTTTACGCAGGGATATCCGAGCAGGTGTGGTTTCCTTGTGCCTACCCACCTATGCTGGAGTGTTGGAGCGAGCGTTGGTGGTGGAGAGTTTTCTAGCTGAGCAGTTTCCCCTGTTAGTGTTGGGCACTCGAGGGCTGAGACTTTTTTAGTCGGACCGGGATCTGGTAGCTGATGACAGACTCATGGGTCAGGACGTGGCCGGTGTTTCAGGAGGCGACCCCAGGATGGAGGATCTGAGGCTCAGGGCTCACAGGGCTCACATGCCAGTTTTGGTCAGCCGCAGGAGAGGCAGTGTTACACTTGTGACGGTCAGGGACATCTTTCTAGAGATTATCCAACCCGACATGCTGCTGAGAGGGATCTGGTCGATGGGCCACCTTGGTAGAGGAAGCGTCTCGAGCATGGAGGTCCGCAGGGCGACATACGTGGCGGTGGAGCAGGTGCAACAGTAGGAGGTGGTAGGCGGTATCAGTTGCCACCACCCCCACCCCCAGGTGGTCCACACCAAGCTCAGGGAGCTGGTGGCTGAGGGAGAGGACAGTTGCATGCCCTGGAGGCTGTTGACCGAGAGGCTCCGCAGATGGATATAGGTACGCCTTGTGTCTTTTCAACATTCTACAGTAGTTTGTCAGACACTGTTTAGCGGTACTCTTTCCTTTTTTTTCTTGCTCCAGTTTTGTTCAGGGTGTTGGTAAGACCTTGTGTGGGTGTTGTTTTGCATGCTTCGAATGTGTGAGGAAGAGGGATCCTTCCCCCACTGAGACGTGTTTTTGTGATGCGATTAAAACCGTGCGGGCGATTCAGTGCCACCTAAAGCGGATAGTATTGAGGTGTGGTGGATGAGTCCCTCTGACTTATACGTTCGGGCATGGGTGTTTGTTGGTGAGCTCGCTGGTGTATGAGACCCAGTTGAGAGTCAAGTCACCTTCCTTATGCTTAGGGCTTTTCGAGGACGAAAATTTCTAGGGGGGGAGGATGTAGAGACCCGAGTTTTTGGCCCTGTCAGACTTTGGAATATTTCTACGAATAATTCCAGAGCTATACGTGAAGACATCATGCGATTCCGAGGCCTGGTGTGCTCGGAATTAATTTTATAAAAATATTAAGTATTTTTATACTATGCACGTGGCGAGGGTGTGATATCTCCTAAATGGTATCTTAGAACGGGAATCCGAGGGCACAATTGCGTCTGGAACGTGCCGTTTACCCTAGGCGTGGTGTAAAATTTGCGGGCACGGGCCTGCGGTGAGAAACGCCACTAGGGGCGTTTTTTTAAATAAGTGGAAAAGTTGGTTTACGAGCGTCGGCTCGAATAACATCTGAACGGAGTCTCGGATCACAAATCTGAGTCCGACGTTGCGTACAGAACGGCGCGTTTACCCTAGGGGTGACCTTAACTTTGTGCGCGTCGGGCGCAGAGTCGGGGGCGATGTTTTAAATGAAGGTTTTTAAATAAAAAAAAAGAAAACAATTTCATTTCTCTCCTCCCACTCCCACCCATGAACAGAGGAACATAACCCCTCCACCCACCTCCGTTCTTCACTGATTTGAGCTCTGGGCGTCCGTTTTTAGCGTCGATCGTCAGCAGATCGACCTCCAGCACCTCGCAGGCGTCGTTCTGTACCCGAAGCTTCGGCGATCCGCCAACAGGTAGACGTTTTACATTTTGAAAATCCCGGACCCCGTTTATGTTTTGTTTTTCTTTGAATCATCATAAGGGTTGTATAGTTTGGGTCCCGAGCTTTCCGAAACTTTTTTTCGGATCAGAATTTGGAGCACCGGGGTGCTCTCAGTGGCTCCCGGAGGTTTTCCGGCGAAAACCCAGTTTTCCGGTGATGAGAGGCGGTGGCCATGGCGGAATCTGGCGATGGGTCGGCAGCGGCGCGGCGGAATCCGGCGGCGGCACGGAGGTTTCCGGCGAGGCAGGTGGTGGTCCGGCCAGGATTTTCCGGGGGTTCTTTAAACCCCCGTAACTCGCAAACCGTAACTCTGATTTGTGAGCCGTTTGCGGTGATGTGCTCCTTGTGTCGAGACGAAACATTTGAACTAACTTTGAGAGTTTTATGGTTCAGGATCGTGGCCCGAGAGTTAGAAATGTCATATAAAATAATAATATTCTATTATTTTACGACTTCGGGTCGTTGTAACTTCTACCTGGAGCGTCCCGAATGACGTGCCCTTAGTGGCATTGATTCCCTAATGGTACGAAGGACTTTTGGAGATGGTTTCCGGGTGTTGGGACCGAGTTTGGGGTTCGGGCCCCATGAGGCCGAGTTTTGGCATTTGTGGAGAAACGCAGCTTTCGCACCAGGAGTCCGATTTTGGCGGATGATTAGTCAATCCTGTGTGTTTTTTCGAGAGGATCGCAATGGTACAATTCGTTCGATGAGTTTCGGAATCGAGGCGTGGGCCCCACCTGAGATGGTTTCGGTGAATAGTACATTTTTCACCGGGTGTTCGTTTCAGAAGAGAGAGTAGTCGATTCCGCTAGTTTTTCCGAGGGGATAGTCGTGGTATGATCCGCTCGATGGGTTTCGGGATCATTTTGTGGGCCCCGCACGAGCTAGCTACGGTGAACAATGCCTTTTTCACCAGTGCTATTTTTCGGGCGAGTAAACAGCCTATCCTGCGTGTTTTTCTGTGGGGAACGCGATGGTGGCCTCAGTTTTGGCCTAGGAGGTGCGCAGTGCGGCGTTGTGGTGGGTCGCTCGGGTTAGCGATGTTTGGACCAGCAGTAGTTGAGGGTTCTCCCTTGGTTCGTTCCTACGAGGGTTCGTGTGTCATCACAACCTTCGTTTGTGTTTGTGATCCTCTCGATGGGATGTTTACTGTTAGAGTTTTGGCATCCCTCTGGTGGGCCCGGAGCGGGATCCTCTAGCATCTTTACCGTAGATCGGGTTCTTGGTATCGTTGTGACCGCTTATTCACGGGCGGCGATCCCCTATCTAGTATGTTAACCCCATAGGGTTTGTGGCATCATCGGGGATATGATCCCCTATGCAGTGGGTCGTGCACAGTAGGGTTGTGGGATCGTCGGGTTTACGATCCCCTACTTAGCATGATGTTTATAGTAGGGTTATTGTGTCGTTGGTTATACAATCCCCTACTCAGCGCTTGGTGTCGGTAGGGTTGCGGCATCGTTGGTTATGTGATCCCCTACTCAGCGCGTGGGTTCGATAGGGTTGTGTCATCGTCGATTCGATCCCCTACATCGCGAGTTATACCAGATAGGGATCTGGTATCATTGTGACCACCTTTATATGGGTGATGATCTTCTATCTGAGTGATGTGCTTCTGTCGATTGCCAGATCTGGTTGTGGTATCCCCCAACGGATCCTGGGTGTGATCCCCTATCTGTGAGAACTACGTATGTCAGATCGGGTCGTGGTATCCCCCAGCGGACCCTGGGAGTGAACCCCTATCTGTGAGCTATGTATACCGGAGTGGGTCTTGGTATCCCTTAGCGGACCCTAGTGGCGATACCCTACCCAAGGAGATTGGTGGTTATGTTGTTTCAGCGATGTTTCCTCAGTGATGTTATCTGACGAGTGTGGTCTCTCAGGTGAGCGTCTGAGATGTTTGTTTGGGACCCGATGGAGTGTATCTCTAGGATGAGTGTCATCTGGTATGACAGTGTTTGTGGGGTGTACTCTCCTGGTTGGGGGAAGTTGCTGGTGAAGAGGTCGGTACCTCTTGTGGCTTTGTGGCGTGAGCTGTGTATATCTGGATTGTTCAAGGTGTATGTATGGGCATACACCTGAGTTGAGCTGACTAGTTGTGTTTAGCCGAGGATGGTCACGAGATGGAGTTTCTCTCTCGTCTGGGTTCCCTCTGGCTGGGATGAGTGGACTGATGCCTTTCAGTTTCTCTCTTTGTTTTTTGGGTTTTGGGGTTCCCACTGAGTATGTTTATACTCACCCCTGCACGGGCTTTGCCAACATATGTTTGTGTCTTGTGCAGACCACAGGCCTTTTGACGGAGTCCAATGAGGACCCAAAGCAGGCGGAGCCTAGTGAGTGAGTTGACCGGGGTGTTTACTGGAGCTGTGCCGAGGGAGATTTCCGGCGGGTGTTTGTGGCAGCATTCCCCTTCTTCAGAGCAGGTTGGACGGGCTTTATAGTTTTCTTTTGGGGGGCCCTGTTTTTCCCTTTTTCCTTTTTCTGTTGCACTCTAGTTTGGGATAGATTGTATGAATGCATTTACTTTTCAGTTTCTATATCTCTGCACTATTGCATGGAGGTGTTTGTGGGTGCGTGTGTACAGGTACCTTAGGCTAATGCCTCCCATGTGTGTGATAGCCTACTCGGTGTTGGTCGCCAGCCCCTGGCCTATTGGAGGCGGGCTTGGGGAGTCGCAGCTCGAGCCCCGTTGGGTCGGGTCCTGACATAAAGTATGAATTTTCGGTTTATCATTGAATTACCAAAATCTTATAGGAATATAATAATATTTCAAAGATTGAATCCAAATATAAAATAAATCTATTGATTATTCTCTTATAAAAGATGAATATTGTGATAGCTACATTTTATTGTATAACTCAACAAATAGAAAGATTTTAATGTTTATGAGGAAGATATTATTAAAACAAGGAAACATGACCTTTAAATTTTTTATTAAATTTTATATTATAGTAAATATAAATCCAAATGTTTAATATAAATTTTGAGAACATTTTTCTAGAAAAGATATATTACTAGGTGGGAAAATCATGATTATTGATTCCTTTTAAAACCAAGATGATTTTGTGAATCTAAAAATTCCTTACTCAATTAAAATAGAAGATTTTAAATTTTTTATAGGGAGATTGATCTTAATTAATAGTAAATGGAAATGATTTTTTTAGTTAATGTAGCGAAATTACAAAATATATTTATTATAAAAAGTTAAAAATTTAATAAATATTAGGTTAATGAAAATGTGAAAAAATAAATCAAGAAGTTATATTGTTATGGAAATATTGTAAATTATTTATATAATTATGGTTCATAAAATGATCAAAAATTTTTTATAGAGAGGTGATAGATAGAAGATTTCACATTCTGGATAGAAAACTGGTAATGTGAGAAATATTGCATTTTCAGGAAATTTTTAGCAATTCACTAGTTTTAGACCCCTATAATAGAGTTTTTTTAATGAAAGACGTTTTTACGAAATAGGTATATTACTAATGAATGAGTTAAGGTTGATTCAACAGACTCAATAATTACATGTTCAAAACAAATCTATCTTTTTTAATCTAATGAAAAAAAATTACATATTGAAAGAACATTGTGTAAAATGTGAATAATCAGGTATTATTATTTAGAACTTTCCTCCCATTTAATTTTCTCAGTTGAGTACGAATCCTAATAAGAAAAAGGAATATAAAGAGAATAATAAATACAGGATATATCTCTTATCAAGGAATTCATAATTTAATTATTCACATCAAGAGTTTTCAATTATTATAGAATGGGTGTGTTTGATACATATAATTTGTGACAAGAATATTATCAATGATATTGAAATGTATATGGAAGGATTAGTTATATTTTGGATTTTTGAGTTTCTCAAAATAATAGTTATACTACAATATATTAGTGAATATGATCATAAATAGAATAATCGAATTTATGTCGATGGGTTAAAGAAGAAATTTATAGTGAGTATCACCTTATTTTAATGTATGAATTATTTACTTCGTATGAAATATGTTATTTACTAAACACGTTGAAGGATGGTAATTTTTTGATTATGTTAAAATGAATAATAGGTAAAAAATTAAGTGTGAGAAGAAAAAAGGCATGATATGTTTCCCTGAAAATAGATAATGAGTCATGATATTGAATGAATTATAGATTTTTTAAAAAGAACATGGAAAACATACAAGAGTTGAAAATTTTCATAATATTCATATTTGGAATAAAGGGAATAATTTTATTTTCATTACATTCTAAATTGGAAAATTTTTACACTCTTTATAGAAGAGAGTTAGCATTAAAAATTGTACACTCTTTTTAGAAGAGAGTTAGCATTAGAAATGGAGTGAGTATTTTATTTAAAGGCAATCAGAACAATTAATTCGGATTGGGGAAAAAAGAATTATTGGGATATTATATAATAATAATGGCTTTCTACATGGACCTACAACACTCTATAACCTCAAAAATGGTGTAAATAAAATGGAAATATAAACATATTAGAGATTGATTTAATGTTTTTAGTGGGGCATCAAACATGAGTTTTGTTTGGAGATAATAAATCAGATTTACAATGCATATCCAAATCCATTATTTATATCATCAAAATTATGATGTGTATCATTTTTAAATAATAAATAATAATAATACCATTAATGTGTATTAATTAATGGTTTTTGGTTGACTTTGAATCATGAAATATAAACATATAATCATGGGGAAGGTTGATTAATGATGATACGATAGAATGTTCCTTGGTTATCTATCAATAGAAAAGGGATATCAATGTTACAATAGAAAATTATGGAAGATTTTTAATATTTATAATATGAAATTTATAAAACACTAATTAAAAATCATGGATTAAAAAATGTATATGATGTTATGGAGAAGAATTAATTTTTTATGTTTCTATTTAGAAAATTGAAAAATTTGATGGATTCAAGTGACATATATGTCGAAGGTGACAATTAAAACATATCAAGTGGTAATGAATAGCCAAATGTTGTTCATTTATGACATCCTAAAAATAATAAATGAATAAAATTTTATATAATATAATATGTGACATAAAAAATTTATTTTATCTTTCATTACACACAAAACAGTGTTATCTAGCATTATATGCAATATTGAGTCTTTCCAAACAATAATATATTACTAATATTATTTTTCAAAAAGATTGTCATCACCATGCCATTGGAATGTTGGGTATGAATATTATCTTATAACTTATGAAAATAATTCTTCAAGACACGTTTATAGTCTGTGTATTGATTATATATTAAACAAGAATCATTTGAAAGGAAAAGAAATGTTTTTTGAAAATTTGTATTTTTCTATAACGAAGGTTTAACTGTGATTGTCGTCACTAATTTAAAATTAATGTTTACCACATATTGAAAAAATATATAGAAATATAACATAATTTTTTAAATAATAATACAACAATTATATTAGGGTTAAATTTTGTTATTTTTCAGGGAATTATCCTTTTGGCAAGAATAGTGAATAATAGTAAATTTTAATTGAAAAATGAAATTTCATTTACAAAATTTATAAGAAAAAAATACATTATGAATTTATATTTAAGTAAAATTAAAAAAATATATCACTTAATATGATTCAGTTCATTTAAGTCATTTTCATATTTAATTCAGATAAAAAACACTTCAAAGATTTTTTCTTTTTCACAGTAAAACCATACATTTTCATCATATCTGTTGGATTAATTTTAAATGAAGTTATAACATTTATATGAGTTGAATTAAAAAAAAAATATTCCTTATTTGGAATAAATTTCATTTAAAATTTCATATAATTATATCAAAAAAGTTTCCCAAAGGGATTAGTGAAAATATATAAAATTAATTACAGTGATTAAGGAAAAAATGAGTTTTCTTAGTGGTTAAACATAGAATAATTGTTTTAAGAGTGACCCAAGGATTTTACAAAACACATTGAATGGAAATAGGTTTTCCCATAACACCTCAGGTACATTTTGTTTTTTGATTTGTGGGGATAATATTCCATGAATGTGATCTATATAATAAGGTATGTAAAGAGAGTGCCAAAGAGGAACTTTCATTGCATTTAATATTTATAATGTTTTGAATGGGGAAGAAAAATAACACAATATGATATAAATATTATTTTGAATGATAAATAAGTTTTTTCCCGGAAAATTTATTTTATTTTGGGTATATTAATCAGTTACTTCAAAATTCTTTAGAAACAACAACACAGTAATTATTTTGTTAACAATTAATTGAAATAAATGATAATAAAAATATTAAAAGTGAATAAAATTGTATAAATTATGATTTTAAATTAATTATTTAGATTAATATTTAATTTAAATATATTTTTAACATTAAATATTTTAATTCCATCATTATATTGGTATTTGTAAATTAAATGTAAATAAATAATGTCATAATTGACATTAATGATTTTTTATAACAAATGATATTTAGTTATATGATTTAAAATTACTAAAGATAATATATTCAATAATGTTATTTTTAAATGTTTGTAAATGTAAAATAATTCCATTTATGGAAAAAATAATCTTTTATAATAAACATGCAGACACCTAAATAGAAAAAACATTGATTGAGCTCTTATGGTAAAAGTAATGTTTTTCCCGTTAGTTACACTTATTTTAAAATTAATTTCCAAAACACAAGAGTTTTTAATTTATAAATTATAAATTATATTTATAATTAGTTGGTTTAAATTATTTATTAATTATCAGATTCATTTAGTCTTATTTAATAGATAACCTATCTTTGAAAACTAGATAACATGGTAAAAAATAGTAAAATTGAGTAAAAAAATACTAAAGAAAAAATAGTAATTTTTTTCTTTTTGTTTTTTTAGGAGTTTATAGATGATATAAACTATAATATTCATTATTATTCAATTTTGGAGGAACTTTAGGTAATGGAGACTTCCATATTGTTAATTCGTTTGAGAATTTACAGGAATGATAGTCGTCCGTAACTATAAAAGGTCAATCTCTCCCCCCTCATACAATCCTATTAATAAATTTTTATTGACTAGAAACTAAAAAAATTCCATTCTAAATTCCCTACCGATGACCTTGAAGAATTATTTTTGAAATAAATAATTCTTTTATGGTTTAGAGAAAACAAGAGGAGGACTTCCGAAGAAGATGTAATGTTCTTCAAAAATAGTTGTTATTATATTTACTTTTACACCTCCTCCAATTCTTATTATACCATAACCATATAATAAAACAAGTATATAATTTTTTTAAAAATTTTATTTCAATTTTATGACCTAAAATATCAAAAAAAAATACATCAATTACATAGAATATCATCATTTGTGTTTATGCTGGACTACCACCTCGTGTGTTGTTGTCATTTATTTTTTCATAAAAACCATTAAAGGATGGTAATAATGATGGATTTATTGTTTATATATAAAATTGAAGATATTTATGAGGTTATTACACTTCTATAATTACTATATCACGTATACCATCTTGATATCCATTTTGTGGGAACATAATATTGTCGTTCGCGTGTATCGTGGACTATTGCCTCACGAAGCGACATGACTCATTCATGATTTAAATGGAATTTTTTATGTGTATTTATAATAAATATATTTTATAAATATATCGTAAAAATTATTCTGGATAGATAATATATATATATTAATCATTTAATTTTCATTCCTTCAATATTACTTGAAAATCGAAATAGTGTTCACGCATACGTACTGCCTTCTATATCCTTGAACAGTGTATTTAATTTTCTATCCCCAAATTTTATGGCTTACTATAAATTCATAAATAATTAATAAATATGATATTAAAATCAAAATTATAATCATTAATATTACAAATTCCTGATCAACGTAAGGAAAAAATACATTGTCAAAATATATTAAAAACATGTCAATTAGCACATGAAATAGTGAAAATAATGAAAGATTATTATCAAATTGGTAATAAGATGTTATAAAAGGATTATATATGATACTATAAATATTATAATAGTTATTTTATATGTTAATAAAATTATTAAAACCATTATACATGATTTTAATGAGAATTCAACTTAAAGGAAGTGTTTGGTAAGTGATTTCATCTGAATTTATATTTCATTGAGTCCAATTTATTATTATGTACCAATTCACTTTTATGTGATGTATGTACTTCCCCTATTCCATGTAATATCATTACTCATTAAAAATTCATGTTTCTATTAGTTTCACATTCTTTTATTTTATTCAATTGGATTTGAATTGAAAATTGTTGAATGGTAAGAGTTATTGTGAAGTCTCAATTTTTTTTCTAATTGGTAACATTTTTGCAGAATAAAAAACAATTGTAATATTTTATCACTGGATATTAAATTTCCCTTAAATATACATATTTTTGTGTAATAGACATGATAATTTCATAATGTGTATTCCATTTTTACATATGGCGTTTACTTTGAATAGTATTTGATTAACTCTGGATATTTTGATAAATATATATCCTTTACTCAATACATATTATTTTCAAAGGAAAATTGTTCATGAATTAAATATATTTTTCTATATATGATGAATTATTTGGAAATTCATGAAATGGGTGGGGTACTAGTAAATGCAATCCCTTTGATGCATCATTAGTCTCAAGAGATAAATTAATTATCCGAATCGTATGGGTTTTTACATAATATATTTTAAAAAATTCTGAGGATAGATCATAATGGTAATGGAATCATGTTCTTGGGGAAAATCATACATGATAAATAATTATTTTCTTTAATCAGTATTTAATTATTACTATCCAGAATATTTTCAATACGAAATTATCTTTGGATGAATTTCATTATTTATTTTTATTTAAATTGAATTTGTGTTTAATTACTTACCATTCAATATTGATTTGGAATTGTATATTCATGGAGTTAAGTTTATATATTCATGGAGTTAAGTTATCTAAATGGAATGTGTTTTTAAATATTTGCCATTCTATATTGATTATTCTCATTGAATCGTCACTATCTTTTCTATACTCAGCCCTTCCCGAGAATTTGATCACACTTGTTTCCTTTACTGAGGTCATGAAGAAATGATCATTGAATGAGTTTTAAAGTATTTTGTTTGTTTAATTTTTATTTATTAATGATTTATTTAAAATTTCATATTAAAATAGGTATCATGTTTGTATATGGTTCTCCAAAACTTCTTAACTAACCAATCCATTGAAATTTGATTCCATGTAGTCATGTTAATGTAAAAATGTATGGCACCGAATCTGGGATACTGGGTTCAGGGTCATTATTTTATTCATGGTTGATAAAGTAATCGCAGTTCTATAATATCATAGGTGATAATATAAAATTGGTTTAGTGAAAAATTAATTTGAGGAATATATCACAAACCAAATTAACTTCTTAATCCAAACCACTAAGGGTAATTGAATAATTAAATCATCTACAATGAGAGGATTTTTTGAATTGGGATTTGTATTATATTGGGAGGAAAAAATATGGGAGTTGGTTTCTATGACAAGAGAGAAATTTTATTATTGAAATAATTTCGTTCATCCATAGAAAGTTGAATTGGAAAATAAATTTAATGAGTTGAAAATAAAAACATATTTTCAAGGGATATTCTCATGTTCAGTGGATTGAATTTGGAAAAATATTTATTTTGTTGTAAATTAAGAAAAAATAAGGAACATTATAACTATTATTTCTCAAATTCATTTAAAATATGTTCAAAATTAATATAAATTTTTCCTTCCCCATGGAAAACATAATGGTGGTGTGTATGTCAATAAATGAAAATGATT
This sequence comes from Viscum album, assembly GCA_963277665.1. Taxonomy (NCBI): domain Eukaryota; kingdom Viridiplantae; phylum Streptophyta; class Magnoliopsida; order Santalales; family Viscaceae; genus Viscum; species Viscum album. The sequence continues at coordinate 1,922,129,733 of OY728122.1, read as the reverse complement.
TTTTATTGGATATGATGATGTAGTGTTTTTCATATTGAAAAATTATTTTTTTGTCATGAAAAAAGATCTGAGTTCATGGCATTGAAATTTTACATCATTTTACATCGATGTAATTTTCAAAAAATTGCAGAGTGGATGAAAAAAAATATAAAAATGAAATTAATGTGTAATATCTCATTGGAATAATCAATATTTATGATATTTTTTTTAAAATGATAGTATGTTTTCAAAGAGTCTTCCCCACAAAAGAACGATTTATTTTTTGAATCCTACGTTGTAAGATATGATATATTTCATGGATCTAAATATTTATCAAAATGTTGAATAAATATTTTCTTCTCATGAGATATATACTATATAACATATATAAGATGTTTTAAATGGAGTTTGAAATGGTGGTCTCGGTATTGATAACTGTAGGAACTATATTTTTTGAAGATGATGAAGGTAAATAAGAGAATCAAGAAATATTTTGAAAACATATTTAATGTTAACATTAATACACTACATTAATGTTGTAAATCATCTATGAGGTCCAATTGGGAGATCATTATCAATTTGAACCAACAGAGTGTCCCATCATTCCATTGAATCAGAATATGTGGTACTTCAAATATACTTTTGATTTTTGGTTGACATATTATTTTAGAAGTATGTTGGGCTGATTTGTATTTTTGTATGTGAGTTTGGTTATAATTTTTGATGATTTAAATTATAAATCTAATATTGTTTTCACCATTGATTTGAATAGTGTATCTTAGAACACAAAAAACAATATTTATATTACTTAATGGTTAGAAGAAGAGGATTGGGTTATTCATACTAATTTAAAAAAAATTATGTTAATAAGAACTCAAATTTTTTTATCTTAAGTTTGAATTTATTTTTTCATTAATAGTCTTATATGATAATCAATATTCCATTAATAGTTTAAGAAATGTTATTCCACATTATTAATTTATGATCATTCCAATTTTTAAAATTAATAGTTTGGAAAAGTGAATAGAAGTTATTATTTTTCACTACAACTGAAATGATTTATATGTATTTACTAAAACATTTCAAGAGGATTCATTTATAATGTCATAGATAATGATATGATTAATACGAAATTATTTTTAAAGATAGGATAACATGTTCCATTCTATGTATCAGTTTTTTTGCATATTTTTTTTAAATTAAAAGAAAGTTAAAAACAAAAATTCCAAAATAATTAATTTTTCCAATATTTGAGAAATCTATTATTATAATTGGTATACATTTTATGAAATTTTTCAAAAGGGGAAGGTTTTGATTTAATAATACACATGAAATATCTCCCTCTATAATAATTTTTTTTAGAATAGGTGTATGTTAAATAGTATTTTTTAAAAAAATTATGGTTTGTAATGTTAGGGTTTAGAAATTTTATTCATCATATTTAATAGAGTATTTTTTCGAAAATGATATATTAATTTTTATATATAGATGATATTTGGGTGAATTTAAAATTTTCATTACTCGTTAAATATTAAAATGTTATTTATAATTACTTTTTATTATACCATGTATTCTCATGTAGTCATAAAAGGATTGAATAATGATTTACTGTTGAGTTTAAGGGTAATTTATATTTTTTGATGATAAAGAATAAACGGGATAAATTGTTGAGGGAACAAATATGTTTGAGGTGTATAATAAAACCTATAATTTATTTAATATTATAGGAGGAGATTTATAACTAAAAGTAATTTAAGGAAAAAAAATTATAAATATATTTGTTTTGTATATAGTTTCTACCATATTGAACAATATATATGGTGATTCAAATTAGTTTATTTATTTGGATTTATTACATTACAATTTTCAAATTTACTATTTTTTAATTTGGATTATTTTGATGTGCTGAAGAATAATTTATATAGTTTTTTAGATAAGTAAAGAAAATCATTCCATAATAATCATATATTATGTAAATATTTATTTTATTTAATAGATGATTCATGTTTTAGTCTTCCTGAAAAATGTGTCATATCCTAATTAAAAGGTTATATTTAACATGTATCTAATAGGGTTTTTGAAATAAATTTATATCACAATGAATTAGATAATTCACCATGATATAAAATTTGATATAAAGTAACAGGATTTAATGAAATCATTATGAAATTTGTCATTTTTTCAATGAATTTCAGCATGAGTGTAAAGAAAATTTTTGGAGTTGATGATATCGTATTGTAGTGGGGATCCAATACTTAACAATTTTAATGACGTGTTAGTAACATTAAAGGGATTTTTAATGTGAATTCATATTAACCACATGAATTATTCTATTATACATCTTGTTACACTATGTTTTATGTAAAATTCATGTTTTTTTTTATTTTTTTGATATTGTGGCTTCATGTGATTCAAATGGATTCATTATCAATAGAATTAAAAACATATTTTACATATTTAGAAGTATATTTAATATAATATTGATTCAATGATTATGAAAAAACCAGATGTATATGGAGGTTGAATTTCACTTGTTGTTTTTGAAAATTATTTTTACAAATTTAAATAGAAAGTTTGAGATTCATAGAGTAAGTCATTATTAATATATATTTGGGGTTTGTGTGACAGAGAAACAGGAAAAAAGTCGTCCAAACGATTTCATGATTTTTGAGGATCCTCACAACTTCAATTATTGAAGTTGAGATACATGGATTTGAATACTGGTGTTGGTCGTAAAGAAGTGGACTATTACAGTATGCATAGTAGTGTTCTTTTTTAGAAAGGTGGTTCCTCAGTCAAAGACCAAAGAAAAAATTATTGAATAGAGAAAAAATATGATTACATGAGTTTTAATGTCAAATACTATTATAATCTTTCTCAAAAAGTGGGATCAAATCACTAGGAAAATCATCCTTCCAATAATGACATTGTTGAATCTATTATGGAAAGACAGTCTGCAACCATATTCACTTCACGGAAAGCTTTCATAATAAAGTAGTTGGTTTCCAAAAGAAAATTGTGACCATTCATCCAATAGGAAGTAAGTGGCCAAGAAAGATGCACCACACCCTTCCAAATAGCCTTGACAATTGTGGTTGAATAACATTAAATTCAAATATTGTTCCATACTTTTAATTTAGAAAAGATAATAGCATGAATAACCCCCATCATTTCTGATTCAAGAGATGAGGCCATACCAAATCCACCAAAAAGAATATGATACATTGGCCTAGATGATCTCTAAAAATAGCACCACATCCAGCAAGTCTCGGGATGCCTTTGAAGGCACCATCGACATTTACATTGATCCATCCTTGAAGTTGGACTTGCCAAAATACCTCAAAGGTGCATCTAGGCTATCGATAAAGACGCTTAATCCGAAGACAATACCAGATCTCAAAGTCTCCCATGGTACTATCACAATAGGCATTTATAATCGAGGCAGAATCATGAATGGCAATAAAAATCTGCGTTCGACCAACATTAATATTGAATGAGAATTTATTATGATGAATATTATTTCTGTCATATCATATCACATTGAGGATCTCAGCAATAGCAGCAAAATTTTCAGTCAATAAGGTTATCTTATGACTTCTCCCATCCTTATGGTTTTATTTTTTAAAAATCACAAACACTTTTTCTTATGTTCTACTTGTTTCTTATGTTCTTTTTTTTCATAAGATCCAGAATTTCCATTACATTACACTGACATATGTATCATTATGATTTGTCATTATATAATACTTACAGGTGTATTATTACAATTTTCCATTATATTATATTTACAGATTTTTCATACCACCTTTATGATACTGAATCCATTGTATAAGTGATACTGTCTTTAGGATACCGATTCTGGTGTATAAGTGATACCGTCTTTATGATACCGAATCTAGTGTATATGTGATTCTGATTTTATGATTCTGATTCTGGAATAAATGATATTACAGTTTTACAATCTGATTTACTTTTCCTTAATGAATCCATTTTCTTGATAATGTTTTTTTAGAATCCTTTTTTTCTTAATAACGTTAAAGTTGTTTAATGTATCATTCCAAAATTATCAGATTTCATGTTTTCTTACATAACACACATCTTTAACTCAAAATTGATTCTTATAATTGAAATGATATATTAAAATCTGTTATAAACTAACAGTTGTATGTCTTACACTTGTCCAGTTCCCTACGATTTTTATGGAAAGAATGACTGTCAGAGTGGAGCCAACCGTTGGGAATCATTTCCTATAAATACAAGTCCATTTGAATGAGCAGAATATAATATAGAGAGTGGATGAACTCGATGCTTTTGAAAAAGCTGTGAAGTGATTTCTAGATAGAGAGGCTCTTTCTACTCTCAGTTCTTTATTCGGACGTCATGAACAACTTGTTTGGGTGTGAAAAACATGTTCAGACTTGCTTTGTGCAGAATCTGATCATGCTGATCATGGGCTTCCGGGTTTGGAAGACAGAGGTTCTGATTTCCTTCTAAATCGAGGTCTTGTGGGTATACTAAGACTGATATAGATCATCAGATAGAGGACTTAACATGATTTGGGTAAGACATAGTTTCGTGAAAGTATAAATCAATGAACCTTTATCCAAGGTTGTTTGATACCCTTCTCTTTGGGTTAAAAGAATCTTTTGTTACTTGATTTATATTTCATGTTGTTTTATTTCTGCTGTAATCTTATCTTTTTAATGATAGAATGTATAACTTTCTTAGACATTCTAATTCTGTTACTCTTATTATATTATATATTCTATATGCTTTATGGTATATTCTTAAATTTTAGAAAAAATTTCTTATGATTTTATCTTAAGGTTGTAATGTTTAGGAAAATGTTTCTTTTAGAGGTGTTGTATATGTTTGTTCATATATTTAAAACTAAACATTAAATGTTCCAAAGTAATTTTTAAAGAATACAATTCACCCCCTCTTGTATATTGAGAATCTACATTCATCATTTTGATACTACAAATTAGTATCAAAGGAGGTCTCTAAAATAATTATATCCACATATATGTTTTCTTTCTCTAGTTTTCTTTCTATTATTTGATTATAAACTTTTACTTCTAATAAGTTCTGTGGAAATAAATTCCTTTTCATATGGCAGACATTCATGTTGGATCTCTAGATAATAGCAATCCTTTTAGACCAGCAATCTTCTATAGAAATGACTATGAGTACTGGAGAGACAGAATGAAGACCTTTGTAATAAACACAGGTGTAGAAAACTCCATGATGTTAGCTAGATATTATAAGATTCTTGATAAGGAAATTAGAACATTTACTAATATAAAAAAGGTGGAATATAATCTGAACTATAAGGTACGTAATATTTTTCATTGTTCCATAACTAGAAATATATATAGCCAAATTTCAGCCATTTAAGCTTCAAATAATATTTGGATGAATCTTGAACTAACTCACATTGGATCTTTCAAAGTTAATGAAACTAGAAGAGCTCTGCTCAGAGCTGAGAATCACAGTTACTACTTTCCTTATAGAGAACCCATATGTATGATACATCAAAGATTCAGGACTATTGTCAATAGCTTACAAACAATGGGTGATAAAGGTTTAGATGATGAAGCTCTCATCGAAAATAATATAGACATCATGCCTAATGAATGATACACCAAGGGAACTAATATAGATGAAAATAAATTTTTTTTCATATCTCTCTTGATGAACTGTTTGGAACCCTTCATCAACATGAATCCGGAATGAAGAGAGATGCTAATAATATTATGAAGAATAATGGAAATATAGGTGTTTCTCTTATCACTACATCAAATAATACAAAATCCAATACTCCAGAGAGATTTACACGTTCTAAATCTAGGAAGGATTTCATTCAATCTGAATCTACTGAAAGTGAAACTTCAAAAAATTAGTTGGCCAATCTTGCTCAGAGGATGAAAAAGATTGTTGGGTAAAATAATTTTCAATATAGATAAAAGAAGAAATATGGTAAAGATAATAAAGATGGATAAGTGACATGTTATGAATTAAAAAGAACTAGTCATATCAGCCCTGATTGCCCTTACCTAAGAAAAGTGAAAAGAAGGATATGAATTCTGATAGAAACAAGAATAATTTCTATAGATCAAAGCGTAAGAAAGTCCCGAAAGCCAATGACACTTGGAGTGATAGTGGTGGAGATTATTCTAATGATTCATCATATTATGAATCTTCTAAGAAAACGAATATTGGTTTAATAGCCCAAACTCCATTTCAAAATTAATTTCTTATGTCTAAGGTATGATCTTCTTAATCCTTAACCATTATGACTTTGAGTGAAAATTTTCATGATAGTGATTTTTCTTCAGACGATGAATCATCTTCATTAGATAACGATAATGATTTTCCTTCTTATGATGAAGTTTCTTTGATTGATAAGTTGCTAGATATAAGAAATTTTAATGTTTCTATGAAACAAGAAAAGGAAAATTCTATAGAAATTATTTTAACAAAAGAAATTTTCGATCATACCAAAGATCTTGATAAGAAAAATGATGTTTTAGAAAATCATTCTAAGAAACATGAGGATGCTAATTGTGATAAGTATAATCTTTCTAAAGATATTAAAATTTTGGTTTTTGAAAAATGATGTTTTAGAGGATAAACTTAACTCTAAGTCTATTATTCTTGGGGATAGGAATTTAGTCCTAAGACTAATGTCTTAAATTTTTTCATTAAATAATCTTCTTGAAAAATTTTCTGCTGGTAAGGAAAATTTTGACAAGATGTATTCTCATATCCAACCTCATATTAATAATCAAGGATTAGGTAATTCTCATGAATAACCTATATTTAGAAAAAATTATTTTGTTCCTCCAAGAGCCCCTTTTTGAACTAAATTTCAAAGTGTTAGGAACTGGAAGAAGAAATGTTCTTTAAATAAAGTTCAATATCTTGGGTTTGACAAAGCCTACATTTCTAAATAAATGTGGATACCAAAAAATTTATTATCTAACAATTCTGGATCCAAGAAATTTTGGATTCCGAAAACCTAACACTTCTTTTTCAAGTGAATGAAGGAAGTACCAACAACATATGGTACATGGATAATTGATGTTCCCGGCACATGACTGGACACAAGGACTATTTCAAAAATATTTTAAAGACTAACTGTGGAAAAGTAACCTTTGTAGATAACTCTCAAGGAGAAATTTTTGGTATAGGTAACATTATTCTTCATGGAAAATATTTAATTTCAAGTTTTTTATTTTATAAAGGTATTAAGCACAACCTCATTAGCATAAGTCAATTATGTGATGAAGGATACCTTGTGGCGTTTAGTAAGGAAAATAGATTAGTACACAATTCCAGGGATTGATTTATTCTCTCAGCCCATAGGCAAGAGAATGTATACACACTAAACCTAGAAGACCTTAGATGTCATGATCATCCTTTCCTAAGTGGAATTGAAGATCAATCCTAGCTTTGCCATAGAATACTAAGACACGATAACATAAGGAATCTTAGTAAACTTTATACGAAAGAATTTTTTTAAGGATCTAGAAAATCTTAGGTTTGATTATTCAAAAGTCTGTGATCATTGTCAATATGTCATGAAGCATAAATCTAGATTTAAATCTATAAATGATTTTACAACTTCTAATGCCTTATAGTTTGTGAACATGGACTTATTTGGTCTAACACAAATCATATGCATTGGTGGAAAATATTATGTTTTTTTCTTAGTTGATGATTACACTAGATTTACTTTTGTCTATTTTCTCGAATAGAAATATGATGATTTTTCTTATTTCAATGTTTTCAGAGCTCAAGGAAAAAATGAGAAAAACCTTTCATTAATAACTATTCATAGTGATCATGGAGGAGTATTTCAGAATTATGATTTTAAAACTTTTTGTTTCAAAAAATGTATTACTCACAACGTTTCAGCTCCATGAAATCCTCAACAGAATGGTTTTGTTGAAATAAGAAATTGTATTCATCAAGAGATGACTAGAACCATGTTGAGTGAATATTCTATACCCAAAAATTTTTGTTCTGAAGTTGTAAGTAAAACCTTTTATACTATAAATTGAGTTTTAATTAGACCCTTTCATAATAAAACACCTAATGAGTTATGGACTAGACTAAAAATGAATGTATCTTACTTTAATGTTTGTGGTTGAAAAGTATTTATCATGAAGACCAAGGATAAATTACCTAAATTTGGACTGAAATCCGATGAAGGAATATTTTTAGGCAACACCACTAACTCTAAGGCATATATATTTTTCAATAAAAACACTTGCATTGTTGATGAAACCGTACATGTTAAATTTAATGAAAATAATCCTTTTGTATTCAAACAGCCTGAACATATTTCTTATATATTTTATAAAAATGATCTCCAAACATTGATTGAAGGCCTTTCTGATAAGTATAATTTTCAAGATAGTTTTTCTGAAACATTTCTCATGATGATTTTGTACCCTATGTTGATGATCAAGTCCTTCAAAACCAATGCTAGTTGTTACTTAAAAATCATTCTAGTGGTAATATCATTGGAAATGTTATTCAACTAGTAAAAACTAGAAGTTCATTAAAGAATGAAGTTTAACATTTTTCTATTCTTTCTCAATTTTAACCAAAGACTCTAGAAGAATCATTGGGTGATAAAGATTGGATAAAGGCTATTAAAGATGAACTCACCAAATTCGTAAGAAATCAGGTTTGGACCTTGGTTGAACAACCTATGGAAACATCTGTTATTGAAGTAAAATGGATTTTTAGAAACAAATGTGATGAAAATAGAGTTATTGTTAGAAATAAATAAAGATTAGTTGCTAAAGGCTATAAATAACATGAAGAAATAGACTATGAAGAAACCTATGCTCCAGTAGAAAGACTTGAATCTTTTCGTATTCTTCTATCCTTTGAAGCATTCTTTAATTTCAAACTTTATCAAATGGATGTAATGTGTTCTTTTCATAGTGTTTATGTTAAGGAAGAAGTCTATGTTGTTCCAAAACCTAGATTTGAAGATAAAAAACATGCTAATCATGTTTATAACTATACCAAATCTCTGTATATACTTAAAAAAGCCCCTAGATCTTGGTATGATAGACATTCAACATTTTTTATTCAAAATAACTATGTTAAGGGAAATCTTAATAAAACCCTTTTTATTAAGGAAAATAATAAATATGTTTTTATTATCCAAATTTATGTTGATGACATCATCTTTGGATCAACTCAGAAATCCTTAACTGATTCATTTTCAAATATTATGAAATCTGATTTTGAGATGAGCATGATGGATGAAAGAACCTTTTTTATTGGTTTTCAAATTTCACAAAAACCAAAGGGAACTCATATATCTCAACATGAGTATATTAATGATCTTCTTAAGAAGTTCAGGTATGATAATTCTAAGAGTATAGGTACTCCCATCAGAAAATCTAATACTCTTGATATTGATGATGTTGGGAAACCTGTTGATCATACATCTTATAGAGGGTGATAGGATGTTTAATCAAATTAATAGCTATTCGAGCTGACTAACTGTTCTTAGTATTCTTGGGTTCAATATTCCAATCAAATACTAAATAATCTCATTTAACGGTAGGGAAAATAATTTCTCACTGCTTAAATGGAACATTAGATTTGGGACTTTTTTATTCCTTTGGAAATAATTTTGAAATTAAAAGTTTTTTAGATGCTGACATCGGTGGTTGTAAAATGTATAGAAAAAGTACATCAGGAACTTGTCATTTCTTATGTTTTATTTGTTTTAATACTATGTTGTGTCAATAAATTGATTAAACCTATAACTGGTGGGAAACGATTATTTTTATTTGTATATAGAGAGGTTGATCTTGGTGGGAGTCACCTCATTTTTATTCACTTGCATTATATAGTGGATATCCATTGATTGATTATAGTCAACATAGTAAGAACTTGGTACCCTCATTGGAGGTGACCGTTTTTAAAACTTCTGATTCACATATAATCATCATTATTATTACATTTGGGTGATATAGACTTATACAAATTGATGGGATCAAAACATTAACATCTTAAAGAGGTTTATTTCTGGTTGAAGGAAATTGTAAAATATAACAACTAATTAAACCTCCTTTCAAAGGACCATAAATTTTCTAGAAAATCAATTAGTGTTAGAATTAGTTTCCTTTATTAATTTACCTCTATTGATTATCATATATAATCCCAACATCATTGATAATAGAGGTAGTCCTATATTCATAAGAAAAAATTACCATCAATAGAAAAATATAATGATACCCTATCTTATATCTATAGAGTTATAGTGGATTGGTGTGGCTAATATAATGATTCTAAACTTAGAGAAATATTCTCCAATATAATATACTTACAAATTTAATATCATGGTTGATAGAAAAGATCAAAATTCAAATATAATATTCTTATAGCACAATGTATATATGAATGTTATGGTTCTTTAAATCAAAAAATAAATTTTTGAAAAGCATGAAAGAAACTTTTAAGGGAAATTAAAATCAATTTAAAGGAATATTTAGTAAAGGATTAGTAAGTGTTATGATATCTGGGTGGAGTATGATGAAACAATGGATGGTTCCATCACCTATGTGAATAATTTGTTTTATGAAATTAGTGGATTTATAGATATATTTGAAGATTCTTCTATTGATAAAAATGACGAAGGACTCTCCAAATGGTTTTGATCATAAAGTATTTATGATTTAAGATTAAGATAATATATCTCATGAGGAACTAAATATCATTTTTATGTCAATATAAGTAAAGAAATATGTAATTATTGAAATGATGATTACAATAGAGATGAATTTTGATGCAATAATGAATCTAAAAAATTAATAAATGGAAGATGAGGTACCAAGTGTCAACTAATTAGAATATAATGAAGATAAAACTGAAGGAAATAAGTGTATTATATCCAATATATATAGGTATTTTTTAAAAGGTAGTTGAATGTATACTGAAAACAAGCATTTAAATTAATTTTTGGTGGGTGGATTACACATTTCAAAAAAATATATCTAAATAGTATATATGGAAAATATGATAATGATGGATATAAATGAATACATATAATGAAAAAATTGAATAAAACTTATAAGGAAGTTAATGAATCTACCAAAAGAAGGAAAATGATCACCAAAACGAAAAAATGATAAATGTTATATAAAAAATTAAGAGTATGAATCTACTAAAAATGTTTAATTTGAGTATGAAATTTAATAAATATTTAGAATATTGATAAATATGTTAATAGAAAGGAAGATGTGATATATAATGAAGAAGAATTAGGTGAGGACATTTATATTGGACATATATTGTGATTAAAACATGAGGCATGTAGTAATCATGACTTTTAAGTCAATAAAAATGATGGGTATTAAATAAACAATTGAAATGTGAATTGATGGTAATGTTTGATTTTTCGAAAATGCTGATGGGTATATAGAATATATTGAAAACCTCATGATTAATTTTTTAGAATAGTGGAAATAGTGAAATAACATGATAAAAATCTACAAATTTGAAAAAATTTCTATGCAAGATAAACTTTAGATTTATCCAGGTAGAAAGTCCTTTGATGAATATGAATAATATTTTGAATCAGAATTTATAGTTTATGGAAGAATCATCTCAACATACATATGAATCATTAAAAAAATAACAAGAAATCTATATCCAATAATTTTAACAGTATATTTTATTTTACTTTCCATGCATATTTAATAACCAAAAATATGAGAGATAATCTTTAGAAAGGATTTGAGAAAAATATGACATCAACATAAGTCAAAATTATATAATAAAAAATTATTCCCCGATGTAAGGGAAATTTGATGTTTTAACATTCATTTAATGTAAACCATCTCATCTGAATAAAAACCATAATTTAATATAATTCTTAGTTTTAACTCATATTGTTAGTTTTGTGAGACATTTCTTCAGAATTTTTATTGTTTTTTAACATCATGCCTCCCTCTGAGAGTAGGATAGAACTGAGTGGGAGAAAATGTAGAATAAAATAAATAATTGTCATGAATTTTAAGGCTGATACAGAATAAAAGTAATCATATGTTAAAAAACCTTATGGAAAAATCAATTTTATATCTTAGAGGAAAGTTTGGGTTATTTTGACCAACTGATTCACTATGATGAAGATGAAAGAGAAATATTTCTAGGTAAAGTTACATGCGCAATAAAATAAAAGGGAAATGAGAAAAAGATGTTTGAATAAAGAACAATTATTGTGGAGAATTAATTGAAGGAGATAATAAAAAACCATTGATACATGATAGAGGATGTTTTTCATGTATAATAGGTGAGGTGAAAATATTGATGAAAATTAAGAAACATTGGGGTGTTACTATCACATTTGGAAGTTATAGTTCCTAAATAATATGGGGATTCATTATACCTAAAATGGAGACATAGAATTAAAATTCAATGTATGTTCTATTTCATGATTATCTTAAGGACAACTTACTGTGTTTTATCTAATTATATGATGACGGAAAGGAATTTATATTCATAAAAGGTTCATGAATGATTTTATTTTTTATATATGGAACTATCACTTCTCTATTCCCTAGTTGTGATCCCATTAATTCATGTACATTGAGTATTGTGGAATTTTTTTTTGACAATATATAATTGGACAACATTGATATATATTTAAAATCAATATTTCAAATGAATATTTTGCTAGAGATTTTGTATAAATGAGCAGGAAAGATAATTTTATTTTCATATCATTCAATAAAGGAAAGATAGTTATTGGAATTTATAATAATGTTAAATATTAGCCCACCAGACCACTTCAACTCAAACATTCGGATTTATGTTGGGTAATTATACATTTATCAACAATATGTGATTTGTATATTATTATTTTCATTGATTATTTCACTCTTATAAAAAAATTCATGTCTATGAAATTTTAACTGAATACTGTGGAGTTGTTGAAAAAAATTAGAAGGGACATTGAGGAGTACTGTGTATATATTTAAATGTTGAGAATATATAATGGAAATGAATACACAAGTAACTCATTTGATTCTTACTGAAGGAAAATTTTAATTAATAACCAATAAGATTCTTATTATCATCCTCATTAAATGAGTATACAAAAGAAAAAAGTAGAATTCTAGTTCATATGGGAATAAGCATGATAACTGAATATTAAACATCATTGTTCTTCTAGATATAGCCTTTATGTAGAATTATACATGGTCAACTCATTTTATTTCTCTTATTGGATTCAAGAATGACTATCTATACGATTTTGTATAAGAAGAACACTATAATTAAATACTTTAATGTTTTTGGGATTCATTTCATAAAAAACAAATTAACAAGGACTTAGGGAGTTTCATGGAAACTTGGAAAAAGTTTGTTCATGGTTCATATATATGATATAAGAATCTATATGATATAAGAATATTTATATATGTTATTGAGTAAATATTTCCACATTAATAGATTTTTTTGAAGAATATTTAGATGATATAAAGAAAGATTACATTATCATATCTAAAAAAGTTAATTAAAATAGATTTTATTATTATAAAACCCATATGAAATGTGATTATAATCAATATATTTTTTTGGATTGTAATATTGGATGAAAAACCATAAAACTATATACTTAAATAACAAGTCAGAAATCGTAATATCATTGATAATCAGGAATATCAACTTCAAATGTGAGATAAATTATATTTTGGAAATCAATTGTCTCTTATCATTAAGGTGGGACCACAATCATATTTTGAAGAAGATGAGTTTAAATAATAGTTAGATGCATTGAATGAAGTTTTGGATCAAATAGATATAAATGATACTTGGGTTGTTGTTATTTAATCTGGAAGAAATAAAAATATATGAATGAAATTTGTGATTAGAAATAAAATCAATGAAAAGGGATAATTTTTTTAAAATAAAGATATATTTGATTACAAGGGATTGTCAAATATAGAAGGGGTTTATTTTGAATAAACACTTACTCCAATTTTATTAATTGATACCAAAAAAATATTTTCATCTTTTTCGAATCCTTTAAATTATAGATCCTATCATATGGATGTTATGTTTTTATTCTTGATTCGAGAAACTGGAGAAAAAGTTTTCTTTAAGAAACACAATGATTTGATACTTGAAAATTATGGAATGGTGGTGTGTAAAATATATAAATATTTTTTTGAGTAAAATAATGTGTCATAATCATGGTATTAAAAACATGAAAGATTATCGATTCACTCAAATTTATCTAACGTAAAATTTGATGGAAATGTATATATTAAATATGGGAGTAGTGTTATGATAAGTTTTGTCTTTTATATTGATGACATATTATTTCTTGGTGATAAGAATAAATCATGTGATGTATTTTCAGAATAGATATAGAGTAATATTAAAATATAAATTCATGGGGTGTTGAACTTCTTTTTGGTAATACATATTAAGAAGAAATTAAGATAAATGTTTTTTTAAAAAATAAATATATGGAAGGAATTATTAAACAAATTATACATGGAATAATCAAGAAATGATACACCACCCATTAAATTTGGGGTCAAAATAAGAAAAGTTTAAACTATGAAAATTTGGAATCAAATGGAATTTCTAAAGATAACTAGTATTTTTATTTGTCTTACTACATCAATAATGAAAATTGTATATGAAAAAGTATTATTTTAAGATATCAGAATGATTTGATTGAATCATATAGGAAATAGTTAAAAGGAATACTTATTTGTAATAAATTAACCAAAAAATTGTATGATGTATAGACAATGTAATTAGTTTAACTTACATGGTTTCAGTAATATAAATTGGAATAAATATCTCAGTGACATAAAATAATTATCAATAGATACATTATTATTTGGAGATATTTTGCGAGCTAGTATATCAAAATCCAATGTTCTTTTATGTTCTTTATAATAGTAGTTGGATATGTTGACACAACCTAGAAACATACATAAATTATGTTGATTAATGTGTAGATTGAATATTTGAGGGTAAATGTTGAAAATCCATTAATAATTATTTTTTCTAATGAATGAGTAATTTGTTTATCTAAAAATTATGTTGAAAATTCAGGATCTACGAACATTGATATTAGGTATCATTGCATCAAGGGATTAGTTTAATTAATAAGTCATGATATAGTTTATTTTAATGGAATATAAAACTTATAATAGTCCTCACAAATATTATTCTATGATAATGATATTAGGAATTTATGCTGAAAATTCACATTCAGACTTCACTACTAATTTTATAAAGTATATTAGATACCCATTTTTTATTTGTATAATATTGTTGATGGTGTAGAAGAAAAAAAACACTATACTTTATCTTTTTTCAAATTGAATCTAGTGTTATCATGAAAAGGTAGAGTAAAAATTCTAGAAATTTCACTTTTGAAGGATGGTTGAGGGGGATGATAAAAATCTCATCAAAATGTATTTTCATTGAATTTTGTAATTCATCCAAAAATATTTGTTAATAAATAACTATGATGTCACGAAATCACTCGATGAGAATGTTTGTGGATTTATTTATAACTATGATATGTGTTAGTGAATGTGTTACCTAAAAATCTTGAGGGGTATATTGGAGAACATTTGGTTTGATTTTGTAATGTATTTTTATTTTTTATAAAAAAATTATATGTTAATGTTATTATATTTTAGGTAATATTACGTACATTATTATATGTAGTAGAGTTAAAATTTAAACACGAGGTGAATGTTGTACGGTCCACCACTCAAACTGGACTAAGGTTGGTGGTGTGGATGGATTTTCCTAATAATAAAAGTAAATATGATAATTTTTAGATATATAATATTCCAAATGTAGGGTCATGCAATGGATGGACCTTCAAAAGAATAAAAGCGGTATGATCATACAACAATAGTTTTTTTGTTAAAAACCCATCATATAATTAACTAAAATATAATTAGTAGCATTACATAAAGATGAAGTTACTTATTTTTTCTAATAATATTTAATGAAATAAATTATGTTCATTAAAATGAATGAATCTTGAATAAATTCCATATGATGTAAATGAAGTTAATGTAGCGGAAAATAAATATTTTGGTAGATTCAAGTTAGGAGAATGATGATCTGAAGGAATATAAAGTTTATAGAGGGAAATATATGAGGAAACCTAAGGATTATATTTATTCATTTATATAATTTTTCATGAAAGAAAATTCTAGTTATAGAAAATATGGATACCGGAAGATTTGTATAAAAAAGTTCAATAAATACATATATATTTTATATAAAGAACATTTTTTGTAGATTACAAATGAAATTTAAATTTATGTAAATTGAAATTATGATTGAGGTTTCTGAGCAAGATAATAACTATTGAATTTTCATGAAACAGTGCTCATGAATCTAGACAAATTTTGAGGAAGTATAAAAAAATTTATGTTGACGTAGTATTTTGTAGATATTTATGTTGAATTTGAAATTTAAAGAAGCGTGGAAGGTGTTCGACAATAATTATGAATTTTGAGAAATTTAGGGGATAAAATTACACATGTCTCCTATTTGTTTAGCATATGAATGAATATATAATTTTTTTAGTTCCATAATGATTTTTATTTGATTTTATTTATTTTATTGAGTTAATAAAAACAAAAGGTGATTCCAAACAAATTTTTTAGAAAATCACAAGTGTTTGAAGAAGAGATTCCAATCTAAAAAACATTGTACTCAGAATAATTTTCTATCATTTTAATACATATAGGGTTGAGCTTAGTGAAGTATACATGTTGTTAATAAAATTTAGGAAAAAAATATTAGAATATTTCATATAGAGAATATTGTGATGTTCAAGTATTATTTTGACTTAGAAGAAATATTGAGTCTTGTAACTTGAGGGAAAAGTGATATTTACTATTGGGAGAAATAATGAGATTCTTTTTTTGGATTATTTTTATTCACTTCTATTGTATATTGTATATACCTTTATCAATGAGAGTCTACATGGAATGTTATAGTTACCCGCATTTGGATAAACACAATTAGAAATATATATGTGTTTTATTGTTTCTGTTATTATTACATTTAGGTGAGAGTGAGTAATAGTGTAAGGAGGACAAAAACATTAACATGTTGTCGAGTATAATTTCAAGAGAAATAAAACTATTAATGAACTCAATTTATTTAACCCCCAACCCTCATATTTAGTGGTTTGTATATTACATGGAACATCATAAATATTTTCACCAGTGTAATCATTAGATGAATTCAAGGTTTTTCTTCAAGTGATAGACCACAAAATCTACAATGCATTTACAATGGATGTGAATCATTTCTTTTTAAATAGATATCAAGATGTAAATTTTATTATTAAGGAAACGATAATGGTTATTTATTATAGAGATAATATATTGGTATACATATTGAAGAATCATTTCATTGATTTTAAATAGTCCATAATAATATAGTATTTGAATATATATGGTATCCAAACATAGATGTAATTTTATAAAGGATTATTTAAGAGAAATCGTTATGTGATAGGGTTTTCCATACTTACTATAATAGTGCCATTATATTTTTAGGATATTTTATTTTCTAGTGGCCTAGAGTATATCCATGAGGAGTTTTAAAAAAAAGATAAAGGTTCATTTTTAGATGTCTATATTTGGTAGTGTGAGTTAATTTCTTGTGCTGTAGATTACATATAAGGATGATTTTATATTATTTACCCTAATAAAAATATGAAACATAATTTCCAAATATATTTTGAATTTAGGCATATAAATAAGTCAAAAATCCCATAGTTGTTTTGGGAAATTGATAAATGATGAATTCAAAAGTTTTGATAATAAAAAAATATTTTAGGGGAATGATAAAGAGTTTAATTTATCAAACACAAACATAGACAAAAATGTGTATATGTTGTGACTCTTTGTTCTTAAAATCATATTTATCCTGAAGTGTCTGACATTTCAGAAGAAACAATAATTATGATCTATGTCAAGGTACCTATGAGTTAGGGTTTGTTTTACTAAAGTATTATAGAATTGAATTTTTATAAATTCATATAAGTACACTTGGCTGTTTAATGCATAGGTATAAAGCCCAATTTAGTGTAACATTATAATTAAGATTGTTTTTTGATGTTTTCAGGTGGAAAAATTAATGTTTAAGGTCATTATGAAATATAGAGGCATAAAACATACCAAAAATCATATTTAAAATATATGTGGTTGATTAATGTTTTATTGTTTGATCTAAATAAATTTGGGGATTCCACTAAGGATTATTTTATAATAGTATTATTATTTATATACAAATGAATATAATGTATTACTAAATATTAAAATATATTTTAATTATATTTCATTTCAATAAAGAAAAATTTGATAATGGATATATAAAATTGGATTGTATTTGTTTTCATGGTAATATTTATTATATATTTAAAAAATGAAATTCCAATATACTTATTTGATAAATATAAGCAAAAAATAAATTTTTTAAAATTTCCTCTTAGTTGAGGATGTTTATCATGAACACCTTTAAAAGTATTTTGATTATGTCGTAAAAGGTGACCAAATAGTAGTGCACTTCATTATCAAACTATGATTTTGTGAATGTATTTCCTTATTTTTTTAATATGGAGTTGCTATTATTTCAAAATGGGATAGATGAATACTGGTGGAACATGACTGAGGATAAGAACAACATTCATACATGGCTGATTTTTTTTATTATTGTGAGGTGATATTATCTCAAGAAAATTAAATTATCATGTATTTTTGTTTGAAGACAAATTTATTTTTAGAATGTTTATTAATTTATGATTATGTTGTTAATATTTTTTTATAAAAATGTTGAATGAATTTGATATCAAATTAAAAAGTAGATATTAATGATCCATCATGAATTATTAAAGCATTTAATTTTATAATCATCTATGAATTAGAATAAATAAAGGATACTGGCACTATTCTTGAATAGTTTTTACTGTTATTTAGCTTATTAATTGTATCAAACATTAATTTTAATGAATTGAATTTATTCTAATTTTGTTTGACTTAATTCATAAATATTTTTTCAAAGATGGATATTTAATATGTAAATTTCGGTTAGATTTATTTACTTGGAATGAATAAAGTTTTATGTGGGAAATTAGTAAAGGAATGATTTCATAAGACTCATTTATATTCTATAATATTCATTTATTTCATTATAATATTCAACAAATGAAACATTTTATTAATTCATGGAGACTCCTAACATCATATGATTCATTGGGAATCAACCAAACAGTGATTCATATATTTTGAAAGTTTTATTTTTGTTTCTATGGTAATAATTTTGTAATGAACCTATTCCTGATTTCCCAAAGCAAGTTCCTCACATAATAAATTAGTATAAGATAAAAGAAATCACATACAAAATTAATGAACTATTTAGCAATCATGGTAAACTAGATGCATACATGATTATGATATTACATATAAAAAAATTAGAAGATATTTTTTTCTATAATTTCATTATTCACCATATAATACAATGTTAAATCATTATTATTAAACATCCTTGATTCTTTCTAAAGAAAAAAAATAAGGGTGAGATTAAATTCTCTGAAAAGGTTATGTATAGTGGAAATAGTCATGAATTAAAAAGCATAATCATATCGTGATAAAAAACCAAAAAAAATCCATTTAAAATTTTAAATACAATAATAAATTTCTACATATTTATAACAGAAACAAATTACATTTAATCAATAAGATTAATATCATAACTGGATAAGGCATAATCAATATAAAAATATAAATAAATGAAAAAAAATCTGTAAATCAATAAACATCAGATGAACTGAATCTATAGATAATATAATAGTGAAAATATAATCACTAATATTAAGTGAATTCAAAATAATGGAAATACTTAGTTATGGGAATTCATGATCTCAGACATCATGATACCTCTACATTCATTAAAATTTGAAAGACAATTTAAAACTGATGGGTAGGAGGTATACACCAAAAACCCTTTTAACAAAGGCTATCCAACTAATTCATCTTTTGAGACTACTTATCCTTCAAGGGTATATATATAATTGTGACCAAAAAATATATTTGTGTCCAAACCATTCCACATATGTCTAATAACCAAATTTAATTCATGAAAAATATTCCTTATCAATAAATATCTATATCGATTGAAGAATACATATTTATCAATATTTATGGAGTCAACCAAAAAATATTCAATGTAAAAAATAGTATGTGGAATTCATAGTTAGTTTAATTTAAAATTTTATCCATGATATATAATGTGTATATTTAGATTAAATTTAATCTCAAATAATCATAGGAATTTTGATATTTCAAGGGATAATTAATGAAAACAAAAATGAATCCTGAAACTAGATATCAATAGATTACATAGTTAAAAAGATCATAATCCATCGATATAATGATTGATAATGGTACTGATAAAACATACCCCCAATGAATTATAACTACAATAAATTGTTATTTTGTATGATGAATATAAATAACATAACAATATAGTTAGAATGTTCTTGAAGATAATTCCTTTTTAACATTAAAAATCACTTTTTAAAATTAAAAATTTATAGAAGATTCAAAAAAACATTTTAATTTCAAAATAATGTTATAAGCAAATAATGGGAGTATATAATATATGATAGGTCTTGATAGTTTGAAATTATTTACATGAGGTGTAAGTTAAAAAACAATTCTTTCATAGTAATGTAAAAATTGTAAAATATCCTTGTTCAGAAAGCATCAAGAAGATTCTACAGTCAAATTAAATATTAAAAAATGGGTAAAAATATTTTTAAAAATAATTTTTATAATGATAGAATAAATTTCAATACTTGTTTTCAACAAATGGATATAGTGGAAAATTGATTTTATACCTAATATAGAAATTATATTGAATTTTATTAAAAAAATACTTCCAATATTTATAAGTACAAAATAATGCAAAACATGGTACTTTTACATGAAAATGTTATCAGTAAACATATTAGAGTATAATTATTGGTTTTTACTATCCAATGAAAAAATAATTTCCACTAATTGAAATTCCAGAATAGATAATCTTAATTAAAATGATATTTCGATAAAAATCATTATAAATATCAAAACATTTAGGTAAAAATCGAATAATGAATCAATTCTGTGAGTTTTTTTTAAATAAATATAAAAACATTGAAAATAAAATTTTCAAAATTCAAAATTCATTACACACATAAGATAATAATATTAATGAAAATGATGAATTATTTTAATGTAATGCAATGAATTGTTTTTATGAAATTAATTAACACATGATAAATTTCATGTCAATTATAAATCGATTAAATAACTCAAATTTCATCATAAAATAGAATAATTTTTTAAGTAATCATTATATTTCATGTAAAATGGGATATATCTAGATTATATAATATAAATTAGTTGTAGAACAATAAAACATTCCCCAATCAAGGGAAATTGAGACGAAGATCCAAAAATCATGCTTCCATTTGGATGAACATGGTTTAACCTATTATATAATGGTTATAATCATGTTATAAATTAATAATATAACCATATTAATATTTATAATATCATACAGTATTCTCTAATATCATTTTACCAACCATTTGTTAAAAATATTTCCTTACATTCATTGTTTCATGTGTTATGTAGCTTGTTTTCTCTGGCCTGTTTTTTCACTGATGTTACTACCCATGAGTATAAGATATATATTCATCCTATATATTTTTATATTAATTTAATAAGTATTATATTTCCTCATTAAATAAAATTTTATAATTATATATGATGTTTTAATAATGATAATTTATCTCATCGCTTTGTAGAGGTGGTAGCTCGTGTGTGTGCATGAGAGATGATATAATTCTCTTAAAAAGTGAAAGGGAAATTAATTAGGTGATATTTTAATATTAAAAAATAATTATCATCTCATATATATCACATAAAATCATTATATTTTTCTTTATTACTTTCCATGTGAAGCATAACTGAAAAAAATCACATTGCATATCAAATGGGTAGTCTGCTCTACACGGGAGTGATTTAATCCTATTATAATTGAAATGGACACTAAGAATTTATATGTGATATTATAATTTAATTATATATAATATATCTAAAATATCATATCCATATTCCAAATACATCATTATATTGATCCTAGAAAGGTGGTGATGGAAAATAAATTATATTGATTCGTGAGGAGACATTTTTTATTCCCATTTGATAGAATAGAGGAGTTATATAAGTCCTTACCCTAACATAATAGAATGTAAGTACATGGAAGGTAATAATTTTTATATATATGAATTTTTTATAATAACTGCAATAATTGGTAGAAGAGAAAAATAAACAATCTCATTTAAGAATGTTAACTCTTCTTCAGATGACATCTTTATGATTGAAACTGTGTCCATAAAAGGATGTATTTATAATAAAAATATTCAAATATTATTATTTATATGTTATTATGGAGTTATTGTATTAGGGAATGGGAAATGAAAATGGATTTAGTGGGTTGAAAAGGTGAGGAGAGTGGGGGATAGTACATGCATATAATTTTGGAAAAGAATCAATTACACACAAATTTTTGTCATTCTTAAAAGCATCCAAAATGTTTCATTCCCAACCCATAGTTTTTATAAGAATTATATATGGCCATTAAATTTAAATTTTATTTGTTTTAGGTAATTTAAACTCTTAAATTTTTAGTTTAACCCCCTATTAAATCAATTATTACCATAACAACAATAATTAATTTTAATTTCTTTACTTTTCATAATGATCAAAAATTTATAGTACCTTATTAGATAATATAATTATTTATTATTAAAAATTTGTAATACAATTTTACAAAATTAATTTTCATATGTTGAGGATTCCTATTTAATATTATAACCCTATATATAACCAAAAAGAGCATTTTGAAAAAGAAAATTATCATAACTATTGAAAGTTTTAATATTCAAATTCAATTTAAATTTGTCTACATGAAAATAAAATAGTTAAATTTTTCTATATTCTAACTAATACTATTTTAAATTAAAATTAATTTTTAAATTATCCTTGATTATTATTTTAAAAAAATTATTTTTAAGTAAAAATATATATTTTTCAATATTCATTGAAAAGTGAAACATATTAGTAAAAATATGTATTTTTAAACATATTCATTGATAATTTTAGTATTATGATTTGAAAAATTAATTTTTTTATCTAATACATTTTCTTCAATTTTTAAAAGTAGATTATAAATTCTATGAGTAAAGAATGACTAAACATTGTTTTAGAAAAAACATAGTTTTTTATAAAAATGTCATTTTCTTATAAATTTTTCTTATTTTATTTAATATCAATAGATAAAGTTACTTTTTAAATTATAGTTAGTAAAATTCATTAATCCAACTTTATAATTAAGGTAATAGTGTTATAACAAATTAATATTAATTTATAAATTGTTTTGCGTGTTAAGAATGTGATCGAAGAGGTTAAATTTAAAGAAATAAATTTGATGGGTTGGTTAAGCTCGGTGATACAATTCATAAAATCTATCAAATAAAATGGTCTTATTTTATATTTTTAGTTTATGACATTTTACTAATGATAAATAAATTATATCCATGCAATTTTATCTTGCACTCATAAATCAACGGTATTATATTTTAAAATTCCATTGTCTAGAAATCAAATTGTTGAAGGGTTTAATTAAAAAACCACTTAATCAGAGAGATGATAATTATAGTGTTATATGGAATAAAAAATAACTAGGTTTATAAGCATAATTTTTTTCAAATTTTATATATTGTCATGTATGGAAACATATAAATAAATATAGATAGTGATTTAGGTTATTGGTCACAAGAAAATGAAAGTTCAAATGAAATTTAATGACATCAAAACCATAAAAATGATGGTGCTAACTTGGGTGAAACATTGGATTATGTTACAGAAATCCAAACACAACATTAAGCTCATTTCTTCCAATTTTTTGGTAAAAAATGATGGGGCTACCTAGGGTGAAACATTGGGTCTCACAAAGCCCCTCCAATTCAATTCCTCCAAATTCCCCCCTTATCTTGTGATGATTTGCAGGAGAAATATGATTTCTTGATTATCATTTCGGTGTCATACAAGGGTGTAAAACAATATAGAGGCATATCTCCCAACATAGAGGTAACCCTAGAACATCTTCATGAAATACGTACTCATATTATCCTATTACTTCTAGGGACGGAAAACTCATAACATATGCTGCTTCAAGGGTCAGGATAGCAAACTCACGAGTAATTGTCTACACCCACTTATTCATGAGTCCATCTATTACTACAAATTTATCCACTTTCTTTGAAAAAGTGAATCATCATTCGATCATTTCATATATACCAAAACCTTAACCTAAAATAGTCATTCTGATCATGGACCAAAGATAAAAAAATACATACCATTAATGGAATCATAAATGCTCAATGCTTCCACTAAGATGGTCCAACTAAAACTATCACCACCAATGTTCAGGTAACACGATTGGCATAAGAGGGATCATTGGGTCTCCTCTATTATGTATCTCTAAATTTTAGGGTCATGTAAAAAGTATAACTACAATATCAAGGACTCGTACTGGATTTGTGACATGAGAAGAATGAATAGTATCTTTGTCTATCAATATAAAACTAATTCATAAAAGACATAGATCATAACTTAAAACATTCTTGGATCCTCTGGATCATATGCCTCATCCACACATAACTATCACCTCCCATATCCTCTAGCTCCATAAATATTTTGAAGACTAGTTGGGGGTGATGAAACATGTCGAAATTGCTTCCTCCTCCTACTGCTCTCCAACCTCCTCTACCATGTCTACCACCATGTGGATCTTCATGCTCCGATTTCTGCCTCTCCCATGGCGTTCCATCCATAATCTCCCTATTAGTAGCTCAATGGGTAATATAGTATCTAGAAAGTTGTCCCCTACCACCTTAAGAATATAATTTTCTTTTTCTAGGATAACTGAACATACCATGTGAGTTTGTAATGGTAGACTCCATGTGCTTGGTCTTCTTATTGTGACATCTTCTGCATCTATGTTTCTGAGGCTGACATTAGATTCCCTCTACCGAGGACTCTAGGTATGGTTACCTGATGCTGACTACCACCGGTTTTATCTTACTAGACATTGAACTATAAAGCACCAAAAACTAATCTATCACCCCACCATAAGTAAGAATGAATAAAGGGGATACACTAGATTAAATGTATCGGCCTAGACCTCAAATGAAGGTCCAAGATCTGTAGTGCTGATCATGTTTAATATCAATTTAGTACCTGAAGAAGTAGTTATGCCTCGATGAATACTCAAGAATCTAACATGTCTTCCTAATGGGGTTGTAGATTCTCTATGATATCTATGACACTCAACATATAAGATGAGAACTCTGCTAGTAAATGTTGCAAAAACTATTCCCATGGAAGGTTCACATGGTTGTAATATCGGGTAACTAAACCCCACTATTGCCCTACAGAGCCAAATATAAGGTTCACCTCCAGACCAACCATCTGATCTGATGGTGTCCTCAATAGTCAGAAAACATGGTTCACCACCTCAAGACAATCTACAACCACCTGTCTATTGGGTCCTCATCAAAACATGAGGGGTCTCTATGGATGAAACTAATGAATCATTCTCATCATATGATCTTAATCCACTGCTACTACATGTACTATGTGATTCTATACTGGTGGGTGCATCGATAGTTCACCACATTGAAGAAACATTTGGGGAATTAATCCCTATATTGAAGAATTTTTACTTAGGGGGTCATACTCATTATCAAGCAACTGAATCCGAGCTGGTATATATTGCAAAGACATATTGTAAGAGAAAATGGTGTACTGCATTTAATGTGTATATCCTGAGACGGTAATCAAGAAAGGAATGGAATCCACACCTGATTCATATATGATTAATGTACCATTATTGGTTCCCAATATCTAGTGTACTCAAGTACCGAGTTGAAAAGCATGTTATCAGAGTTCCGGTGTATGGATACGTCAGTGGTCTCACCAACACTAGAGTGCCTATCATGAAAACCAAACTCAAAACAGTTAATAATATTCCCCAAAACCAATCTCACCCAATCACAGTACTATGGTATAACCAACAAACTCTAATACCACTATGTCACGACCCATCCATGTGGGGCCCATGAAACGTCTCCCAAAGCCCACCTCCAATAGGCCAGGGGCCGTTGACTAGCATTTATTAGGAATATCACTGACATGGAAGGAATTTACTATGTTCCTATACAAACACAAAAATATCCATGCCCAAAAATGATGAAGTGTAAAAACCACGAAAAAACCAAATGCATGAGTACTAAAAACCTATCCTACATAGTACAACCGAGAAAGAAATATTTAGTAAAGTAAACATGGTTAGAATACAAGAAAACCAAATTAATGATTTTGTGAACTAAAAGTCCCAAACTATAGAAAAAAGGTTTTTAGAATAGTGTCTGTAACTATAGAAACACCTCCACC
The DNA here is from genome assembly GCA_963277665.1 of Viscum album. Taxonomy (NCBI): domain Eukaryota; kingdom Viridiplantae; phylum Streptophyta; class Magnoliopsida; order Santalales; family Viscaceae; genus Viscum; species Viscum album. Next base: position 1,922,103,148 of record OY728122.1, on the reverse strand, counting down.
TGTTTGAACACACAAGGAACTGCCTAGTTCTAGTCCTAGTCTTAGTCCTCTTAGGACTCTGTCAAAAAATGGTCACCTATATACACATGACACAACAAATGTGGGAAAATCCCATGCAGGGGTGAGTTAAAAAATAATCAGTTGGACACCCCAAAACAACAATGTAATACACAAATTAAATGTATATTTACGTATAATAAAATAAGTATATACAAAAAATATAACAAAGATATCAAGATACACTCGACCCCAGACCCATAATCTATAGGTATGCCACAAATACTATATACAAACACTAGGTATTCAGTTCAATGGTTCGAAAAAGCACTCATCTGGGAGAACACACTCATATGTATGATAACACTGATGATATACAACTGAGAAGTATTGTTCATCAATAACTGTGATGAGAGAGATACACTAACATATTAGATGAGAAAATATGATACCCTCATTCTAGGATAAGTCACTCCATGAGTGGGGAATATCACAATACACAGATGTGGATCACTCCAATGGATATGGGGTGATACCACAGCTCATCTGGATTCACCTACTATGTAGAGGATCAACGTCTGGTAGGATTGGTCACACTAATACCAATACTATACTTATTGAATAATAAGGGATATAAGATCCTACTATAGGCCTCTTGGTGGGGATTCTTACTACTCTATCGAGAAATTCCTCCTAAAGGGATCATACACTTGTGAGTAGGAATCATTACCAACTAACCCCTAAGGACCATATCAAGGGAACCAACCCTAACAAAATGTTTCCATGATATTTTTGATAAAGAGTGAAATACATGTATGAATGGGTAAACGACCTATAGTAGGGTCACAGATTGTTTCCCTTGACCCTGGGTAATTCTATTGTTCAAAGGCACTTTTCACCAAAACATATCGTGTAGAAAAGGTATAAACAGTGTGTAGAAGGGCTCACACACCCTTTCATAATATCTTGTATTCCCTCCATGTACGCTGGACATGTTCCAGTATAGTGCTTCAAAATGTGCATGCCTATATGTGTACAAATATATAGAGTAATGTGTCACACCGGTTCCAACCAAGCCGTGTGTTGGGGTATACACTATATAGGCAAGCCGTGTACTCCACCTCATGTATGTATACTCCCAAAGTACACATCGAGTCTCGAGGAAGGTACCACATGCTATGTAACATGGTTGATGCACCGTATGACACATAACAAGCTCCTAAAATGCTATCTGCTACCCTATGGGGCCCACACTCTCTGTATTCCAAAATACACACAGTGTTCATTGGGATTTTATAGAATTATAGTTCTTCCTCCACTATCATCTTTTTAACCACTTATAATAGATATGATGATTTGTTCCCCTCGAAATTGATGATCTTGGGTACTCTCACCATTTAAAAATAGAATCAGTGGGGTTCAGGCCTTCGATCAACTCTAATAGACTATTTTGATCATCCACATGAATGTATCCCTAAGAAAAATATCTTCCAAAATATTTTAGTTTGTCTGCCTCCATTTTCTTCAAACATCTTCTTGGCCATTACAATGTTGGATCTATTATTTTGGATCATTATGCCCAGAATCGGAGGTACAATGATAATCTGTACATATCCCATGAAGAATACAAAAAACCTTGTGGAGAAAAATAATATTTAGCATCCCAGGGAATGGATCTTGGACATCATTCATTCTGGACTCAGTCCATTCTATAATAATGATCAAGATAACAAAACAGTAATATAATCATAACCATCTCCCAATAGAAACCTGTAAGAAATGACTATACCACAAGAATGAGAAAACTGTCGATCAACCTGTTCGTAGGTTGGTCCATGTTCATAATTGAATCTACGAATGGGGAAAAGTATAATCAAAACAAAAAAACCTACCTCGTTGGGTTTAAACACTAATGAATAAAGATGTTTCACCATGATCATTGGTGAGATCCTTTGATTTCTTATCATGCCAATCGTTGATCATTGTTAGGTCATCATTTTCCACGTTAAAAACCCCCAAGCTCTCACTCATGATTCTTTTTCAATACCTGGGTTATGCACTGAACCCTAGAAGACCCGCGCGGACTAAAGGTATGTCATGCCTAAGGAAAACATTAGATTATGAACTAAATAGTTGTCTTAGATTTCCAACACGATTCCTCATTCATGATTAATTCAGATTCAAAAATAACATAAGTTTATTTAAATATTTTATTTATAGATACATACAAAAACAATCATTCGTAGCTGACCTATTTGAGTTGATGTTATACCTCACCTAAGGTAAATCCACTTCTCTAATCACAATTATTCTCCAAGATTTTTGTTCGGGGAAACTGTTTAATAGTTATTACATTTTTCAAGAAAAATGCTAAGATGCTTTATTAAAAACTGAATATTTTTCAATGAATTGTTCCGGGCACACCGGGCCTTGAAATTTCACGTTGTCTCCACTCCTAGTCTCATAATATTCCCAAATAATTTTAAAAAATAAAATCCTGAAAATTCACGTTCTTTCATTACCAATATTAAATTCATAAACTCATTATTGTATTCATTATAGCTCTGTTAATGAAGATATATATAATTCTAAAATTTTATATAATCATTCGATGATTCACAATTATTTTAATAAAAATTTCATTGTAACAAAAACATATACAATTTAATTATAGAATCATAACATAGAAATCCTTCATTAGTTTTATTTCAATATAAACCATTTCTTATTATTGTAGTTGACCATTAAAATGTGGAATTTACTATGATAAATACTAGGTTACTAACATTTTCAGAAAATAAGTATAAATGGATCAATAGGATGATATTTATTTCATTCAATTTTACTCTTCATTTCTACTCAAGATTTAATTTCATTACAGCCTTATTTTCATCATAATTTTTTTCTGAACCTTTGATACACTTTCCTGAGCATATCATTCCTCATTTATGTCATTAATGATATCAAAACATCTTTCCAACATAGTATCCACCACAACATTCTCAGTGAACACCAACCCTCTATTTATTAGTGTGTTTGAGAGTCAGTTAAGGTATTGGATGTTAATGATATCTTAGGATAATTGATTTAGCAGAATGAGGATTTCTATCACTCCTATAATCATCCCATTTGGTTTTTCATAGTCACCAATTTTTTTTTCATATTTAATGTTTACATGATTACTTTGAATTCCAACTATTAATTAGAACTAAAAAATTGAGTGAGAAATAATAATCATATAGTAAAACCTTATAATCATTATTGTAAAACCCAATAATCATGAAAAATAATTTTACAGGATAAATAAATCATTACACATTATATTAAATATAATATACCATTGGTTTAATCTAGGTTATTAATTGTAATCATATATTCAAATAATTAATAATTGTTTGTAATGAAAATATGTATTATATTAATCATATATCCCATGAGTATTAAACAAGTTTTATAGGCATGCCTATTTTCATCCACCATTTATCGATCAGTTCTATCCCAATGCATTGTTTTGGGATTTTCTACCTTTGGTTCATGAATGCGATAACTATGTCATCATTTATTATCCATAGAAGAGTGTACTGTTTGGAAAACCATAAAATTCCTACCTTAAAAAAACATAGTATATTCATATATACATATCATTAAATTCCATCATAGGGTTATGTTCCCTAATCTATGTGATTTTAAAAATTTAGATCCCAAAGTATCGACTAAATGTATTATGACACCCAATGTAATAACCCAAACCTCGGTAGCCCAGAGCTAGTTTCTTACATTATTTTGTTATCATAAGATACAAGTATTCACATTTTGAAGGATTGAATATTTTAATAGTATTGGTAAAAATAGGAACATACTTGATACCCATATTACTACTGAGAAAAAAAATTACTACATTATTTTTTTGAAAATATCATTATTCCATATTACATATATTTTCAAATCATTAATAGTACACCTAATGGATTCATAGGAAACAAAAAAAAACCTGGTTTTCCTCAAATACTCAGTAAGGGTTATGTACATCTTAAGATATCATGAAACAATACAGGTAATGATGGTAATGTAAATAACCAAACACGCATTCCATTTAAAATTTATAATATCTTAATTAATATGGCATGGTGTAAAACATTAATCACATATCATCATAATTAATAACATGAATACCATAAATTGATAGGACATAATAAATTTGGAAATGTAAATTACCAGAAATACCTGTCATTTATACAATATACATTGAATGAAATTAAAACAGAGATAGTATTGTTTCAAAAATATCGTGTATAATAATTACTATGTTATTAATGAAAGTAATTCTTAGTCACTAGATTTAATGTTCTCAAATATAATTATACATTTACAATCATTACCCTTTTTACGATATTTTAAAATTAATGGATATGTATACACTAAAAACTAATTAAACAAGTGCTAGAAAATTGATTCATTTCATGAGACTATCAATGAATCAAGGAACAATCTATAATAAGGTCTCACTGATATCTAAATGTCCAAATAATTTCTCATATATGAAATAATTGATTAAATTCCAGAATAATGTTCCTTAAAAAGTATTAATAATTATTAAATAATAAAAATATATCAACATTAACATATTCGATCAAAGAAATTTCTATGTAAACCACTATATAATGGGAATGATATATGGTTTAAGAAATATGTTTACGCCTGATAAATAATTTTAATATTTACATGAAATTTAATTCCCATTGATCAGAGGAAAGTGAATATTTTAAGTTAATTTTAATGTCATCAATGATGAGTCATGAAAGTGAATTTAAATAATTTTCACTTTCAATATAATCATTAAAAATCTATATAATTAATAAGGATAGTATCAAGAAAACATATCCCTAGTACAGTATTGGTAAAAGAATGCATCTTTGTCTTTGATGAATAGTAATACCGTAAAAATATATTTGAAAACATTATTTTTGAAAATAACATTTAAAATTGTAATTAAAATTTTATGACTAAAAAATTAAAAAATATAGGGAAATAATATTATTTTAATTTTTAATTTTTTTGAAGAATATTATAATAAATTATATTTCAGGATGTTATGAAATTGTGCACATTCATAATAAGTTAATAAAATATCTATTTCACAATATTGAAAAAAGGGTAAAATGATCCTCATTTGAAAAGAAACAAAATTCCTCTAAAACCATTTTAAAAATATAAAACATGGTTAAATATGTATTTAATAATAAATTCATATAAAGTAAATTAAAATTTAAATTATTTTATGAAAACATAGGTTTTTAATGAAAAATATTATTTTGACTGAAGATATAAATGAAGATGAAATATGTCAAATAATTTTTTTTCAAGATTTTGAAGTAGAAGAAGATTGGGAAAAGTGGAATAATTAAAAGAAAACATAATTAATAACTATAAGAGAAGAAACATAAAGGAATTTATTATCCAATTATCATATAACTACCTTCAATGAAAATTCAACGATAATAAATACCAATTAAAATGAGATTGTGAAATAAACCCTTACAATGATCATATTGTTGAAGAGATAATTAATAAATGATGAGATTATGTTTATAAAATTAATATCATAACAAATAAATTTAAATAAATAATAATATATTCAAATGTCATTACACACATAATATAATAATATGAAGGAAAATGAATATGTAATATACCCTAAAGAAAATAAAATGAGTTGTGAAAATCTTTACCACTTCATAATTTTCAATTTAAATACCCCAGGACTAGATAATTAAAATTGAAACTTATAATACCATGAAGTATGAATGATTCATGATATTACATGTCAAATTGGATGTATGTACACAATGTTAATGTAACTGGGTTCATTACAATAAATATGCCTCAATAAAAGTAAACTGAGAGGATGTCTTTTATCTCATGCTTACTATGGTTGAATATGATTTCACCTCATGTATAATGGTTTCAATCATGTATTTAACTTATAAAAAACCCATATTTATATTTATAATATTATATAAGACACACTTATAAAATTTCAGCACCTGTTTGTCATTAGTATTTCATTAAAATGTTTTGGTTGTTAATTTCCGTATTTTCTCATTCACAATATTTCAGGAAAGTTCTGGTTCATGGGAATAAGATATAGATTCATCATATCTAAAATTACATTAATTTTATAAAAATTCTCTTTGATTTTTTTGTATAATTTTTTAATCATACTTAATTTTTTGACATGAAAAATTAATTACATCGGTTCACGGAGACCGTAGGGCATATATTTGCACGAACGACGATCTCATTCCATGAACAAGGGGAAGGGAATGTTTTTGGGTGATATAACAATAATATATAATCCATATAATCTAATATATAGATATATATATAAAATATTATGAACCCTTTTTTTGCTATGAAAGTATTTGGAATATTCTTGATGATATTCTAGAGCAGCGCCTTCAGACGGCATGCGATTTCGAGCCCCGGGGTGGCCGGAATTGAGTTTTTAGTGCGTTCACACTGGAAACGCCAAATAAATGGGATAACTCCTAAAAGGAGTTCTGGATTAGTGATCCGAGTGTACAGATGGGTCTCGAATGGGGTGTTTACCCTAGGAACGACATAAAACTTGTCGGCGCGGGATGTTTGGACCCCTCACCCGCTTTTGGAACGTTAAACGGATTAAATAAATTTATTTAATTCGATTAATGGAGAAATGCTAGTATCTCTTAAAAGGTGGCTCGGATTCGAAAACTGAGGGCAGCGTTGAGTTCGGAGCGTGCCATTTACCCTAGGATGGGTGTAAGTTTTGTGGGCGCAGGCCGTATGTGAAAAATGGCCCCAGGGGCGTTTTCATAATTTGGTGGCCTCAGGCGCTAAGTTTAATAACTTTTGAATGGCGACTCGGATTAAAATTCTGATACCACCGTTGTGCTAGGGAGGTGGCGTTTACCCCAGGGGAGGCTTAACCTCAACCCCGTCGGGAGTTTTGGAAGCAGGTCCTTTCGGGGGTTTTAAATTTATTAAATTGTTAATTAATTTTATTTAAACCCTCCCCCTCCCCCTTCTCCCTTGAACCCCCTGGCAGCCCCCCTCTCCCTCTCCTCCTCCACCTCCGTCAAGTGGGCTCTAGAGAGGCAGCTCCAGCAAGGCGGCGGATCGTGCGGCGAAGCTTCGGGCGAAGCCCAAGAGGTAGGGTTATGTTTTTGCATTTTTATTACCGGACATCCCTTTGAACCCCAATTTTAGCATCGATTCGATGTTTAATCTTCGAACAGAGCCCGTATATGCGTAGTACGTTTTTTGTTCTTCCCATCTCCTCTTTCGGATCGAAAATCCGAGTTCGGACATGGTCGCAAACACCCGCCAATGTTTGCGGGTTTTGGGATTTTGCGGTGGCAGCGTGGTGGTACGGGGAGCTCCGGGGCGGCGCGGCTTCTGTCCGAGGGGGCGGCGAGTGGCAGAGGGCGCAGGGGCTTCGGCCAGGCAATCCAGGCGGTGATTGGAGGATCCGGCTTCAGGCGACGCAGGTGGTGGTGCCGCAACGGGCCGCTGCGGATGAGGGACGGCGGCGCCCTGCCGCGGTCGGAGAAGACCCCCGAGGTCAGCGCCTCGGGGGTGCGGAGGAGACATGGACCCGCGGTTCGCGGGTCCTGCGCGGCGCGACAAAGACCAGCCATAGGCCGGTCTGATTGGAGAAAACCGGACCCCAGAAAGGGGGGTCCGGTGCTACTGTACGGGCCGCGGCTGAGCCGCGGGCCGGCTGTGTGTGGTCCGGCCGGACCGGGCCGGTCTGGCCCAAGGGTGGGGGGGGGGTCCTCCCGTCTATCTTCTAACGTCCGTAGATTTCTCTACGGATGTCCGTTTCGCGCGCCATCTGCGGTGGCGCAGTCCTGGCATCGAGGAGAAGCTTTTGAGATGGTTTTGGGAAAATTTAGTTCCCGAAACGAGGGGCCTCGGAGGTGCGACGCATCTTCAAGTGGTTGAGCATTTTTCCCGAGATTCTTGTTTTGGACGGCGCGGACGCGTCCGATGTCCGTTTTGAGCGCCGTCAGTGGCATTGGGACCCTGGCATAGGGAAGAAGATTTCCAGGGTGGTTCTAGGCATTGAGGCCGAAGTTGAGGCATGGGCCCCATGGCCCGTCTTTTGAGCTGCGTGCATCTTTTAGCGACTTTTTCCTCGGACATCCGTTCGGGGCGTGCGAGCTGTCGATGTTGGGTGTTTTTCTGAGGGCATCGCGTTGTCGGAGTTTTCCCGCTGTAATTCTGCATGATAGTGCGGGCCCCGCGAGGGCTATTTCGGGATTTGACGGTGATTCCAGCTTTATCAACGGGCGACCGTTTTGAACAAGTGAATAGTCCATTTCTTGTAATTTTTTCGAGAAGATCGCAACGGTGAAATCCGTTCGCTGAGTTTCGGGACCGGGATGCGGGTCCCACATGGCACCGCTCATGTACGGTGCTGCGGGATGCATCTTTTTCTCTGGATATTCATTGCACTCAAGTGAGTAGTGCTTTTGACGTGTTTTCCCGAGGTGATCGCAATGGTGCGATGCGCCTGACAGTTTTCGGGGACGAGGCTTGGGATCACGGGACGTCATTCGGGCGTGAGGCGGTGTTGGTGACCTTTTTCATCGGATATCCGTTGGAGGCGAGTAAGTAGTCAATTTCGTGTGTTCTTCCGTGAGGATTACCACGGTGTGATCCGTTTGGTTGTGCGGAGCCTTATACATGATCTTATTAAATGTGGAAGCATGAAAGGTGCTCCGATGGTGGTTCTCCCTACCTTGTTTATAGCGGGCCCTTGGCGTGGGATTGCACACTCTTGGGATAGTGATGTAAGTGGTTCACGAGGTGTGGTTGGCCATGCCAGAGCCTTTGAGTTGGAGATGTTACGTCACACCTCTGCGTTGACGTTGGGTGTCGGGTGCATGATATCCTATGGGCTGGAACGAGGTAGACTCTGGGAGTATATAGGATCTCTTGTAAGTACATGTGGTTTGTACCTAAGACGTCCGTGATCTTGGTTGGGGTTAACTTGGGGCCACACGTCGTGTGGGCCCCAGGTGCGTGTCGTGTTCTACATTGCGTACTTTGACCTCTCGCGACGTAAAGGGTCCCTCTTTGTGATTGTTTGACCAACAGGGTGGAGTTCTTTCCCTGGCTCTGTGCTCGTTTTTTGACCATCAAGGTTGGGTTGTCTCCCCCTGGTTTCATTCTCAATGGATCGGCCAGTAGCGGTGCTAGTGGCGCCCCGTGATGGAACAGGCGCTGAAACTCTTTTGGGAGAGTTGTTCTGGAGTTGGGTGGTTGCGCGATACCCTTTTCGTGTCCGGTTGGCCAGTGGTGTACCCTCCAGTAGAGATGGCCAGAGCAGTTATGAGTTTTACCCTCCAACGAGGCTGGGCAGTGGGTTACTCATCGACTTCTTCAGGTTTACCCTCCAGCGGGGCTGGGCAGTGGGTTGCTCACTGAACATTAGGGTTTACCCTCCAGTAGAGACTGGGCAGTGGGTCACCCCACTCTTTTAGGGTCTACCCTCCAGCAGAGACTAGGCACTGGGTCACCCGACGACCTCTTAGGGTCTACCCTCCAGCGGGGCTGGGCAGTGGGTCGCCCATTGTCTAGTTCCAGGTCTACCCTCCAGCACGGATGGGCAGTGGGTCGCCTGTCGACCTATTCCATGTCTACCCTCTAGTGGGGCTAGGCAGTGGGTCGCCTGATGACGTCTTATGGTTTACCCTCCAGTAGGGATGGGCAGTGGGTCACCCAGTATCTTATTATGGTCTACCCACCAGCGGGGCTGGGCAGTGGGTCACTGGGTGATGTATTATGGTTTACCCTCTAGCAAGGCTGGGCAGTGGGTCACCCGATATTTGGTTATGAATTACCCTCCAGCGAGGCTGGGCAGTGGGACACCTGTTGGCATTCCAGAATCAGTCCTTTCGACAAGGCTAGTCTGTGGATTTCCTCTGTGATTACCGGAGCGGGACCCTTGGTTGTACTGGTCGGTGATAGATTGGCCTGACTTTGAGGAGACCTCTCGACTGTAGGGCAGTGATGAGGTGTGGTTTGACTTTCCCTAGAACTCTCAAGTACGAGGGGAACTTTCCCCACCGAGGCGCATTCCTGTGACGCGATCTAAAACCGTGCGGGCGAGTCAGTGCCGCCCAAAGCGGATAGTGTCGTGGTGCGGTGATTGAGCCCCTTGGCTTGCGGTTTGGGGCAGACGTGCGGGATGCTGGGCATCGATGGAGTTTACTTCTGGGAATGTTGGCGACTCATTTTCTTGGGCTGATCTACGGGTTGGAGATCCCCTTATAACCTTTTTTGGGCTTCTTGTTGATCATATGGGCTTGTATATACCTTTTTCTAGTACCCACGTCTTGGGTTTGGTTACTCTCCTTCCAGGAGAGGCGAAGACGCACGGGGTATGCCACGTGCTTTCCGTGTCTAGCTTCTCATGGTTGGATGAGTCTGATCTCCTACTATAGTTAGCGAAGACTCGACGGGAAGTTCATCTTCTCACCATTTCCAGCTCCTTGTGTCTGGACGAGTCTATCTCCTTTCTCTTGTTGGGTTGATCTGGACTCTTTCTGTACTCTTACTACACTTTCAGTTGTACTCCTCTACTTTTCTGTTTTCTCTACTGCTCACCCTTTGGTACCTCCTTTGTTTCTCCCTCGAGCCTTCGGGGTATCCTACTGAATATTTTTAAACTCACCCCTGCTTGGGATTTGCCCGCACTTAGTGTGCCCTTGCAGACGACGGACAGGTGGAGCATGACTTTGGTGGAGCGTAGGAGCATGGGAGCTTGGACCGCGTGCAGGGGTCGTGGTCGGGTTCCGGGTGGGAGACCCGTCGACTATTTCCTTTTTGTTTACCTGTTGCCGAGTTGTGGCACCTTTTCTGGTTGGGCGCGTGTTTTCCCCTTTTTCCTTTCAGCAATGTACTTTGTACTGTTAGAGGTCGATGCACATTGTGTTCTATTTATAGTAGTTTCCCTTTACTTTTCCTTTTTTACTCTGCACTTTTGCATTGAGTTTTCTGCGTGCGTGTGTAGAGGTACATAGGAAAAGGCCTCCCCGAGTTGTTGTGCCTTCGACGCTAGTTGCCAGCCCCTAGCCTATGTAGGCGGGCTTGGGGTAGTTGCGGCTCGAGCCCGAGTAGGGTCAGGTCATGACAATAATAGTAATTAGATTTATCCTTTTTACCATCCCTGAAAAAATTAAGTGAAAACTTAATCACATCCCTTCGTAAGTTGGTAGTCCTCCCTACACAAGAAAAATGGTATCATGTTTTAAACAAAATGAAAATTAAGAAGGTATATATGATATTATAATTATATAATTATAGGATTATAATATGGAACAACCTACCTTCACAAAAATGAGGGACGGGTCAGCAGATTTCCAAGCCCTTCCTTCTTTAAGTGGAAGGAGAGATAATGACCCCCGAAACCCACCTTCAATAGGTCATGGAGTGGCGAACAGAACCAAGTGTATAAAAATCACACACTAAATGGAAGGAATTATCCTTTTTCTTTTAATAGGATCAGGAGATAAGATAGTAAATCCAACAACACAAAAACTAAAAGTGAAAATACGGCTAAAAATAATCAATTCCCATATTCACGTTCAAAGGTAAATGATACAAGTCACAAAACTCCAAAGGTAAAAGATACCACGAAAAAGGGAAACAACAACAGAAACTTCCCCAATGGTCTAAGCTAGTACGATCCCGCACAATCCCTAAAGTCCTTCGAGAAACCTTAAAGTAGTTTTATATATGTAGGGTTAGCATACAAGTATACTCAGTAGGGAAAACCCAATGAATCTTGTGCACAAGTGGGGAGTCATACTAATGCCGTGTGGGAAATGGGATAACCAAGCACCCATCCAGGAAACTAACCACCCAAGCCTCACCAAGGCACAATCCCCAAATAACGCAAGTCAAGTAATGTATAGTAATAGCACATCGATGTTTGGGTACCCCACGCCACTTTCCCACTAGTTATTTAATATATCCTACGAATCAGACCAATCCCGCCATTCTCATCGTAGTCCTACTGACATACCCTGCCCGCACACACCTGGGCCACTACCACACATCCCGCCCGCAAACACCTGGTTTACAACCACTAACCCACCCATAGAAACCTGGGCCACAACTGTCACATGTAACCAAACCTGCAAACACCTAGGCTAGAACAACCACTTCCATGCCCGAAGAAACCTAGGCTAGAAGAACTACTGCCATGCCCAAAGACACCTGGGCGTCATCCTGAAGATACTTGGGAAACCACCTGCCCGCACACACCTGGTCCAACCACCACACTCCACTGCTCGAAGATTCTTGGGTGAATAATGGACTTCAGGCCATCACAGCTTGCCTATAGAGTCTTGGGTTATTCGGGAAAGGGAGCAAAAAAGGATCTAATAACCATCCACTCATAGGAGTGTTGGAAAAATCACCCTCCCGCATGAAATGGGGGTGTTTGGCACTAAGTTCTCAACTTGGGTGGGGAACGAATAAGAAACACAAAAACTATAAGTATATGTATAGGTTAAAAGAACTCACCCAATCTAGGTTTTTCTTCATCCAGCCTAAAGAACACTATCCTTACTATTCATTCATAAGAAAAGAGAATAGCTCCCATGCCCAAGTCACAACTCACACCAAACCAAAATCCCCATTTGGGATTTTTTTTTCATGTTCAGTAATAATGATTAAATAAGTTTCTGCACCTACTTAGGAAACTAGCAAGCATAAGCAGAAGCCTAGGAAAAAGTACACCCCACACCAATTTAAACATTCACACCCGGTTCTCTTGTAAAAACACATCAAGTGAGACCCCTCAAAAGAATGGAACCAAACCAGGTCAGAGTGAGATACAGTCCCAAGTTCCCAGAACTATGAATAAGAAGGTTTCAAAACAGAAGAGGATTACACCCCCATTAGTGATACAAACAGATGATCCCATCCTCACCCACATCACCCCAGAAATCTAAGCCCATATCCAAGAAAACCATAAGGTCACCCGTACTCGGCCCATGGAGGAAACAACCAAATCAATACTACCAACACAAGGCAGAATCAATGGTTATTTTCATATTTAAAATATTTAACACACTCCATGATTTCAATTCCACTAGTCTTAAACTGAGGTTATCATAGAAAAGGGGTTGATTTTGGTGATCCCAATTTATTTCGCCAAATATACGTAATTAACCAATTTCCTTTACAAAGAAAAAGGTTCACAACCAAAATACAAGCCATCTAAACATCACAAGTAGTCATGGTCTATTAGTGCATAGATAAACACCTCCAAAGACAATGATTTTTGATAGGTGTAAGCCCGCACAATTTAGAAATCAATAATCATGAATGAGGAGAAAAACAGAGCATCATCCTCGATCACACCCCTCCCCTTCATTCTTTAGAATCTGTTTATTATCTTCATTAAAGTTTGGTTCATCCAATTATATAGAAGTAGTAGATTACCCACCCAGCAAGATACACAGAAAGGATATACGAAGGTGAAACCCCTACCTGTCTGATCATGGATCGAAGTTAAGTCACCGCGTGAGTAGCAGTAGCTCCACGGAACACGATCACAGAAAACTTCATCGGGTTACAACTCGTCGGGCGGAAGGGTACTCCATCGGCAGGGTGATCGAGAAAAAGAAACTTAGGGAGAAGCCTTTAGGTTATAATGGCTGATAAGGGATGAGATACACCATGCCTCGTATGGTTAAGATATGGAGAGAAAACTCGAAACTGCGTACAGAGCGGGGATCGTGGGTTAACCACGCAGCTGGGACACCCCACACGTCATTAAAAGATCCCTGCCCTTTGGGGCGGTTAAAACAGATGCACACCCCCCTAACCAAGGACTCCTCAAAACGTGGTTAAAGGCATGAAAAAAATTTATGGGTTTTCATTTAAGGAGGGTATCTTACCAAACAATTAATTTAAATACAATTAATGGGCTTTAAGGGGGTCAAAACAGGGTTTAAAAACCATTTTGCGCAAGAGGCGCTACTGAAAAAAAAACCGTGGGGGTAGGCTAGGTCTACCGTTTAGCCGAGGCTACTGGTAGGTTGAGCTACCAGTAGGCCGAGCTACCAGTAGGCGGCGGCTAACAGTAGACCGAGCTACCGGTATGCGGCGGCTACCGGTAGACCGAGCTACCGATCGGCTGCGGCTACCGGTAGGCGATGGGTATCGGTAGGTGACGGCTACCAGTAGGTCAAGCTACCGGTAGGTGGCGGCTACCTGCAGACCGAGCTACCGGTAGGCCGAGCTACCGGTAGGCCGTGACTACCGGTAGGCCGAGCTACCTATAGGATGATATACTGATAGGCTGCGACTACGGGTAGACCGAGCTACCTGTAGGTTGTAGCTACTGGTAGGCCGAGCTACCGGTATGTTGAGCTACCGGTAGGCCTGCTACCAGTAGGATGATCTACCAGTAGGCCAAGCTACTAGTATTCCAAGCTACCAGTCGGCCGAGCTATGGGTAGGCCTGCTACCAGTAGGCTAAGGCTACCAGTAAGCCTGATACCGGTAGGCTAAGGATACCGTTAGGGGTCAAGCTTCACCGAGAATCCTCAATAACATTCCCAGACTACCTAGAACACCCAACATCAAATTTATACCATGGAATGCACCCCCAAAACTAGGGCCATTACATCAGATACTTCTCAAACTACTCTCGTCCCCGAGAATATAAGAACGAATGAGAAATGAGAAGAGAGGGGTCAGAACAACCACCCTCTTAAGAACTTCTCATGGGAAAACCCTTGAGTTGTTGGAAAGTTGGAATAGAACCCTCCCCCTAAATCTAGGAATACTCACCAATAGTTATCAACCACAACATTCAAAATAAGAACAGGGATTTACACATCCCAACACCTGAGCCAGGGAGTTCGTTCCTACATGTCAGGATATTATCCGCTTTGGGCGGCACTGACTCGCCCGCACGGGTTTAATCACATCTGCATTAATGTGTCCTGATTAGAAGTCAGGTTTTCCCATCACCGCACATCCGAAAACACATATAGGGAACATAGAACAGATCATCTCATGGTTAATCAAAACAAGCATTTCTTATATTGAAGCACAAGGTGAAACATCTTAACATAACTCAGAACAAAACAACAAGGAAGTCAAAATAGCTCTGGGTACTGAACGTGTACCTGGGCCTCCCACTACCAAGTGCTCTCTTCCATTCCACCATGCCTCCACAACACACGAACCAAGGGGATGGTTCATCCAAGAAGCACTTTCTCCTTACGATCCTCAATCTTGATCGGTCGTTCTATGAAGGCTGCATTCTCTTCCACATCTAAATCTCCCCAATCGATGACATGGGAGTCGTCATGTAGATTTTGACGAAGCTGGGAGATGTGAAAGATGTTGTGAACTTTCTCTAACTGAAGTGGAAGCACCAGTTGATACGCCACCTCACAAACTCGTCCCAACACCTCGAAAGGTCTGATGATCCTAGGGGAGAGCTTACTTCCCTTCCCAATCCTTCACTGCCCACGTCGAGTTGAAACCTTCAAGAACACATGGTATCCTACCTCAAACTCTAAATGCCTTCTCCTACTATCGGTATACGACTATTGTCGGTCTTGGGCCACCTTCATCCTTTCCCATATAATCTCAATCTTCTTTGTCGTGCTCTGTACCACCTCTGGTCCAAGGATGCCCGCCTCTCCGACTTCGGTCCAGCACACGGGTGAGCGGCATGGCCTCTCGTACAAGGCTTTGAATGGAGCCAAACCAATGGTAGAGTGATAGCTATTATATTAAGCAAACTCTATCAGAGTAAGGTTTCGCACCCACTATCCTCCTGAGTCGAGAACACAGGCCCGCAACATATCCTCCAAGGTCTGGATGGGGCGCTCTGTCTGTCCATCTGTATGGGGATGGAAAGCAGTGTTATGACGTAGCTGGGTGCCAAAAGTGTGCTACAATCCTCTCCAGACTCATGAGGTAAACTTTGAATCCCTTTCCAAGAATATGGACCTCGTAACTCCATGAAACTGCACCACCTCATCCACGAATCTTCATGCTAAAGGTTCTACAGCACCCAACTCCTTGATAGCCAGAAAGTGAGCCGCTTTTGTCAACCAGTCCACTAATACCCAGATGGCGTTGTGTCCCCCTTTCACCTTGGGTAGTCCCATGAAAAAATCCATCGAGATGTCATCCCACTTCTAATCACAGAAATCTAGAGACTACAGCAGGCTGCCTGGAACACGGTGTTCAGCCTTCACCTGCTGACACACTAGGAACTTGGCCACAAACACTGCCACTGCTCTCTTTACTCCATGCCACCAAAATTGTCTCTTTAGACCCTGGTACATCATGGAAACTCCCTGGTGCACCACTAGGGGTGATTTGTGGAACCCACTAAGAACCTTGTCGTGCATCGCCTCTGGAACAAACATCTTTCCTCAGAAAAGCATCTGGTTCTGACCGTCCTGTGTCCACACTTCTGAAGCATTTCCCTGGTCAACTCGGTCACGCTTCACTTCGCACTCTGGGTCTCACCATTGAGACTCTTCCACTTGTCGCAACAGAGAAGACTACATTGTCATTTGATACATGCAACCTCTACCGCTATCCATCCTTGCATCTAGGTTCAAGGCATCCAACTCCTCCACTTCCTTCCAGGCGTCTACCGATTCTCAGACTGCATCCTTCTGTGACCTCCTACTCAAAGAATCAGCCACTAAATTCCATTTTCCCGAAGTGTAGGAAATCTCGAAGTCATAATGCTGTAGGAACTCTATCCACCTTCACTGCCATAAGTTTAGGTCCTGCTGGGAGAAGACATACCTCGTGCTTTTGTGATTCGTGAAGACCACAAAGCGTTCTCCGATGAGGTAATGCCGCCATAACTTCTGTGCGAAAATGAACGCTGCATGTTCTAGATCCTGGGGGGAATAATTACGCTCATGAGGGATTAGCTTCCTAGACTCATAAGAGATCACCCCTTGTCGCTGCATTAACACACATCTGAGTCCTTGCCCTGAAGCGTCACAAAACACCTCATACACCGCCCCTTCTTCTGGTAGTCTCAGAACTGGGGCACTAATGAATTTCTGCATCAGAAAGCTGAAGGCTGCCTCTCACTACTCACTCCACATGAAAACCTGCTCCATCATGGTCAAGGCTATCAAAGGAGCTGCAACTTGGGAGAAGTTGGGTACGAACCTTCGATAGGATCCAGCCAGCCCGAGTAAACTGTGAACCTCGACCACATTCTTGGGTGATGCCCAAGAAAAAACGTCCTCAACCTTTGATGGGACCACTGCTCCCCCCTGTTCGGACACTATGTGCCCATGGAATTATAATTCTCACATCCAGAATTTTCATTTTGACAAATTCCCATAGAGATAGTGCTACCGGAGGACCTCTAAAACCGTCCTCAGATGCTCCACGTGGTCCTCCTCTGATCTTGAATAGATCAGGATGTCAACAATGAACATGACTATGAACCGATCCAGGTACTCCCGGAAGACGGAGTTCATAAGGCCCATGAACACAGTCAGGGTGTTCGTAACACCGAAAGGCATGACTACAAACTCTTTGTTCCCATATCAGCACCTAAAGGCCTTCTTCGAGATGTCTCCCTCCTTTCCCCTCAACTGGTGATACCCAGACCGCAAGTCGATCTTCAAGAACCATCCATCCCCCTTCAGTTGGTCAAGGAGATCGTCTATCCTCGGAAGAGGGTAGCGATTCTTGATCGTCACATGATTCAACCTCCTGTAGTCTATACACAACCTGCGACCACCGTACGCCTTCTTTGCGAACAAAACTGGAGCACCCCACAGTGACGCACTTATTCAAACATAACCCCCTCTTCATCAGATCGTCAATCTGAATCCACAGCTCCTGTAGCTCCAAAGGTTCTATCCGGTAAGGAGCCCTCGAAATCAGATGAGCACCAGGCTGCAAGTCTATCCCAAACTCGATATCACGTCGAGGGGGTAGAGTGGTTACCTCCTCAGGAAATAAGTCCATAAACTCACTGACGATCCCTGGTACCTCCACCATCTCAGGATCTCCTGACTCTACTGACACTCTACTAAAAAGGAGATGAGGGGTTCCTCTCGCCTGCCGCCCTTTTGACTACTCCGCTTGCTAGTGAAAGTAACACGCCGACCACCCATGTTTGAAAACACGACCCTTCCTTGGAAGAAGATGATGACGGAACACATAGAGAACAACCATTCGATGCCTTGGATGACATCGTATGGATATATTTGTAGTTGTAGGAGATCCCTGACTGTCTGATGTGGCCCTATAATCTGTCTTCATCTTCAACAAACATATAACAAGTCGGTATGACTTTTGACTGGAGTGCTCAGCACCAGGGGCACTGGAAGTCTCTCGGTAACTAGACCCAAAGCACGGGAAAGACTCGTTGCAACAAAGGAGTGTGAATCTTTGGTATCGAACAAGGTGTAAGCGATGGTTCTAAACAAACTGATCGTACCTCGAACGACATCCGGTCCTGCTGGAACTGCTGCCTCCACAATCTGCAACTTCCCACACCCACCTCCTTTGCCTCTCGGCTACCGGCCACCTCCCCGACCACGCCCTGGTTGATGTCCTTGAGGAGTGCCCTGAGGTCGGTATCCACCATCAACGCATGCCCTCGAAGGAGTGGGAGCTCGCTGCCCCTATGGCTTCTGCTAGAAGGGCCTATCTGGAAGCTGCTTCTGGGGCGGGTGATGGGCATGTCTGCCACTACCGTACTATACTCAGTCCGAGCACTGATTCTGGTGATGTCCATGGCTCCCACAGACAAATCATATCGGTCTTGGGCCCATTGGAAATGGGTGAGGACTGAGGGATCGGAACAGGAACTGATGCGGCATGCTCCATACTAGCCAAAACCTAGAGGGTCCTGATGCTGGAAGCCTGGTGCTGAAGGCCTTCCCCTTCGATGACCTCAGCTGGATTTCCTCTGATGATACAACTCCTAGCGTGTGCATCCTCTCCACCACTTTGGCCTTATTCTGTACCTCCATGTATGTCGGCAAAGTGAAGGGGGTAACAGCGTGATGGAGGGAGGGTCGAAGCGCCTCCTCTAAACATCTCACCCGAGAGTCCTCATCTGGAAATAGGTCTAGAGAAAAACGGAGGAGGTCCTTGAACTTGATTCTGAACTCCCTCACTGACATACTCCCCTACTGTAGGGAGAGTAGCTCCTGCATCTTCTCCGCCTTCATCATAGAAGGGAGGAATTTAACTCGGAACTGCCAATCAAAATCATCCCATGCCACATCGGCCTCTCTCCTCTCCCCCAGGTAGAGTGTCCACCACTGACGCGCTGCTCCCCGCATCTGGCTAACGCCCTGAGAAACCCAGTACTCCGTCGGAGCCTGAGTCAAGCCGAAATCTATCACCTGCTCCTCTAGCCAGCTCTTCGTCTTCATGTCAGAGGTGCTGCCCACATATTTCTTGAGGGTCTGTCGCTGGAAGGCTCGAAGCTTCTTCTGCCACTGGTCATCCTCCTCCTCTCAATCATCCCTCTACCGATCGGCCAAGTCAACCTCCTATTCCTTGATCGCCCGCACCTCATGTGGTTGCCTCCCAGGTGCCATAGCTGTAAGGTAAACAAGGAATGCCTAAGCCCATGTAGTGCAGAATATTGTTCTTAAAATTTCATAGACTTCTTATTTATTTCAATCCACAAAACATGCATGAAACCCAAGAACACAAGTCATTGGGATGCATGTACCTTTCCTTGGTTCTCAACCCTGTAATCAGCATGGCCTCACTTGGTCATTCGGTAGGTCCAGAGTGCTTACATCGGATCACGGGGGGCCTTAAAATCACGTGTCCTAGCCAGTTTCCTTGGCCTAATTCGTGCACCAAGGTCACCCAACACTATTTCCCTACCATCCCATGAAATCCTCACTATGCCTAACTCCAGACTCCATCCTATCTCTCAACCAGTGCTCTGATACCATTCTGTCACGACCCGCCTTCACCAAAAGGATGGAAGGGTTAGCAGATTTCCAGGCCCTTCCTTCTTTAAGTTGAAGGGGAGATAATGACCCCCCAAAACCCACCTTCAATGGTCCCGGAGTGGCGACCACCACCAAGGGTATATAAATCACACACTAAATGAAAGGCATTACCCTTTTTCTTTTAATAGGATCGGGAGATAAGAAAGTAAATCCCACAAAACCAAAACTAAAAGTGAAAATACAGCTGAAAATAAACCATTCCCATATTCATGATCAAAGTTAAAAAAATACAAGTCACAAAACTCTCAAGGTTAAAGATACCAAGAAAAAGGGAAACAACAACAGCAACTGCCCCAATGGTCCAAGCTAATATGGTCCCGTACGATCCCTATAGTCCTCCTAGAAACATGAAAGCAGTTTAATATATGTAGGGTGAGAATACAAGTATATTCACTAGGGAAAAAACAAATACTCTTGTGCACAAGTGGGCAAGCATACTAATTCCCTGTGAGAAAAGAGATAATCAAGCACCCATTAAGGAAACTAACCATCCAAGTCTCACCAAGGCATACTCCCCAAATAACACAAGTCAAGTAATGTATAGTAATATAACATCGATATTTGGGTACCCCGCACCAATTTCCCATTGGTTATTTAAGGCATCCTACGCATCGGACCAATCATACCCTTCTCATAGCAGTACCACTGCCATACCCCACCCGCACACACCTTGTCCACAACCACACATACCGCCCGTAAACACCTGGGCCACAACCACTAACCCACCCGCAGACACCTGGTCCACAACTGTCACATGTAACCACGCCTGCAAACACCTAGGCCAGAACAACCACTACCACGCCGGAAGACACCTGGGCTAGAAGAACTACTCCCACACCCGAATACACCTGGGCCTTATCCTACTGATACTTGGGAAACCACCTACCAGCACAAACCTGGGCCAACAACCACACTCCCCTGCCCGAAGATTCTTGGCCTAATAATGGACATCAGGCCATCACATCCTGCCCGTAGATTCTTGGGCTATTTGGGAAAGGTATCAGAAAAGGAGATAATAACCAGCCACTCATAGGAGTTTTTGGAAAAACACCCTCCCCCATGAAATGGGGGTGTTCGACACTAAGTTCTCAACTTGGGTGGGGCGTGAATAAGAAACACAAAAACTATAAGTATATGTATAGGAAACAAGCACTCACCCAATCTAGGTTTTTATTTAGCCAGCCTAAAGAACACTATCCTTACTATTAATTCATAATAAAAGAGAACAACACCCATGCCCAAGTCACAACACATACTAAAACAAAATCCCCATTTGTCCCATCCTTGTTTTCATGTTTAGTAATAATGTTTAAATAAGTTTCTGCATGTACTTGGGAAACTAGCAAGCATAAGAACAATCCCAGGAAAAAGTTAACCCTACAGAAATTTAAACATTCACACCCGGTTTTCCTGGAAAAACACATCATGTGATACCCCTCCAAGTATTAGAACTAAAGCAGGTCAGAGTGACATACAATCCCAACTTCCCAGAACAATGAATAAGAAGTTTCCACAACAGAAGAGGTTCCCACCCCAATTCGTGATACAAACAGAGGATCCCATCCTCACCCACATCACCCCAGCAATCTAATCCCATATCCAAGAAAACCATTAGGTCACCCATACTCAGCCCGTGGAGGAAACAACCAAACCAATACTACCAACACAAGGCAGACTCAATAATTATTTTCAGATATAAAAGATTTAACACAGTCCATGATTTCAATTCCACTAGGCTTAAATAGGGGTTATCATAGAAAAGGAGTTGATCATGGTGCTCCCAATTTATTTATCCAAATATACGTAATTAACCAATTTCATTTAAACAACAAAAGGTTTACAACCAAAATACAAGCCATCTAAACATCACAAGAGGTAAGGGTTATTAATGCATAGAGAAAGACCACCAACGACCATGATTTTCAAAAGGCATAATCCCACACAATTCAGAAATCATTAATCATGAAAGAGGAGAAAAACATAGCAGCATCGTAGATCACACCCCTCCCCTTCATTCTTTCGAATCCATTTGTTATCATCATTAAAGTTTTGTTCATCCAATTCTACAGAAGTAGTAGATTACCCCCCGAAAGATACACAAAAAGGAGAGACGAAGGTGAAACACCTACCTGACTGATCAAGGATCAATGGTAAGTCCCTGCATGAGTAGTAGTAGCACCACGAAAAACGATAAATGAAAACTTCATCGGGTTACAACTCATCGGGCGGAAGGGTACTCCATCGGCAAGGTGATCGAGAAAATGAAATGTAGGGAGAATCTTTTAGGTTATAAAATCTGATAATGGATGAGATACTGCACACCTCTAATGGTTAAGATATAGAGAGAAAACTTGAAACCGCGTACGGAGCGGGGATCGTGGGTTGACCATGCGACTGGGACACCCCACACGTCATTAAAAGATCCCCTCCCTTTGGGGTGGTTAAAACAGACGCACTCCCCCCCTAACCAAGGACTCCTCAAAACGCGGTTAAAGGCATGAATAAAACGCATGGTTTTTCATTTAAGGACGGTATCTTACCAAACATTTATTTTAAATACCATTAATGGGATTTAAGGTGGTCAAAACAGGGTTTAAAAACCATTGTGCACAATAGGCGCTACTGAAAAAAAAACTGTGGGGGTAGGCTAGTACTACAACTTAGCCAAGGCTACCGGTAGGCTGATCTACTGGTAGGCCTAGCTACTGGTAGGCAGCGGGTACGGGTACACCGAGCTACCGATAGACTAAGCTACTGGTAGGCCGATCTACCGGTAGGCGGCGGCTACCGGTAGACCGAGCTATCGGTTGGCCGAGCTACCGGTAGTATGCGGCTACAGGTAGACCGAGCTACTGGTAGGCCAAGCTACTGGTAGGCGGAGGCAACCGGTAGGCTGCAGCTACCGGTAGGCTGAGCTACCGGTAGGCTGTGGCTACCGGTAGGCCGAGCTACCGGTATGCCGAGCTACCGCTAGGCCTGTTACCGGTAGGCCGAGATACCGGTAGGCCAAGCTACAAGTATGTCAAGCTACCAGTCAGCCGATCTACTGCTAGGCCTGCTACCGGTAGGCTAATACTACAGGTACGCTTGCTACCGGTATGCTAAGGCTACCGTTAGAGGCCAAGATTCATAGAGAAGACTCGATAACATTCCCAGACTACCCAGAACACCCAACATCATATTTTCACCAAGTAATGGACCCCAAAACCTCGGGCCATTACATAATAAATATAATATAAGTATTTCAAATCCATTATTATATCTTTCATATAAAATAGGTGACAGAAAACAAATTATATCATTTCGTGAGGTGGTTGTCTACCATACATGTGATCGATGGTTTTGTATCCCATTTTATGAAAAGGGTATAGATATATATAATCACCATAACATAATAAAATATGTGAATATGTATTATAATGAGGTTATTATATAATAATGTTTTATAATATTTGAAATAACAGGTAAAAGAAACAAAAAAATGCTCATCTATCACCATTACCTCTTCTTTGGACAACCTCCTTGTGTTTCCATTAAAAGTCATCATAGGATGGATTTATGATATAATAGAGGAATATAAGATTTTTTTTTGAGATTAATAATGTTATTTGGGTAGGTATTGGATGAATAAAATGGATTTGAAGGTTTTAATATGAGAGGAAAGTGGGTGACCTTTTATAAATAGGGGAGTGGACACACATGGATTTTTTGAAAATAATCTATTAAAACGACATTTTTATAATGAAAATGCTTAAAAGTGGTAATTATTAACCCTTAGAGTTTATAGGTTAGAAATATTTCTACAAAATGAGTTTTTAAAGATCTGTTAGGTATGCTTACCACTTTTCATTTTTTATAACCCTTGGTAAATCAGTTTCTACATTAACCATTATAATTATTTTTAATAATTTTATTATTCATAGTGGTAAAAAAATTATGTTTACCCTAGTATATAATTTAAATTGTTATAATTATTAATAAGGATTACATTTTATTAAAATAAATTCATAGAAGTGATAGAATCCAATTTTAAATAATACCGAAAGACAAGATGGAAAAGTTGGTTTTCACTGATAAAACCCTCAAATGTATAAAAGGTTTTAAAATTTAAAAACAATATTAAATTGAATACAATGACCATAATATGTAAAATTGAAATATAATTTTACTAATTTTTCTTTCAATACAATTTTAAATGTAATTTAATATTTATAATTGTTAAAAAAATGCAGTTTCCAATAAAATTAATTAATATTCATTATTCAATAAAAAATGAATCATTTTGGAGAAAACTCAAAAAATAAACCTAAGATAATTTTGATACAATTGTTTCAAAAATTAATTTCATTTTATCAAATACATTATATATATTTTTATAAAAATAAATTTTTATTTATTTCTACAAAGAGTGAGTAAATAGTATTTTAGAAAAAATGGTTTTCATAGAAACTATTTGTTATTTTAAATGATTATTATATTATTTATAATTAATAGATGACAATAATTTTCATAATTTTGCTATTACAATTTATAACATCAAATTTAATATCTATGATATAATGGTATACCATATTATGGTTCATTTTGACATGGAATTTCATGTTCTCCAGGCTACAGAGTAGATTAAATTTGTTGAAATATATTTTTTGGGTTATTTAGGATCAGTTTTTTGAGTCACATAATTATTTGAATATAACTTTATTATTATATAATTACAGGATGTTAAATATTTTAATCATATAAAATATTCATTTCTCTGTAAAAATATATAAGGTGGGGATATTTAGGGGACTTCATAGGTTTTATATTACTCAAATGATATAGAATTACAAGATTATTTATTGGAGGCATCTCCATTGATATTTTTTGAGATTACTATAAAATTATAACTAAGAAATTGTAGAATATATTTTATATGGAATCCTAATTTGGAAACAAAATTCTTATAATTCTCACAAATCCCATCGAAATATTTATGCTCTGATTCAAGATGATATTTTTGAATGTTTTACCTTGATGTGTTCAGTCTGGCTATAAGAAAAATAATCAATATTCCAATTGAATATGGATTAGTGAAATGAAGAAATTAGATCATTGATGGTACATTATGGAATTCAAAAATTCATTTTTTTGAAATACTTTAATTGTAAAGATTTATAAATAAATTAGAAATCATAATTTCCCTCTATCATTATAAATGAGATTAAATGAGAATCTTGTTATTTTTGAAATTTTACAAGAGAAAATTGTTAGATGAGAATGGGATATTCATTTTCAATCTTTTCAATTATTTTAAAAATAGTTCACTAGAAATTGATCTACCAATTGTTTTCTTGGATTTGTTAAATTCATGGATATTTGAAATTTTGGATTGATATGGTTAGTCTATGATAAAAAATGGAGGTAATGATACTATGAAATTATGTAAAAAAGTAAACTAAATTTGGGTTTTATAGGGATATATGAAGAACAAATTGATATAGAGTATTAGGTTATTAAATACTAATATATAGATCATAAATTGGATTAGCATTAACTAATACTACATTTAGTGAGTAAGGATAAATGATATGAGTTCATTACTAAATATTCGACCTAGAAATACACGATGAGGTGAGGATACAATAATCTGATTATATGGGAGGCTTAAGATGAAGATCAAAATCATCTTCTGAAGTATCACAAATTTTCATGTCATCTCTAACATAATGTAATGATCATATTATAAACATGGAAATATTTTATTATAGTGAGATTCTATATAGTATTGAGAATTAAAATAATATAGAGGAACATACCTCCCTAAAAAAAATTTCTTTTATTGATTCTGATGGTGAACCCATGACTCAAATTCACTTTATCATACCAGTGTGTATGTATACACACTAGGGTTAAACCATGTAATTTTTTTGTAACCAGTGTTATTTACACTCCATAAATTTTTGGGTGTATCTAAGAAAATTATTTATGATAGGATCAGATCACAATAGATCATAATGAATAAATTAATGATTAATAAATCTAAAAGGAAATTAAATATGAAGTAAATTTCCCCCCTCTCATTGTTGAGCACACTAAAGGGATATGTTAACCAGTTTCATAGAAATCATGTATACCACTGTCAAACCCTTTAGTTTTTGTTGATGGATAATATAAATTCAGTAAATAGTAGGGATGTCATTACATTGAAGGACAATAACTATCATTGCTACAATATAATGATTCTACCATATCTTTTATATCATATATTTAGGGACACTAATTTTCTATAAATTAATTTTTTTATATTTTATTTATTATTTTTAAGACTTTGAGATGTGACATCAAGTGATTCTGAGGCCCGATGATTCCAAAAAAATATTAAAAAAATATTAAAAATATTAAACAACATGCAAGTGTAGTTTCCCTAAAAAAGTGAGATAACATCAAGATAGATGCTAAAATGAGAAATATTAGGTAATCAATGAGTTAATAATAGTGGATTTTTTTAGGAGAGACATAACTGTTGTAATCACGGGGTTTTTGGGAAAAATTCATCTTCGGCATAAAATTAATAAAAAATTATTATTATTATTTTCATTGATCCACGAATCTAACATTTTATTTTAAGTAAAATGTTATAAATAATAATAAGGTTAGCCATATACCCTAGTATATTTATAGGAGATGATGGAGAGGGAGTTGGATGATATCTCTCTGAAGAAAAACTTGAAGACCATGAATCCTCAATTAGTGTGCAAAAACACATGTGGATCTTTCTA
This sequence comes from Viscum album, assembly GCA_963277665.1. Classification (NCBI taxonomy): domain Eukaryota; kingdom Viridiplantae; phylum Streptophyta; class Magnoliopsida; order Santalales; family Viscaceae; genus Viscum; species Viscum album. The sequence goes on along the minus strand of OY728122.1, from coordinate 1,922,076,330 downwards.
ATGATAACAACATGCAATCTTTCTTCACCCATAAAGGACCCAAAACAAGGTATGATTTTTAATTTATTTTATTTTACATTCCATTTACTTATTCATATAACTAAAATGAACGAGTTGAAAAATATAATGATTCACAGATCATTTGTATCTTGGGTATATATATTTTTTCCATGAAATGGTGATTATCATTGATATTCTTGTATTTATTCTCCATTTATTATTATAATATTATTTAATCAATGAAAACACCAACGTTTCTAGATGTTCAATTCTTTTTTTCCAATTGGTCATTTCCCCCATTTATTTATTCATGTTGAGAAAATATCATGGCCCAAAATTTTACCAATTGAAAGAAATCATTAGTTCTGAACCTGTTTTTTGGAAAATAATTTTGATATTAGAAACCATATATTGGTTTTATGTGAGGATCACTTGATGATGGAAGTGGTAGCAGATCAAAAGCATTTTTGGTTACATGATTTTGTGTTTTTTTCTGTGTAATAATGGAAGATGTGTGTGTATATTTTTTCAAGTGGATTTGATGGTTGGAAACTAGTAATCAATGAAGGAATGGTTTTACCAACCTTGGATCAAATTTTTCAACATATTGTGTGGTCGAGGTCGTACGACAAGTGCATATCGGACATAACCGACTACATGGATTGTGAACGGTCATATAGGTGATCCTATGTAGGCGTTCAGTTTTACCTCCATGGGAATATGGGTCCACATGGTTACTGAACAGTTTGGAAAACCGTGCATCAACTGAAGATAATTAAAACCTAAAATTATTTTTTACCCATTCCCACTTACCCTAAATCAGTCTTCCACCCTCCCCTTCATTTATGGCACACCAATGTGTCCCATGACCCCTTCTATCTTTATATTCCTCCCTAATGGATGTCTACTCATTGATTACAAGGTATTTTTTAAGGTTTTGGGTAGATTTTCATCCTTTATCACCTTTGCTCCTCTATTTCCTGGTTAACTTTTGGTTAGCCCTCTTTTGGTCGATCCCCAATTCTAGGGTTGGTGTGTTATCTTGTATTTCATGGATTTTGGGGCTCTCAGTTTGTTCCTAGTGACATAATATTCCATTTTAAAGGGTTTCTTCCCATTCTCACATGACATCTAGGTGTTTACATGTATTTTCTTCCATATTAAATCCATTTTATTCTTGTGTTTTCTTGATTAATTCATAAATCATGTTTCTCACCAATATTATATTCATATATTATTATTGTTAGATTTTAATTGATTGAATGTTTTATTAAAAATAGGTTTTAAATTGGATGTCTATTTATGCCCATATGTATCTACCTTTGGGTTTTAATAATTTTCTTATCATTTTAAAATGGTTATGATGGATTTTTTGGGTTGTGGTTTCCTAGATAAATATTTTCAACAGAAATTAATTGGATTGGGATGGTTCAATTTATGAAACATGGTGTTTTAATATAAATGGTTTATTTTTATAATAAATGTTGTATTTGTAGTTTCACTAAAATGGTTTTGAGAGGACCACCCATGCTATTACGTTGTATGTGGGCACATCCATTGATATACGGAATATATCCATGGATGGGCTGACAAATGATGATGACATTTGGAGCAGACCATTTCAAGAACATTGGTTTCTTAAAAAGGAACACCTATATTACCTTTCCATATCAATTTTCAAATGATTACATGGTTTCCATAAGGTTTTTTGTGGTTTCAAAATTTTATGTTTGGTTATGACATGTTTGGTGTTTGTTAAAAAAGAAATTGTTTCTTAAAATGGTTGAAAGCATGTTTGGAACCTTTATGTGCATTATGCATGTTTCAAAATTATTTTGATGGTAAGGTAGATTAGAGATAAGGCCCCGTTTGTAAAATGTGACATGTTTGGTTGGGTTCTTGAAACATAAAAGATGAATAGAAATGTCATAGAGAAATGTAATTTCATAGGGCTGTAAATGGTTTTAAGTTGTTTCATTCATTTCAATAAATCTTCCCGGGAAGGGTATAATTAAATTCTAATTTGGAATCTTGAAATGGATATTTTAAAACCCCTATTGAATTTGGTCTTTTTCCTCATTGGTTTATTATGATATGGAAGAGTCATCAGATTGGGAAATCCTTGTAGGGTAATTATTTTGTTAGAAGGGACTAACCCTAAAGGTGGTCAGTGTGGTGCCATATTAGTTGACATGAATCGATAAATATATATTTATAGTTGTTCGATTGTATGGAACACCCCTCTTTAGAACTATACATGGGATCCTAGCATATAAAATTGGTTTACTTAGAATGATTGATGAACTAGTCTTGGTAAATGTATGAGCTAGAGATCCATAGCATATAGGATTTGGGTTTACTCCTATTGGATTAGCCCCCTCAACCATGCTAGTTACAGAGATGGTGGGGCGTTAGGGTGTTAGGAAGTTTTTTATTAGGGAATTATTTCAGGATGAGTCACATGTATAGTATTTTTTGGTATTCTAATGTGTTCCTTGTATTTCCAATGTTTTACCATTATGGTAATTTTTAGAGAGGTTTCCCTCTTTGTTTAGAATCTTATTCACTAAACCTGGTTTTGGTAAATTTTTGGAAAAACTATGAATGAATGGTTGGATTAAAGGGAATTTCTATGTTGTTATTTTGGAAAGAAAGAATGTTTACCTTTTTCCCTTATTTTTCCTTATATACAATTAGGAAGGAAATGATGCATGCTGTTTGTTTTAAAATACTATGTAAATATGAAATATGTTTGTATAAATGTACTCAAAACACTTATTCATGGAACATTTATTGGATCAGGTGACATTAATTTATTTATGGTTTATTATTGAGCAGTTACCCCACACCCACCTATACCAATCAGTGTCATCAGACCTGATCTATTTTTCATATTAATCATTTTTATGGGTTTTTAGAAGGTTTCATTGTTGGAGCATGGTTGGTATTTTGATTTGAGGTGACCAAGCGGTCACACAGAGATTGTGTGATGGTGGTACGGGTTTTCATCCAGTTTTAGTTTTTTATATTAGTTTTCAGATTCAAAGTTGTATCTTATAACTGAATCTGTTAATATCATGGTTTGAGATTCAGTTGTTGACTTTCTAAGTTTTTAGTTTGTTGGGATTATTTTTCAGGTACTGGATTTCACTTTGGGGATAAAATCGTTCCCATTTCTTGTATGTTTTGATTTATCACACTAGTTTTTGTGACAATGGGATCAGGAACACCACCCAGGACAAGCCGTAGATAGGAATGGGTGACCGGTTCAGGGTCTCTTGAGTTGCTTCATGACAATTTTGGATATGCACACAGTATGGTACCCTTTATACATCTCTAGGGTTCATGTAGTGAATTTAAATATCACACAACATGTAACCACATAACAAATCGTGTGACTTGACCTTATAGCTTGATGTGTACCTTAGAGGGTATATGGACATTTCCAAGAGTATACGAGCCCATAAATATCTTATACTCTGAATTGGACATGTCTAGGCTAGGTGTACATAGTTAGATCAAGGTACATAGACATGGTAAAATGTAAACGATCTTGGGCACACCATATAATTTAAAATCAACAAGGGAACAATCCATGATACATGGGTGGGACATAGTTCCTAAGGGTCATGCTATGTACTACTACTACAATTCATGTACTCCTTTAATTTTTTCATGGAGCCCTTGTCCTCTTCATATTAGACATGATTTGTTATGGTGTATTCCCATTATCTTTTCCCTATGTGCTAGTATAGAATTGTTTCATACACATAGGATAGTGACCCCTTCAGTGTGAATTCATTGATAATGGCTTTAGAATCATTCTGTGAGGCCAAATGTGAGATACTCTATAACTCTCTTTCCTAAGATAAAGTTCTTGGTATTGTCATGACTGACATTACATGGATTTCAAACCTATACATATTGGGTTATTTAATATTGAGTAATTGGTATACCCCATGGAATTAGGTGTGATCCCCATATATGAATCATTATTTTTAGACTTCCGACACATACATATTATTGAAGAACCTGATGAGAATTTCATATTGGAAGTATTCAATTAGTTTTATTAGAATCATGGAGTTTGTTCTGGTGGATGATTTCTATGTGGAACCATCAACCAAGATTCTAATACTGACATTATGTTTGTGATGTTACATTGAGATTATGTGTCTTTTTTATGTATATTTGGATATTCTGGTAATATTTGATGTAGAAATTTACCTATGTATTGATTACATTCATGATTGTTGTTGTTTTCTTACTAAATTCGACTTCTCCTTCCAGGTATTGTAAAACACTCACCAGCATGTGATTTCTTGATGTGAGTTCTTCCTTATGTAGATAATCATTGTTTTAATGGAGTCATAGAGGGACTAGGTATATGTGGGTTTTGGAGATCCATACAGATCTAGGTGCATTCATATGATTATCTTGACTACATTATCCATATAAATTTTTATTTTAGACATGTTATCAGACTCTTTTTGGAAGGATTATATTTGTCTTTGTTTACTTTCAATTGATTATTTCCATAATCTAGTTGTGGGATTTAGATATATGCATGCATGTTTTATCTAATGTGTCATATTTAATAATTGTTGGGATTAGAGATGTGTGTGTTTATTAGAGATTTAGGATGAGGCATCCCAATTAGTGATATACCTAATTTATGATAGTTTCATACATCTATCTAATTGGAGGTGGGATTGTGGAGTCATGTCACAGGCCCTACTGGGATAGTCATGAAATATTGGTATCAAAGGTATTATGTTATACGTTAGGACTAGAGTCCATGATAATGGTAGGGGAAACAATGGTAAGTGTTTCATTTTTAGCTTTTTGGCTTGGGATTCCAGTGTTAGTGTAGTAGATGATCTATCCACACACCGAGACTCTAATCACAAACTTTTTGACTCATTGCATGTAGAAACTGGTTATCGAAAAGAATGTATATGCATCATATTATAAAAAGTTGTTGTTGTCATGCCTTTCAAGAATTAGGTCTCCAATTATACACATTAACTATGGTACATCTTGTCTATTTTGGGATTCCTCTATTACGTAGGACAACATGGATTTAGCATCAAGATCATGAGGATGATCCAGTTAGTGATGAGGAATTGATATAGGTGGAATGTTCTAGAGGTGTTAACTGTTGGTGGTGAAATAGTTATAACTCCACCTCTAGATCTGTAAATGGTTCCCATTGTACTAGTAGTTGAGGTGTCTAGGTTTACCACACTTTATAAGTTTTGGAAACATTGACCCATTATGTTATTTACTAAACCCAACCCAAAGCTGGATGAAGATGTCATTGAGGTGATGAAGTGTGTTTTTTGTCTTTTAGGAACAATGTAATCAAATTGTGGATCTAGAAGTTAGCATTCTCTAAGGTTCTACAGAACGATGGTGGGGTTTGTTTACTCAGTTTTACGATGAAGATATTATATAATTTTTATAGTTCTCGAACCATTTTAGAGATGATTTATCTCTAGAAAAGTTAAGGATTTTACACAACCATAAGATTCTATAGCTTCAACAGGTTGGTGAGATTATTATTGAATATTCATCATGGTTAACCATCTTCTCCAGGTTTTTGATGGATATGGTTTATGATTAGTTGTCTTGATCATGGGCCATTGAGTGGGGACCATGTACGAATATCTAAGATATCCTTATAAATCAATTAATTCCGACCTATACTGGGGTGTTAGAGATTATTTGGTGGTTGAGAGTTTCCTGGATGAGGAGGCATGGACAGTGGTTACTAACAGTGGGAACATAGGTGTAGAGACAAAGGAAGTATGGAAATGATATCTTTCTTAAGGACATAGACCGGTGAGGATCTTTAAGAGATAATCACATGATAGAGAGTCTCTTTTTTAGGACTAACAAGATACATATAGTCATCTCAATGAGATGTTTTCTACAATTATGGTGGAAATAGACATATTTGAAATGATTTTAAAACCTACTGTATGGCTGATAGTGAGATGGTAAACATGATTCCAAAGAAGAGGAAATTACAAGATTATACCAATCCATTGTGATTATGATTTATCAATGGATCTTAGAGATCAACTAAAGGTTGTAGATTCTTTGAATTGTTTGCACTATAACCCTTAGGTGGTCCATTCTAGGCTCAGGGAGATGGAGGATAGGGATGGGGTAGATGAAAATTTTTAAGGCATATATGTTATAGTTATTCCATAATTTCCACTTATCTTGTTTGACACTTAGACACTATTGCTAATCACATTCTTCCACCACATATAATACTGTCTTCTATTAGTAATGACTTATTGATCAAATGCTTGCTACAATAGTGTGACCTGACTCTTTAGGGCAAGAGTTTCTATTAGTATCGATACGTAGTAGTGACAAGTCATTATGAAGTCATATTTCGTATGGATTACAAATCTATATTTCATGCCTATATTGAATGATTTTGGTGGTGGATGTGGTGTTCCCACAATGATGAGAGTTGGTTTTCGTGTGAAAAGGAATCCCAAGATGTTCATGATAGACTCATGAATATGAGGGTACAATAGATTACACTATATATGGATTGAATTACCCTTTCTGTAGAGGATTCAATTAATTTTACCTTCACTATAGTGGTGGAAGTATTTGAGGAAATAATTCATGAGAATGTTCCAAGATTACATCCCCAAAAAGAGAAATACTTTCGCACTGAACTACACCATGATATGACCCTGATATCTACTCTAATATATTGGATATATACTGCCAATCATTAAAATCTCAAGGTTCAATTGGAGGAATTTTAGAAGAAGGGATTTCATATACACAATGTTTTCCCCAATGAAACCCAAGTACTGTTTTTCAGATATTAGATGGGAGTATGAGTTTATTCTTAGATTACTATTTCCTAAATAAGGTGTCCATAAATAAAAAGTATACAAAATAGTGAATGATGACCCCTTTGATTAGTTGATAGGGGCATGATGGATCTAGAAGATTGACCCCTGATCAAGCTATAAACTGTTGGAAATACGAGATGTGTATATATGGGATACAACATTAAGATGTCTCTATGGTAACTAGAAGTGCATATTAATGACCTTTGGTCTCATGAACACCCCAACAACGTTCATGGGACTCCCGAGAATAATATTTCAAGTCTTTAGAAAATGTTTTCTGGAAGACTTCATCAATGATATCCTAGTATACCAACATCTTAGGAGCAACACGTGATAAATATGATGATGTTTCTAGATATATATTTAGATAATTAGATTTACAGGAAGGTCTCAAAGTTCTAGTTATGTATTTCGTAGGTCCACTTTATAGGACATTTTATCTCATAATATAGTGTAGTAGTGGAACTAGTCATGGTCAAGGATGTTTCATCATGCTATCCACTAAAGAGAATGAAAAAGGCGAAGAGCTTCCATTGGTTGGAACGAACTATCACCTATTCATACCTAACATCACCAAGATATCATCTACATTGATAGATTGAACCTAAATGGTGAATCTTTTCTTATAGATTGAGAGGTACAATTAGGTTTTCTACGATTTCAAATATATATTGGTTATTTCTCCCATATTTGGAATTTTAGAGGAGGTTGTGATGTATGTAGTTTTCCAAGTTGATTTTGGAACTAATATAGGTTTTGTATTATTTCATATTCAGGGGTGATTGACTATGGTTCACATCATTTGAGAGAACATGAGAAGTACTATGTGACCCACAATATTGGGTTAGTAGTTGTAGTCATCACACAAATGATGTGGGCACACTACCTTATGTATCGGTGGTTTATCATTTATTCTGAGCACAAAAACCTCATGTGTATCTTCTCTACAATGGATCTTAACATGATAAATAGGTTATATCGAGATTTACTATAGGATTATGACGTCTAGATTTTATAAAATCCTTTGATGGGGAATGTGTTAGTAGATTCTCTCACATAGAGATCTTTTTTGGTTATGATGAATGAGGAATCAGAGTCATCAGCCTCATTGCAGTAGTCATTTGTGCATGGAGATAGAGAAAAATTGCTAATTTTTATGGTTATTACCCCTCTACTCTTGTAGTAGGTCTGGGGTGAAAAACTCGGGGATACAAAATGTGACACCCTATATACTTAGATATCTACTAAACATGATGTTGAAGGATTCTCTAAAGGTGTGTAACATGTCGTTATTTTTAGATAATGCATGATGGTATTAGGAATGTTATGGGGTGGTTCTAGGGGAATTTCATGAATCTCCATTAGTTTTGAATCCTTCTGTGGAAAATAATTACCAAGATATTTGCCATTGGTTTTGGTGATTGGGGATGAAGAAGCGAGTTATTGTGTATTTTTCTTTATTCCTTACATTTCAACAGCTATAGGATGAGTTCCATTTTTTAATGGGTTAAGATGATCCCCAAAAGGGTCTATTGTGTATGTGGTATGGGATAACTATGAACATCATGATGGTATTACGACACAAATCTCGGGGGCATGATTCTATCTAAGTATCCATAGACTGACTCGCTAAGTTATCCCCCTTACCTAATATCTGATAGTAGAGTTCAGTAGAGATTTTGGGATACCTATATCTGTAAGAGATAATCTAACTCCATGGAGTTCCCTAAAAAATAATCTATTACATTGATGTTATTCAGAAGTATCATTTTTAGAATGCATTGTGGGATGATTTTGGGACTCATCGACATTTGAGTGTATCTTTTCACCCCAATAACTAGGGGCCATACCCAATGGAGCATTCTGGTTCTAGAGGACCTGATTTGACCTTTCATATTTGACTTTGGCCATTGTTGGGTGGATCACCTACCATTGGTGTATATTTTATAGAACATATGTTAGTATTAAACCATTGTTATGAACCATTTGAGGCCTTGTATGGGTGACATTACATGTCACCACCATTCTGGAACAAACCCATAGTGTTAGAACATATTGGGCCATAGTTGGTATGAGCTATTGTAGAAAATGATAAAATCATCTAGGAGCATATGAGGTCTACATACATCATTCATAAGTGTTGTTTCAACAAATGATATAGCCCTTTAGATTCTAATGATGGAAGCCATGTGTTCATTGGTTTTTCAACATAGCATGTATTATATGATTTGGTTAGGGTGGAAAGTTATCCCCATGTTTCATTGGACCTTTATAAAAACTATTATGTTTTTAAAAGGTGTCATTCCACTTTTCTCAACCATTATATCTAAATATGGTACACTACATCTTCCACATGTCATAACTATAGAGTTACAAGAACGATATATCACATCTTATCTGCAAGGGTGAACTGGACATTGAGGATGGAGTTACCATTTTTTACTACTCAATAGATATCTTGGATCAGAAGGGGAGGATAATTCATGGGTGATCAATTCAATTAGTACGTTGATAGTGGTTTCATGATAATATTTAGGAGGTTACCTTGGAATAGGATACCTAGATGCATGATTAGTACCCACACCTAATTGTGTAGCCCTTTTTTTTGATATTCAGGTTTGTACATCCTCAATGTTTGAAAATTTATTGAATTTTATTTTCCATATATTAATTTTTGATATTGTATGGATTATTTTATAGTCTAGAAACTAAGATGCGGTGGGACCCTAATTCCAGTTGTGAAAGGAATAATTTTTCAAAATATTTTAAATATATTAAATAACATGAAGACATGGTTTAATTGAAAAACTAGAATAACATCTAGACAGAGGCCCAGATTAGAAATACGACGGAACTATTGAATCTATAACATGGGTTTTACCTAAGGCACATCATAACCATTGGTAGCGTGGGGAGTTTGTGAAAAATTATTCACAGATATAATATGAATAAAATATATATTTTTTATTTTCCACATGGATGTAGAGACAATGTTTCTCTTTTAAGTATGATATTGTTGAGAAATCATAGGGTTAGCTACATAACCTTGTTGATTTAGAGGAGCCGTTGAAGAGTGAATTAAGGGGATCTCTCTTATATGAAGGACCATAAGATCATGGATCGTTGATCGATGTGTAGAAAAACATGTGTATCTCACCTACAATAGGTACATGTGATAGTTTTTCAATGAATTCTGATCCAAACAAGGGTAGGAAAACAATTCATTGTATTCTTTCCATTTATTTATTCAATTTTTAAACACTAATAAATCAAATAATTGATTGATATTCGGATCATGTGTGTCACAATACTGGTAGATTTATCCATGAATTGGGGATAACAATTCAGATTCTTGTACTTTATCAATGTTTTACTTTATAATCGACTCAAATTGAGGCCAACATGAACCTTATATTAGGATAATTATTTGTGGGTGTGATTGTTCATTTTCCCCTAATTTCAACATTCATTGTGGCCAAATATCTTGGACCACGGTTTTCCAAATACAAAAAATTAATGATTTTGCACCTATTTCCTGGATCAACAGTTTGATTTTTTGGGACCAAAGCCCCATATGTCTTAAGGATTTTGCGATGATGGAAGTGAAAGTGTATCAGAAGGATTTGGGGAAACGCGATTTTTTCTTATACAATGTTCGATGATTGATGCCTCACATGGATGATTTTTTGTGGATTTGAAGGCTGCGACCTGGGGATTGATGATGGTATGGATCAAATTTCCTTGGGTTAATTTTTTTCTTATTTGTTTCATTGACAATACGATTTCTAAAGGAGCATATGATGGTCTGACATCCAAATATAATATTATGAAAATATCTACATCACAAGATGTTTATTAAGGATCTACTGGATGTTGGGGCCCTTGGTGTAGTGAAAAGGATTCTATAGTGAATTTAAATATAACAAGACATTTTACCTCTTCAGGAGACAACTAAATTGTCTTGGCATCTAGGTATGCACCTCATAGGTACATGAACATGACTAGGAGTGCATAGGAATAGACATGTTGTGTACTCCGAGATGAACACAACCATACTAGTTTTACACGGAAAAATTCATGTACATGGACATGGTATAACATGTTATTAGAAAGTCCATTTACATTAATACCAATTCTTACACACACTTTGATACACAGGCATGACATAATGCTGATGGAACACACTATGTACTACTATTACAAATCATTCTCTCTGTTAATGCTATCTTGGAACCCTAAACCCCCTCATGTAGAAAAAGTTTCATTAGGATGTGATACATATATCCTTTCCCAAAGGGTTATTATTGATTCATGTCGTAATCTTATTATATCGATCCATTTAGTGTTAATTCATGTATAAAGTTGGTGGAATCCTTCCTTGAGGCACATAGGGAGATCCTCTATGATTATCTTACCCTAGGTGGTGTTTTTGGTATCATAATGACCAACACTACATAATCATCAATCATATACATATATGGTTATTTCATATTTATTTTTCGGTAAAACTCATGGCCTTTGATATAATCCTCATCTCTGAATCATCCCCTTTAAAATTTTAGCATATACATCGTATGGAAAGACCCAATGAGTTGTATATCTCATATCGATGCCATTTGTGATATAAAACTCATGTATTCTATTCATCTAGTTTAGTGCTATATGGAAACTTCCCGAATGTTTCCTACACTATAATTACAGTTGTGAATTTACTTTCAGATTTTGTGACTTTATTTTATGTATTTGTAAATTCTTGTTTTATGTGTTGTATACATATTTCTATGTAGAGTAGAAATTCATTTTTTGTTTTATACTTATTGATGTCAGGGTGTCCTACTATGTATTTTTATATTCAACGATATGTGGTATTTTCCCACATGTTCCATGTCTTATGAAGATAATTGACCTTTCAATAGAGTTCTACAGTGACCAAGACAAGGTAAAGCTTAGTATACTGGACAAACCATGGTGTGTTCCTGTAGTTATCTTAACAACATCCCCTATCTATATTTTCAGTTTGGACATGTTATTAGTATATTTTTTGTGATATTTTATTTAGCATGGTTTACTTTACAGTTATTTTTTTCTAAAATAGATTGTGGGATTTAGCTATATGGATGGATCGTTTATCTATTATTATATATATGAGTGTTATATGTTCTTGGATATTTGTGCATATGTACTAGTTCTCTAGCCTATGGAATCCAATGTCAATGATATATCTAATTTGTGCTATTCGTCAGCCCTTGTTATATGAGAAGTAGGCTTGGGGTATCACAACATCGACCCTATTGGGAATGATCATGACATTGTCATGTACAATATTGATATAGAAACAATGGGATTTACCAATATTGAAATAAGTTTATAAATGTAAATTTTTGATAAGAATAATCTTGTAGTTTATGGAAATGGGAGAGATATTATACACATGTCCTTATATGAAAAATATTACCCCAAGGTGATGAGACTTATAAAATAAAGGTAAATAAAGAAAAACATAGAACGCACTTAAAAGGGTAATGCGTTGTTTGATCATATTTTGAGATATCAGAATGGATTAAGATAAAAAATTTATTAATATATTATATGAGTTAATGAAATATTCAATAATATTAGAGGTTGTGGAGAAACTTGAAGGATTTTTAATTTTCATTTAATTTATGAGAAAATTTAGAACCATATTTAATCTTATGATTTCATTATTAGAAGATGTAGAGGGTCTTACCATGATTAATATCAAAATAATTTTCATTTATATATGATGATAAATTGTCTAAAGTATAAAAATATTGTTAAAGGGGAAGTAGAATTTGAAACAATGAAGAAAATAAAAAATCAAGGATAAGTATATATAATATTCTAATGACTTAGATGATGTATAAGTAATGGATAAATGTTACAAGAGAATCATATCCCTTATCTCAAATAAAATTATAAATGGAAAGGGAGGGTATAAATAAAAATTCTAAAATAAATTTTTCTATAATGGTGTTATTGAAAACATTGTAGTATGTATTCAAAATAAGAATACATTAGAGAATTAAGATGATGATTAAAATGATAAACCTAAAATAATTATATGGTGAAAAAACTCAAAAAAAATATTATTATATTTTTATAGAAATAAAAATATTTCAGAATGTAAATGAAGAAGTTCCAATAGTAAATAAATTGTGGATTACATTTTAACAAAAATAAAATTAGGTGTATAATATGTATATATATTGAAAAATTATTGGTATATAAGGCATGATAAAATACAAGGAACACATATTGAAATCTATAATAGAAGTATATCATGTTTTTAATAACAAACGAAACAATGAAATCAATGTTTTGAAAAAAAATATTTTAATAACTATGATTGATTGTAAGGGATATAAATAATAGAAACTAAATTTATTAATTAGATTCAAAAAATTCAAGATGATTTTTTTGGATAAAGATTAAATCATATATGATCTAGATGAAAAGATATCATTTATAGAATAATATCTATGAATTATATAAAATTAAATCCTTGAAATTGAAAATGAACAAAAGACGGTGAGGGAGGACCTAATGTGGTTATTAAAATCAAGTATGTATCAACACTTTTTTACAAACAAGTGAGCTCAACAGTTAAGGTTAAAAATATTCCAGCTAAATATCAATGTAATTTTTTAGTCACTAACACCACGTATTAAATTAGAAAATATAAACATTTTTAGGCCCAACATATAATGAGAAACCATTTTATTCATCAGATTTTGAGATGTGTAACTCTATAAAATAATATTCAATGAGAAATAAGTAATTTCTATATTTAGTATGCCACTAATTACAATATTTTTAAAATAATAATCATTAGCATGATAGAGCCAAATTACATGGTTTCTACTACTGATGTTGTATTTTATGAAACATATCATACTAATTCTGGTATAACATGTCATTTATATATTGATTTCCTAAATCAAGGGGGAGAATTTATGATATAGATAATATATATTCTCAATGAATGATGAGTGGAAAAATTCATCCAATTTATCTTTAGAAAATAAATACGATAGTATCGAATAAATTTATAGCATGTGTGATGAATAGGGTCACTGTGCTGAGAAATGGATTCTAAATATTCCAATATTCCTTTAATATTATGAGAAATTAAAGGTATCATGGGAATTTATGTAGTAAAAAATGTATCATATTGTATAAGTTTCATTGGATACTTGAAAGAATGTTAATCCATGGATTCTGTGAATTGGATGTTCCTTATATCTGAATGGTGACATAAACAGTGTCAATATTATTTTTGAACATATTTTAGGGGAAATGAAATCTGTAAAAGATAATTATCTACAAAAATGGTGTTGAAACTTTTTAGTTGTAACATTAAATGATAAAATTTGATAATGTTTTCTATATTAAAGGTATTAATCACAAAAATTAATATGGGATAGTTAAATGATTATTGAAATGATGTTTTTTTAATGAAAAAATCATATACAATAATTTAAAATGATGAAAAATATATCACCAATTTATAAAGGAGAAGTAATGAGAAATTATAAAGTGGTCATCTAACCAATTTTCTTATTCGATATCCAGATACGAGAAAAACAATGTTACAAAAATCATAGTTATCATTGTTAATTAAATATAAGTAACATATCAATGAATTATCTAATCATATACCTTCACCATATCAGAAAATAAATAGATTTTTTCCTTGAATCATGTAATATGTAAAAGATATTTCATGTACTTTCTAAAATATTGTATATTTTTTCCCAATAAGACAGTTGAGTTGATTCACTCATATCAGTGTGGTCCTATAAGAAAACTGAATTCCATAGGTGGTTACATTTCATTACATTCAATAATGATTACACTTCTATGACCTATATCATTTTTATAAAATAATGTTTCAAGTAAGAGATTTATAAATAACATTACTTGGTTGATTTAAAATGATTTTGGAGTATAATTCATAAACCTTACTTCAGAAAGTGTAAAATAATAAGAATTCTATGATTTTTAAAATTATATTTCAAATAAAAGAATAAAAAATAGTTTACCATAGACATCCCTGTGGAATGATATAGCATATGGTGAGAATATATGTCTAGATGATAAGTATAGAACAATAATCAGGTAATGTACTCTAAAAAATTTTCTAGAGAGAAGTTGTGTCCATTGTCTTACATATACAGGTTATGTATTTGTAGAGACAATTGAAACATATAATACCCTATGAGATGTAATAGAAGAGAAATTTATCTTCGATATATTTTATAGTATTTTTTAATCCAATATGCAAGAAGATAAAAAACATAAATCTGGGATAGTTTAAAGAGAATGATAATTGAGGGATATTCATGACATATTTACTCAATCAAAGGGGTTAAATATTAAATAATAAAAGGATTCATAATTAAATTGAATAATTATATGTGAATATTAATTAGAATAAATAAAAATATTATGTTCCTCATCATGTATATTTTATGAAAACAAAATAAAAAAAATTCATATTTCATAAATTAAAAATTCATTAGAAGATATAATAGAATTGTACTTTCATAACATTAATCATGAATAACGAAATGATAATGATAAATATTTTTAATATGAGAAATTGGGACATCAAATATTGAAGATACATGTTTATTTAGAAACTTTCAATGTAAATTATGAATAATATACATGGAAAAAGTTTATTTCATTTGAATATAACTAATCTTATTTCATAGAATAATCTATTGATTACTTCCTAGGCATTTAATATTGAGCATTAGATACAATATTTGAACAAAGATCCTATATACATTGAGAAGAATTGACCACAGGTACTAATACAAGTAGTCAAAGGTAATTTTGTATTAGTACTAAGTGGATATTCAACAATGATTTTAGTAACAAATGAAATATTTTATAAAACTAGGTGAGATGGTAATTCATGTTTTATTCTCATTTTTAATTGATAAATTTTGATAAAAAAATTTAACCATAGGAAATATTAGAAAAAATTATGATATTTATTTTAGTTTTAAAACATTGATATTGTAGTGAACAATGGTTTTTGTACATAAATATTACATTTTATTATAAGAATGAAAATTACATAACATTTTGATCCATGACATAATTTTTTAGGTCCAATATTTTTGGATAATTGGAAACATAAACAACTAGTTCCTAAAATAGAAACATTGTCTCACACTTATTTCTACTTAACTATTTCTATTCTTATTCATATCATACATAAAAAAATTATTTATAACCTAGGTAATGATATCATAAGAAAAGGGTGATCTCAGATACATAGTAAGGGTAAATATGGGAGATATCAATGATCACATACAAATTAAAAAAGAATAAAGGAATACGAACTTTATATTAATTTTTGAAAAACCTAGCCTTCATAAGAAGGATCATAATCTTATGTCATTTGTATAAATATTGGTTATTCATAAGACATGAAACAGAAAATAATCAATTAACCTGAACCATGAGATCATAATATTGGTGTAAGTCATGTAATTATGGCATACACATAAACATAGAAAATAATTTATTTATTATTTAAGGAATAATGTCAATGCTATCATAGTGTAATGGGTTCAATCCCAAACCCATAATAATAGTTAAAGTTTTCTATAAAGACTTTCATAGTGGATAAATTCTCCAACTTAACATGGTTCACTCTCAATTATAAATCTATTTTTCTAATGAGATATCAATATTTACCCATTTGATAGGAGTAAATATAGGTCCCACCCATAAAATAATGAAAATGATATATATTTATTCCATAAAATTATAAAAAATTCAACATATCTTTGATAAGAAATGGGTTTCAAAAACATTTCATCACAACATAACCCATGAAAAAGAAATAGTTTCCATAAACATTTCACCATAACATAACCCATAGAAAAGAAATAAATTTCATATAACTTTCATCCAACAATAATAAATATTAACCATACAAAAAATTATAATTCTTTTATCATTGAATCATATCCCCCATAAATTAAAAATAATGTAAAATAATTTCATCGTAGATAAGAAATTATTTTGAAAGATCACTTGTAATGATTCTTAAAGAAAAAAATCCTTCCCATTTATAAGTCATTTATTTTATTAAATAATTGTTCAATTATAAATAGAATAAATTTATCTGGAAAAACACTGTAATATTGTAATGGAATATTCTGTGAAAAATTTATTGATGATGGTAGGAAAATATGTTTATACCATATAAGTTAAAAATAACATTCCTTCCATTATTGTTTCAAAAAAAGAACAAAGTACCACATTTGGAAAATGAAAAAAATATTTCCTTCAAACCATTTTTTAAAATAAAAAACATTGGGAAAAATGAACTTACACAATCATATGATAATGGTAAAAAAAATATGAAATTGTTCTCATAAAATATTGATATAGAGTGGGATATAACCTAGTGGGTATTTTACCATAAGCAGTCCCAAAATAATGATAAGATTAGGAAATAAAACCATACCTCAAGTTATCAGTGAATTTAAAGAAATATAACCTCCTATGTAAAGAAATTAGATTAATTATAATTTTTCACAAGATTAATGTTCAAATTTTTAATATTATATATGAAATTTTAATATAATTTCAAAACTCCAATTTTTTAATTTGTTCTTATTAACATAGTTATTTATTGGTTTTAATTGTTTCATTAATAATTAGTTTACCAGTTAGGTACTTCTAGTCATTTTACATTTATCTTCAATGAATATTCAAGGGAATTATTATCATGATATATATATTATATATATTCGTTATGTATATAATTTTTGTAATCCATAAAATTTAGAAATAAAAATTTTGATTAAATTGTTCACGGAGATGATAGTCGTACATATGCATGAAATTTGTTTTTCATTTTTTGATGGATGGAACAATAGAAATGGAAATATAATTCTATATTTACCATATCATTATTATATTATATATGTTTAAAAAATCAATCCTCATACCATCCATATAAATTATATTTCAAAAATGAATTACATCACATTCTGGAGGTTGCAGTCCACACATACACACATGGAACATTATAATTTTTTAAATGCTTGGATGGTACAATGGTATACATGATAATGTAATTACATAAGTATAATTTGGTCCTTAATATCATATATATACATTAAACCCATCATAATACCCATCCATAAAATATGGTGATGAAAATTGAATTGTATCTCTATGTTGAGACACTATGTCATATGTATGCATGATTGATTGTTTAACTTATTGTATCATTGGAATTATCTTGTATGATTGTGTTTTCATAATCATTTTAAAATTTTATATAGTTAATGATATTTAATTTATTGTCTTATTATTCATAACATTGATTTGCAGGAGTTATGTATGAGTAGAAAAAAATATTAGTTGATTTTTTTAAAAAATTGATGTAAATTAAATAATGTATAAAATTCATTAAAATCATTCACCATTAATTTAATTTACTAAGAAAACAATTCATTATCCTAATAAAAAAATAATACAAAATCATTAAAATGGTTTTTATTTTCATTTATAATAATTTGAAGACCATTTAATTAATTTTATATAAATATTTAATAAACACTTATTAATTAATTAGTCCTATTCAAATTCACCAATAAATAATCATGGATATAAAATTAATTTAAAATAATAATTTTTAAATAGTATATTGTGGTTAGTTTAATCTTTATGTTGTGTGTATGGAAAGCTATCAAATTAATCCTAATTAGTTATAGTGAAATATTTCATTAATATATCAGGGTGATATTGGTACCATAAGATATTTGATATATATTTGAAGTCTTGATTCTAAAATGGTGATCAAAATGAAGATGTTTTTATTGTGAAACTGGAAGTGTTTATTATAAAATGAGATATATTTATTGTATGATAAATGAAGTGAATTATTTATGGTATAAAGCAATCCCTGAGATATTTTTATACTATGTTGGATAGTTTACAAATACATATGGTTCTTTGTGAAGGAAACATTGAAAATAAAATTTATATGAAATATTTTTACATGGGAATTCTAATTTATATCATTTATATTGATGGTATAATTTTTTTTACTCAGAAGATATATATATATATTAGGAATTTTTAATATATATTGAGGTTTATTTTGTGTTTTACATATTTGATAAATGAGTTATTTAGCAAGATTAATTATTTTATAAATGGGATTTATATATTTTCATATCCCAAGAGAAATATTCTAGTTAATTTAAGAATAAATTTGGTAGACATGAATCTAAAAAATTCTAAAAACTAATAAATGTTTCTAAAAAATGAATAATAATGAATATGGAAACAGTGCTAATTATAATTATTTCAGAAGAATCATTCAGATTATTCATTATCTAATAGCATCAAGGATTTATATTTTATACCCATTGATTATTTGTCACAGAAATTATAGATATTCAAAAGAGTCTCACATTATGAATAAAAATGAACATGGAGGTTTGTTAATGGAACTCAATGTTTTGGTCTGATATATGGATGACTTTTGGAATTGAATATTCTATGATTAACTTATAAAGACTAGGAATGTGATTGAATTTAACAAAAATCAAAATTAGTTGGAACATTTTTTTGTTGAATATTTTTTGTGATCTTATATAGAATAATTATATTTTAGTTCAAATTAGTAAACCATAGGCAAAATAAATATGAATAAGACATGTATTTACACAAATTATATATTTCAATGTTTTTATGCTGATAAAAAAGATATAATTTAAGAATCTACAAAGAATTTATTATTATAATCAAAGCCTTGTTGATTTATTAATGAATCCTATGAAATGATCCAGTTTTAAATAGATTTATATCATATGTCACTTCATCAATGAAATAACAATAGATGGATAAATGATTTTGGAATTAATTTATACACATGATTAGACAAATCATGTATTTTCAAATTAATATCGATGACTTAGATTGGATTTAATAAAAACTAAATTACATGTTCATCTTTTTCATCCCAATTGAGGATGTTTGGGATGAACACCCGCACATGGCCTTGGATAATGTTTTCATAGGAGGAGAGTTAGTAGAAAACCACTTTATATAATGAGGAATATGTGATAATATTTCCATGTGTCTTTTAATCTATATCTATAAATATTTCTATATGGGTTACATTAATTATAGGTTTTCTTGATTCACGAGAACAACATCTATGTCACTTGAACAAATTTTTTTCTTCACTAAGATATGTAATTTTCAAAAAAAACATTCCATTATCCAATTTTGTGGAATAAAGATAGCTATAATTTGAGAAAGGCTATAACTTGATTACTCTTTTTATAAGTTTACCCTTAATCTTTAAAATTTGAATGAATTTATAAATAAATAAAAATGTTGATATTTATTATCCCTTTATATTGTTGAGATATTGTGTTTGTTTCCATCTATGAATGAGAATCATTGTAGAGTGTTTAGGTTTTTCATGAATTTTTTATTATATTCGAGAAAATTTAGAGTGGATAAAGAGTCACATGGAGGAATTAATTTTGTTTTTCATTGAATGAATTGAAATATGAAATTGTTTACATAATATGAAAATTGGATTTGGAAATTTTCATAAGATACATTTTTCTCTACAGAATAACTAGTGTGGTGAAAAATTTGAAATGTTATGAATCCATAGCATTCAAGTTTGTCCTTCAAAAAGTCGTTAAATGGGAAATTTTTATAATACATTATGACTACATAAATCTTATGTCATTTGGATAGGTGGTAAGAGGGATTTAGAATCTCAATAAGATTCATTCATGTTTCAATAATACTATATTTACTATTATGAAATACATGTAGAAATAAACAAATTGAAGAGTAAGTGATAATCAGTATATATCATAAGATTTATTTTTCACATATGAGTTTGTTCTTTAGGGAGCTTCATTTCATTCACAACCTTTTCCAAAATGTTATATTATTGAAGAATAAAATATCTGTGAAATTCCAAGATAAAATTTAGAGGATATTCAAAACGGATGATACTGTGTTTTTGAAATTTTCATAAATAGTATGAAAATATTTTGGCTATAATTAAATCCTAGTTGTTTTAATGTTTCACTATAATGAGTTATGTCATTTTGAAAAGAATGTTAATTAATATTCCCATTGATTTTGGTGTAGTGAAATACTGAAAATTGATCAATATTGGAAGCTTATGAAATTTTAAATTATATGTTTTTTTGAATTATTTTAAATGGTTCTCAATGATAATGTAATAAATGATTTAATTTATACCTATAAGATAAAATTTTATGAAATTTGAATAATTGTAGTAATAAAACATCCCTATATTTAATGTTTATGAGAGAATTCCATATTCAAAGATCATTAGGTCATTCCAATGTTGAAATAGATTATATAATCACATATATAATTATCATTGTATAATTATATTATATGAAAATTCTAGAATTTGGGCCAATATCAATTTTTATGAATTTGATTTATTCAGGAATATTGAAAATTCATTATTATGGGGAAAATTCAGTGAGGAACTATAGAGTGACCATGACTGAGAAATTGAGTAAAAAACTGTGATTTAATGTGGGTGATAGGGAAAGGGAGAAAACTTATATATCTCAAGTATTTGGTGAAATGATATTGAGACTCAATCATCATATAGAATATCATCATTTTATTCTTCATTGAGTGACCAAGGATTACAAATCTAAGTCATCTAAAAATATAATTGGTCAATATACATGAGTTTTTTTATCATAATATTATATATTAATCTTGATGGATTGATTGGTTGATCATTATCATTTTATAATGCATCAGATATTTTCTTATGATCATCCTCATCCTATACTGATCATATTATAGCTATTGAGGATTTTATTTAAATGATATTTCATATTATTTTGGGAATGAAATTATGATAGTTTATGGTGACTACCTAACCACTTGTAATTAATTATTGATTCTATTAGAAATTTTTTTTCTCTAGCTCAACTCAATTCCGATATGGAGTGTGTACCTACATAGTATCCTATACTAGTAAACAATTTATTTATATTATGTTATTTACTTTCTAGTTATTATCATGTAACAATAATATAATTGATTTAAAATTATTTTATCCTATTATATCTTAATTTTTTATTTCAATAGAAATAAATTTCAATAGGAAAGTTTCATAGATTCACCCCCATCCCAATGGTTCACTTATTTTTATCTCATATCAAAAGACCTTGTAATGTTCGTACTATTCAAAAAAACGTTTTCACAGGGAGTTGGGTATGTTTTTCAAGAGATAATACAAGATAATTTATAATAATATCTATCCAACGAATTTGAAAAATATCTTTCTAAGAATGAGATAATATATGAATATATTTCCTCTCATACTTCTCAGTTAAAAAGAGTACTTGAGAAAATAAAACCATTATATATGACACAGATAAAACAATTATAGTTGAATACAAAATCAAAATAAATTTTTATAAGTAACATATATATAATTTAATAAATATTCAAAAAAAATTATTATTATAGCCTAATTATGATAAAATGGAATCTGATATGTGTTATAAGAAAAATGATTCCTTGAAATATTCTAAAATATTTGGATGTATTTTTTTTAATAAAATAAAAAACCAACATCTAGGAACTTTTCATTACATAGTTGATTATGTTATTTTCACAGGATAAATATATAATAAGTACTTCAATTAATTTGGTAAGAAAGTAATAATAAAGATATTATACTATAATATTGTGAAGATCATTCAAAATAATCTCATACAAATAAGAATGATGATTTAATTCAGATTAAGGAAAAAACCTAGGATAATTTATTCTAAAACATTTTTTATGAAAATTTTCTAAAACATATCAATTATATAAATTCCCCAATAGGATCATGTAGTCAAGATGAGAGTGGTGGGGTTTAGTCATTATAGACCAAGTTTATCGAATTACCTTTTTCCATCTTTTAATTAAAATAATTATTATTAAAACCTCCTTGCTTATTATGGTGAATAAATCAACTTATTAATTAAAAACACAATACAACACTTGAAAAATAGTAAATTGACAAGATAAACCATACACAACATTTTTATAATGTTCTATCCCATCGTGGGATTCTACTTTTTATCTTATTGGGGTTAACCATTAGACACTTATATTCAATTTATTACTCATGTGAATAAATATTGGCTTAACTTTCATCCTTAACTACATTTAATGTCACTATGGGGGGTGAAGATTAATTTAATGATTATTTTTAACCCATATATATGATTAAAAGAGAATACTAGTTTTCATTGTTAACTCTTTGGAAGATATAACACATTAGTATATATATCATTAAAACTCTACAGTCTCTAAAATGTTTTGGATAATATAATGATATATTCATATTGTTTAATTTAAATTTGTATCAAAATCCTAAAATTATAATCAATATACTCATGGATTTCACAACATCATAATAATTAGATCTTCTTCTTCTATAGCATTACTTTGATTTAAAATTTTTTAATAAAAACATATTCATGAATTACTTATTTTGTCTCATGATTCAATATCATAACGATGAAAAAATTAATAATGTATGTTGTATTGTGTCTGTTGATTCACATGCCATAGACAGGGTAGTATCGATGTCATCCTTTATCAACTATCATCAACATTATATTCTTCTTCTTCTTCCTCCTTAAATCAATGATCTTCTTTCTATAATATTATCACCTTCTTTTTCAATCACTATTTTAGGATTATAATATTTATCGAAATATAATATCTATTTTATTCTATAATTATTGAAGTATCAAAAATTAATTATTCTTCTATTTTTTTATTCTCAATACAATATGAATATGATTCTAATATTTTTTATTATAGAAATTTTTTAATAATTATTTCCTCAATAGAATAACCTGAAATTTCTCCTAAAAACATCATATTATTATTATTATTATTATAACTTTTATAAACAATTATTAAAAAATAGCAAACATAAAACATAATATATTGGATAATATTCATGATAATGCATCCATTTTTTATTTTTATTAATAATTTTCAAATTTATATAATGGAATACTCTTCAATAACTGAGTAGTGTACCTATATATTTCCTCTCAATTAAATAGAGATGAATCATAAATTTATCAAAAAAATTAATTTATTTTTGTATTAAATATTTTATAATAATAAAATAACCTTAATTAACCTTCTAAATTATCATGTAATATTCGTATCTATCTAAATAAATTACTATTATAGAGAAAATAGGGGCCCTAATGAAACCATTTAAAAACCCATCTTACATTTATTTGATATTATAATTACTATTAATTTTATATAGGGACCATGTATTTATGATTTTATATAATATTTAAGGCGTTTCTATATCCTTAAAATTAATGTAATCACCCTTCAGTATGCATGTACTAGTTCTTACGCATGCCTTGGAAATTTATTATCAATCTTAAATATCAGAATTAAAGTCTATTACTTTTTCAAATTTCATCATTACCTTTGAGTACCATTATGTATCCACAATAAATCATTGATTACCCTTTTTTATCAAGAAGATAACATTTAATATCATTGTGTAACTTGGTATTTTATTAATTCAGGTATGCATGTTTTGAACAACCCATATCTATATATAATAGTTTTTCTATTACTCCCAAGTGTTCAGTTCCAATTCAATAATATCCATACATATCAATTACTTTTATAATTTATTAAATAGTATACAGATCCATATTTATATAACATCATTAATGTAGTTCTGAAAATCATAAAATATTATCATTTCCTCTCTAGGACTCTTACACATCATAAAAAAAATAAATGAGTAGATATTTATAAAACATTGTAATAATAATTCACTATAATTTCTAAAGAATTTTTAGCATATGTTTACTCCATTTTAGTATATGTACATGGGATTATATTTAATTTAATATAGTCCATAATACATGGGATATTATTTAATTATTACAACATGATGATTTTTTCCACTAATAGATTCAAAATATTCCATCCCACTTTTCTCCTAAAATTAATATCTTTATTCCTATTCAAGAAGATATTATACATGGTTCACTCTTTATCCAATAACACATTTCATTAACTCACTTATATTCTCAACAAAAAAACATCAAATATCAAGGATGTTTTATTGAATTATGTTATCGATGAACTAAATTTAACAAAAAATGTTTCCCACTATAATGTTAATTATCTCAATAAATATCATTATTCCCAACAATTGAATATATATTTCTCAGCACACCCTATTTAATACAACTTCAATATATTTAATCCAATGGAACACGATGTTGTGTCTCAATTATCTTCAATAAGATCTTCAATACCACTTTTTTATAGTACTATTTATCTACCCTTAGGTCATTCGTACTCATGAGTTATTAGGATCTCTTTTATCTCTTAGTACATATTGAATTAAATCTTCAAATATGTTTTGTCATAAAATAAAAAAAATGAAAATCTCTATATCAAAATCTGTTTGAGAACTTCAATATTCCCCATTGGATTTATTATCAACACACATTTAAATTCTATAAATTTCATTTCAAAAGTGAAACTAATTATCACAATTATTGAGAATAAATGAAATGGTGAAAGGGAAGGATATATTCTAAATCATTTATATCTTCTCCAATTAATTATAATTTCATCTATTACACTTTTTTAATAGCATATCAGCTTGAGAGAAGGGTGGAATCATAATTATATTATAAGTAATCTATGATTAAATCTACTCTAAGTCTAAATGAGCTCATCCAATATAGAAAATAGTAGTTAATATATAAGATAGAAAATAATTCCATAAAACTATTCATCAAAGATATAAAATAAAATTTCTCTATACAAGGATTATTTAAAATGATTATAAAAATAATTTTGATCACCAACACCCAACATAAAACAGATTAAATTAATTCAAGTGTAAGTAGATTAGTACTGCTCATAATTATATTCAATTATAATATTCACTCCCCATTGATAATCGAATTTGATATACTGAAAAAGGATGGGTAACATGATTATCATACCTCATCATAAACATTTTCAATAATTTCTAGAAAATAATGACATAAAATTATTCTATAAATTACTTAACTCAATTCTTCCAAAATGGATACACTTAATTATTCTATATCACTACTACACTTATTTAAAGTACATACCATTAATCCATTTGAACAATATTAAATATTTTCATGAGACACTATAATGTTTGTTACTGAAATCCATGATGGAAAATACTCTATGTTTTAATACATTTATAGCAGTTTTATATTACCGCATTATTTGTTGTCTTTAATTACACACAAAAATATGGAAAAAAATATAAATATGAATACGATGAGACCCATAGCTCCTCATTAAATACTATAAGGATACAGTTTGTCTCTAAAACCACAATATATATTCTTTAATACTCAATTTATTTGGTTAACACTTCATATTTTATCCCATATAATTCATTATAACATGATTATGATACATGGTTTCCTTGAAACAAACAACTTCTTTTTCATTGGGTATTTTCCTATTTTCTTTATCCTGTAATGCACACACATCTCCTATTTCTTAAAAAATATTCTTTATAATATCTACATAAAATAGTAGAATTATCAAACAATATTTTATGTTGTACTCAAGATTTTTTCCATTTCCACATTTCTCTATGTGTACTCAAGTGTCACTATTTTTGGAAAAACAAAAATGAAATTCAAATATTCCTTGAGGAATTAATTATTGAACTTCTAAAGTTGAATTCTATCATGATTTTTTAGTATTTCATACCATCATCATTTGATCATGTTATATGATCCAAAATTAATTATGAATATTTTAATATTCTAATCATGCGTTGATTTTACACATGGGTATTCATGAATCTTTATGTTACAGTCATTAGGATATTTTTGGGACTTGGATTCAATGATACCAAACCAATCCTTTTATTTCTTTTTTAGGATGGTTTACTTGTTTATAGATCTATCATTATTCTATTAATATCAACCTACATAACCTATTTGTGAAAGGACATGAAAATTTCTTTTCATAAAAAAAGAATCTTCACCTTATAGGTGTACCATCATTCATGGTCTTATTTGGGTTACGTTAAACAACATTCATTGTTTATTTATTTACAAATGAATTTTCACAATTTTTATTCAATTTCATTGCATTATATCATTTTTTATTCTCTTCTAAAAAGTTTTTTGAACGTTCTAGGTTGTTTGGGGACAACCTTATTCTTTACTATGACTAATTTTAAATATTATTGAATACAATTTCTCTACTTATATAAATGTATTAATGATGGAAATATTATTTTCATAATAATTAAGTCAACATATCTCTCCATTAATGTGGGATTTATTTATCGTATAGATCTTGATAGATTATACCAACAATCAAGTCAATATGAATTACCCTTCTATAGCCAAATCATTTTCTGATAATACTTGTCTATTTATTTTGAATAGCAATCTAGATAGTTTTGATAACTTTTTATTTTTATTGGATTTTCTGATCCAATTATGCTTCCATTAAGAGGGAAAAATCTTCTACACAGTCATCTATAAATAATAGATATATTTATTAGTATTTACCAATTTTAATATACATATATTTTCCATGATTTTTTTTATATTCCACATTTTTCATGGCCACATCTGTATTTGAACAAGTTGTTTTAAACAAAAAAGGGTTCGGTTTTTATTAATAATAAATTATGTTCATCCTTTTATGTTCTTAAGAACTTATTTCTATTATATTTTGGTTTTTCACATATTAATTATCCATGTAATTATATATGCTTTAATCTCGTCTCTCAACATGATATAAATACATAGATTGAACCTCATATATATTTTAAAATTTAACATCTAAATCATGGAACTTCAAAATTTGTACATTTTTCTCATCCTATAGTAAATTAATTCCTCCTAAACATTCTTCCATTTTAATCAAAATATAATCTTAAATTATTTTATTCTTTTCTTATTAATAGGTTTCAAGAATATTAACACTTTTATCTTTGATCCTCAGCTGATCATTTTGGAAATCAATGATATATCTATCAGATTCATTAAATTCATGGATTGTTTCTTTACATGGTTTTACATTCACATCATTCTCAACAGCTGATTTTTTTTCATATCATATTTATATACGGTGTGTTATTATTTGTAGAACAACATAAAATTTCCATTGTCTTTATCAAAATTAATGATATTTTTTTACATTTATCACTTCTTAATCAACACTTTTTGAAGATCATCTGCTTCCATCAATAGTTGTGACTTTCAGTCATGCGAATCCTTGATGTATGAAATTATAAAACCCATAACTTCAATAGGAACATTTTTCATGTAATCATATAATTTAATGTACATAATAATTAAGTATCATACTCCCAAAAAACACCTCAAATATTCAATTAAATTATTCCAATCGAAACCTCTAAATATATTTGATAGATAAACAACCACATTGATTACCATCAGTTAATAGTATAGAAAATTATTTTTAAAGCCTTAATTAATTCAATTACCTATTTCATTGATATGTTCTTCATGGTTTAGGTTGAATACTTGATGTTTATATTGATAATTATGGAAAATGAATATTTATATGGGGTAACTCATCACTATATTCAAATATTAATATCATATATAACTAAAAACACATCCTTGAAAGAAAATATATCCAATCTATAAAAGCATATAATAGCTTGGATATAATATGAAATGACACAACAAGACCTGGAAATCACACTGAGAATATATATGAATGAAATCATGATAATTTTACACAATTAACCTTTAACCTATTTTATTATCCCTCTTCATATTTAAACAATAATGATTTTTAGGTTTAATGAATCGTTTTATCAATTCCCAATAATCTACACCTGATTCAATGAATTAATATAAACAATCTATATGAAAATTTTATTTTTTATAGTGTTCAATCCCAATGGGTTATCTTATACATTCTATAATTGGGTAAAATCATAGCCATCGATATTTACTATATAACACAAGTGAGTAAAAGATATTCTTATATTTAATCAATATTCTTTTGATGGTAGAAGGTATAGAGAAGAACACACATGAATCATCTGATGTTCAAAAATTAATTCCAAATAAAGATAGAATATATCATTGAATCTTGTGAGTCTATCACCCATCAATATCAATCTCTTGGTAACTTTTTAGTGTTAACTTTTGTTTGGATAAAAATGTAATACGTACCTCAATCATTAATGATCCTCCAAAAACACTCATAAACCAAATTTTCAATCTTTTCTGGGATATCACTGAAACATAATAATGAGATATTCTTCCACAAGAATAAGACTTTGAATAATATTTCATTGAAAACAATAAATGAATGCACATTAACATTTTTGTATTTCCTAAATAACATAATGATTAATACAGATAGACTGTCTTTTTTTTCATGTTATCTTATATCTAGTTTTTATTAATGATCCTTCTCACAAAAAAATGAATTGGATAGTACTAGTTTTATCATTTCATAAATATATTATTATTATTATTCTTCAATTCTGAATATATATTTCAGAATATTATAAAATTATTTTTCATTGACTCTTTAATAAACATAGTATTCAACATTGTGCCATATTTTCATCTTATATCACTATTATTCTCTATAGTATCATCTATAAATAATTTTTTTTTTCTATGGATCTTGGGAATATTTTTTTAATTTTAAATATAAAAATTCAATTAATATCAGAACTATGATCTCCCCAATATTCTTATTCAATTTGTGGATAGAATTATGTTTTCAAGAACCCCACTATCTTAGAATATTCTTAATCATTTAAAAACATTTACAAAGAAGTATTCCATAAATAGTCATCTTAAAAATAAAAATATTTCCTCAAAATTAGTAATAATTCCTCTATATTTGAACTCTATTAATGGAATTAGAATATTAATACTTTAAAATCATAAAATAAATTAAAAATGATCTTATAATTTCTTAATATTTAAATATTATTAGATCGCCACTGAATCATTGACATCATTATATTTAATAATTATATACTATAAAATAATCATGTAAACATAGTTCTACTTCTATAAATTATTTAAATATTATATTCTCTATGAAAAATCCCCTTACATAGAAATATTTTTAAACTTACACATCTTTTGAAAAAATACAACATACTATTACTTGATATTCATTACACATATGTTTCACATTGGAAGACATATTTACATATATTTTAATAAAATGTTTTATGGGTCCTTAAAAATTATTATTCCTCCCTTAAATATCCCCAAATCATCTATTCATTATGAATTGAAAATTTAGAGTCTCTTTTGTGTAATAATTTAATGATTTGTTACTTTTTAAAATCTCATTCTTCCTTTTGAGTACCTTTTCACATCCCATTGAAAACAATTAAAACTCTTATGTATCCAGAAGAACACCTTCGTGTATTATAGTATGAATCAATAATTTTTCAATCCTAGTATTAAATCTCTAGGAATCCATTTGTACGAACCCATATCTTATTTTCAAGTAAGAATCTTGTTTTGTGGTGTTTTTGAGAAAAACAGGAGTTTTTGGAAATTTCATGATTACACACTGTGTACTTATAAGTACTTGTCATGTACTCTGCTGCCGGGGGTAGCTATGTGGTATCCATATAATATCCAAACACATGGCCATTTGGGGTGACCTGAAGACCACATAAAGTAGAGCTTTGTAAGGGAATGTACACACAATGTAATTTTAAAGAACATGCATTGCACTTTCTTTTTATTTCATTAAATGGACTCGGATCATGTCTAATCATCAGAACACACTTCTTCTTCATCAATCTCATCCATGAGTGAACAAGACCATAGATTATTCTCCGAGCCCCCAACATGCCGTCAGTTCACCTAATCGACCGATGTCGATTAAGGTGGAATCTCCACAGTAAGCTCTTCCTTTTTTAGATCCCCCTTCCGTAATTTATAGGCTTTCATAAGATTTTATCAGTTGAACATTCTTATAATTTTTGTAGATCTATGGTGTTCTAGGGAGATTCTATCCACGAGGTTCAGGTATATTGTCCATACAACACTGATGTAGGTGGTTTGTTACTTTTCGAAGTTAGTTCTTGAGTGATATGTGAAAAAGTACCCAATAAACTTTTTCATGGCATTGTGTGTTTATGGTTTTTATCCCTGTTATTTCTTGCATTGCCTTTTTTTTCTGGAATAGAGGTTTTATGATTCTAAATAGGTTTATTTACATTTCAATGATTGTTTATCCCATGGATGTTTGATATTGAACGTTTGGTCTTGATATGCATGTTAGGCTAATTTGTTTTCTATGCCTAGTGTTGTTATGATGGAGTGAATTTATCGGACATGCTATGTTGTTGTTGTCTATATAGAAAAGTAGTTCTTGAGGTTTAAATTGGCTATCGTATAGCATTTTTGCATGATTTTTTACACAAGGCTATGAGAACCGAGTGTAATAGACCATAGGAAGAATGGATGTTGAGGGCATCTCCAGAGTGTCTGTTTACATTTATATTGGGAGAACATACGGGTGATGGACCTTGTCCTCCCTCAGGGTGTCTGTCATTTCCTCGTTTCGAGACCACAGGGGGAATTGGACATTGAGTGCTTCCCCAGAGTGTCAATAGTTACTAATACGAGACCACATGGGGAATTGATGGTGGGTTCTTCCTCAAATAGTCTTTTCTAAAGCTGAACCAAAGGGGTTAGACTATGAGTACTTCCCAGAAGCTTGCTTGTGTATGTTTTGGTTGAACTAGAGGGCTTAGGTTTTGAGTAGTTCCTAGAGGGTTACCTGATTGTGATTATAATCATACTTGATATGTGAAATTGAATGAAATTAAAACTTTAAGATATTTTATTATGAGTACTTCCTTGTTTACTGGTTCCTTTTACTTATTTCCTATCATATATATTCACTAACTATTAGGCACATATATTTGAGTGGTTTCCTACTGGGATTTATCTCACACTGTGTTTGGGTCATGTTTTTTGGAAAAAATAAATTATATTACTTCATGTAGAGATAAGGGAAAGCCCCCTTCTACTTCAGGTACTTTATTGTTGTGGATATGGGGAGCATGGCACCAAGCTGGGGCTTGCGATACATTTGGAGTTTATTTGTGTTCTTTGTACATTGGTTTAGTATTATATTCTAGCATGGTGACTTGTTTCATTGATTTCATAGAATAATGTATCATGAATCATTTTTATATGTTCTCAAGATATTTAATTCTTCCATTCATCCATTTTCTATTATTGTATGGTATCATTATTGCTTCTAAAATTGTTATCTGTTTATTTCTACAGTGTTACTCTACCAGTGAGGGTATAGTTTCCCCACTATCACACCCAAGGCCCTCATTGCTAGTCGGCAGCCTCTGGCATTTAGGGTAATGCAGTTGAGGCCATGTGACCAACTGGGTATGGGGCAACGATGCGAGGCTTCCAGAACCAGGACGCCACAGTGTGGTATTAGAGTAAATTATTTTCTTCTCACCTAAATATTTGGAGCCTATAACTAGGGATAGGACAAAATAGTTAAATTGGTAATAATCTATTCCTGGGAGTATCTAACATGTGTACAGGGAAATTTTGATTTACCTCGTATTTTTATATTTCTATTTTTCAATTAGTATAGTTGATTTGATTCCACCAGTGGGTGATTCACATGTTTTTTTGATGTTATCGTTGATATTATTGTGGTTCTATTTCTATTGCAACAAGATGAGAGGATGGTATTCCATCTCATGTGTCATATAGGCCCTTGTAGAGATCACATGTCATGAATTCATTTCATACTATTTAGAGTGAAATACTAATTTCATGTTTATGTGATATGTGTTGTGCTAGATATGCAAGCTATTGTGATAGATGCCTTTAAAGAATACCTATTATTTGTTATGGTATTTCTAATGTTTAAATTTGAAATGAGTGAACACAAAAATTTGGTCTCTGAAGTGTTATGGGACCTTATGGATCATAATTTGGTAGAACATTTCACTATTGGGTTGGTTTATGACATGTATAAGATGCCAGGATTTGATTCGCGAAGAGTATGGGCACCCACGGATAAAAAATGGGACTTTAATGTTTATTTTTGTGTTTTTATGGGTTCAAGAGTAGTTTCTGAGGATTACTGTATGGAAAAACCAAGAAAACACTATGTGTAATTTTGAAAAAAACCCTTGTATCATTCTGTTTGGGACATAAATTTTTTTATAATACTCGCCATGTATAATATATACACGCCGCGTAGTCTCTAGCTATGTCACAGACTGTGTGGGTAGAGACACGGGGTTGGGAAATAATTGGGGGGCACACCGTGTACCAGATGTACATGTCGTGTTGTGTAGACCATGTGTCCACCCATATGAATAATGACACGGATGGATACAACATAGGTTATACATGCCGTGTCAATCTTGAACATGATGTGTAATATATCCCTTATATATGGTCATGTAATGAACAACAAGGGGAAGTGTAAATCCTTCTAGTATATGTTGTGTCTGGAATAGACATGCCGTGTAGAGTCAACTGTTTGTCCAACCGTTTGAATAAAATCCCCAAAAGATGAAACCTAAGTGGTACACATCGTGTCTAGCAAAAACATGACATATAATGTTGTCCTTAGAGAACCGTGTGGGTTAATCATGTAGAATAACGTGGAAGGGGAACATAATTCATGTACACATCATGTCTTGGAGAAACATGATGTGTATATGGGGTGTTACACAAACAATTTGGGATGAAGTACCTACCCATGGGAAGGCTTAAAATAAAATTTCGTGTATGGTTTATACACTCCATGTATCCGTGTGTTGAAAGACATGAATTCTTTTCTTTTCATGTTCCCTTCATCCTAATCTATGTTTTAGTCCGTGATAATACTGTTCCTCAGATGTTCTCTTGACCTTGTAGTGAATTTCCACCAAGACATCCTCTAGTCGTAGGCCAGTTATAGGATAGTGATCTGACATCAGTCATGACTGATCAGGGACTACTAGTATATTCTCTTTTACTTCCAGTCTTGGCACCATCCATCATTCTGAACATAGGTGTTTATGCATAGTTCCAAGAGGGATTTATGAGGTTCATATAGTCCTTCCAGGGAGCACTATATCCTATCACTTTAATGGAATAATTTATGCGGTTTTTCCAGTAGCAGCATCCTCCCACATTCATATAGGACGGGGGACATCATGATGTAGAGTCATGGTTAGAAGCCATTCTTTTTATATTCAAGCATCCAAATCCACCTCTAGAGAGGTGGTTCATGCTCTCTAATTATATGCTTCATGAATCCGCCATGAGATGGTGGGATGTGATCTCATAGGCAGGATGCCAGCAGGTTTTGGTGGGGAATGAGGTCCAGCATGTCTTATACGCCTACATCTACCCGAAGACATTGAGGGCTGATCGAGCCCGAGAGTTCATGAGTCTAGAGGAGGGTACTCTCTCGGTTTTGGATTACTCTTCTATCTTCACCATGCTTCCACGCTTCATGCATATCCCTGAAGCTGATCAGTTATTCCTGTAGAGAATGTTTGAGGATGGTCTTAGGCACGCCATCCTATATCTGGTGAATATCTTCATGTAAACTTCCATAACTTCATTAGTCAACCAAGCACTGATCACAGAGCATATTATGGGGGATTTAGGTGATGTCATCTAGGGTGGCTAGACATAAGGAGTTGGTACCCCTCTTATTGACAGTTGGAAGCATCACAGGGAGTCTACATGTGGAGACTCCAGTAGGCAGAATTCACCTTCTTCTGGTGGCTAGGTGGTGTGCTAACAGTGTGGTAAGAGCGGTCATATGAGTCAACTTTTCCTGAGAGTCTCGGTGGAGTGCTGATCTTGCAGCAATATTGTTCATCATTAGTGCTTCTGTCAGTTCTTCTCACCAGCAATAGGTGGCTGGGGTTCTTCTATGACTCTACATTCAGGAGAAGCACTGTCAGTTTCTCATCAGTTTGGGAACTAGAGGTCTTCCGGACATTCATACTAATGTGGAGGTCATGTCCGTGGTGGCCAGTCGACAGGATTTCAGCCACAACATGGTGAATTAGATCAGGGTGGTCAGGTTGGGTCACATGGCCGCAGTATTGTCTAGGATTTTGCAGTAGAGCATACGTAGTAGAAGCAGGATTCCAGCCCCTCTACAGTTTGAGGTATGATCCTAGTTGCCTCGGTTTTAGCTTTTTTACTTTTCAATACAGGGGCATTCCATAGTTTTATATCTATTGCTGTTGTTGAGAGACTTAAGATCTATATCTTTTTTTCTATTGATGTCTTGACACCGGACACTCCATTGGGGACTTGAGTGGATATTGTATGAATGTGCAAGGATTGACCTCTAGAGGTTGGGGTTCACTTATTATGGTACCTTAATGTCTTAGAGATGAATGAATATGATGTCATTCTTGGAATGTACTGGTTAGTTCTCTTCTAGGTTATGGTAGATTACTATCGCCATAGGGTGAGTTTTACATCAGAAGAGGGAAGATCCTTTTAACATAAGGGAGAATGGGATATTTAGGTGATCAGAGTAGGAACAAAGCATCATGGGTTTAGAGGAGATACATCCCAAATTCATAGTCTATATCTGGATGACTAGGGATCTTCACAGATTGACTTTCCTCCAGTGGTGGATCATTTTAGATACTTCTTTCCCGAGGACTTTTCAGGTCCACCTCAAGAGAGAGAGTTATACTTCTCTTTTGAGCTTGTTCCAGGAGTGTCACCAATTTCCACTCCAACTTATAGGATGGATACACCAGTGTTACGGGAGCTCAAGAAGCATTTGGAGGATTTACAAGAAAAGGGTTTCATCTGACCCAGTACTTCTCCTTGGGGTTCGCCTATGCTGTTAGTGAAGAAGGTGGATGGTACCCTCAGACATTGAGTGGATTATCAGAAGTTAAACTAATTGATGGTCAAGAAATGATATCCCTTTCCGAGGATTGATGATCTCTTTGATCAGCTTCGAGGAGCCTGGGTGTTATCAAGGATTAACATGAGATCCACTTATCATTAGTTGTGTGTCATGCCTACAGATAAACCTCTTACAGCCTTCCTGAGCGGGTATGGACTATATTAGTATGTGGATATTTCATTCGGTATCACGAACTCACTTACTGATTTAATGTAACTAATGAATCAATTTTCCCATCCATACATTGTTAGATTCATGGCCATCTTCATGGACAATGTCTTGGTGTACTCTCACACTCGACATGACCATGACACACATCTTGAGATCATTCTATGTACACTGAGAGTGCATCAGTTATATTCTTAGCACTAATATTGTATCTTTGGGATGGACCAAATTCACTTCATGGATCATGTTATCTCAGATACAGAAGTTTCAGAATACCCAAAAAATGTGAGATCAGTAGTTTCCTGGGAGCATCTGATGAACATATTTGTAGTATGATTTTTTCTAGGGATGGCTGGCTTCAATAAGCGTTTCATATTGGACATTTCACACCTAGCAGCACCACTGATGAGCCTGACTAAGAAGGGTGAGAAGTACTTGTGGTCAGTCTCTTGTGAGTCATCATTTCAGGAGATGAAAGGGATGTTTAATTGAGCACCGATACTAGACTTGAAGGTTCTGGGCAAGATCTATATAGTCTAATTTGATGCATCCGGTATCGGGCTCGAAGTTGTTCTTATGTAGGGGGAAGGATTCATTACCTTTTACACTAGTCTTGTTCATGCCTTATGCTATTGGAGACATTATGTTATGGGAGATAATTTTGTGGTTTTCACCAACCAAAAAAGTCTCATGAATATATTCACATAGCATGATCTGAATCTATGACAAGAAAGGTGGGTGGAGTACCTTCAGTCCTATGATTTTGAGCTTTCCTATACACCTGGGAAATGCAATGCAGTAGCTAATGCGTTGAGCTGGAGGACTCATATATAGGTAGTTTAGGATGCCAGTAGTGAGTGGAAGCTTATGGTTCTGTTCTCTGAGATGCATTTGGAGCTGCATGATAGATACAGGCAGACATTTGGTTCATCAGTAACTGTTACCTCTACTATAATTGATCGAGTACAGATGAGAAAACTATAAGATTATGAAGGCCTAGTCCTACGAGAGAGTGTATCATGATAGGACCTTATTCATGGATGGACAGTAGGTGAGGATGATATCTTTCATTATCAGGGGCGCGTGTGGTTGACAGCAGACATTCGTGAGGAGATGATGCGGGAATTTCATTCCCCAATTTGGGTAGTTCATCTTGGTTTCACCAAGATGTATCGAGATCTGCACCATTAGTATGTTTCCATATATTATGGGAGATGTTGCTAGTTTTGTCTTGACGGGTTCCACCTATCAGCAGAAAATGGAAGAGGTCCAGTGACCAGTAGAGCTATTCCAACAGTTACCCATTCCTGAGTTGAAAGTGGAATGATATCGCACTGCACATCGTGACAGGTTTTACAAGGCCACCTCGATGGAATGATGCATTTTGGGTTGTCATTTACAGACTCATGAAGGTTGATCACTTCATATAAATCAAGGAGACCTTCAGTGTTGATGAGTTGGGAATGTTTTACATCCGAGAGATTGTATATTTACATGGATTTGAAAACTCCTTTGTTTCATATAGGGATGCTCATTTTACTTCTCCGGTATGGAAGGGATTACCGTTGTCTATGGGTATATAGGTACTTCTAAGTTCATCGTACCAGCCCCTGATATATGGTGACTCTGAGTGTATGATTCAGGTGTTGGATGACATGCATCGAGCATGCATCCTAGAATTTGGAGGTTTTTGGGAAAAACATACCTATTGAGGAGTTTTCCTACATTAATAGTTTTCAAGAAACTATTCATATGGCACCTTCTAAGGCTTTGTACAGTAGGCCATGCCTATCACCCTTATGTATGATGGAGGCAGGAGAGGCCTCTATGTTAGGACCTTGTAATGTCCAGGAGACCAAATACAGATAAAGTTTCTCCGGAAGAGGATGGTTATTGCACATTAATGATAGAAGTCTTATGTTGATCAGTGGAGACTACCTCTGGAGATCAAGGTTAGGGATCAGGTTTTCCTATGTGTCACACTGAGGTTGGGACACAGGAGGATTATAAAATCGGGTAATCTTTCGTCGTGATACATTGGGAAGTTTGAGGTTTTTGAAAGGGTCAGGCTGGTTGACTATCAGTTACAGTTACCTCAGAGGTACAAGGATATGCATGGAGTCTTCCATGCTTCTTATCTATGGTGTGACTTCTCAGACTTGTGTCATGTCATTCAACCCATGGAGGTTGAATTCGAGATAGATGCCTCCTTCGAGAAGCATCCTATCTGAATTATTGGTCATAGTGTGAAGGTTTTCTATGGCTGGTCTGTTCTTATGGTATGAGTTAAATGGTAGTACGAGCGAGTACATGATGAGACTTGAGAGAGGGAGGATGATGTACGATCATAGTGGGTGGAGATGTTCGAGGTTTCTTATTCTACGTTGCCTTTCTAGAGAAATTTAGGGACGAATTTCCTTAAGGGGGGAAGTTTGTATGAACCAAGATCTTATTTTTAGGTATGAATCTTGTTTTCTGTTGTTTTCGAGAAAAAGAGGAGTTTTGGAAATTATAGGAGTACACACCATATATTTATAAGCATACATCGTGTACTCGATTTCCAAGTGTAGTCATGTGATAGCCGTGTAATATCCGAACACATGGCCGTGTAGGGTGGCCTGGAGGCCACCTAAAGTGGAGGTTAGTTAAGTCAGGTACACATCGTGTAATTTTAAAGAACACACTGTGTATTTTCTTTTTTTATTTCATTAAATGGATTGGGTTTTCTTCTAATCGACAGAACCTTCTCTTTCTTGACCAATTTCATCCAGGAGCGACTATAGCTCGCGAATCATCATCGATCCTCTGACTCATCATCTGTACTCCAAAACGACCACTGTCTATTTCATTGGAGCCATCACAGTAAGTGCTTCCTTCATCTAGAGCCTCATTTCTTGATTCCACTTCTTCCATGATTTATCTTCGGATGAAAGTTTTTGACATTTTTTCATATCTACATCATTATTGGGAGATTTAAGTACTGAGGTTCACTTATATAATTCATACAATGAGGAGGTAGGTGGTTTGTGCCTTTCCGCAGATAGTCATTGTGTTATATGTGAAACATTTCCCAATACCGTTGTTTGGGGTATTGTGTGTTTATGGTTTTTGGCCTTGGTTTTTCTTGTTATGCCTTCTATTCTTTAGTAGAGGATTTATGATTGTAAATAAGGTTATTTTCCTTTCTATGGATGTGTTTTCCCAAGCTTGATTGATTTTGGTCGTTTGGTATACCCTTGCCTATTGGGTTATTATTTTCCTTTCCTATTATTGGAAGGATAGAGTGATTATTTATCTGTTATGTTGTTCCATGCCTTGAAGTTAATTATCCAAGTAGTACTTGAATTTTACATTGGATTATTTTTATTGTTTGTGTGAGAATTATTTACACTGGGCTATAGAAACCTGGTTTAGTTAGACCATAAGGGAAATTGACGTTGAGGGATTTGCCAGAGTGTCTATTACAATTATCATGTTGCGAGACCATAGGGGGATTGAAATTGAGTGCTCCCTCAGAGAAAAAATAGGTACCATACGGGACCACAAGAGGAATTGAAGTTGACTGCTTCCTTAGAGTGTTTGTAGTTACCATTGAAAGAGTATAGGGGGAATTGACGGTGTGTGCTTTCCCATAGTGTCTTTGATTACACAAGACTATAGGGGTAATTGGCTGTTATTTCATCCTCAGAGAGTCCTTACATTCTTTTTGTCAGATGAACTAGAGGGGATAGTACTTGAGAACGTCCTAGAGGGTTTCTTGTAATTTTGTTTGGGTTACTATATTGATAAATGTAAATGATGTAATTGAAACTTTAGGATAGTTTACTATGAATTACTTACTTGGTTACTGCTTCTTTTTTCTTATTTCATTCCATATATATTTAATGAATTTTAGGAACATATCATTGGATGGTTGCCTACTAGGATTTTTCTCACACCCTGTTTGGGTCATGCTTTTGGGCACAAACAAATTATATTGTTGCAGGTATAGATAAGGGAATTCTCCCTTATACTTCAAGTACTTAATTACTGTGAGGCTAGGGAGAATGTGACTATGTCGAGATGTGTGATGCTATTGGAGTTTATTTGTTTTCTTTGTACTTTGTTTTTGTACTGTATTCCATCATTGGGGCTTATTTGGCTACTATCCTTGACATATCAATAATGCATCATTTATATATGTGCTCTAGTTATTCGATCCATTCATTATTCCATTGTCTACTATTGTCTGGTATCATTATTGCTTCCAAAATTGTTATCTGTTTATTTCTACTGTGTCACTCTACCAATAAGGGCACATTTTCCCCAGTATCATACCCAAATACCTTACTACTAGTCGAAATCCTCTGCAGTTCGCGAAAATGTGCTTGATTCCAAGTGACCAACTGTGTACGGGGCACCTCTAACCGGCTTCTAGAACCTATAAGATACAAATGTTAACTATTTTTATATAATAAAATCAGAATGTCCCATATTATAATATTCTTATTGTTAATTTTTTGACCATAATCCATATTCTATTTAAATAAAATGGGAAATTAAAAAATCATTTGTGAGTACGACACACTAACTCCTCATGAACCAATGTAATTCATTCTCCATCAGTGCCTCCCATGAATAGTTATAATGATATATTTAAATTAATTTTGTTATTATTAATGAAAAATTTATCATCATTTAAATATAATATATCTTCTACTATTTACCATGTCATCCATTGAAATGATAATGTTTTTCATGAATATACGTGGATTAGCACATCCACAAAGCTATGTGATTTGTTTTTTGTGAGAACATCACATATATGATCTTTAATGCTATGATAATATAAGCATTCTTACCATCATGATATTTACAAAATGGAAACATTACTCATCTCTATGTATGGACTATTGTATCTTTGATTCTAATGTAGTTCATTTTTCTAATCCAAAATTTATAATTTGTTTTAAAAGTATAATTTATGTATAAAAATGATAATTAGGTCATGATTATTATTTGGTAGATGGTGAAGTAATTACATTTTTAACAATAGTAAACTTACGAAATCCATTTTTCATATATGATTTGAAAATAATAATAACATCCAACATAAACTTAATTGATTAAATGATGGCATATAGCATGGTAATAAAAAAACTATTAGGAATAATGATGTTGAAAAATGTTCTTAATAAATTAAATAATTAACCTATATTTTTTATTCAGTAAGATAAATAAAATATATATGATGAGTTATACTAGAGGTAAGGGGAGCGTTACTTTAAAAACATCATTTTGAATGTTTTTATGATTTATTTTCTAAACTTTCTTATTCCATATACATATTCTAAAATAATAATATTTATATTTATTATATGGACAGAAATGAATTTTATAAAAAAAATAATGCCACATTTTAATATTTTTTAAATTTTTAATAAGTTAGTTTTTCATTTATTTTATACAGAATGTTTTGACATTATTTTCAAAAAAGAAAATAGAATATTACATTTAACATATACATCATCGTTGGTTTTTAAAATTGTTATACCCATTATTTTTTGTTTGAATTCATTTAAAAGATATCATTTTTTTCAATGAAAATCCCTCCTCCACCACATTCATTTTATTTTTAGAAAAAATTAAATGGAATGGATATTTCTATATAGGGAAATATATTTCTTATGGGTGTAAGGAATATTTTTATGAGTCTGATGATGAAAATTTAATATTTAATTTTTTATGAATATTTTGTAGTTCTTGGGACTTTTTTATGATGAAATGATAGCACTATGTTTCTCATGATGATGATTTACCATGATAGAGCTATCCAATATATTTGGGTAATGGCATGGAGTTAACCGGTTATAGGATCCTCCTAGGAGATTATTGGCAATTACAAAGTAGGTTTTAAAATTTGTAAGAGTGATTATAAGAGTGATATAAAAAAAGATATCAAAATTTAATTATATATAACACCTAGCCTTGTGCATATAATATTACATGATTTTAACTATAATTATATATTAGATTACAAGCCCAGGATCGTAATGTCTAGTGTCATGGTAGACATGGAACATAAAACTTAAAACATGGAACCAACTAAATCATATCTTAATTTAATATGCAATTGGTCTCCTAACTTCCATTGTACTCAAACAACTTCATAGGTTACCTTGGGGAACACATGTACAAATGGATGAGCTAAATAACCTAGTAAGGGAATAACCATATGAACATTGAATTAGAAAATATGATAGAGGGAATGACATGATGATATAAAATGGAATGTAACATATGAAATCATAATATAATAACAAGGAATCATATAAAAAAAGTATTAATAATGTGGTAGAAACATAAAACATGAATTAAGCATGAGTCAAGGCTAACCCGCAAGGCTAATTTCCAGGACCGTCGCACATGGTAGCGAAAGGCAAGGATAACCACCAAGACAATCACACATAAGGTCTAATGAGACACCACATTACCCAATTAATTGGTGAGATATTTGGTTTCACCCATCATAACAATTCATGAATATATTTCCCTCATAAATAATCATATATAATCAGTCTGACATAAACATAAGGGTTACCCATAGAATGAATTGGGTACCATAATTATGTTATAATGAATAACAAAAGGGCCTATATAAAAGTTTCTAGGAAAGAAATGAACTAAAATATACATGTAAATTCATAAGTGAAAATAGGAATCTATCATGTTACATGATTTCACGTATAAGTGATAACATGTAAGAAAAGTATTTAAGAATGTTTAGCATCAAATCATTTTTTTTGCGGTTTTAAAGAAAATACTATAGAGTCTTTAAATAGAAAAGAAAAAAATCCTTTATATAAAACCAGAAGTGAACCAAGATGGTTTTCATAATAAAAATACTAATTTTATAAAGGCAATGGTTGCTTAACATAGAATATATAGTGCACTTGGAATCAGGTAAGCATTCGGGAAGTTCCCTCAAAAAAAGATTACTTATTGGAAAGTATTAAGGGTGTAATTATTTAAAAAATGTTTTTCACTGATATATAATGATTAAATGGTATTGGTAAATGAATTTTTTAAATGGAAAATAATTTATAAAATTCCCATAAAAATTTTATGTAACTTAATTTTGGTAAAAGGAAGATAATAAAAACTGAGGGAACAAAGGAGGTTTAGGTAGAATCCAATACGGATTATTGGCATGGTATTGGGTATACTTAAGAGGGATTAATGAGAGAGTAAGGGGTTT
The DNA here is from genome assembly GCA_963277665.1 of Viscum album. NCBI lineage: Eukaryota > Viridiplantae > Streptophyta > Magnoliopsida > Santalales > Viscaceae > Viscum > Viscum album. Next base: position 1,922,032,968 of record OY728122.1, on the reverse strand, counting down.
CTCATCACTTATAAAACATTATAGAAGTATGGGTGATGTTATAATTCATACCCCATCATTATTTATTACACATAAAAGGGCATAACATAGAGGACATTCTTGAATAAAAGTGAAATAGAGAGGATCCCTTACGTTAAGTATGATGGTGATCTCCACTTGATATAAATGACATGAATAATCAAATTTAGGTCATTAATTAATAATATAAGAACCTATAATATATTTAAAATATTTATTATAACCTTTTTAGGTTCATTCAATACCTTTATGATGGGTTAAGTTGTTCAATTTCATTGTTTTGATCCGTCTGTTTTCATGGGTTTTACGATCAGTTTACTTATTTTCATGAACAGAGAATCAGGTAAAATGGGAATGGTTATACAAAATTGGAGTTATATTTTATTATTTAATGTACATATGTTTGAATGGTTGTAAAATTAATTTGGTTACTTGTAGTGAAGTTGAATCATTACATTAAATTTTAGTGATGACCTTTTGGGTTTATTGGTAGTTTTTTATCACTACGAACTAATTTTTTATTATAATTTAATATCATGCATAAAAAAATATTATTGAACCTTAAATAAGATATGTTACATAATAATATACTTCAAAACTAAATAAAATGGTTTCATGATAAGAATTGAAGATGGCGAATGTAATTGAAAACCCATCATCCTTTAATGTGGTAATTTAACACATATTTAATGGTGTCATTACTACTAGTATAAAATATTAGCAGAGATATTATTATAACATATTCCATTATCATAACAAAATTATTGTACCTGAAAGGTACTAGAGTTTTCATAACATTTGGATGATTTGAAGTAAGGATAGAAATGAAAAGAAAATGAACTTGAAAAGAAAGTAAAATAATTGAAAAGAGAAATTTACTTCTTGAATCAATAATCCTTGAGAGCCTCTTAAGGAGAGAGGATTTGGTCTTTTGAGGTGACTATGGTTTTTTGGATGTGGGGTCAGATATTGGAGAGAGATTTTGGAAGAATTTAGGAATGTCACAAGGCATGAGGGGAGTGAAGAGAATAGGTAATGAGTGGTGCTATTTATATTGGAGGAGAGAAGGGTTTTCATAATATTTATTTCCTTTCTTTATTAAATTCCCTCAATGCAATAAATAGTGATTATTCCATGACCAAAAAAGTAAAAATTTCATGTCAGTTCAACCTAATAGGTATTACATCATCATAACATCATCCATGACCCTATAAATGATGTATTGAGCTTAATTTTCAAATTATTGTTTTTTACTATTCATCAATAAATCGAGTATTTTAGAATAATCCCAAAAATTCACCCAAAACATTTTTCAATGTGTAGAATCAAAAAATAAACACTATTTTACAAAATTAGTTTTATAAATATAATAAATTTAATTTTTAATATAAATCATAATTTACAATAAAAATACATATTTTAAAACTATAACTGATTTTATAAAGTTTTCTAAAATTACATAAGGTATTATAAAATTACCATAAACTAGAAGACATTAAATTGATAATTTATGAACACATTTTTGGAAAATTAATTTTCTTTTAAATTTATTTATTTATTTATTTGTGACTTACAAAAATACCAATACTTTTTCTATGGTCATATTATAACTTATAATATGCCTAAATTTTATTTATATATTCATGGGTTAGGTTACTCTTATTTTGGATGATTTAAGAATCATAAGGGACATATTACTATTCAAAAGAATAAAATTATTGTGCATAAGGGTTAGTAACTATTCACCAAACATTATGTTTGTCTTATCATACTCCAAACATCGTACTAATTGCAAGTGTGAATGTCATATTTTTGAAATTAAAATCATTGAATTTTCAACATTATGGTTAATATGAACATAGTACTTAGTAGTTCATTTTTTTTGTGATTTCATGTGATTATATGACATAATTATAAGAAGGTAATATCAATTGATTAAACATTGGTTCATTACATTATTCCACCCTTATGAAATTTCTCCCTCGAAATTCCATTTTGCATTCTAAGACCTAAAAATGTGCATGTACATTTCCTTCATTACCACTTCTAGTTCCCATGTATCCTTTTTATACTTACGGTTCTTCCACAGTAATTAGACAAGGTGAGTAGTGTTGTCTAGTAGAACTTTATCTCTACAATTCAAGATCTTCACTCACTTCTCCTCTTATGAAAGATCATTCTACAACTATACCACCTCTGAAGAGTGTACATGTGAAGGGTCTACTATGTGCTTCTTTAATAGGGATACATGAAAGACCTCACATACTTTGGAAATGGTAGGATGAAGTGCTAGTTGATAGGCCACAGCCCCAACATCATCCTGAATCTATAAGGGGCTGATGTACTTGGGACATAACGTTAATTTCTTCCCAAAACTCATGACCTTATTCCATGTAGATATTCATATAAATACCATGTCCCTAACTTTTAACTCAAGGTATTGTGAATGATTATATTGAAAACTCCTTTTCTAATTTGGGCTACCTTGATGTGCTACAGTATGTTTTTCACATTCTCCATTATTTATTCAGTCATTTAAGTTCCTAGAATCTTTTTCTCACCGACTTTATCCCAACATACTGGTTTTCTGCACCTTTTCACGTAAAAGGATTCATATAGTTCCATTAAAATGCTTGAGTGGAAACTGTTGTTGTATGACTATTCAACCAATTTAAGATGTTGGTCCCATCATACATTGAATTCTATAGAACATTCTCTCAACATATCTTCTAGTTTCTAAATATCCTTCTCAGATTAGCCATCCGTTTGAGGATTATAGGTCGTACTGAAGTTTAGTTCAGTGCAGAGAGAATTTTGGAGACTTTTCCAGAACATCGAGGTGAATCTTGTATCTTTATCGGATATAATAGATAGTGGTCCTCCTTACTACCTTACCACATCATTGATATATATTAATGAAAGTTGATCTAATGGGATGTCCTCTTGAATTGTTGTAATGTGAGTTATCTTTGTATGATGATCCCCAATAACCCATATAGCATTGTTTCCTCTGGGTGTCCTTGGATGTCCAGTGACAAAGTCCATGGTGATGTTATCCCATTTCAATGTTGGTATAGGTTGTGGTTGCATCTTCCCCTAAGACGTATGCCTTTCATCCTTAACTTGTTGAAAAACCAATCACTTCGATATATTCTTAGCAATCTCCTTCATCATATTGTCCCTCCAAAAGATCCCTTGGAGGTCTCGATATATCTTTTATCTCCCTAAATGAATAGATATGGTTGAGCTCAGTGCGTCATTAAAAATCTCATTCAGTATTTCTGGATCTCATTGTAAACATAATCCTGACCCAAATCTTATAACTAATTCCTCTTCAATAATGATCTCAAAGGATGTCCCATTTTTAATGTCTTCCACCATTTTTTTAATTTTCTCATCTTTTTTGGGAATCCTTTATTTTCTCCACGAGGGACGGTTGAGAAATAATTTGAGAAAGGATTGATGATGTTCCTCCCTTAATTATTCCCATGTACATCCTCTACAAATCTAAGAATATCAGAACCTTTTCAATTATCATCATTGATAAAGATGCATGATCTTTTCTACTTGGAGAATCCACCGCCTTATTTGCCTTACCAGGATGGCAGCGGATTTGGATGGTATAACCCTTGATTAGCTATATCCGTCTTCCTGAGCATATATGAAGCTCTTTTTGTGTGAATATATATTTCAGACTCTTGTGATCATTATATATCTCACACTTCTCCCCATGGAGATAATGCCGCCATATATTAAACGCAAAGATCACATCCACCACCTCCAGGTCATGCATAGGATAGTTTTCCTCATTGATTTGTAGCAACCTTTAGGAGTAGGCTATCAATTTATCATTTTGCACTAGGAAAACACCTAATCCTTTCATTAATACATTCCTATACTTTCCAAAGAGTTATCCACTAATTTGGAGTGTGGGTACTAGAAGAGTGATTAACCTCTTTTTCAACTCCATAAAGTATTATTCACATTCCTGAGTCCAGAAAAACATTACTCCCTTCAATTACATCATGGTAATTGGGTTAAAAATCTAGAAATGTTCTTTAAAAATTGTCAGTAATACCTAGATTGACCCAGAATGCTACAGATATCCGTTATAGATATTGGCATGGGCCACTCTTTAATTGCATTTGTCTTGAAGTGTCCCAAGATATCCCTTTCCAGGTGATAACAAGCCCAAAAAATGATACTTCCTCCATACAAACCTCACATTTATTATACTTTTCATACAACTTATCCACTTAAAAATTCTATATCATCATATTCAAATGATCCTTATATTCCTCCATTCTCTTAGAGTATATCAGAATATTATCAGTAAAGACAACCACTAATATTTCAAGGTAATATCTAAAAAATCTATTCATTAATTCAATAAAAATTTCTAGAGCATTAATAAGTCTGAAGGGAATGAATATGAACTCATAGTGCCCATACCTCATTCAAAAGGAATTATTTGGAATATCTTCTTTCCTCACCTTTAATTGGTGATATCCCGACCAATGTTCTACCTGAGAAAAAATAACTAGACCCCTAAAACTAATCAAATAATTCATCTTTCTATGGAATGGGAAACTTTTTCATTATCTTGATTTTATTGAGATCACGATAATCAATATAGAGGTGCATTGATACATCCTTCTTATTGAAAAATAGGACTAGATTACTCCATAGTGAAGAACTCAAGCATATAAAACCCTTTATCTGATTCTCCTATAACTGCTCATTCAGCTCAACCAACTCTATGGTGGCCATTATAGAAGGTGCATTTTATATAGGTAGGGATATAAAAATATGATTAATTGAGAACTCAACCTCTTAACCAAAAGGAATACCATTCAACTCTTCAGGGAATGCATTAGTGTGATCCATCACAATGGGCATGTCATCATGCGTGATTCTCTCCATTTTCTAAATCATTTGAGCCAGAGATGATTTCACATAATGAATTAATATCCACACATGAGATAATGATTCTAATGGAGATTTATCTTCCTCCTTGCACTTGAAATGAATTGGAGGATGCATCAAGATGTGATGTGTGATCTCCATTTCCCGAAAATTGATGTTGTCTTTATATAAAATAGCCAATCCATGGCCAAGATAGCGTCAAACTCTAGTAAAGGAAGTATAATGATATTTTATGGCAGTTTTTTTCCATAATAATTAACATGAAAGGAGTTATAGGCCATGGAATCAATAATTTTCCCATTCACTATTCTCACAGATAAATTATCCACCAAATTTTGAGGTGGTGTTTGAATAGTTTGACAAAACATGAATAACATGAAAGAATGCGTAAAACTATAATCAAATAGTACATTCACAATTATAGAATGAATAACTAGCGTACCTATTACCACATTGTTGTCCATATCCACCTCAATAGTAGTGATAACATATTCCCTTCCTTATTTCTTTGGTTGTTTTTGTTTATTTCCTCTAATAAACCTCGTCTTAGAGAAATTTCCCTCATAATGTCAATGCTCCGAAAAGTTTTAACACTACACTATAGGATGAGTGTTGATCTGAACCTTCGTTTTTCTTCCACATTAGCGAGATTATTCATATCCTGTCAGTAGTTTTTAGCCAAATGTCTCCTCATTCCACATTTGAAGCAATACTTGGTTCCCATTAGATAGTTCCCATGATTCTTTTTCCTACAATTTTTATATTTTGGATGATCAAGATTCATTCCATCATGAAATTTATTTATGGGACCATCCACATTAAATTCCACTTTCATTTTCTTTTCACGGGGCCCACAATACAAATGAGAGTCTCCCATATTCATTTCAACCTTGAGGGCACAACGGAAAATCTCCCCAAAATTGTATAAGCCTTGAATCACCAACACTTTTCTTAGACTCGACCTTAATCCTCTAAAGAACAGATCCACCTTGAATTATTTGTTCAAGACAATGTAAAGGGCGTACCATACTAGCCTTATGATGTTTGATTCATACACCCTGATGGACTCATCTTCCTTCTTCTTGAGTTTGAGGAACACTCTTTCCATATTTAGATAGAGGGTTTCGGTAAAATATTTATTGAAAAACATTTTTTTAATTCCTTACATTTCATGGAATCAATTTCCTCTTGGGAAATCATATTCTCGATAAGTGTCCACCAATGATCAGCTTCCCCATCAAAAAGATAGACCACCAGTGTTACTTTCCCTTCTTCTGAACACTAGAGGACATGGAATATCTTTTCAACTGAATTATTCAGTTGTTTTACAGGGAGGGGATCCGAATATTCACTAAACATGGGAGTAATTTTCCTCATGAAGGATTCAACGGAAACATACTCTTTCCTTGGAGGAGGATTTTGATCAACATGATTAAAATTATTATTGATAACTTGATCTAGTAATAAATGTACTATCATGAGGTTTTGAGAACCCCTTCCCATCATATCAAGCATATCATTAGGGAAATATTCACATTCCAAACCACACTGACTGTTTACACGTGTTCTTCTATTTCCCTCTATTAACTAAGAAAAGAAGCACACAATTAGTGGTGTTGAATACATAGTAGTTGATCATAAAAATGAATCTTAGAACATAAGAATATAAACATGTAAAGGATAAGTATATCATAACATGGGATTACCGATGTTTCAATCAAGGATATTCTCGATATATTTCTTAAATTATATTTTTATGGGAAATTTTTCATTCCCTTAATAATTTTTTTACCAAGCTCATGAATTTATCATAGCATATCCCCTGTGAGTCTCAAACCAAGAGTGCAACAAGGTCCATTTTCATGCACCAGTTCCTATTCAAGTCTAGCTCAAAGTGGTGTTTTCTGATTTTACCCAAAGAAACATTAGTTATAGATCCACCTTGACATATTTGTATCCATATAGTTATGTATTTTCTAGATAAACCACTTAATCTACAGTTACCAAAATTTAGCAGTGTTTTATTATTCTTTGTCACATCCTTAGGGTTCTTTCTAAAGTTCTCTATTCCTAATATCCAAAAATAACTAGACTATACCATCATACCAAATATAGAATCCCTAGAATTTTACATATTACATTACATGATTTTAAGCATAATTATACACTTGAGTACAATCCAAGGATCATAATTCTAGTATCTTGAAATAGTAGGTAGAAAAAACTGAGAACATGGAACAAAATACAACATTTCATTATTTAGTCTTCAAATTGAGATATTTAATTTCATTCTTCTCAAACATATGCATAGAGTACCCTGGGGAACACATAAATTAATGGAAGAGCTAAATAGACCTGTAAGGGAATAACAATAAGAATAAAGAATTAGCACATAGGATATAAGGCATGACATGAGGATATAAAAAGGTATGTAACATATGGAATCATAAAATATAAACATAAAATAAAATAAAAATGGAGTCATAATAATATGGATGCAACAAAAAACATAAATTTTTCATGAGTTAAGGCTAACCGACAAGACCATTTCTCAAGATAGCACAAGCCAAGGATAACTACCAAGATAGTCGGACATGGTAGAACAAGCCAATGTTAACCCCCATGACTGCCACACATAACATCTCATGAGACTCAAAATTAACCAATGAATTGGTTCTCTATCTAGGCGCACCCATTTTTAATTTTCATGAATATGTTTTCCATATAAATAATCATACATAATCAATCTTACAAAATAATAAATGGTTACCCATGGAATGAATTGGGCACCATAATCATGTCATAAATCCTAACAAATGTGTGTATCATAAATGTTTCCATGAATGAAATGAACTAAAATATTTATGGTAAGTCATAAGGGGAAATAGGCATGTATCATGGTATGTGATTTCAATTAGATGTGACAACATGTAAGAAAATTATTTATGGAATGTTGGAAATAATTTTTTTTTTGTGTTTTTAAGGAAAATACTATATAGCCATTAAGATAGAAAAGGTAACAATCCTTCATATAAAACCATAAATGAACCAAAAAGTTTTAATAATAAAAATAATGATTTTATAAAGGAAATGTTTGGTTAAAATAAAATATATATTGAACTTGTAATCAGGTAATAATTAATGAAGCTCCCTCGCAAAAGGTATTCTTATCGAGAAGTATTGAGGGGTGAATAACATAAAAACATGAATATACCTAAAAGAGAATGGTGAAAGGGAATTTATAAATGAATTTGGAATATGTAAACGAATTTAGAAGATTCACATTAAAATATTAGATAACTTCATTTTGGTAAATGGATCATAAGGCAACCTGAAGGAACAAACGAGGTTCATGTAGAATCCCTTACGGATTATCAACATGGTATCAGGTGTACATAAGAGGGTTTATGAGAGATAAATGGGGTTTATCATCACATATAAATCATTATATAAGTATATTGGAGATGAGAAATCATAACCCATCATTATATATTACATATAAAATGTAATACCATAGAGGAAATTCTTGAATAATAGTTAAATAAAGAGGATCCCTTACCATATGTACGATGGTGTTCTCCAATTAACATTAATGTCCTGAATAATAAAATTAGGTTCGTTAATTAATAATTCTATAACCTATTATATATTTAAATGATTTAGAATAACCTTTTTTAGTAAATTCTTTTCCTTGTTGATGGGTTAAGTTCTTCAATTTCATTGGTCGGATCCATTTGTTTTCTTGGTTTTTACGATCGGTTTACTTATTTTCCTGAACAATGAATCTTGTAAAATGGGTATGGTTGTATGTAATTGGAGTTAAATATTTTTTTTGAAAATACATATGGTTAAATGTTTTTAAATTTAATTTTTTTACATTTGGTGATGTTGAATCATTATATAAATATTTAGTAATTACCTTTTGGGTTTATTAGTAGTTTTTGATCACTACGAACTCATTCGGCACTATAAATTAATATTATGTATACAAAAAGATTATAGATCCTTACATATTTTATATTAAATAATAATATTGTTAAACCATAACAAAAATGGTTTCATGAAATGAATTTAAGATGGTGAAATAAATTGAAAACCCATCGTCCTTGAATGTGGTAAATTAACACATCTAGGATGATGTCTTTACTATTAGTATACAAGATGAGTAAAAGAGATATGATGATAAATTATTCAATTATCATAACAACATTAGATTAAATTTATGTTAATATAGTTTTCATAACAATTGGGTGAGTGTAGGTAAGGATAGAAAATAAAAAATGAATATGAAAAGAAAGTAAATGAATTGAAAAGTGGAATTTACCTCGAAAATCAATCTTCCTTGAGACCCTCTTCAGGAGAGAGAATTTGGTATTTTTAAGAGACTAAGGGTTATTGGAAGAGGGGAAGGAGCTTGGGAAGAGATTTTATCAGAACATAGGAATTCCACAAGGCTTGAGAAGAGTGAAGACAGTTCTAAGGAGGGGTGGTATTTATATTGGAGGAGAGAAGGTTTTTCATAATACTTAATTCCTTCATCAATTAACTTCCAAAAAAACAAGAAATAGTGATGATTCCATGAAAAAAATAGTAATAACTTCATATGATTTCAAACTAATTGGTATTACATCAGAAGAATATCATCCATGACCCTATAAATTATGTATTTAGCTTAATTTGAAAATTACGAAATTTTACTATTCATAAAAATTCATGTATTTTAGAAAAATCCCCAAAAATAGCCCTAACCATTTTTAAACATGTAGAATCCCAAAATGAACTCCATTTTTCAAAAATTATTCTTTAAATACAATTCTTTTTATTTTTAATGAAAATCATAATTTAATTAAAAAATACATATTTTAAAACTATAACTAATTTTATATTATTTTAAAAAATTACATAACATCTTATAAATTAATCATAGAACTAGAACAAAAAATGTTGATAATTTATATACCCCTTTTAGGAAAATAAATTTTCTTTTAAATTAATTAATTAATTTTAATTATTTACTAATAACTTACAAAAATTACAATACTTTTACTATAGTTATATTATCACTTATAATATGCCTAAATTTTATTTATACATTCATGCGCAAGGTTAGAATTCTTCTAGAAGATTTACTATTCATAAGGGTCATATTACTATTCAAAATTGTAACATTAAAATTCATAAGTGTCAGCTACTATTCACCAAAAATTAATTTTCTCTTATCGTACTCTGATCATCTTACTGAACGCAACTGTGAATTTCGTATTTTCGAAATCCAAATCATATAAGTGTCAATACTATTTTTATAGATAAAATAATACATAGTACTTCATTGTATTGTGATATCATGGGACTATATGAACTAACTATAAGAAGGGAATTTCCAATGATAAAACATTGGGTCATTACAACCCACATGATTTTTCTATGATTTCTACTTAGTTTTCATGGAAATCATTTGATTTCAGAAGGCAATTTAATGATATATTTTTTTAAAGGAATGATTATTTAATTTTGGGCAGAACATATGTTTTTATGAATATTTTTTTTAAAATAATTTCATGTTTTATAAAGAAACACTCATGATTATGATTTTTCATTTATTTTTACTTATAAAGTGTTTTAAGAAAAATATTTGGTAGTAATGATGATTTCATGTGTATGTAATGGATTATTTTAACCCAATGTTTATTATTCTAAAAAAACATTATTTTATAATATCGTGGTTTTAAAATGGTCTAAAATATTTCTTTCTCTCTTTTTACATGTCCCATACTAGTATGTTTTTTCCTCAAACCACACTTTTTAATGTTTTCACTTGTTTTTAGGATGAATATAAATAAAAAATAATTCAATTTTAATGTCATGAATATATTTCATGAAAATAAAATAAGTCTCATTATAAAAGATTTATATTTTGGAAAATATGGATACTAATTGTAAGTGTGTACTTTGTAATATATGGGTTTTATATGTAACAATTACAACCTAACTGTATAAAACAGTAAAACTTAATTATCATTTAAGTATTAAATGTGAATCCTTTGTTATAATTAATATCAGTATGGGTTTTTAAAGTTACGAGTCTTTATAGTATGTATCATAGGAATGTTCTAGATAAATTTAGAGATTGTGATTAGAAATATTTGATGAAAAGATTAGGGATAAGTATGAAATATGGATAACATTCTATGTTTTTATACAGTAGATATTGTATCATTTCCTAGTAATTAAATCTCAATATCTATACTAGAAATTAGATTTAGTTGTGGCAAAAATTCAGATAGGTGTAACAACTCTGAAATGGGAGGATTGGGTATTAACTCGATCATTACTGGTACATGATGATTAGGCATAAGAATTCACACATGTCCTTAAAATCATGGTAGATAATAATTTGGTTAATTAACATCTTATTTATAAACCATTATGAATAATATGAGGATAGAACCTATGGAACCTAATTATAATCCCTTGTGATATGGGAAAACACTAAAGTTTCATGGGTTGATATGTTTGTGTTTCATCATGAGTTTAATCATACAGATACCCCTTTTTATTTTTTTTGTAATATATATAGTTTTGAATGTATTTATTGAGTTTTGATATATGTTTGAGGTATATGAAACCCTATATATTAACATGTGAATAAGTTATTTTAGGAAGAATTCCTTCACATATTTTTGAAATAAGTTTAAATGTATTGATAAACCTTAGAGTTCATATGACCTTTGATGTTAATGTAATTATTGGATATTAATATTTGGAAACATATGTTTTATTATATATATTACCATGATATTGAAATGTTATTTGGTGACTAAGGGATTAATGTTATTTTAGAAGAATATCACTATATTTTTCTGGGAGATTAAATGATTAAGGTAAAAATAATTTTATTTGAAAATATGAGATTTTATTTGGGAAATATTGGCCGAATTATCTTTTAAAAACATATAATATTTTAATGTGCCTTTTGGTGATTCCTATTATTTGTGGAAATAATTAGTATCTTTTCAGGATTATAGGATTAGGAATTTACATTTTTTTCTATATTAAATTTTGTGTGACTAATGTGATATGTACATAAATATAGAAGTAGTCTCACAAGAATATGTGATCAAGTACATCTAATTTTTGGGTTTGAACATAGATTAATTTAATGATTTATATATGGGATGTTAAGAGAATAATTTTGGGTTTTTTTGTTAAGTATTTGATGATTATTTTTTAATTTCTTCATTTTGGATATTTTCTTACCTTGACATAACCATTCTGGGTTTGGTTAATGTCTAATGATTGAAGGAAAAACTTTTTATCCTTTTTAGGATTATGTGATCCATAAGGAGGTGATTTTAGTTCTTCAGACATGAAAAAAATAATATTTAATACTCATCATTCGTAGAAAGATAGGATATTGTTGTAGAAATTAATTAAATGGTTAAATTATACATTTCATGTATGTATATTTCCTTATGTTATTAGTCTATATGGTAAAAGAATTACTCAAATCTATAAAATGGATCTTGGAACAAAACTGTTATCCTATTAAATTTATTTCTGATGAATTGATGGTATTTTTCACATGTTATTGATTTATAGTTTTGTGGACATTTAATTTCTCATGAACATTCACTTTATTATGACTAATATATTTTTTCAAGCTCCACCACTATTTAGACATTAATTTTTACCCATGTTTATATTTTTGATTCACACAAATTTTCAACTATTTGTAAACCTAGTAGTGTTTTATTCTATATGAACTTTATATTTGTGGTTCCTTCCTTTCACGATAAAGTTTTATTAGCCATTTTTATGTTGTGTGTTTTCAATGAAGGTATTTTAAAATGTCAAAACCCTTATTACTGGGTTTAATTTCAAATTGTGAAGATGTAATTTTTTAAATGGTGGATAATGTAACACCTTGAGATTTAAAAAAAAGGATTTATGTTCAATAGTCTATAATAAAGGTGAAATCATGTTTAAATGAACAATAATATATTATTATTTAAATATGAATGTTATAACCTAACCATTGAATTATCATCTATGATCAAAAATACAATATATATATATATAATGGTCTAACTCAATACAGATGTATTGATTAATTATTTGTAAATAATCACCAAATTTTTAGTGAAGTTATTTTATATTTTAAAAATATGTTTTCCTCAAAAAAATATTTATTTCTTTTTGTAAAAAAATATTATAATTAATTTCTTCAAATTTTAAAAATTCAACATGATAAAAAGTAAATAATTTTTTAAATAAACTTATCCAAATTATGTAAGGTTTTTTTTTTTCTTTATCAAAAAAAAATTTCAATGTATAATTGAAAATTCTTATTTTTACACAAAAATTTAATTTCATTTATAGTATTTTTACCAAGTTCTACTTGAGGGAATGATGAAGTATTATTTTTCATTGACAGACTCACAATGGTTGAAAAATTCTTTCTGATCAAGGAGACCTTGAGTGTTGATGATCTATGAAGGTAGTACATCTGGGAGATTATACATCTACCTGGAATTTCACAATTCATTTTTTCAGAAAGAGACAAAAATATTACATCTCAGGTGTGGACTGGACTATAAGAATTATTTGGGTACACTGGTAATTCTGACTATGGCTTACCACCCCCGGACAGATGCCAAGTCCGAGCATACGATTTAGGTTACGAAGGACATGCTTTGAGAACGCGTCCTAGATTTTGGAGGTTCATGGCAGAAGCGCATACCACTTTTGGTGTTTTCCTACAATAATAGTTTTCAAGATACTATTTAGTTGGAACCTAATTTGGATTTGTAAGGTTATCCATGGAAATCACCCCTGTGATGGCTGGAATCAGGATAGGCAACGGTCATGGGACCTCATATTGTCCAACAGAGCATCGAGTAGGTCGAGTTTATTTAGAAGAGGATGGACACTTCACAATCAAGGCCGATAACTTATTCTAATTGGCGCAGATGATATTTGGAGTTCGTGGTCAGACATCTGGTATTTCTATGTGACACACCGATGTGGGGACAGAGGAGGATTATGAGAAAGGGTTAGCTTTCATTGAGGTACGTCGGGCCGTTTCATGTTTTTGAGAGAGTCTGGCCAGTTTCCTATTGTCAACAGTTACCTCATAGATATCAGGCCATCCGTGACATCTATCATGTTTCATAGGTATGACAATACTTCTCAGACCCGTCTCATGTCTTCCTACATGGAGGAGGTTTAGATAGAGGTGGAAACAACGTTCAAGAAGCATCCTATCTGGATTATTGATCTAATTACAATGGTTCTCCATGGCCAGTCTGTTCCTCTGGTACAAGTGTTATGGTAGCATGGGCGAGTACAGGATGAGACTTGGGAGAGGGAGGCTAATTTACAATCGCAGTGGTAAAAGCTACTCAACGATTCTTCTTCAAAGCCGCCTTGCTTGGGAAATTTGTGGAAGAAATTCATTAAGGGTGGATGTATGTATGAAACTGGATCTTTTTTTTGGTACGGATCTTGTTTTCTGTTGTTTTCAAGAAAAAAGGAATTTATTGAAATTCTAGGAGTACATATCAGGTGCTTATAAGTACATGATGTGTACTTGGTTGTCGTGGGTAGCCTTGTGTTGGCCGTCTAACGGCCCGACACATGTCCTTGTGGGGTGACCTGGATATATCATAAACCAGAGATTGGTAAGGGAAAGTACATGTTGTGTAATTTTAAAGAACACACCATGTAATTTCTTAATATTTCACTAAACTGACTGAGGTCACCTCTAATCGGAAAAACGCACTTCTTCTCCATCGGTCTTGTCCAAGAGTGAACGAGACATCCAATTCTTCTCCAAGACCCCTACTTTTTATCTATTCTCCGAATCGACGACCATCTATTGCGTTGGAATCAGCATGGTAATCGCATTCTTCTTCTAAAACCTCGTTCCTTGATTTCTTCCCTTTCACGAGGTTTCCCCAGTTGAACTTTCTTATAATATTTGTAGATATATGGAGTTATAAGGTGATTCAAGGCCTAAGGTTCATGTATATCATTTGCAAGACACTGAAGTCGGTGGTTTGTGGCTTTCCGTAGTTAGTCCTTGAGTTATATGTTCCAAAGCTCCCAATACCCTTGTTTCAGGTATTGCTTGTTTATGGTTTTTAGCCATGTTATTTCATGTTATTCTTTGTTTTCTTGTGTAGATATTTTTGATTGTAAATTGGGTTATTTAACTTACCATGGATGAGTTTCACATGGTTTCTTGATATTGACCAATTGGTCTAGCTTTTCCTATGTAACGCCCCAACCCCAGTTACCCAGAGTTGGTGCATTATTACATAACATTGGAATGATCACAAGAAATATTAAGTCTCGAAAGACCGATTCTTTTAGTAGCCTTGGAATAACTAGATACATTCATGAAGTTTACATTAAATCATAAAGTGAAAAACTACTACAAAAACATATTGTCTCCATAGTCCACTCTATTATCCCCTCATAATATCTCTGCAGGTCATTCATAAATTACTTCTTTACATCCTGGAAAAAATAAAACATAGAAAATGGGTGACCTCAAATGCCTAGTAGGGGTAACAATATAGCGAAAACTTTCATAAATAAGAATAAACATTTAAGGAAATGTATAACTAAAACAAAAGACTTTTAAACTTGAACTTCAACATAGTATGGAAAAAATAAAATGAAATAATTCCATTTACTTAATCACAATGATATTCTACTAATCGAATAATCACATGCAATATCAATAACCACTCTCATAATGACGGAATGCATAATGCTAGACTAACATAACCACATAGACAAGGCCTCCTTCCAAGACTACAAATAAGATTTTGTCATGGCCTTTTTCCAAGATACTAGTTTGTCTCATGAGACCTACCGATGCATCGAGGAGATATAGCGGGCTCCATCCGTCACTTACTAAGTCCAATTCATTCCTCATATGAAAAGTTTTAAACATAAAATAAACATTCGTATTAAAAATAGCATATGAAATGTCAATACTTTATCCACAAACAATGAATGGTATAAAAATAGCACATCCACAGTCAAACATAACTCATTCGATATAATATGGAAGATTGTATTGTATCATATTAACCTCAATCAAAAATGATAAATTATATTTGACATAGATGAAAATAATCATCAAAACAATTAGAGTGAAATATCGCCCTTTTTCTTGAAATCATTTAAAAGTCACACTATTTGTCAAGAATCCATTTAAAATAGATTTTAGAATCAAAGTGTACCATACCACTTTGAAACATTTAAAAGGAGTTTTAATTTTAAAACTTTAATTTCCATATAAATAAATCCTTAAAACCATTTTTAAAACATGGACATTAATGAGAATGATTTAGATGAATAAGTCTCTAAAACATTTAAAAATGGTATTTTAGTTAGAGTTTCTAACCAAAAGAGAGACACTTGAATACAAATAATTGAGGTAATAAAAACATTGTAATATCATGAGAATAAAGGGATTCACGATATACTATGTCAAAGTACATTATATACACCCCATAAAAGTGATTTGGTGTATAACAACAATGAAGTCTCAATGGAAAGTAAATTGAGATGAAATCTCTCATAAAGGCCGTATCCTTAGGTTAAGGATAAATCAACGACATAATTATGAGTGACAAATATAAATACACTCAATACTATTGGATATTCAATGTAAAACAATCAATGGAAATTCACACATATTCCTGTAAAAACAACACTAATGAATTGGATGTTTAACTCAACAAATAGAGATTGAGTAAAAATTACTCTTATCAAGTTCATACGGATGACCAAATAATTTATCAATGGAATGATTATGTGTATCAAAGTATATCCAGAGAATGGGGAGTGGAATTTATAACATAATAAAATGAATAGTGATTCTACAAATAGTCTTGGAGTAAAATAATCAATGAAGTATGCGTAAAGCCGAATGAGTGGAAATTGAAATTTTAAATTCCCTTATTGATTTGGTAACATACAAAACATACACCCGTGAAAGAAGGATCATACAATTATGATGTAAATATACATGAATTAAAGTATATTACACAATGAATACAAACATGGGCAGTACACACACCACATGCAATAAATAAGTGGTGAACAATAGAATTCTCACGGAATTAAAAGTGAGATAAGAATCCCCTTACTTTGTACTTATTGCTTGGTAGAGGGTATGTTAAACTCCTTTATAATGGTGAAATAATTTTTATTGAATTATACAAGAATCAAATGAATTAATATGATATCATATATGATCTTTTAACATTGATTTGTTAATAATATCTAAGAATTATCGTCATTTCGGGTGATAACGAGTTCATTTTTCTTTATATTCTTTGTTATTTGAGACATATTTGTTACTAATGGGATGTATATTATTCATATCCAGAATTATGTCAAATATTTAAACAATATTTAAAATCATTAAATGAGAATTAGTCTTGAATGGATACGATGGAGAATGAATCCCATCGCGTTCGTGGAGATGGTAGTCCGTACGTACGCACGATCGACAATATCATTCTTTTGATATTAATATAATATTTAATTTGATTGTATATAATATATACAGAATAATTATCATGTTATATTTATTATTTACATGAATTTCACATCATTATTATACCCATCCAAATAATAATTTTTTGAATAACAATTACACCACGATGTGGAGACGGTTAGCCGTACGTACGCACGTATGGTGACATGTCATTCAAAGGATGGATAGAATACTGAAATATGGTTGTACCATTTTTATAATAACATAAAAGTATATATAATATACTGGAGTTATTATTTTATAATGTTAATAACAATGAAAGAAGAAGTTGAAGAAGAAAGGAACTTCAAAAAGGGTGGTGAAATCATTACCTCTTTTTCAAGTTCTTCCTTTTGATTTGATGACAAAGGCTCCCTAGGTTAGATATCTGACTAAAGGAAGGCCTCTAGGATTAAGTGATGGAAGGTGAGAGTGTGTTTGGGTAGGGGTTGGATGAACAAAAAGGCTCTGAAGGTATGAATTAATGATAAGGGGAGTTCCCTTTTGTAAGAGGGGTGAGGGGTACATTTGAAAAATATAGAAATATTATATTATAATAAATTCATATTCGGTTTCTAATGGCTCAAAAGTGGATAATTTATGTTTTAAGGTGGGGATAGGTCAACAACCACTCAACCAATAGGATTTATATAGGGTTGGGTTACTATATTAACCTTATTATTAAGTATTAACTCTTAGTTAATTAGTTTCACGTTTACAATGTCTCTTTGTATTTTTATATTATATGGTTTATAAACATACTATATACATCCAAGAGAGCCCCAAGTGGTCCATTAATGATACACCTATCATGATATTAGTCTCTTGGCCGAACCTTAGATTATTAGAAATTTAATATCAATTAATAATATAATATTTGTTTTAAAAACTATTTTATGTCAATTTTGACACTATTCAATAATTGATCTTTGTAAAAATCATAACATAATTCTTACTTCACAAAAAGTTAACTAAATCAATAAAAACATGTCATATTAGACTATAAAATTATTGGTATTTATTAAAAGACTAAAATTACATTTATTTGGGAATTTATAATATCAATTATTCTAATTTTTCATTAATTAGGTAATTACTCCATCACCATTGTTTCATAAATAAATTAAATTATTTAATGTATAAAAAATATAAATAAACTACCATTATTTAGGAAATAGTTTTAGCTTTATAAATAATATTTTTAGTCTAACATCCAACATATATAACCCTATGTAGAAATTATTTTTCTAAAATATATATGCTTGTGTCATTTTTGTATTTATTTTAACTTAATTAAAATAAAGTGTCATTATCACTTACAAGTGGCACCATGGGGTCCCAAAATCAACCCAAAGATGCCCATGGTCGGACATGTATCCGCAAATAAGGTTAGGACACGTTTGAGGATAATTTAGTATTATTATAATATTATTTGTTAACCCTTATTTACCGGATTTACCCTTTAACCATGGTAAATATTATATTTACCGAAAAAATTATTCAAAATTTCTAAAAATAAAAGTTACCTATTTATAGAATTTGGACATCCTGATTCCAAATATGGAATCCATTTTTCCAAATTCAAAACACAGAAGTTGTAGAAATTAATTTAAAATTAATTCTCGATGTCAAAACAAAAAGCCTGTTTTTAAGATATAATAACTATCAAAAGATTGATACTTGCTTATGTCTGGTTTAATTGTGAAATTATGTCCAATGACCAAAATTGTATTAAATGGTAAAAATATATTCTAAATATACTTTAAAACCGCTCAAATTAATAATTTATCACTATTAATTATTTTGATTAAAAAATTTGTTTTTAATTAAAATTTAGTAATTTTCACTATTCATCAAAATATTAATGTTATCCGAAAAGTACAAAAATTTCACCATAGGATAATTTTGATATTTCAAATCCAAAAATGAAGTCCATTTTGAAATATAAAATGTATAAAATTTCAAAAAGTAGGTATTACTATTCATAACATCTAGTTTGATTGGTTGTGGTGTGTTAGAACTTGAAGTTGCGTACAACAAACGCTACTATATTATTCAGAGAGAAGCATACCGTGGAAGCTTGGGGTGTTAAATTATCCCCTCCATAAATAAATTTCATCCTACCAATTTTTAAATTTGGGCTTGGAAATATAATGGAATGTCCCACATCAGAAATAGAGTCAATAAAACTATCACTTTAAAAGAAAGAAAGAGAAGTACAAAGGTCACCCGAGATAACCTATACTAGAATTACATGTAGAAAAACATGGATATGGATGATAAACTAAGTTTCAAGTTATGATGGAGAGGGATAGAGAACATGATCAGGAGAAAGTTAACAATACGAAAACCAGAAACTTGTGATGGGACAAACGGTCATTAGTTTCCCAATAGGAAAATTAAACAGACAACATTTTTTTTAAGATACATTACATAAATATGAGTAATTCGTTTATGATATTGACTAAGAACATAAAGAGATATACTTAATTTTTAAGTAGAGTTTCATTCTTTAATTAATTTCTACCACTAACTCATTTTTTTTAGAATGAGTATTCAAGAAGACTTGGTCAGACAGGAAGAGCTAGAATAAAATTCTATAGAATAACATGATCCACATAGGATAAAATATATATTTACCATGTCTTTAGAGATTAATCAAAACCAAAACCGTTAGTATAAGATCTGATGATCCCCCAAATGGCTATTCCATTAGAGAAAAAAACTAATCTTAATTTCTAAAATTAAATCAATAATACCCCTAAGTTAAATAAATACCATTCAATAATCAATTGTCCTTAAAATACTTCAATATAATCCCAACTAATATTGAAACCCAAAACTTATAAGAATTTGGTTATGTAGTCTTCCAAGTTAAAATGTATCTCTAAATGACATCAACTACTCTTAAAGTAACAGACTTAAAAGTAATTAACCTAATAACATTTTCATTATTATAGGTTAATCATTTCCATAAATAACCCAAATCACTATAAATCCATAACAAAAATGTAGATAAAAATCCACCATTACTCCTCAAATGAAATCACATAGAATTATATTTTCCTTGGGCATATATTGTTCCCAACAAAGCGAACATATTTCAAAATAACATTCATCAATTAATCACCAAATCATCTTCTTATACCAAGGGTATTCATTTGATAAGACATAAGATCCCAAATAAACTTATCATTCATCAATAAAATCATTAAACTAAAAATAATAGTCACACTAACTAGGGACTTCACTTAGTCCAGTGGTAGGTGATAAATCACAATTGCACTTTGGTTGTGGGTTAGATTCCAATAGCTTTGTCGGACGTGATGGGTTGTCACACGGTCTGCGTGTTGTCCTTTTTCAAAAACTATATTTTATAACATTATCAAAATGAGATAAATTCCTCAAATTAACCATAACATAATTTAACCACAAATTTTATCTCATACCTTGCATTTTAATCAAAAATTATAATAACATTTAATTGCCTCAAACCCAATGATCATATAAAACCAAATGGTTATTTATAACTTTGTCCACAAGATAAAAGATAATTCTTCCTCAAATATCATTCTCACATGGAAAACTGCAGGGTTACAAATAAAAGAGAAAATTATTCCAAAGTAAACTCATCAACAAGGAGCACTAATACTTTTTAATCATTTCTCCAATCATTTATTTCCACATAGATTCTTTTTTGACCAAGAAAATATCCTATAGAATAGGGAATTCACTCAGGTAATGGCCATGTCCCCTACATTTACAGCAAATGACTGTAAATGGATTCTTGGAACCATTTTCATCTTCTTCCATAGTACTCTTCATTTTTCTCCAGAAATTCTTCACTTTATGTCCTTCACTCCTGCAAGTAAAGCATTTCTTTGTACCATTGAGACACTTTCATGGGTGTCTCCTTCCACATTTCTTGTATGATGGAAATTGAGGATTACTTTCTCCATGGTCACCACTGCTGGAGCCCTTATCATTCATCACTTTCCACTTCATTGTTGAGTCCGGGAATTGGTTAATATATATATTGTTGATCATATTTTTGGAAAAATTATTTGGCATGAAGACAATATCTTTTACGCCTATCAATATTCCATTTTGTTGCTCATTGCCACTACCGTTCCCACCTTGTATATCATTCTCAAAGTCACTATGACTTCCTTGGAATCCATCCGTTGACTAAAACCAGAAAGCATTGTGTGAGTAACAGTAGTCATAAAATCATTTAGATAATATCATGTCACCATATTCTCAATTTGAAACACATTAGGATTAAACAATGTCATTTACTCTCATATTATATATAATACTTCAAATCGGTTTGTAATGAAAATGTAAATTATCCTAAGCATATCTCTGGGAGTGACGTAACCAAGAGTGTAGCAAGGCCCGTTGTTGTGCACTAGTTCCCATTCTAGTCTAGCTCAAAGCGGTGTTTTCGGGTTTTACCTCTTGGTACATCTATTCCAGAGCCGCCTCTACCTGCTCGTTTCCAGACAGGGATGTATTGGTCAGAAAACTCAAAAAATCTCTACAATACCAAAAGTATAGGAATTTCATTTATACTAATCCTCAATGTTCATCTTAGGTCTACATGCTCAAATTAGAGTTTATCTAAATATCGATTCCAAGGATTGTACTAAACTTACTCTGATACCAATTGTAACGCCCTGAACCCAGTAACCTAGAGTCGGTGCATTATTACATAATATTTGCATGATCACAAGAAAGATCAAGTCTCGAAAGACCAATTTGTTTAGTACCTTTGGATAACTAGATACATTCATTATTTTTACATTACATCATAATGTAAAAAAGTACTACAACAACATATTTTCTTCATAGTCCACACTATTATCCCCTCATAATATCCCTGCAGGTCATTCATAAATTACTTCTTCACATCCTGGGAAAAATAAAACATAGAAAATGGGTGAGCTCAAATGCCCAGTAAGGATAACAATATAGCAGAAACTTTCATAAATAAGAATAAACATTTAAGGGAATGTTTAACTAAAACAAAATCCTTTTAAACTTGAACTTCAATATAGTATGGAAAAAATAAAATGAAATAATTCCATTTACTTAATCACATGGATATTCTACTAATCGAATAATCACATGCAATATCAATAACCACTTTCATAATGATTGAATTCATAATTCTAGACTATCATAACCACATAGCCAAGGCCTCGTGCCAAGACTAAAAATAAGATTTTGTCAAGGCCTTGTGCGAAGACACTAGTTTGTCTCACGATACCAACTGATGCATCGAGTTACTATAGTGGGCTCTACCCGTCACTTACTAAGTCCAATGCATTCCTCATATGAAAAGTTTTAATCATAACATAAACATTCATATTAATACTAGCATACGAAATATCAATACTTTATCCACAAACCATGAATGGTATAAAAATAGAACATCCAAAGTCAAACATAACTCATTGGATAAAATATGGAAGATTGTATTGTATCATATTAACCTCAATCGAGAATGATGAATGATATTTAACATAGATGAAAATAATCATAAAAAAATTAGAGTAAAATATACACCTTTTTCATGAAATCATTTAAATGTCACACTATTTGTCAAGAATCCATTTAAAATAGATTTTAGAATCAAAGTGTCCCATACCACTTTGAAACTTTGAAAAGGAGTATTAATTTTAAAACTTTAACGTTCATATAAATAAATCTTTAAAAACATTTTTAAAATATGGACATTAATGAGAAAGATTTAGAAGAATAAGTCTCTAAAACATTTAAAAATGGTATTTTAGTTAGAGTTTCTAACCAAAAGAGAGACACTTGAATAAAAATAATTGAGGTAATCAAAACATTGTAATATCATGACAATAAAGGGATCCATGATATACTATGTCAATGTACAATATGTACCCCACATAAAATTGATTTGGTGTACAACAACAAAGAAGTATCAATGGAATGTAAATTGAGATGAAATCTCTCATAAAGGCTATATCCTTAGGTTAAGGATAAATCAACGACATAATTATGAGTGAAAAATATAAATACACTCAATATTATTGGATATTCAGCGTAAAACAATCAAAGTACATTCACACATATTCCTGTAAAAACAATACTAATGAATTGGTTGTTTAACTCAACAAATCGAGATTGAGTAAAAATTACTCTTATCAAGTTCATACTGATGACCTGATAATTTATAAATGGTGTGATTATGTGTATCAAAAGTATATACATAGAAAGAAGAGTGGAATTTATGACATAATCAAATGAATACTGATTCTACACATAATCTTGGAGTAAAATAATCAATGAAGTATGCGTAAAGCCGAATAAGTGGAAATTGAAATTTCAAATTCCCTTACTGATTTGGTAACATAAAAAACATAAAACCATGAAAGAATGATCATACAATGATGATGTAAATATACATTAATTAATGTATACTACACAATTAATACAAACATGGGCAGTACACACACCACATGTAATAAATAAGTGGTGAACAATGGAATCTCACGGAATTAAATGTGAGAAAAGAAACCCCTTACATTGTACTTTTTCCTTGGTAGAGGGTAGGTTAAACTCCTTTATAATGTTGAAATAATTTTTATTTAATTATAAATTAATCATATGCATTAATATGATATCATATATGATCTTTTAACATTGATTTGTTAATAATATCTTAGAATTATCGTCGTTTCGGGTGTAAACGGGTTTGTTTTCCTTTATATTCTTTGGTATTTGAGCCATATTTTTTAATAATGGGATGTATATTATTCATATCCAGAATGATGTCAAATATTTAAAAATAATTTTTAATCATTAAATAAGAATAATCTTTAATGGATACGATGGAGAATGAATCTCATCGCGTTCGTGGAGACGGTAGTCCGTACGTACGTACGATCGACAATATCATTCTTTTGATATTAAAATAATATTTAATTTGATTGTATATCATATATAAAGAATCATTATCATTTTATATTTATTATTTACATGAATTACACATCATTATTATACCCATCCAAATAATAATGTTTTGAAAAATAATTACACCACGACGTGGAGACGGTAAGCCGTACGTACACTCGTATGGTGACATGTCATTAAAAGGATGGATTGAATACTGAAATATGGTTTTACCATGTTTATAATAACATAAAAGTATATTTAATACAATGGATTTAATATTTTATAATGGTAATAACAATGAAAGAAGAAGTGGAAGAAGAAAGGAACTTGAAAAAGGGTGGTGAAATCATTACCTCTTCTTCGGGTTCTTCCTTTTGATTTGATCACAAAGGCTCCTTAAGATGGCTTTCTGACTAAAGGAAGGCCTCTAGGATTAATTGAGGGAAGTTGAGAGAGTATTTGGGCAGGGGTTGGCCTATCCAAAGGGCTTTGATGGTGTGAAGTACTGAGAAGGGGGAGTTCCCTTTTATAAGAGGGGTGAGGGGTGCCTTTGGAGAGGCTAGAAATATTATTTTATAATAATTTCATATTCGCTTTCTAAGGGATCCAAAGTGGATTATTTAATGTTTAAGGTTGGGATAGGTCGAAAACCACTCAACCAATAGGATTTAGACAGGTTTGGGTTACTATATTAAACTTATCTTTAAGTATTAACTCTTAGTTAATTAGTTTCACTTTTACAATGTCTCTATGTATTTTTATATTATATGGTTAATAAACTTACTATATAAATCCAAGAGACCCCCAAGTGGTCAATTAATGATACAAATATCTTGATATATTTCCCTTGGTCGAAAATTATATTTTTAGGAATTTAATATCAATTAATAATATAATATTTGTTTTAAAAACTCTTTTATGTCAATTTTGACACTATTCAATAATTTATCTTTTTAAAACTCATAACAGAATGATTACTTAGAATAAAGTTAATTAAATCAATCCTAAAATGTAATATTAACCTATAAAATTATTTTTATTTATGAAAAGACTCAAATTACATTTACTTGGGTATTTATAATATCAATTATTCTAATTTTTCATTAATTAGGTAATTACTGCATCACCATTGTGTTATAAATAAATTAAAATATTTATTGTCTAAAAAATATAAATAAAAAACAATTATGTAGGAATTCTTTTTATATTTATAATGAATATTTATAGTCAAGAATAGAACATATATAACCCTATTTAAAAATTGTTTTTCTAAGATATATATGCTTATGTCATTTTTGTATTTATTTTAACTTAATTAAAATAAAGTGTCATTATCACTTACAAGTGGCTCCATGGGGTCGCAAAATCAACCCAAAGATTCCCATGGTCGGACATGTATCCACCAATAAGGTTAGGAAATGTTTTACCGTAATTCAGTATTATTATAATATTATTTGTTAACCCTTATTTACCGGATTTACCCTTTAACCATGGTAAATAAAATATTTACCGAAGTAATTATTCAATATGTATAAAAATAAATGTTACATATTTAAACAATTTGGACATAATGATTCCAAATATGGAATCATTTTTCTAAATTCAAAACATAGAAGTAGCAGAAATTAATTTAAAATTAATTCCCGCTGTCAAAATAAAAAGCGTGTTTTTAAGATATAATAACTATCAAAAGATTGATACTTGTTTATGTCCTGTTTAATTTTGAAATTATATCCAATGACAAAAATTGTATTAAATGGTAAAAATATATTCTAAATATACTTTAAAACCACTCAAATTCATAATTTATCACTATTAATTATTTTTTTTAAAAAAGTTGTTTTTAATTTAATTTTATTAATTTTCACTATTCATAAAAATATTACAGTTATCCGAAAAGTACCAAAATTTCACCCTAGGCTAATTTTGATATTCGTAATCAAAAAATGAAGTCCATTTTGAAAGATAAAATTTATAATATTTCAAAATGTAGGTATTACTATTCATAACGGCTAATTTGTTTGGTTGTGGTGTGTTAGAATTTGAAGTTGCGTACAACACACACTACTGTATTATTCAGAGAGAAGTGTACCATGGTAGCTTGATGTGTTACATTCTCCCCTCCTTCAATAAATTGCGTACTCACAATTTTTAAAATTGGTCAGGGGAATATAATGGAAAGTCCCACAACGGAAATAGAGTCAATAAAACTATCACTTTAAAAGAAACAAAGAGAAGTACAAAGGTCACCCAAGATACCCTATACTAGGATTACATGTAGAAGAACATGGATATGGATGATAAACTAAGTTTCAAGTTATGATGCAGAGGGATAGAGAACATGATCAGGAGAAAGTTAACAATAAGAAAACCACAAACTTGTGATGGGACAAATGGTCATTAGTTTCCTAGTAGGAAAATTAAACAGACAACATTTTTTTGTTTTAAGTTACATTACATAAAGATGAGGAATTAATTTATGATATTGACTAAGAACATAAAGAGATATACGTAATTTTTAAGTAGAGTTTTATTCTTTAATTAATCTCTACCACTAAATCATTTTTTTAATAATGAGTATTCAAGAAGACTTGGTCAGGCAGGAAGAGCTAGAATAAAATTCTATAGAATAACATGATCCAGATAGGATAAACTATATATTTACCTTGTCTTTAGAGACTAATCAAAACCAAAACTGTTATTATAATATCTGATGATCCCCCAAATGGATATTCCATTAGAGAAAAAAACTAATCTTAATTTCTAAAAATAAATCAATAATACCCAAAATTTAATAAATACCATTCAATAATCAATTGTCCATAAAATCCTTCAATATAATCCAAACTAAAATTGGAACCCAAAACTTATAAGAATTTGGTTATGTAGTCTTCCATGTTAAATTGTATCTCTAAATGATATCAACTACTCTTAAAGTAACATACTTAAAAATAATTAACCTAATCACATATTCTTTATTATAGCTTAATCATTTCCATAAATAACCCAAATCACTATAAATCCATAATAAAAATGTAGATAAAAATCCACCATTACTCCTCAAATGAAATACCATAGAATTATATTTTCCTTGGGCATATAGTGTTCCAAACAAAGAGAACATCTTTCAAAATAACATTCATCACTTAATCACCAAATCATTTTCTTATACCAAGGGTATTAATTTGATAAGACATAAGATCCCAAATAAACTTATCATTGATCAATGAAATCATTAAACTAAAAATAATAGTCACACTAACCAGGGACTTCACGTAGTCTAGTGGTAGGTGATAAATCCCAATCGCACTTTGGTTGTGGGTTCGATTCCCACAGCTTTGTCCGACACGATGGTTTGTCACACGGTCTGCAAGTTGTCATTTTTCAAAAACTAAATTTTATAACATTATAAAAATGAGATGAATTACTCAAAATAACTATAACATAATTTAACCACAAATGTTATCTCATACCTTTCATTTTCATCCCAAATTATAATAACTTGTAATTGCCTCAAACCCAATGATCATATAAAACCAAATGGTTATTTATAACTTTATCCACAAGAAAAAAGATAATTCTTCCTCAAATATCATTATCACATGGAAAACTGTAGGGTAACAAATTCAAGAGAAAATTATTCCAAAGTAAACTCATCAACAAGGACTACTAACACTTTTTAAACATTTCTCCAACCATTTATTTCCACATAGCTTCTTTTTTGACCACAAAAATTTCCTATAGAATAGGGCATTCACTCGGGTAATGGTCAGGTCCCCTACATTTACGACAAATGTCTGTAAATAGATTCTTGGGACCATTTTTATCTTCTTCCATAGTACACTTCATTTTTTTCGGCAATTCTTCACTTTATGTCCTTCACTCCCGCACGTAAAGCATTTCTTTGTCCCATTGAGACACTTTCCTGGGTGTCTCCTTCCACATTTCCTGAATGATGGAAATTGAGGACTCATTTCTCTATAGTCTCCACTGCTAGAGCTCGTATTATTCATCACCATACTCTTCTTTGTTGAGTCTGAGAATTGGTTAATATATATATTACTAATCATATTTTTGGAAAATTTATTTGGCATGAAGAAGATATCTTTTACGCCTATCAACATTCCATTTTTTTATCATTGCCACCACTATTCCCACCTTGTACATCATTCTGAAAGTCACTATGACTTCCTTGGAATCCATCCATTGACTAAAACCAGAAATCATTGTGTGAGTAACAGTAGTCATAAAATCATTTAGAGAATATAATGTCACCATATTCTCAATTTGAAACACATTAGGATTAACCTTGGTCACTTACTCTCATCTAATATATAATACTTCAAATCGGTTTGTAAAGAAAATGTAAATTATCCTAAGCATATCCCCCGAGAGTGTCGTAACCAAGAGTGCAGAAAGGCCCATTGTCATCCACCAGTTATCATTCTAGTCTAGCTCAAAGCGGTGTTTTCGGGTTTTACCCCTAGGTACATCTATACCAGAGCCACCTCTACCTACTCGTATCCAGACATGGATTTATTGCTCGGAAAACACACCAAATCTCTACAATACCAAAATTCTAGGAAGTTCTTCTATACTAATCCTCAAAGTTAATCTTAGGTCTACGTGCTCTAATTAGAGTTTATCTAAATCTAGAATCCAAGGTTTATACTAAACTTCCTCTGAATCCAACTGTAATGCCCCGACCCCAGTTACCCAGAGTCGGTACATTATTACATAACATTGGCATGATAACAAGAAATATCAAGTCTCTAAATACCGATTCGTTTAGTAGTCTTGGAATAACTAGATACATTCATGATGTTTACATTACATCATAAAGTGAAAAACAACTACAACAACAAATTGTCTCCGTAGTCCACACTATTATCACCTCATAATATCCCTACAGGTACTTCATAAATTACTTCATCACTTCCTGGGAAAAATAAAACATAGAAAATGAGTGATCTCAAATGCCATGTAATGATAACAATATAGCGGAAACTTTAATAAATAAGAATAAACATTTAAGGCAATGTATAACTAAAACAAAATCATTTTAAACTTGAACATAAACATAGTATGGAAAAAATAAAATGAAATAATGCCATTTACTTAATCACATGGATATTCCATTAATCAAATAATCACATGAAATATCAATAACCACTTTCATAATGATGGAATGCATAATTCCAGACTATCATAACCACATAGCCAAGGCCTCGTGCCAAGACTAGAAATAAGAGTCTGTCAAGGCCTTGTGCCAAGACACTAGTTTGCCTCATTAGACCTACCGATGCATCGAGGATCTATAGTGGGCACCAACCGTTACTTACTAAGTCCAATTCATTCTTCATATGAAATGATTTAAACATAACATAAACATTCATATTAAAACTAGTATACGAAATGTGAATACTTTATCCACAAACCATGAATGGTATAAAAATAGAGCATACATAGTCAAACATAACTCATTCAATACAATATGGAAGATTGTATTTTATCATATTAACCTAAATAGAGAATGATGAAGGATATTTGACATAGATGAAAATAATAATCAAAAAAATTAGTGTGAAATATCCCCCTTTTTCTTGAAATCATTTAAAAGTCAGACTTTTTGTCAAGAATCCATTTAAAATAGATTTTAGAATCAAAGTGTCCCATACCACTTTTAAACTTTTAAAAGTAGTTTTAATTTTAAAACTTTAATGTCCATATAAATAAATCTCTAAAACCATTTTTTAAAACATGTACATTAATGAGAACGATTTAGAAGAATCAGTCTCAAAAACATTTAAAAATGGTATTTTAGTTAGAGTTTCTAACCAAAAGAAAGACATTCGAATTCAAATAATTGAGG
Source organism: Viscum album (assembly GCA_963277665.1). NCBI lineage: Eukaryota > Viridiplantae > Streptophyta > Magnoliopsida > Santalales > Viscaceae > Viscum > Viscum album. The sequence goes on along the minus strand of OY728122.1, from coordinate 1,922,002,663 downwards.
TAATATAAAAATTTTAATATCATGAGAAAAAAGGGATTCATGATATACTATGTCAAAGTACATTATATACACAACATAAAAGTGATTTGGTGTATAACAACAAATAAGTCTCAATGGAATGTAAATTGAGATGAAATCTCTCATAAAGGCCGTATCCTTAGGTTAAAGATAAATCAATGACATAATTATGAGTGAAAAATATAAATACACTCAATATGATTGGATATTCAGTTCAAAATAATCAAAGGACATTCACACATATTCCTGTAAAAACAAATCCATTGAATTGGTTGTTTAACACAACAAATCGAGATTGAGTAAAAATTACTCCTATCAAGTTCATACTGATGACCTGATAATTTATAAATGGAGTGATTATGTGTATCATACTTATATCCACAGAAAGGGGAGTGTTATTTATGACAAAATCAATTGAATAGTGATTCTACACATAATCTTGTAGTAAAATAATCAATGAAGTATTCATAAAGCCGAATGAGTGGAAATTGAAATTTCAAATTCCCTTATTGATTTGGTAACATACGAAACATACACCCATGAAAGAAGGATCATAAAATGATGATGTAAATATACATGAATTAAATTATATTACACAATTAATACAAAAATGGGCAGTACACACACCACATGTAATAAATAAGTGGTGAACAATGGATTTCTCACCAAATTAAAAGTGAGTTAAGAAACCACTTACTTTGTACTTTTTCTTAGGTCGAGGGTTGGTTAACCTCCTATATAATGGTGAAATAATTTTTATTGAATTATAAAAGAATAATATGCATTAATATGATATCATATATGATCTTTTAACATTTATTTGTTTATAATATCATAGAATTATCGTCGTTTCGGATGTTAACGAGTGTGTTTTTCTTTATATTCTTTGTTATTTGGGCCATATTTGTTACTAATGGGATGTATATTATTCATATCCATAATTATGTCAAATATTTAAACTTTATTTTTAATCATTAAATTAGAATTAGTCTTGAATGGATACGATGGAGAATGAATCTCATCACGTTCGTGGAGACGGTAGTCCGTACGTACGCATGATCGAAAATATCATTCTTTTGATATTAAAATTATATTTAATTTGATTTTATATCATATATAAAGTATCATTATCATGTTATATTTTTTATTTACATGAATTACACATAATTATTATACCCATCCAAATAATAATGTCTTGAATAACAATTATACCACGACGTGAGGTCGGTCAGCCGTACGTACGCACGTATAGTGAAATGTCATTAAAAGGATGGATAGAATACTGAAATATGGTTGTACCATGTTTATAATAACATAAAATTATATATAATATACTGGAGTTATTATTTTATAATGGTAAAAACAATGAAAGAAGAATTGGAAGAATAAAGGAACTTGAAAAAGGGTGGTGAAATCATTACCTCTTCTTCGAGTTCTTCCATTTGATTTGATCACAAAGGCTCCATAGGTTGGATTTATGACTAAAGAAAGGCATCTAGGATTAAATGAGAGAAGCTGAGAGATTATTGGGGCAGGGTTTGGCCGAACCAAAAGGTTTTGAAGGTGTGAATTAATGATAATGGGGAGTGCCCCTTTAAAAGATGGGTCAGGGGCACCTTTGGAAAAGCTAGAAATATTATTTTATAATAAATTCATTTTCGGTTTATAATGGCTCAAAAGTGGATTATTTAAAGTTTAAGGTGGGGGTATGTCGAAATCCACTCAACCAATATGATTTAGTCAGGTTTGGGTTACTATATTAACCTAATCTTTAAGTATTAACTCTTAGTTAATTAAGTTCACTTTTATATTGTCTCTTTGTATTTTTATATTATATGGTTAATAAACATAATATATACATCCAAGAGACCCCCAAGTAGTCCATTAATGATAAACCTATCATTATATAAGTCTCTTGGCCGAACCTTATATTTTTAGGAATTTAATATCAATTAATAATATATAATTTGTTTTAAAAACTCTTTTATGTCAATTTTGACACTATTCAATAATTGATCTTTGTAAAAATCATAACAGAATGATTACTTAGAAAAACGTTAATTAAATAAATCCTAACATGTCATATTAATCTAGAAAATTATTGTTATTTCTGAAAAGTCTCAAATTACATTTATTTGGGTATTTATAATATCAATTATTCTAATTTTTCATTAATTAGGAAATTACTGCATCACCATTGTGTCATAAATAAATTAAATTATTTAATGTCTAAAAAATGATAATAAAATACCATTATGTAGGAATGCTTTTTATATTTTAATTAATATTTATAGTCGAAAATCCAACTTATATAACCCTATTTAAAAATTGTTTTTCTAAAATATATATGCTTATGTCATTTTTGTATTTATTTTAACTTAATTACAATAAAGTGTCATTATCACTTACAAGTGGCTCCATGGGGTCCCAAAATCAACCCAAAGATGCCCATGATTAGACATGTATCCACCAATAATGTTAGGAAACGTTTTATAGTAATTTATTATTATTATAATATTATTTGTTAACCCTTATTTACCGGATTTACCCTTTAACCATGGTAAATAAAATATTTACCGAAGTAATTATTCAAAATGTCAAAAAATAAAAGTTACATATTTACACAATTTTGACCTCATGATTCTAAATATTTAATCCACTTTTCCAAATTCAAAACACAGAAGTGGCAGAAATTAATTTAAAATTAATTCACGTTGTCAAAACAAAAAGCGTGTTTTTAAGATATAATAACTATCAAAAGATTCATACTTGTTTATGTCCTGTTTAATTTTGAAATTATATCCAATGACCAAAATTGAATTAAATGGTAAAAATATATTCTAAATATACTTTAAAACCACTCAAATTCAAAATTTATCACTATTAATTATTTTGATTAAAAATGTTGTTTTTAATTAAAATTTTGTAATTTTCACTATTCATCAAAATATTAAATTTATCCAAAAAGTACCAAAATTTCACCCTAGGATAATTTCGATATTCCTAATCCAAAAATTTAGTCCATTTTTAAAAGATAAAAAGTATAAAATTTCAAAAAGTAGGTATTACTATTCATAACGGCTAGTTTGATTGGTTGTGGTGTGATAGGACATGAAGTTGTGTACAACACATGCTAGTGTATTATTCAGAGAGAAGCATACCATGGAAGCTTGGGGTGTTACATTCTCCCCTCCCTCAATAAATTGTGTCCTCGCAATTTTTAAAATTGGTCTTGGGAATATAATGGAAAGTCCCACATCATAAATAGAGTCAATAAAACTATCACTTTAAAAGAAAGAAAGAGAAGTACAAAAGTCACCCGAGATAACCTATTCTAGGATTACATGTAGAAAATCATGGATATGGATGATAAACTATGTTTCAAGTTATTAAGAAGAGGGATAGAGAACATGATCAGGAGAAAGGTAACAATAAGAAAACAACAAACTTTTGATGGGACAAACGGTCATTAGTTTCCCAGTAGGAAAATTAAACGGACAAAATTTATTTTATGTTACATTTCATAAAGATGAGGAATTAATTTATGATATTGACTAAGAACATAAAGAGATATACTTAATTTTTAATTAAATTTTCATTATTTAATTAATTTCGACCACTAACTCATTTTTTTACAATGAGTATTCAAGAAGACTTGGTCAGACAGGAAGAGCTAGAAAAAAATTCTATAGAATAACATGATCCACATAGGATAAACTATATATTTACCTTGTCTTTAAAGATTAATCAAAACCAAAACCGTTAGTATAAGATATGATGATCCCCCAAATGGCCATTCCATTAGAGAAAAAAAACTAATCTTAATTTCTAAAATTAAATCAACAATACCCCAATGTTAAATAAATACCATTCAATAATCAATTGTCCTTAAAATCCTTCAATATAATACAAACTAATATTGAAACCAAAAACTTATAAGAATTTGGTTATGTAGTCTTCCATGTTAAATTGTATCTCTAAATGACATCAACTACTCTTAAAGTAACATACTTAAAAGTAATTAACCTAATCACATATTATTTATTATAGGTTAATCATTTCCATAAATAACTCAAATCACTATAAATCCACAATAAAAACGTAGATAAAAATCCACCATTACTCCTGAAATGAAATCCCATAGAATACTATTTTCCTTGGGCATATAGTGTTCCCAAAAAAGCGAACATCATTCAAAATAACATTCATCACTTAATCACAAAATCATTTTCTTATACCAAGCGTATTCATTTGATAAGACATAAGATCCCAAATAAACATATCATTGATCAATAAAATCATTAAACTAAAAATAATAGTCACACTAACCTGGGTCTTCATGTAGTCCACTGGTAGGGGATAAATCCCAATCATACTTTGGTTGTGGGTACGATTCCCATAGCTTTGTCCAACGTGATGGGTTGTCACACGGTCTACGTGTTGTCCTTTTTCAAAAATTATATTTTATAACATTATCAAAATTAGATAAATTCCCAAAATAACCATAAAATAAATTAACCACAAATGATATCTCATACCTTGCATTTTCATCCCAAATTATAATAACTTGTAATTTTCTCAAACCCAATGATCATATAAAACCAAATGGTTATTTATAACATTATCCATAAGAGAAAAGATAATTATTCATCAAATATCATTCTCACATGGAAAACTAAAGGGTTACAAATACAAGAGAAAATTATTCCAAAGTAAACTCATCAACAAAGAGCGCTAATACTTTTTAAACATTTCTCCAACCATTTATTTCCACATAGCTTGATTTTTGACCAAGAAAATATCTTATAGAATAGGGTATTCACTCGGGTAATGTCCAGGTCCCCTACATTTAGGGAAAATGATTGTAAATGGATTCTTGGGACCATTTTTATCTTCTTCCATAGTACTCTTCATTTTTCTTCGGCAATTATTCACTTTATGTCCTTCTTTCCCGCACATAAAGCATTTTTTTGTCCCATTGAGACACTTTCTTGGGTGTCTCCTTCCCATTTCCTGCATGATGGAAATTTAGGATTCCTTTCTCCATGGTCTCCACTACTGGAGCCCTTATCATTCATCACCGTACTCTTCTTTGTTGAGTCCGGGAATTGGTTAATATATATATTGTTGATCATATTTTTGGAAAATTGATTTGGCATGAAGATGATATCTTTTACGCATATCAACATTCTATTTTGTTGCTCATTTCCACCACTGTTCCCACCTTGTACACCATTCTCAAAGTCACTATGACTTCCTCATAGTCCAGCCATTGACTAAAACCAGAAAGCATTGTGTGAGTAACACTATTCATAAAATCATTTAGAGAATATCATGTCACCATATTCTTAATTTGAAACACATTAGGATTAACCAAGGTCATTTACGCTCATCTTATATATAAAATTTCAAATCGGTTTGTAAAGAAAATGCAAATTATCCTAAGCATATCCCCCGGGAGTGTCGTAACCAAGAGTGCAACAAGGCCTGTTTTCGTGCACCAGTTCCCGTTCTAGTCTACCTCAAATCGGTGTTTTCGGGTTTTACCCCTATGTACATCTGTGCCAGATCCGCCTCTACCTGCTCGTATCCAGACAAGGATATATTGCTCAGAAAACTCAAAAAATATCTACAATACCAACATTCTAGGAAGTTCTTATATACTAATCCTAAAAGTTCATCTTAGGTCTACGTGCTCTTATCAGAGTTTATCTAAATCTAGCTTTCAAGGATTGTACTAAAATTCCTCTGATACCAACTGTAACACCCCGACCCCAGTTACCCAGAGTCGGTGCATTATTATATAACATTGGCATGATCAAACGAATGATCATGTCTCGAAAGACCGATTCCTTTAGAAGCCTTGGAATAAATTGATACATTCATGAAGTTTACATTACATCATAATGTGAGAAACTACTACAAGAACATATTGTCTCCATAGTCCACACTATTATCCCCTCATAATATCCCTACAGGTCATTCATAAATTATTTCATCACATCCTGGGAAAAATAAAACATAGAAAATGGGTGAGATCAAATGCCCAGTAAGGATAACAATATAGCGGAAACATTCATAAATAAGAATAAACATTTAAGGCAATGTATAACTAAAACAAAAGCCTTTTAAACTTGAACTTCAATATAATACGGAAAAAATAAAATGAAATAATTACATTTACTTAATAACATGGATATTCTACTAATCTAATAATCACATGCAATATCAATAAACACATTCATAATGATGGAATGCATAATGCCAGAGTATCATAACCACATAGCCAAGGCCTCATGCCAAGGCTACAAAGAAGATTTTGTCAAGGCCTTGTGCCAAGACACTAGTTTGTCTCATGAGACCTACCGATGCATCGAGGAGCTATAGCGAGCTCCACCCATCATTTACTAAGTCCAATTCATTCCTCATATGAAAATTTTTAAACATAACAAAAACATTAATATTAAAACTACCATACGAAATGTAAATACTTTGTCCAGAAACCATGAATGGTATAAAAATAGTACATCCACAGTCATACATAACTCATTAGATACAATATGGAAGATTTTATTGTATCATATTAACCTCAATAGATAATTATGAAGGATATTTGACATAGATTAAAATAATCATCAAAACAATTAGAGTGAAATATCCCCCTTTTTCTTGAAATCATTTAAAAGTCACACTATTTGTCAAGAATCCATTTAAAATAGATTTTAGAATCAAAGTGTCCCATACCACTTTGAAACTTTTAAAAGGAGTTTTAATTTTAAAACATTAATGTCCATATAAATAAATCCCTAAAACCATTTTGATAACATGTACATTAATGGTAAATATTTAGAAGAATAAGTCTCTAAAACATTTAAAAATGGTATTTTAGTTAGAGTTTCTAACAAAAAGAGATACACTTGAATACAAATAATTGAGGTAATCAAAACTTTTTAATATCATTAGAATAATTGGATTCATGATATAATATGTCAAAGTACATTTTATACACCACATAAAAGCGATTTGGTGTATAACAACAAATAAGTCTCAATGGAATGTAAATTGGAATGAAATCTCTCATAAAGGTCGTATCCTTAGGTTATGTATAATTCAACGACATAATAATGAGTGACAAATATAAATACACTCAATATTATTGGATATTTAGTGTAAAACAATCAAAGTACATTCACACATATTCCTGTAAAAACAACACCAATGAATTGGATGTTTAACTCAACAAATCGAGATTGAGTAAAAATTACTCTTATCAGGTTCATACCGATGACCTGATAATTTATCAATGGAGTGATTTTGTGTATCAAAAGTATATCCACAGAATGGGGAGTGGAATTTATGACATAATTAAATTAATAGTGATTCTACACATAATATTGGAGTAAAATAATCAATGAAGTATGCGTAAAGTTGAATGAGTGGAAATTGAAATTTCAAATTCCTTTATTGATTTGGTAACATACAAAACATACTCTCATGAATGAATGATCATAAAATGATGATGTAAATATACATGAATTAAATTATATTACACAATTAATACAAACATGGGCAGTACACACAGCACGTGAAATAAATAAGTGGTGAACAATGGAATTCTCACGGTATTAAAAGTGAGATAAGAAACCCCTTAATTTATACTTTTTCCTTGGTCGTGGGTAGGTTAACCTCATGTATAATGGGGAAATAATTGTTATTGAATTATAAAAGAATTATATGCATTAAAATGTTATCATATATTATCTTTTAACATTGATTTGTTAATAATATCTTAGAATTATCGTCGTTTTGGGTGTTAACGGGTTCATTTTCCTTTATATTCATTGTTATTTGAGCCATATTTTTTACTAATGGGATGTATATTATTCATATCCAGAATTATTTCAAATCATTAAACATTATTTCTAATCATAAAATGAGAATTATTCTTGAATGGATACGATGGAGAATGAATCTTATCGCGTTCGTGGAGACGGTAGTCTGTACATACGCACGATCTACAAAAACATTCTTTTGATATTAAAATAATATTTAATTTTATTGTATATCATATATACAGAATAATTATCATGTTATATTTATTATTTACATGAATGAAACATCATTATTATACCCATCCAAATAATAATGTTTTGAATAATAATTACACCACGCCGTGGAGACGGTAAGCCGTACGTACACACGTATGGTGACAAGTCATTCAAAGGATGGATAGAATACTGAAATATGGTTGTAACATGATTATAATAACATCAAAGTATATATAATATACTGGAGTTATTATTTTATAATGATAATAACAATGAAGGAATAAGTGGAAGAAGAAAGGAACTTGAAAAACGGTGGTGAAATCATTACCTCTTCTTCGTGTTTTGCCTTTTGATTTGATCAAAAAGGCTCTTTAGGTTGTCTTTATGACTAAATTAAGGCCTCTATGATTAATTTAGGGAAGTTTTGACATTATTTGGGCAGGTTTTTGAGGAACCAAAAGGCTTTGAAGGTGTGAATTAATGATAAGTGGGAGTGCCCTTTTATAAAAGGGTTGAGGGGCACCTTTGGAAAAGCTAGAAATATTATTTTATAATAAATTCATATTCGGTTTCTAATGGCCCCAAAGTGGATTATTCAATGTTTAAGGTGGGGATAGGTCGAAAACCCCTCAACGAATAGGATTTATACAGGTTTGGGTTACTATATTAACCTTATCTTAAAGTATTAACTCTTAGTTAATTAGTTTCACTTTTACAATGTCTCTTTGTATTTTTATATTATATGGTTAATAAACTTACTATATATATCCAAGAGTCCCCAAAGTGGTCCATTAATGATACACCTATCATGATATAAGTCTCATGTCAGAACCTTAGATTTTTAGAAATTTAATATCAGTTGATAATATAATATTTGTTTTAAAAACTCTTTTATATCAATTTTGACACTATTCAATAATTGATATTTGTAGAAATCATAACAGAATTATTACTTCGAAAAAAGTTAATTAAATAAATTCTAACATGTAATATTAACCTATAAAATTATTGGTATTTATGAAAAGTCTCAAATTACATTTATTTGGGTATTTATAATATCAATTATTCTAATTTTGCATTAATTAGGTAATTACTGCATCACCATTGTGTCATAAATAAATTAAATTATTTAAGGTCTAAAAAATATAAATAAAATATAATTATGTAGTAAATATTTTTATATTTTTAATGAATATTTATAGTCGAAAATACAACTCATATAACCCTATGTAAAAATTGTTTTGCAAAAATATATATGCTTATGTCATTTTTGTATTTATTTTAACTTAGTTAAAATAAAGTGTCATTATCACTTACTAGTGGCTCCATGGGGTCCCAAAATCAACCCAAATATGCCCATGGTCGGAAATGTATCCACCAATAAGGTTAGGACACGTTTTATGGTAATTTAGTATTATTATAATATTATTTGTTAACCCTTATTTACCATATTTACCCTTTAACCATAGTAAATAAAATATTTACCGAAGTAATTATTCAAAATGTCTAAAAATAAAAGTTACGTATTTACAAAATTTGGAAATCCTGATTCCAAATATGGAATCCATTTTTCCAAATTCAAAATACAGAAGTGGCAGAAATTAATTTAACATCAATTCCCGCTGTCAAAACAAAAAGCCTGTTTTTAAGATATAATAAATATCAAAACATTGATACGTGTTTATGTCCGGTTTAATTGTGACATTATGTCCAATGACCAACATTGTATTAAATGGTAAAAATATATTCTAAATATACTTTAAAACCACTCAAATTCATAATTTATCAATATTAATTATTTTGATTAAAAATGTTGTTTTTAATTAAAATTGTGTAATTTTCACTATTAATCAAAATATTAAAGTTATCCGAAAAGTACCTAAATTTTACCCTAGGATAATTTCGATATTCCTAATCCAAAAATGATGTCAATTTTGAAATATAAAATGTATAAAATTTCAAAAAGTAGGTATTACTATTCATAACGGCTAGTTTGATTGGTTGTGGTGTGTTAGAATTTGAAGTTGCGTACAACACACGCTGATGTATTATTCAGAGAGAAGAATACCGTGGAAGCTTGGGGTGTTACATACTATTTGGATGCTTTGATTTCCATGCCTAGTGTTGTTAGGATGGAGTGAATTTATTGGACAATTGTGATGTTGTAGACTGTTTAGCCAAGTAGTACTTGAGGTTTACATTGGCAGTTGTATACTGTTTCTGAATGATTGTTTAGCCAGGGTTGTGGGAACCTTGTGTAGTAGACCATAGGGAGAATGGAAGCTAAGGGATTATCCCGAGTGTCTGATTACTTTTACGTTGCTAGACCAAATGGGGGTGGACATTGTGCTCCCTCATATTTTCAGGTAGTTTCGTCATTACAAGACCACAGGGGGAATTGGACATTTAGTTCTTCCGCAGAGTGTCTATAGTTACAAATACAAGACCACAGGGGGAATTAATGGCAAGTTCCTCCTTAGATATTCTTTTCTAAATTTGAAACAGAGAGGTTAGACTGTGAGTACTTACCAAAGGGTTACATGTGTATATTTTGGTTGAACCAGATGGGATAGGATGTGAGTACATCCAAGAGGGTTAGATGATTGTGATTATATATATACTTATATATGAAATAGAATTCAATTGACACTCTAGGATAATTTACAATGGAGTAATTCCTTGTTTACTGATTCTTTTTTATTATTTCATGCCATATATATTCAGTAACAGTTAGGCACAGACTATTGGGTGGTTTCCTACTAGGATATGCCTCACACCCTATTTGGGTCATGATTTTGGGCCCAAATTGATTATATTGATGGAGTTATAGAAAAGGGAAAGAACTCTTCTACTTCAGGCAATTGATAGTTGTGGAGCTGGGGAGCATGGGACTAAGCTGAGGCTTGCGATGCTGTTTGAGTTTTTTTTCATTCTACTTTAGTATAGTACTTTATTCCATCATTGTGACTTGTTTGGCTACTTTACTAGACATATGTATCATGATTCATTTATATATGTTCCCTGGTTATTTAATTGATAAAGTGATCCACTGTATATTGTTGTATGGAATAATTATTTCTTCTGAAATTATTATCTGTTTATTTCTGAGGTGTTACTCTGCCAATGAGGATATAGTTTCCCCTGTTTCACACCCAAGTACCGGGCTTCTAGTCTGAAGCCTCTTTCATTCTGGGAAATTTTCTTGAGGCTATGTGACCAACAGGGTATGGGGCACATTTGGGTGGCTTCCCAAACCAGGAAATTACACCATTAAAATTATAAAATATTTTTTGAGGTACTATTACTTATACTGTCAAACTTCAGGAAAACCCATATTTACATAAAACATTCTAAATTTATTTATAAATTTTTAAATATTAATTTCAATAAATTCATAAAAAGTATTAATAAATTCAATCTAAATTCCTTGGGATTATTTAGATAATATATCTCATTTTATATCAATTAGAATTACTTTTAATATTTATTATTCATCCATAGATATCTTTGAAAGCATTCATATGTATCCTTCTACACATGTATAAAATATGTTAGTCTTTCATCCTTGGGATATTTTTAATCACTGATATACGATAATCCAAAGGATATTCCCAATATATTATAGAATCTTTTGGGCATAATAATATAGGGATGGATTCTAAATCATCATGTTATCTTTTATATTTAAATCTGAAGATCTATTATTGATTAAGAAATAATAATAAAAAATAGTGCCACCTACAACCGACAAAACATTCCTTTGATTCACATAGAGTATATATTAATAATTATAATCTATAAACAAGGAATACTTGAATCATATTATCTATGAAATCTAATAAATTATAGGAGAAACCTAATTTCATGGGTTGTATCTCAATCTTTCTCATCATTTCCAAAAGAAATGATATTCTTAAACACTTCCAATAGAAGAAATATTCAATATATGTTAACAATATAAATCCAAGATACATTCCATTTATCTATGATGATATATTTAATCCCCATTTTGATGGTACTAATAATTATTCATTGGTTTTTTCAAAATACAACTCATTTGGATCTTCATCATATCTCAAAACATATGGATATTACTCATCATCAACATGTCGAAAAAAATTACAACATATACAAATCTAATCATTAGTATTCATTTGGTAACATTGACACTTATTATAAACTAATAAAGATATTAACGTTTTTGGATCCTAAATTGGTTATTTATGAAGGAAAAATAACTTGGTATATAAAAATGTAACTAGTAATACAAAGGAATTATTTAAAAGTGGATGAAATTTTAGATTTTTAATTCACGATACATTATTATCTAAAATTGATGAACACATGAGTTATAATATTGTATTCTCTAATTAATGGATAAATTGTAATAACTTATAACATTAAGACAATGGAAATGTTTTATACCTGGGATATTGTACATTGATTGAAATGGAAGAATATAATTGGAACTACATTCATGTGGAAAGAGTTGTGCATTAAGAAAGGTGAAGTTACTATAAATAAATAAATAATGCTATGAAAATATTATTATATGTTTAAGGAATTAAATGTTTGTAGTAACCTGAAACCGAAAATCCAAGATCTAGTTTTTACAACTATTACAGTGGCATGAATACAAGGAATAAAATTCCAAAGGAGTGACAATTTAGTGGTCTTGGTAAACTGGATACGTAAATGAGTCTTGTATAAAAAACCAACACACCAACTACTACGTATTTTTTTTCTCTAAATAGGTGACATTGAGGATAACATTTTTTATCTAGAATATCCATGAATATCATTCATAGTACACTTTTTTTCTTCATGGGGAAATTAAAAATTATAAGGGTCATCTCAAATTCTCTCTAAGGATAAGGTATTGAATAATAAAAAAGAATCAATGAGAATAATAATCATAACATGGTAAATTACTTGTCAGACATTCCAGGTAATGAATAATTGAGAGGAAACATAGTAAATAATATGGAAGGGTAAATAACATAAAACACATGAAATTAAAATAACTAAATAAGGAATGCTCAAATGGAATTTTAATAAACAAAAACACATACAACATAATCAATGAAATATAAACTAATGTTATCAATAGATATATCAAAAAAATATCTTGGAAGAATAGTAATAAAAACTATATGAGGGTAACACTTAAATATTGGAGGCCATGTTTCATAGGGACGTGGTTCATGTACCATCAAGACCATTCACAAAAAATATTGGCATTTCTGGTAGAGACTCTTCTTTTTTACTTGGAAACAAACATGAATGGGTTTTCACCAACTAATTTCTTCTCATAACACTACTGATGAATCGAAGGGCTTTAATTAATTATTCCCAAACCAGTAGGTCTTACCTTCATTAGTCCCCATCCTATTTCATAACTATACTAATTATTCCTCACATTGAATAAATAGTATTCCTTAAAAATATCTTTAATGAATAAATAATAGAGATTTATCAAATTTTCTCGATATAATGAAATAGAATTCAATGTAATCACTATAGGAAATATTTTTCAAATTTTAGGAAATTAACATTGAAATGATAAATAATAACGATATCTAGGGGTAATTCAATGTTCAGTGAGTATAGGAAATTTAATATATAAAGGGGATGACCAAAAGAATAAATTAACTTAATGTCGATACTGTCCTTATAAAAATCAATCTAAATATATCCATAGGATGATTTATTATGGTATCAAAACAACATACCAAAAGTGGTATAAAATAAATGGTTTCTTATTTCAGTAATTAATAGTTATTTTGAAAACATTCATGAAAAAAATATACTTTTGATTTTAAAAACATTTTGAAAAATATTCTCATTGGAAGATAGTTTTGAAAAACAAAATCATTAATGGAAACCTTTTAATCATAAAATTTACGCTTCAAATAAACAATGGTGGATAAATCTATAAATTTTATATGAGGTAAAATAACATTTTTTTCATGATAAATATTTAATAGGATGTCTTGTTTGGAAATCAACAAATAAATTCCTTCGAAAACATTGGTAGAAAATATAAAGGTAAAAATTTACATTAAAATAATTTTTTAAATCATAAAAAACATATTTAAAACATTTTAATAAAATATGGGTTTTATAATAAAATAGTTTCTCCAACTAATGAGATAAATTAGATTGGGTTTTCTTAAAAAAAATTTCTGAAATAATTTTAGTACCAAGGTGTGTGAAAATAGAACAAATACTTGAAAATGGTCATGAATAACCATAGGAGAATAAAAATGAATGTTTTTATTGAAAATGTTCATAAAATTTCCACAAATAAAAAAAATTTGATATCATTAATATTAGTCTTGAGAAAAATAATCTTTAATGATTAAAAAGTTTCTAATAAAACCATGAAGCTTTATAAATCATAATCCTTGTGAACGAATTACATTAAATGATTGGTTTAAATCAAATAAAGTTAAAGGGTTTAATCATATAATGCTTCAAAATGGGAATTTTATACTCTAAAAAATATTTATGTTGGTAAAATAACCTTTATCTCATAGTTATAAAAAGTGAGATGAAAATCACTAACTTTGTGTCCAACATGTATCGTGTGTCTTTATATTCTGAAATACAAATCTTATGTTAATTATTTACATGATTGAGAACCATTTGAATTTTTATTAAAACATTTATTTATGTCACGACCCGACTCGTATCGGGGCTTGAGCCACAACTACCCCAAGCCTCCCTCCATAGGCAAGGTCCTGGCGACTAGCGTCGTAGGCTCAACAAACTAGGGGAGGCCTTTGCCTAAGAAACTATACGCACACATGTAGCAACTCAATGAAAAAGTACATAGAAAAGAAATCAAGATATCGCACTGCTATAAAAAGGGAAACCAACATACATGCATCAAACTCTATGTAATGTGTTGAAAGGTACTGACAAGTAAACTGAACAGTAAAAGGGTTAAAACACACGCCCCACCAGAAAGGTGCCACAACCGAGCAATAGGTAAAATGAAAGTAAGCCACTGGTGAGTCAGACCGAGAAAGTCCTGCTATGGCCACTGAATGCATCCCAAGCTCCACTATCCTCTATGCTCCTCTGTAGTCTCGACTGACCTGTTCGTCATCTACAAGGCCACACCATGTGCGGGCAAAGCCCAAGCAGGGGTGAGAATAAATATACTCAGTAGGATGCACCGAAAACTCGAGGGAGAAACAAAGGAGGTACTGAAATGGTGAGCAGTAGACAGAACAAAGAACAGTGTAAGAGTACAAAAGAGAGAGTGCAGATCAACCCAACAAGAGAATGGAAGTAGACTCGTCCAGACACTAGGAGCTAGAAATGGTGAGGAGACGAACTTCTCGTCGATTCTTCACTACCTATAGTAAGAGAGTAGACTCATCCAACTAAGAGGATCAAGACACGGAAAGCACGTGGCATACCTCATGCGTCTTCACTCCTCCTTGAAGGAGAGTAACTGAACCCTAGGAGGGGGAACAATAGTAGGGTGAATATATATATTCTCAACAAGAAACCCGAATGAGTGTGTAAGGGGATCTCTACCTACAAACTCAGCCCAAGAAGATTCGCCAATATTTCAAATGATAGCCATCATTGATGCCCAACAATCATGCATCTCAAGCAGCCTCATCACTACACTATACCACCTAGGGTCTTGCTCTGATATCCATGGAGAAAAGTTACTGACTAGCCTCATAGAAAGGACCGAGTTTGAATTAAGTCATCGGGTAACCCACTGCTCAGCCCCGCTATAGGGTAAGCCCCAATAAGTCAACTGTGACCCACTTCCAAGCCCCACTGGAGGGTAGACCGTAATAAATCATCGGGTGACCCACTTCCCAGCCCTATTGGAGGGTAAAACCTAAATAAGTCAATGGTGACCCACTGACCTGCCCCGCTGGAGGGTAAATCATAAATAAGTCAACGGTGACCCACTACTCAGCCCCGTTGGAGGGTAAAACATAAGTAAATCACTGGGTGATGCACTGCCCAGCCCTGCTGGATGGTAAAACCTAAATAAGTCGATGAAGACCCACTGCCTAGCCCTACAGGAGGGTAAACCATAAATAAGTCGATGGTGACCCACTGCCCAACCCCACTAGAGGGAAAACTCAGAACTCGGCCGATATCTCTACACTACCTATGCCATCACTGGGTGCCACCCACACCGCTACCGTGCGTAGGTTCGGAGTGTGTCAATGAAACCACCAACCAATGCCCTTTCATATTTCCACATTTAATAAGATCATTTAAGATTCTCTTCCTTCCTGAACAGATTACACCATTTTAATCCTTTCGAAAAAACACGTGAGATAGACTACTTACTCACTGGATACAGGCTTCGGATGAAAATGTTACTCAACACCACTCTATGCCCATACGGTGTCTCATGGGGTTCGCACCTCGGTCCTAAAAGAGGTCGGGAAAACTGTGCCATCATGATTCTCTCAAAAAAAATACCAAAAGACTATTCATATGCACAAAATGGTCACATGATGAAAAAGTTGCAGTACGCTGCACACAACTCAAAAGACGGCCCCTGGGGCCTATGCCTCAAGTCTGGCTTCAATGCCTGAAACCACCCTGGTCAACTCTGTCTTGATGCCAGGGTCACAACGCATCTGACGTTGCTTAAAATGGACTCAAGATGCGGAAACTGCAACTCCCCGCGTTACACGCAAGTGGGGCCCTATAGGCCACACCTCGACCCCGAAACACATCACGCAAATCATACCAGTGCGTTCCTTGCTGATAACTAGATAACTTAGGCTATTCATTTTCCCTGAATAGACTTATGCAGCATAAGCCGTAAAACAATGCAACATACGTCTGAAAGCCGCCTCATGGGGCCCATGCCTCAGGCCCAAATTTAGGAGGGCAGATCGCACCGTTACAATCACCTCAGAAAAACACTTAGAAACGACTGCTCAAACACCCCAAACGGATATCGGGTGAAGAAGTGGTGTTTCACCTTAAATCATGCGAACTAGGCCCTATGGGCCCCACACCTTTTCTCCAACTCGAGTGCTTTGAAAAGATTCTCAAAAAGTCCGTATGAGGACTAGGGTCACGCTGCCACTGACGGCGCGTCAATCGGACATCCCAAGCAGGAGTTAGGTCCTACGCAACAATTAATTAATTAATTAATTAATTAATTAATTAATTACTCACATTGTGTTTCATGCTGCCGAGCAACGAAACCAACCCACAAAGATCCCGATCCAACCTTGGAAGGACCGTCTCAGCTCCGGGTCCATCGTTCCTCTGATGGCGCGTCAAACGGATGTCGGGCTCGTGATCCATGTCCATCACAACATTAATAATAATTTATTATTATTAAATTGAAACTCCTTGGGTCACCCGCCTTCATGTGCAGAACCCCAAAAACTATGAAACTCACCTTGAAGGTCCGTCTCGCCGACACTACCCTACAACCGCAGAGGGAGCGTCAAACAGACGCGCCGTTTAGAAGTTACGCCCTCCCGAACGCGAGGGGGGGCCTACCGGGCCTGTTCACCCCGGTCGGCCCCGTTCGAACCGCCCGCCCGCTCCAGCCACACCGGACCCACCTCAGGTCTATTTCCCCCTTTTTTGAACAGATTGTCCATCCTGGCCAGTCTTCTCCTGCACGCCGCCCAGCAGGACCCGCAATGTGTGGGTCCTTGTTGCAACTGCACACCCGAGATGTTGACCGCATCGGGTTCCTCCTACCGAGCGCGATAGCCGCCGCACTATGCCCCCTGATCGTTGTTGGCTCTACTAAAGCCCTGCACCGCCTATCCACCATCTTGTGAGGCACATCGCTACAGTCCCCTGCTCGCACCACTGGGCTCCGTTGAAGCCCCACGCCTACTCCACCACCGGGACCTCTCCGCGCTCCACCGCAACGACCAGCTCCCTCTAGCCGCACCCGAGCCAGCCGCACACTTGCTTCCCGAACACCTCTTGTTCAACTATCGTTCATCGCGTACCGGCCCTCCTCCGTCGCAGCCGAACCTTCATCCAATCCCCCTGACCACTCCGGTGATCGAAAAAATTATCCGACACCGGTTTCAGGATCCCCCGAACCGGGACTTCACAAAGCCGCCCCTTGCTCATCGATCATTTGAGGTTCGTGCGCCTCCGAAAATTGGGATGAAGAATGCCCAAGAATGATAAATTAAACGGGGATCAGATGAGGTCTGTGTTAATTCGACCATCATCCCAATTTCAAATTTTTAGAAATTAAATGTCAAAATTGACAAAAACTCCAAGAATTTCACGAATGTGTGAAATTTAATCAGAAATCCTACATCGTTGGATCTGTTCATCATTGTTGATGCCTTCACTGCGCTCCACCATCGATCCATCGAGGTCTCGGCGAGGATTGTTCCTCGATCCGATGAATAACGATGACGAACACCAAAGAACAGATGAGAGAGAGACAGAGGGGGAGAGAGAGAGGAAGAAAAGAGAAGGGAGAACCCCCAACTCCTATTTTCCTATTTATAGGAAAACCTGCTTAGCGTGGAATATGAAATCACCGTGCCCTCTCATTTTATATCGTTCCTAGGAAAAACACCACATTTAAAATTCAACTGAAGTCTCGGATTTCCATTCTGAGGCGTCGTTGGAAAGTTATTTGAGAAGGGCTCCATCGATAAAAATCACTAAGTCCTTAATTCAAAAACACGGTTTTTCCCCTGGGTGACATCTCTCACAGCAAGCCCACGCCCGCATCTTTTACACCCCACCTAGGATAAACAGCATGCTCTGGACGCAACCTTGCCCTCAGATTTACGATCTGAGCTACCGTTTAAGAGTTATTAGGGTTTGATCTATTAAATGAATAATTTGATGATTTAATTATCCACTTAACACACCGCCAACTAGTGAGGGGTCCAAACGCCCCGCGCCGACTCATTTTATGTCGTTACTAAGGTAAAAACCTCTTTCTGGACCCAACCGTGTTCTTGGATTTCCAATCCGATCAATCGTTTAAGATATATCACATTTTCTTTAGTTAACCACGCCTGTGTAATATAAAAACACTTAATATTTTTATATAATTAATTCCGGGTACACCAGACCTCGGAATTGCACGCCGTTTAAACGCCCTAATCTGGAATGACATCATGAAAATTTTCAAATTCTCAGAGTCCCAAAACCTGGGTTCTTACATCATTCCCTCCTTCATGCTTCTCATCCGCAAAAAAGAAAAACTGGGAAAAACAACACGGGATACATAGCTCACACCTAGCTCTCCCGCACCCAAGTAAACATGCACCACACCAAGCTGGCACAACACAGAAACCACAAGGATTGTTCGTAAACATATGGTCTACTACTCTTGAGGACATGCGTAGGAATACACACGCACCTCATCAGCTGTGACACATGGAAGAGATTTTGTGCCCATTACTATTATTCGGAGGGTAAGGCATGATGGTAGGCAACCTCTCAACCATTTTGATGATTCCCAAATGGCCCAAATAAACTTAGGGGAGTTCCCTGGCCACACCTCTACTTTCCACGTTGTGACCAAAATCAAAATTTGTTCATGGAAAATGGCCTCGTGACTCTCTCCTTCAGAATATCCATCTGGTGAAACACCCAAGGAAATCTGGTCACACGGGTTTTCACAGTCGGTGCATCACAACCGAGACTCTCTTACATGCTCACAAGTGAAGGAGTCAGCATCATCAATTGCAGAAAAGCCGCAACCTGCTGCAGAAACTCCAGCCAGTATCTTCTTCTCAGGTTCAAGTCTCTCTGGGTGAGGACACACCTAAGAAACTGGTGGTCTGAGCGATCCAAAAAGCCCCCTCCCGGAAGATAGCGTCTCCACATTCTCATTGCAATGACTACCACCAACAGCACCACATAGTGATGTGTGTAGTTCTGTTTATGGGGTTTCATTCACCTCAACCTGTACTTGATAACGTAATCAAGATTTACATTGAGCACGCAAGGCTACATCGAACAGGGAAGGTGAAAAAACTCATCCAACCACCAGAGGCTAGACACGGAATGCACATGGCATACCCCACATTTCTTTTACCCTCTTAGAAGGAGAGTAATCCCCAAAACATGCACTCTTCCAAACCCACTAGTGGCACCTCAAGCAAAGGGAGGTCAAGCAGAAAAGCCCCACTGGAAAATCTAGAACCTTCTTTGACACTCCACTCCAAAACCCTTCCATGAATGTACATGTCAGAGGAACTCATAAACTGTACCTCGATACTATCTGCTTTTGGTGGAAATTTCCCTACATCACGATTTTGGTCGCATCACAAAAACACATCTCAGTGGGGGAAGAACGCCTCTTTCCCTTGCATTCAAGGCTACGTTGGTCAACACCGACACAGGGTTACACCGATGCCATGCATCACCCTCGGTAACCCCTCGAATGAGGAGCTAGATTAAAAAAGTACCTCACAGAGTATCTAACAAGTTCCATTGAGAAAAGTGGAAAAGACCAAGAGCGTACCTCTTATCATCTCTTCCACTGTAGGATTATAGACATCCTTAGCACACAGCCGCCCGGGACCCCATCCGTCAGCTCCCTATGCCTGACATGGGCCACCCAATAGTGGTGGAAGGACCTCGAAACGTCGTCCGCCAACCACAGTTCTTCCTGCTTTTCATCCACCACTGCCCCCCTGGGGACCACACCTGGGAGTTCTCTGATCACCACACTGACTCTGTCGTGGCAAGGAATCTACCAACTATCTGGAAGACTCAGCAAAATTTTTCGAATAGTCTCACGCCACATGACCCCGCACATCACAAACATTGCACTAGGCCTCCCTGGGATGTCTTGGTGCCCTATGTTGTCCCAGACCATGTGCCTGAGTCTCATCAAGGGGAGACCTCCGGTGTCGAGGCCCTGCCTATCGACGTCCCTCTGAAAGAAATTTATCTGTTTCCAGTGCCTGATCCAGCACTTTGTGATGGGTGAGGAATCACACAGGCACTATGATGGCATGAATCTCCCCTAAATAGACCCCGGTCAAACTTCTGTGCTCAGAAGTTTCCGTTACGGACCACATCCAAAGAGTACCGAGTAAGGTCCACGAACCCAGTCGTATACTCAACCACTGCCATCACACCCCGTTGAAGCTCCAACAGATCCCGAAACTGTAAAAAGTGTAAGCAGTAGAGGTAGTACTCCTCACAAAATAGCTACTAGAATTCATCCCACGAGAGTACCAACACATCGTGCATCTGAGTAACCGTGGCTCTACTAACTCCAAACTGCTCGACGGAAAAATCCTGGCTATCAAAGCCACTATCTAACATGTCTGTGTCCGAATAATCCTGAAGAGGCGGACCACCAACCCTATCCAACCCTTCACTATTCGAGGGTATGTCTCACCGTGGACCCTCAGCGGTCTCTGACACTGGAACTCAAGAAGCATGCCCAGCCTTTAATCATCATCAGCCCTCAGTTCCGGTAATATCTGATACTCCACAGGTGGAGGGGCTACTGAATTTCCTCCTGGAGAAAGGGTAATCATATGAGGGATCCGGAACTGAGGCCTCGTCGCTCATGGAATCATATTCATGAACCGGCACTAGTATCCTGGGTGGATATCATGGCGGAGACATCCTGAATATGATCAAGGAGTACCACAGACAAATGATAATAACATATATCAACATTGATGGGGAGCTGACTCAAGAAGGACAGTCAAAGAATCAATCCTATATGATGCATGAACCAAATTCCCTGCAACTAGTGTCTTGGTGTGCTGAGTCGACAGACGAGTTATCAGGGTCCCAATGAATGGATACGTCATCCGCCACACCATTCACTGGACTCCCTGGCTTGAGAGCCACTCTCGAGACACGTTGACACTATTTCCCCAAAACACAACCAATTCTTTTTTAGGGACATACGAAATATGCCACAAGGAACGAACCACCTCTGATACCACTTTGTCATGACCCGACCTGTACCAGGGCTCGAGCCGCAACTACCCCAAGCCCGCCTCCATAGGCTAGGGGCTGGCGACTAGTGCCGAAGGCTCATCAAACTAGGGGAGGCCTTTGCCTAAGAAACTTTATGCACACACGCAAAAACTCAATGAAAATGTGCACAGAAAAGAAAACAAGATACAACACTGCTACAAAAAGGGAAACCAAAATACATGCATCGACCTCTAAGTAAAGTGTTGAAAGGTTCTGACAAGTAAACTAAATAGTAAAAGGGTAAAAACATGAACCCAACCAAAATGGTGCCACAACCCAGCAATAGGTAAAATGAAAGTAAGCCACTGGTGAGCCACACCCAGAAAGTCTTGCTACGACCACTGAACGGAGCCCAAGCTACTATGTCCTCTATGCTCCCCTATAGTCTCGACAGACATGTCCGTCGTCTACAAGGAAACACCACGTGCAGGAAAAGCGCAAGTAGTGGTGAGTATAAAGATATTCAGTAGGATGCCCCAAAATCTCCAGGTAGCAACAAAGGAGGTACTAAAATTGTGAGCAGTAGACATAACAAAGAACGGTGCAAGATTACAATAGAGAGAGTACAACTCAACCCAACAAGAGAAAGGAAGTCGACTCATGCAGACGAAAGGAGCTATAAATGGTGAGAATAATAACTTCTCGTCGAGTCTTCACTACCTATAGCAAGAGAGTAGACTCGTCTAACCAAGATGAGTTAGACACAGAAAGCAGGTGGCATACCCCGCGCATTTTCGCCACTCCTAGAAGGAGAGTAACTAAACCCAAGGAGTGGGAACAACAGTAGAGTGAATATATATATGCTCAATGAGAAACCTGAACGAGTGTGTAAGGGGATCTCTACCTCCATGCTCTTCCCAAGAAGAGTCACCAACAGTTCAAAGGATATCCATCACTAATGCCCAAAAATCTCGCACGTCAAGTGGCCTCATCACTACACCGTACCACCAAGGGTCCCGCTCCGATAACCATGGATAAAAGATAATGACTAGATTCATAGAAAAGACCGAGTCTGAATTATGTTTTCGGGTAACCCACTGCCCAGCCCTGTCGTAGGGTAAGCCCCAATAAGTCAACGGTGACCCACAGCCCAGCCCCGCTGGAGGGTAGACCATAATAAATCATCGGGTGACCCACTTCTCTTCCTTAATGGATGGTAAACCCTAAATAAGTCAATGGTGAACCACTGCGTAGCCTTTCTGGAGGGTAAACCATAAATAATTCGACAGTGACCCACTTCTGAGCCCTACTAGAGGTTAAACCGTACGTAAATCGCTAGGTGACCCACTGCCCAGCCCTGCTGGAGGGCTAACCCTAAATAAGTCGATGTTGACCCAATTCCCAGCCCCGCTAGAGGGTAAACCATAAATAATTCTACGGTTAACCACTTCCCACCTCCGTTGGAGGGTAAACCCTAAACTAGGCTGATATCTCCGGACTACCTGTGCCATCACTTGGTGCCACCAAAAACACTTCCGTGTGTAGTATCGGGGTGCTTCAAAGAAACCTTCGACCAACGCCCTTTCATATTTCCACATTTAATAAGATCATGTAACAGGATCTTCTCTCCTGAATAGATTACACCCTTCTAATCCTCGTGTAAAAACACGCGAGATAGGCTACTTACTCATTGGAAACGGGCTTCCAATGAAAAAGTTACTCAACACCACTTTACGCCCATACGACGTCTCGTGGGGCCTGCACCTCAGTCCCGAAAGAGGTCGGGTGAACTGTTCCAACACGATGATCTCGGAAAAATATGCTGAAAGGACTATTCATATGCCCGAAACTGGCGCCTGATGAGAAAGTCACAGTACACTGCACACAACTCAAAAGACGGCCCTTGGGGCCCACACCTCAATTCCGACTTCAATGCCTGAATCCTCCCTGGCCAAATCCTTTTTGATTCCAGGGTAACAACCCCACTGACGATGCTTAAAACGGACTCCGAATGTGGAAAGTGCAACTCCCTGCGTTACGCGCAAGTGGGGCCATGTGGGGCCACAACTCGACCCCGAAACACATCACTCAAATTGTACCATCGTGTTCCTTGCTGATAACCACGTGGTGTAGGCTATTCATTTTCCCTGAACATACGTATGTAGCATAAGTTGTAAAAAAATGCATCATACGTCCAAAATACGCCTCTTGGCGCCCACACCATGGGCCCAAATTTAGGTGGGCAGATCACAACATTGCAATCCCCTCAGAAAAACACACAGAAATGAGTGCTCAAACACCCCAAATAGATATCGGGTGAAAAAGTGGAGTTTCACCTGAAAACATGCGAACTAGGCCCTACGGGGCCCACATCCTGTCTCCAACTTGAGCACTTCGAAAAGAATCTTAAAAATATTGCACGAGGACTGGGGTCACACTACCGCTGATGGCGCATCAATCGGACATCCCAAGAAGGAGTTAGGTTCTGACGCAACAATTAATTAATTAATTAATTAATTAATTACTCACACTTCGTTTTGTGCTTCTGAGCAACGAAACCAACCTTCAAAGGTTCCGAACCAACCTTGGAGGGACCTTCTCAGCTTCGGGGCCATCGTGCCTCTGACGGCGCGTCAAACGGATGTCCGGCTCGCGAGCCACGTACATCGCAACTTTAATAATAATTTATTATTATTAAATTAAAACTCCTCGAGTCACCTGTCTTCCAGCGCAGTACCTAGAAAACTCTGAAACTCACCTTGGAAGGTATGTCTCTCCAACACGAACATGCAACTATAGATTGCGTGTCAAATAGACGCGTAGTTTAGAAGTTACACCCTCTCAAACGCGAGGGGGGCCAACCGGGCCGGTTCACCCTGGTCAGCCCGGTCTGAACCGCCGGCCTGCTACAGCCACACCGGACCTTCCTCGGGTCCGATTTCCCTTTTTTTGAACATACCGGCCATCCTGGCTGGTCTTCTCCTGCATGTCACCTAGAAGGACCCTCAAAGTGCAGTTCCTTGTAGCAGCTGCACACCTGAGGCGGTGACCGCCTTGGGTTCCTCCTGCCAAGCGCGACAGCTTCTGCGTCATGCCCCCTTCTCGTCGTCGGCTCTGCTAAACCCCTATGCCATCTCTCCACCATCCTTCAAGGTGCACCATCATGGTCCTCCTCTCCACCGCCTCCGGTTTGGCCTCTCCGCGCTCCGCCGCGACGACCAGCTCCCCCTAGCCGCACACGAGCCAACCGCCCACCGACCGCACAAACACCTCTGGTTCGACTGCTGTCAATCACGATCCATCCCTCCTCCTCCAGTGCCAAATCTTCGTCCAGTCCCCCCGACAACTTCGGTGATAGGAAAAATAATCCGACACCGGTTTCGGGATCCCCCAGACCGGGTCTCCACAACGCTGCCCCTTGCTCATTGATCCATCGAGGTTCGCGCGCGTCTGAAAATTGGGACAAAGAACGCCCAAGAATGAGAAATTAAATGGGGATCAGACTACGGCCTTGTTCATTCAGCCATTGTCATAATTTCTAAATTTTAGAAATTAAACAAAAAAATTGACAAAAACTCCAAGAATTTCACAAAGGTGTGAAATTTCTTCAGAAATCCTACTTTGTTGGATTCTTTCGTCGTTGATGATGCCTTCGCTACGCTCCACCTTCAATCCGCCATGGTATCGGTGAAGATTTCTCCTCAATATGACAAAGAACGATGAATAACACCGATGAACGGATGATAGAGAGAGGGAGGGAGAGAGAGAGGAAGAAGAGAGAAGGGAGAATCCCCAACTCTTATTTTCCTATTTATAGGAAAACCCGCTTAGCACGAAATCTGAAATCACCTCACCCTCTCATATTATATCACGCCTAGGAAAAACTCCACTTTTAGAATTCAACTAAGGTCTCAGATTTACATTCCAAGGCTTCGTTTGAATGTTATTTGAAAATGAATCCAGTGATAAAAATCACTAAGTCCTTAATTCAAAAAGGCAGTTTTGCCCCTGGGTGACATCTCTCACAGCAGGCTCGTGCCCGCAACTTTTACATCCTACCTAGGGTAAACGACACACTATGGATGCAAAAATGCCCTCATATTTCTGATCCGAGTTGTCGTTTATGAGTTATTCAGGATTTATCGATTAAATGAATAATTTGACGATTTAATTATCCATTTAACACACCGTCAACGGGGCGATTGATAGACGATAATAGATTGATCTAGAATATGAAATGTGACTTCCCTTCTTTGGCAATTGATATGAGCTTCATTTGAAGAAATCCAATCCATGCCAAGAATCACATCAAATTCCACTATAGGGAGGATCACAAGATTTGTAGGAAGCACTTTCCCACAAACTTCAATTGGAGAAGAATTGTAAACTTTTGATGCGACTGTTGTGCCATTAGGGGTTGTCAAAGCTAACTCAACATCTAATTGTTGAGGTAATATGGTGATACCCTTAGAAAAATCTTTAGAAATAAAAGAGTGTGTGGATCCAGAATCAAATAAAACATTTGCTACTTTAGAGTGGATGGTAAGTATACCTTTCACCACATCGTTATTGTACTCCACATCGCTGATACAAATTGCACGTGACTTTCCTTTTTCTTTAGCCTTAAGAGTTTGCTGACGTCGACCATCATCATCAACCATTGGATTTTGGAATTGATGGTCATAATGCCCCATATCCTTGCACTTGAAACATTGAAGTGTATTAGGTTCATTCTGTGTATACCTTCCTTTGTTTGCATCATTAGACATTTTCTTCCCATCATTGTGGCATTCAAATTCCCAATTACCTTCCATTACACATATGAAACATTTACTTGTCCCATTAAGACAACTCCCTCCATGTTTCTTTCCACACTTTGAGCATAAGGGAAAGCTCATCTTTTTTTCAGTTTGCTCTTTTGATTTTCCTTTGAATTCCATTTTCCTCTTCTTATCAAACCCATATAATTGATGGGTTCCTCCAATATCCATCTCAACTTTGAGAGCACATCGAATGATTTCATCGTAGCTATTGAAGTCCCTTATGGCTAACTCCCTTCGAAGACTTGGTTTTAAGCCACTAAAGAATCGATCGATCTTACTCTCAGGTTGGATAATAATACCAGAAGCGTACCTTGCATGTCTTGTAAAATTTGCTTCATAGGTACCCACAGATTCATCATCCTTTTGATTTAGTTCAAGAAACTTCTTCTCCATCTTTGTTTGGAGAATACGAGGGAAGTACTTATTGAAAAATAAGTTCTTGAACTCGTCCCATTCCATGGACTCAAATTCAACTCTTTTCCTCGTATTCTTGATAAGATTCCACCATTGATCAGCATCACCTTCCAAATGATACACTGCTAAGATGACTTTATCATGTTCAGAACATTGAAGAACTGAAAATATCTTTTCAGTAGTACTAATCCATTGTTCAGCAACTAATGGATCAGTAGACCCGCTGAATGAAGGTGGACGCTGCCTCATGAAGGATTCAACAGAATGTTGCTCCTTCCTTTGCTCGTTTGGAAGTCCTGCATGATTCATAGCTTGAGAAAGTTGTGTGAGCATGGCTAAAAGATTTTTCATTCCATATCACATAACGTTTGGTTTCTTAGGGGGACAATCATTGCATTGCCTGTCACATTTCGCATTAACACGGTTCCTTCGGGTTCCGGCCGTTGACTAAAACCAAGAAACATATTGTGAGTAACACTAATTATAATAGGAAAACCAGATAATCAAGAATAAAATTTCACACTTAAGGTCCTATCCTAGGTTATTCATGGCCATTTCTAAAACACTAAGATTGTGTTCTATGCTTAGACTTATCCTTAGGGTTCATACTATGTCTTTCACATCCTAGTTTCCAAAGGTTGACTATACCTTTCCTCTGATACCAACTATAATGACCCATATATTACATACATTATTAATACATCAAATTTGAAGTAAACTTATTACAACATATAACAAAACCATGAAAGGACCGTATAGGTACAGTGTCTTTAGAAACTGGAAAACATAAACAACTTGTTCATAAAGCATCTACACTGTCTCCCATTTATTTCATCATATCTATAGTCCCTTTTTGGCATATCTTACTTAATACCCTTCTTCCTGACCCGGGGAAAGAAAACATACAAAAGGGTGAGCTCAAATACTCAGTAAGGGTAAAAAAATGAAATATCAATCACATCATATTCATAAGAACATAACTTTTTGGAAATCTTAACCTGCGAAAGAGATCATAATTTCATGACATGGGATAAATCATAGTAGTGAAATGTAATCCTAATAATCATAACATGAAACATGAAACTTTGTGTCATACACACATAATCATAGAGAATCATTTCTTATTAGTCAAGACTCATTTCCAATACTATCTTAGTGTACAAAGTCCATTTCTGAACCGAGTTCATTCCTCGTTTCAGTCCTGTTTCACTGAACCGGTTTAACCTACCGTTCCATCCATGTCAATCTCATGAGATATAAAATCTTTACCCAATGCATTGGAGGGAGATATAGGTCCCACCCATCTCATAATGATACCATTCTTATGTGTGCCACAAAATCATAAATCATACATCATTGCATAACCCATGTAATAAAAACGGGATTATTAAACATCGTGACATCAAAAAACAATTCATATATGATAAAGGAATTCATAAAAATAATTCCATCACAACATAATCAAATCAATGTAATAATAGGGATAGAAACAGAACCCTATATTATCTTAGATGGAAGATAACTTTGTTAAAAAAACTTGAATTCCATTCTTCAGGAAAATATCCTTTCTACTTCAAAAACAATTTTCCTTTCTTAACATGTCATACAATTTTAAACTTAAAGAAGTTGATTAAAAATAAACATGAAAACTTGTAAAGGAAGCTTCTTGGAAATAATGTTTTAAAAATCCATTCATGCCGTATAAGTCAAAAAAACAATATTCTCTTACGTTTGTCGAAAAAGTAAAAAAGTACTTCGTACGAAAAATGACAAAAGATTCATTTCATATCCTTTAATAAAAACTCACTGAAGGGTAAAATTGGATTTAAACTATTTTAGAAGGATATAAATATTACATATTGAGGAAACATGGATGTGGATGATAAAATACACCCCAGTAAATTCCAAAGTATAAAAAATCTTGGATAAAAATGAGATTGTGATATTTCCCTTACCTTAGGTCTGATTTTCTTCATAAGTGTACAAACCACCTGTATAATGATTTAAATAATGTCATTGATTTATTCCAGAATCATACTCGTTGTTATGATATAATATATGGTCATATTCTTAGCTTATTATTAGTAATATTTCATTGCTACTTGTTATTCGGGTGTTTATTACTTTTTGTTCTTATGCGTGTTTTGCCGAATAAATTCTTATTCTTCTTTTTAGGTTATAGATACCTCATTTCCAGAATGGTATTAGTGTAATATATATCATATTCATTCATTAAATTCATTTATATAATCATTATTCAATGAAGATCATGTAGAATAAGTCGCATCACATCGTGGAGATGGTATTCCGTACGTACGCACGAGCGACAATATCGTTCCCAGGATCGTGGAATTGTATTGGAGTGTATGTACACTATTTCAGAATCAATATAAATTTAAAATAATCATATATATTCATTATTTACATCTTATACCCATCCATATAAGGTGGTGGTGGAAAATAGATTACACCACGGCGTGGAGACGGTATTCCGTACGTACGCACGCGCAGTGATTTCATTTTCCGTAGGATGGATAGATGGTGAAATTGGGTTGTTTAGTAATTATAATAACATATCAGTATATGAGTGATACTGATGTTATTACTTCATAATGAAACAACTAATGAAGAAGAAGTGGAAGAAGAAATAAAGATGAAGAATCGGTAACGGGCATTACCTCTTCTTTGAAGCGCCTATTTCAGACCTCCTCTTAGGGCACTATAATTGGTCGTTGAAGAAGACCACGACCTCTAGGATATTTCTAGGGAATTTTAGAGGAGATAATGGCAGGGTTTGGCCTAGCTTGAAGGCTCAATGTGGTGTGAGGAAGAGAGGGAGGAGGTGCCCTCTTATAAGGGAGGAGAGGGGCTCCTTTGGAAAAACTAAAAATATAATTTTATTATAAAGCCAAATTCGGTTTTAAATAGCTCCAAATTGATTTATTTCGAAGATAAGGTGGGGATGGGTCGAAAAACTCTCATACAATAGAATTTAGATAAGTTTAGGTTCCTATTTTAACCTTATCATCTATATTTAACATTAAGTTAGATAATTTTACTTTTACCGTGTCTTTTTGTGTTCTTACACTATAAGGTTAATAATCTTACTATAACAAGCGCAAAGAAACCCAATTTGTTTATTATTAATATATATAATCTTATCTAAGTCATTTGGATGAACCATAGATTTTTAGGAATAAAATAACAATTAATAATATAATATTTGTTTTAAAAACTATTTTATGTCAATTTTGACAGTATTTAGTAATTGATTTATGTGAAAATAATAACAGAATGATTAGTTCGAACAAAGTTAATTAAATCAATACCAACATGTCATATTAACCTATAAAATTAGTGGAATTAATAAAAAGTCCCAAATTACATTTATTTGGGTATTTATAACATCAATTATGTCAATATTTCATTAGTAAGATAATTACTGCATCATCTTTGTGTCATAAATAAATTAAATTATTTAATGTCTAAAAATTACAAATAAAATACCATTATGTATGAAGTCTTTTTAGATTTCTATTGAATATTTATAGTCGAACTTATCTTATGTATAAACCTATATTAAAACTTATTTAGTTATTAAACATTGATTTTATCTATTTTAACCCTTCTTTAAATAAGTTAATAATAAATGTTCTAATCTAATCCAAGTGGGCCTAAATGGTCATATTTTATTCCTAAGGTTGTTTTTGATCGAATTACATTTATCCAATAGAATTAGGACATGTTTTAGGGTAATAATAATGTCATTTTTACTCTTAATTACCCTATTTACTTTTAACCGTGGTAAATAAAAGGAAAAAGTTACTATTCACCAAAAATTATTTTCATCTCATTGAACCACATTTTACTTACTGACATCAACCGTGTCTCTCGGATTTTTGAAATTCCACTCACATAAGTGGTAAAATTAAGTTTTATGAAAACTTCAGTTTTTTTAACTACCACTTAGTGGTTTCACTATTCATCAAAAATTGAAAGTTTTCAGAAAAATACCAAAATTTCACCCTAGGCTAATTTCGATATTCCGAATCCAAAAATGAAGTCCATTTTGAAAAATAAAATTTATAAAATTTAAAAAAGTGGTTATTACTATTCATAACAGTTAGTTTTAAAAATATTTTAATAGCATATCATTGTTTAGTTAAACTCGGTATTGCGTACGACGCAAGCTATTGAGGAAGGCCGTGATTGCGTGTAAAGAAAGCAAATATAGTGTTGTGTGTAGTGAAAGATTACTTTGATGATTTAAAAACAAAATATTTCTCATAAAAGTCTCGAGTTTTATATTACTTATCCAACCCCATAAAATCTTATTATTCTTTTTTTTATAAGAAAACAATATCCTCAATATACTAGTATGTTTTTATGAGAATTATTAGAACTACACTTACAAACACCTCCATCTAATGGGGGAAGAACATACTGTTTCTGTGGATGGAAAACTAGCACCTCACGAAACAATGATTGTTAGATTATCTCCAACTTCCTATCATAGTGGCCATTAATAAAGAACTACATTTATATATGATATATATTATGATTATGTTTTCTTTATTCTTTGGTATTTTTCATTTATATCATACCTTTATGGTTTCTATTATGGGTAAACACGATAATTGAATTTGAGGATGTGCGGACTACCGCCCCCTCAAAGTGATATGACTCGTTCATGCCACAAGTGGGACATATAAAGGATTGAGTTAATGATATTATACATGATATTATACTGGAATTATAATATACCTATGTATCATTATTTTTTAATTCCATTAAAATAAGAAATAGAAATGAAAGTAGCGTTCATGCGTACGTACGACTTACCATCTCCATGAACAATGAATTTCATTTCTAATCTCAAAATATTATGTAATATTATAAGTACATAGATTTACTAGAAATATATTATATATATGATATCTACATCATGAATATAATTATGTAGATAATGGATGTTTGACGACATGAACAATTTGTAATTTAAGAGGTTCATTTTTGACTCAAGTACCAAATATTGAAAAAATGAACATTACTAAAATAAATTATTACATAATTATTATAACATGGTAATAATTTATATAAAAATAATAATAAACATGAAAAAGGTACCTAATAAAGTAGAAATAAACTTTATTTTCTTATTCAGGAGATTAAAGAATGAACGGGTCAAGTAGGACAACGAGGTAAGGGATTCCTTATCTCACTTTTAATTCTGTGAGAGTTCAATTGTTCGCCACTTATTAATTGCATGTGGAGAATTTTGTACTGACATTTTATATATATTATCATGATACTCATTATATTCATGGTATTATGAGATTCAATTTGTGTTTATTATCTTTTTTTCATTCGACTCAGTTGATTACAATGTGGTAAAGGGTTTCATCTCACTTTTTTATTCCGGTGAGATTCATGATATATTTGCCACTATTTTCTTTTGTCTGGTGTATGTAATACCCATGATTGTACTCTCTGTGTAATATAATATCATTTATAAGTATTTAAATCTTCATTTTATGATCCTTATTTCATGCGGTGTATTTTTTCTATGTTACCAAATCGGTAAGGGAACCTTTCACCCTCCTCTTTTTAAAAGACTTATTTTTGTAATGTCTTTTAATGTACATATTATTATTATTGGGATATGTTCTTCTATATCCTTATTGATGTAAATTATATGTCCAAGTGATGAGATACCATTTTTATCTCATCAATTCATTTTCTGAATTTTAAATTGACGTCGTTAGGCTTTCAAACTTTTGCAAGGGAACTTCCAAACCCAATATAAATTCTTTGGGTTAAACTTGTACATATTGAATATGTCGTCCTATAAATATGTGTGAATGACCTATGATTATTTTTCCGATAATATAAACTTATATTGGATATAGTTATATTTTCCACACAAAATTATTTGATTGATTTATCCATATTTTCTGGATACCATCTTTATAAGGGATATCATCTAAATTCAGATTTCCATTGAGACTTCATTGTTGTTATGCACCAATTCACTCTTATATGGTGTATATACTTTCCTTTGTCATATAATATCAAGTATCCCTTAATTCTCCAGATATTATATTGTTTTTATTAAATGTTACTCCTTAATTATTTGTATTCAAGAGTCTCTCATTTTGTTAAAAACACTTTAACTAAAATATCATTTTAAATATTTTAAAGATTTATTATTCAAAATAATTATCTTTAATGTCCATGTATTAAAAATGGTTTTGAGAATTTATTTATATAGACACTAATTTTTTAAAATTATAATTCCATTAAAAGCTTCAAAGTGGTATGGGACAATTTGATTCAAATATATCTTTTTAAATTGTTTATGAAAATGGATTGATTTTTTCAATATCTTGAAATTACTTCTTGGGATTGAAAATGAAATGTTATTAGTGAAATGCTTATATTTTAAATATTTTATGTGTTATGATGGTACTTGGACATTTTATGGGTGGTTATGTGATATCCCATATGATGGGTTGTTCCATGATAAACCAGGATGGGTGGTTACATTATAACCTCCAATGCATTGGGTATTGAAGTCAGCCGTATGGCTATTCCATTTAGTGATATGTGTGGAAGTCAACCATATGATTATTCCATTTAAATATGGTTATGTACAAAGTTACATTTATATGTTATGTGTTCTTCATATGGGTTTTATTGTAATATTTTGGTTAAAAATGGTATGTGTTGATCTTTTCTTCAATGAAGAGAATCTACTACATTGTAAAGGTGAAAAGTATTACTTGTGATAAGTATTATTGGTTTACTTGTTGTTTTGAAAAAATAAATAAAATTTTTCCTTCTTTGTGTATCCCTTACTAAGCTTTTTATACTCATCCCAAGATTTTGAAATGTTTTTTCACACGACATAATGTGGAATAGGGTCCAGGATGTGGTCAATGAAAATTCATGCAATCTAAAACATGGAACTCGACATGTCTCATTTTCTTCAAGAGTTTTTATTTTTTGAAAACAATATAAACTGAGTAGACGTGTATAATTTTTAATTTTTGAGTTGTATTGTAATAGTAATGACCTAACTCTCTAAAACTCAAAACCATAAAAGATCTTCAATGTGAATTATTCATTTAATTCAAGATTATGCAATGTTTAAGGTTGTGTCCTTATATGGAATTTATGTATAAGAATATCTAATTTTTGAAATATATATATATTTTTTAATCCCTAAATATATATTTATAAATTCTTAGTAAATAATCAATTATTTTTTGTAATGTTATTTAATTCTCAAGAAAAAACACTTCTCCAAAAATGGTTTTATTTAATTTTATAAGAAAATATTATTATTTTTATGTTGAAATTATATAATTTTTCATTAGTAAATATATAATCATGTTTTAAATAAACAAATAAAAAATATATTATGGAGAATAAGTTGGTTTTTTCTGAAATGAACGATTTTCTAGTGAATATTAAAAAATATATAATTTTATTCAAAACTATATTTTTTGATGAAAACGTTTATTAAATTACCATGATTTATAAAATTTAAATCAATGTAGTGTTAGTTATATTATATTATTAATAGTCCAATTATTTTCAATATAATAAATATTTTGGTAAAATTTGGTATAAAAACCTCATTAAACATAAATCTACATTTTTCTAAAATCTGAATAGGATATCATTTTACAAAAAAACTTAAAAATATTTTCTAACAATTATAGATATTTTATTTAATAAAATGGAATTTATTTTAGGATTAAAAATTTTAAATTTATTCTATAATTTATTTTACAAATTTCATAGGAAAATAAAATTTTAATGAATTGTAAAATATATTTTTTATAAAATATAGTACCTTTTATAATATCCTTAGGAAATAAACATAATATAAAAATTATGTCATTTATGGAATGAATCATGTGTGATAAAATTATAAAAATTTCATACATAATAAATTCGGAAAGAACTAGGAATTAATATTTATTCCATGATAAAGATGCATTTAAATTCTAGTACTGCCATGGATCATTAGTGGGGCTCAAAACATAAAATATTTTAAGGTAAGGATAATATTTGTGGTGGAACAAGATCTTGATAGTACTAGAAATGAATCATATTTTTCAATTTTTCTATTTAAAAATTACTTGGGAAAACTATGGGACCAGATGTTGAGACAATAGACGATTCTAATGACATGGGTTCCCAAAATGATTTTTTTAATTGTTATGATTTTAATAGCATGCACATGAAACTATTCTGAAAAAGTGAAAAAACTCTTAAACTATTTCCCAATTTAGAAATATGAGGGAAATGTTGAGTTGAGAGGAGTGGCATTACACTAGGCCCGACATAACATTGGTCGGCATGAGTCATATGTAGAAAAAGTCCCTAGGTGCACAAACATAAATAAAATAATTAAATAAGATTTATTTTATTTTGAAATCATTATGACTCATAAATGGTTACTCAGATTGGATATTAGATACCACCGTTGAATTCATAAGGGGGTGATTTTCTTAGGCGAGGCATAACATCGATCGGTGTGGCTTTCCTATAGATGTTAATTTTTTTGTAACAAAATTAAATAAACTTCTTGTTTATTTTAATTTGATATTTGGCAGCAACCCATCCACACAACAATGGAGCGACGCTGTGATGTAGTGACAATGAAACATTTTTTCATTTTTTTATTTAAACTGGATCATGGGGCTGTGCTTATAACCCATGAAAATACTGGAGTCTCAAGAGAGAACTAGATTAATCTCTTTTTATAGAAGATGAATATGGAGAAGTGGATCTTGAATGTTCATGATGGATCCCCAATGTTAACAGATCGTCGATGCTGAATGATCAAAACACAAGTTATCAGATATATCTTTGTTTTTTCCTCACTATTAGTTTCCATGATGAATGCAGTCCTACCAATGAAGAGGTTGATCTTTGGTTCGATTGTTCATATAAGATAGATTATTTTTCAAGGACTTTTAGAGGGATAAAGTTTCATTCATTCTAACGCAAACTTTATTGAATCTTTATTATTGTCCAATAATGATTGTCCAATGATTCTAGACCTTTTCTTTGTGTATTCCTCCTTCTGTTCATCACATTCCTCTTCATCGGAACCATGTGTTTCCCAACTTGATGTTTTTTGGTCGCTCCGACGGTTATTAGACCTCCAAATTTGTGGAGAACCGATAGCAGATACCACGTCAGGGTAGATTGGGTCATGAGGAACCAAAATCCACAATTTAGCCTAATTTTATGCATCCAGTGAGGCCGTATGATTGTCCGGTGAGGCAGCACTGTGATCTGATGAGGATATCATGTTTACCGATGGGTGGTTGGGTTTTGGCTGGGCACACGACGGATTGGCCACCAGTAGGGAAGCCAATAGAGGGGTGTGCAGCCGCAGTCCAGTCAAGACCGCACTGGACGATGAGCCACTGGCAGCGAAGTTTTCGGGCACCAGAAAGTGGCCACTATAGGACGCCGCGACTATGGTAGATAAGATGTGGATTGGTTTCAATCCAGACGGAGGACACCACAGTGGCGGGGTGGTGTGTCCAAGCAGACGAGGTGGGCTGACCACAAGAAATGCGGTCTGACGCCGCATTTATCGGGGTAGCTGACTGGCTATGTGGTTTGAAGGTTGTGTGGACAATCGGGAAGTGGAAAGTTCGGGCTGCGTCCAGTAGGGAATAACTGGCCCACACAATGCTATTTGGACTGAATAACTAGGCCGATATCCAATATATCATTGGTTTTTACCCATTTATATTGGCCCCGACCAACCAGGTCAGGTCAGGTCGGCCGAATTGGGATGGGTCTGACCCGGAGAAAACCCTTTTTACTAAATTTACCATATCTTTAAAATGGGAGGTCCATTTGATGATATGTTTTAAATTTTGGGAACCTTGTGATGAGAAGGTCCTTTTAAGATACACAATGCGAGTTTTTGAGGATGTTGGAATATGACCTAATTTAATGTGATGTAGGTTCTCCCGAAACAAGCGTGTAATAAGAAGAATCCTGTAGGCTGACTTTGAATATGTGATCATTGTGACTATGGGTTTTAGGGGATCTATGACCCATAAATGCTATTTACACAACCAAATATTCATGATCTATTGATTAATAGTGCACCATTTATGCTTTGTGTGCCACCGACGCTTCGGGTACCATCAACAATCCATGTTCCATCGACGCTCTGTGCACCACTGACACTTCTTGAATCATAGAGAATGAGACACCTATGGAACACCATTGTAAATTATTCTATTTGTCCATTAGAATTTTACCAATGTGATTTGACCATATTTACGGTACTTCACGTGTTTCCTTTTTGGTGTACTTCATGTGCTTCCATTGTGGTATTATTAGTTTATTTATTATTGCTATTTTTCATTGTGGTTTTAGGGTCCCTACTAAGTATTATTTTACTCAACCCAACACTAACTATGCCCACACATGTTGTGTCTTGTGAAGATGTTCGATGCATTTATGAAGTCCTTGGTGGTCCGGGGTTGGGTGGTGCTTATAGTGAGTCTCAACAGATGAGGTGTGCTTTACCGACTTCGGACAACTATTTCTTTACCATGCATTCAATTGGGTTTTATGTGATGAATTTGAGGATTGTGTACTTTTCATTTTGGTTGGGCTTGTATGCTAGACCCATTTACATTCCAGTTTTGTATGGCCACTCTATGTGGGTATCATAGTGATATGAATGCTTGTCTCCTTAGAGTTTTCATCACTTTTTTCTGGGGACGTGTACATGTGTATATGAATTGAAGAAAATGCCACCCATTTGTGGGAAATTCCTACTCGGTACTAGGCACCAACCCCTGTCCTATCAGAGGTGGAATTGGGGTATTCATGACAAGGGACTCAGGGGAAGGGTTGTGAAAGAGTTGTATTGGATGAGGCTGGTTCTACCTAACAAACCTATAGTTAGTGTTATTTGTTTAGGGAAACAATGTTATGTGTATTGAGTTTAGATTTATGGTTATGAAATCTAGTGTTGGTGAGACAACTAACATATCCATAAACCAGGACTCTAAATTCTTCTTTTCAACTCGGTACATAAAAAGACTAATTTTATGGAAGATATTAGTAGATGCATCATATAGTATTGAGTGTGTTCTCATTCCCTTCTTCTGTCAGTTTCAACTTGCTAGGTATACACTGTAGATTATGGTACGTCTTGATCTTATTCTGGATTCCACCACATAGAAAACTAGCTAGGATTCCAACGAGTGATCATAATGATGATCTTCCTAGCTATGAGGCCATGGTAATAAGACCGATTCTAGAGATAGAACCCTTGGATGGTGTTCCAGTGATACCACCACACAGAGATTAACATTTACTACCAGTATTATAGGTAGAGGATGGAACCGGCCTATGTGTGTTTTATGAGTAATAGAGGGAGCTACCTCGCAGGTTCAGGGGTGAGCCAGACACCTAGGCCGTTGTGGATTGGTTGGAGGTGGTTACTCGTGTCTTCCACATAGTGAGGATTCATATCGACTATATGAAAGTCATAGTCATGATCATTTTATAGGGATCCATAGGGAGATGGTGGAGATTAGTGATGTAGACACATGTGGAGATAATCCTCACTTATAGAGACATCATGTTTCTCTTAAGGGAGGAGTTTTTTCTAGTGACGTTATACTCCGTGTGTATACATGAGCTAGAACATCTTCATTAGGGAATACATATAATAGCGGAGTTCTCCATGAGGTTTATGAATCTTTCATGCAACACAACCAGTATTGTGTGAGACCCTTTCATCAAGGCATGATCCTTGTAGAAGATAATGCATCATGAGATCTAGGAATCCAAGATATGACTTATAAATTTTACATAATATTGGGTACTAAAGGGATATATGATAGTGGAGAGAATTTTTTCTAAGCAGAATCTTGCATTGGGAGCCACCACTAGGCATCAGGAAGCTGAATATGTTGCTGCACGTAGCTGACATATGATGTACGGATCTTAGTGGATCTGACAGTTCAGGTGAAGACCCTAGGAGATGGGGTCAGCGGTGAAATGATCCAAGGGAAGACCGAGTCAACCAAATGACTAAATGTGTTACTCATGTGGCGTTTGGGGAAATATGGATAGAGATTGTTGGACCTATCATATGACTGATCAAGAGATAGTCAGGGGAACACTGAGGGAGCGGTGAATGTAGTAACAAGGTGGTCTACCTAGAAGCAGATGTGGCAGTGAAGCTGGGAAGGTAGTAGGAGTTGGGAAGAGGATTTATGTACTACCACCACCACCCCCAGGTGGTCCACCAAGGGCTTAGAGAGATGGTGGAAAGAGATGAGGACAACATTAGGTGATTGATTCTTACAACCTCTTTGATCTAGAGTTGACTAGATGTATAATCTATGTCATTTCCACCCAACCTACAGTTTTGATAGATATAGGTTTCAATCACTCTTTTATCTCCATGAACCTTGTTCGAGATACAGAGTTTGTAACAGAACTCTTGACTCAATCCATTTTCTTTGAGACTTATATGGCAGTAGATTCAATAATCACACAATTGTGAAGAAACTGTTCCCTTTCTATAGGGGGGGGAGAGTTTCACTTGGGATATCATGGAGGCAGTGTCGAGGCGTTAAATTTTCACCCTTTTTATGGACCAATTATCCACAATATATGTCCAAATAGACTATTTTAGGTGCACAGTGCGACATGTTCACGGATATGGGACCAGGTTTTCCTTTTTCAGTGAATAGGAAACTGAAGAAATGAACGACTGACTCACACATTTGACGGTTCAACCAATCACACACCAGTTGGCTACCATGACCCTCAATGTAGTGGATAATATGAGTCCTCATTTTTTTGAAGTGGTGGATGAGTATGAGGACATATTTTCTAAGAATGTCCTTGGATTTCCTCCCCATAGAGAAGTTGACTTCTACATTGATATGTACCCTTGGACGACACCAATATCTACACATTCATATCGGATGGCTCCCATTAAGATTTTTATTTAAGGGTACAACTTTCGAGATTCTAGATAAAGGGCTTCTTGAGACCCAATGTTTTACCTTGGGAGGCCCCAATGTTTTCAAAAAGGTATAAAGGAACATGAGATTATGTGTGGAAATACCGGAGATGAAATTGGTTATTGTGAAGAACATGTATCCAATACCTAGGATGGATGAACTCTTCGACTAGATGATAGGAGGGAGGTGGATCTTGAAAATATTCTATATATCTATCTATCACCATCTATTTGTATAGAATGAGGATGTAAAAAAGACAACTTTTTGATGTCGGTACTATAACTATGATTAGCTAGGGATGTTGTTTGGCAAGGCAAATGCCCCAACAGTGCTCATGTGACTCATTAACAGGATCACTCAGCCTTACATGGACAAGTTTTTTATGGTCTTCATTGTTGAGTACCCCCATCTTGAGATTACGGGACATGGATACTGAGTACATGGTATACTGTGATGCATCAGGGACTAGGCATGATTGTTTCCTGATGTAGGGGCAAGTAGTGATTTCCTACAGTTCACAACAGTTGAGAACACATGTGCATAACTAGACACCCATGATCTTGAGCTAGTATCCATATTCTTTACATTGTCGATGTAGAGACAATACCTAATGGGAGAGAATTTTACATTCTACTCTAACTATAATGACCTATACATTACATACATTGTTATTACATCAGAATTTAAGCATACTTATTACAACATATAACAAAACAATTGTAGGATCGTATAGGTATAGTGTCTTTAGAAACCGGAAACACAAACAACTAGTTTATAAATAATCTACAATGTATCCCATTTAACTCATCATATCTAGAATCCCTTTCGGCATATCCTACTTAATAACCTTCTTCCCGACCTGGGGAAAGAAAACATATAAAATGGTGAGCTCAGATGCTCAGTAAGGGTAAACAAAAGAAATATCATATTCATCAGAACATAGCATTTCAAAAATCTTATCCTGCAAAATAGATCATAATATC
Source organism: Viscum album (assembly GCA_963277665.1). Taxonomy (NCBI): domain Eukaryota; kingdom Viridiplantae; phylum Streptophyta; class Magnoliopsida; order Santalales; family Viscaceae; genus Viscum; species Viscum album. Next base: position 1,921,961,435 of record OY728122.1, on the reverse strand, counting down.
ATAACATGGGGTAAATCATAGTACTGAAATGTAATCCCTAGAATCCTAACATAAAACATGAAACATTGTGGCATACACACATAATCATAGAGAATCATTTCCTAACAGTCAATACTAATTGTCCAGACTATCTTAACAGACAAAGTCCATTTCTAAACCGAGTTCACTCCTTGTTTCAGTCATGTTTCACTGAACCGGATTAACCTGTTGTTCCAGCCATGTCTATCTCATGAGATATAAATCATTACCCATTTCATTGGAGGAAGATATAGGTCCCGCTCATCTCATAACGATACCATTATTATGTGTTCCACAAGATCATAAATCATACGTCATAGCGTAAACCATGTAATAAAAATGGGATTCTTAAACATCATGCCATCATAACATAATCCATATAAGATAAAAGGACATCATAAAAATAATTCCATCATAACATAATCAAATCAATATAAAAATAGGGATAGAAACAGAACCCTATATTATCTTAGATGGAAAATAATTTTGATAAAACACTTTAACTCTATTCTTGACGAAAATATTCTTTCTACTTCAAAAGAATTTTTCCTTTCTTAAAATGTCATAAAATTTTAAACTAAAATAAGTTGATTAAAAATAATCTTGAAAACTTGTAAAGGATGATTTTTGGAAATAATGTTCTAAAATTCCATTCAGTCCTTATAAGTACAAAAACATTCTTCTCGTACTTTGGGCGGAAAAGTCAAAAAGTGCCTCGTACAAAAAATGACAAAAGATTCCTTTCATATCTTTTACTAAAAACTCACCAATGAGTAAAATTGGATTTAAAATATTGTAAGTGGATGGAAATAAAATTACATATTGAGAAAACATGGATGTGGATGATAAATATGCCCCAGTAAATTCTGAAGTATAAACAATCTCGGATAAAAATGAGATTGTGAGATTTTCCCTTACCTTAGGTCTGATTTGATTTATACGTGTCCGAACCTCCTGTATATGATTTAAATAATGTCATTGACTTATTACAGAATCATTATCATTGTTATGATATCATATATGGTCATATTATTAGCTTCTTATTAGTAATATTTAATTGCTACTTGTTATTCGGGTGTTTATTGCTTTTTGTTCTTATGCGTGTTTTGACGAATAAATTCTTATTATTCTTTTTTAGGTTATAGATACCTAATTTAAATAATGGTATTAGTGTAATATATATCATATTTATTTATTCAATTCATTTATATAATCATTATTCAATGAAGATCATGTAGAACGAGTCACATCACATCGTGGAGATGGTAGGTCGTACGTACGCACGAGCGATGATATCGTTCCCATGTTCGTGGAATTATATTTGAGTGTATGTATAAATTTTCAGAATCAATATAAAATTATAATAATCATATGTAGTTATTATTTACACCATTATACCCATCCATGTAAGGTGGTGGTGGAAAACTGATTACACCACGGTGTGGAGATGGTATTCTGTACGTACGCACGCGCGGTGATTTCATTTTACATAGGATGGATAGAAGGTGAAATAGGGTTGTTTCATATTTATAATAATATATAAGTACATGAGTGATACTGATTTTATTACTTCATAATGAAACAATTAAATAAGAAGAAGTAGAAGAAGAAATAAATTTGAAAGAATCAGTAACAGATATTACCTCCTTTTCGACACGCCTCTATGAAACCTCCTCTTAGGGCACTAAAATTGGTCTTTGAAGAAGACCAGGACCTCTAGAATATTACTAGAGAAGTGTAGAAGAGAAATTTTCATGGGTTGGCCAATCATGAAGGCTCAAAGTGGTGTGAGGAGGAGAGGGAGGAGGTTCCCTTTTATACGGGAGGAGAGTGGCACCTTAGGAAAAACTTAAAATATTATTTTATTATAAAGTCATATTCGGTTTTTAATAGCTCCAAATTGATTTATTTCGAAGCTAAGGTGGGGATGGGTCGAAATACTCTCATCAAATATATTTTAGACAAGTTTAGGTTTCTATTTTAACCTTATCTTTTATATTTAACTCTAAGTTAAATAATTTAACTTTTACTATGTCTTCTTGTTTTCTTACTCTATAAGGTTAATAAACTTATATAACAAGCCAAAAGAACCCCAAGTTGTTAATTATTAATATATATAACCTTATCTAACTCATTTGGCCGAACCTTATATTTTTAGGTATAAAATATCAATTAATAATATAATATTTGTTTTAAAAACAATTTTATGTCAATTTTGACACTATTTTGTAATTGATTTTTGTGAAAATCATAACAGCATGATTAGTTTGAAAAAAGTAAATTAAATAAATATTAATATGTCATATTAACCTATAAAATTAGTTTAATTCATGAAAAGTCTAAAATTACATTTACATGGGTATTTATAATATCAATTATGTTAATATTTTCTTAATAAAGTAATTACTACATCATCATTGCGTCATAAATAAATTAAATTATTTAATATCTAAATAGTATAAATAAAATACCATTATCTATGAAATATTTTTATATTTATAATGAATATTTATAGTCGAATTTATTTTATATATAACCCAGCATTAAAAATGTTTTTAGTTATTAAACTTTGATTTTAACTATTTTAGCCCGTCTTTAAATAAAATAATATTAAATGTCCTAATCTAATCCAAGTGTACCCAACTGGTCATATTTTATTCCTAAGGTTGTTTTTGGTCAAATTAATATTATTCAATAGAATTAGGACATGTGTTAGGGTAATGATAATATCATTTTTACCCATAATTACCCTATTTACTTTTAACCGTGTTAAATAAAAGTAAAAAGTTACTATTCACCAAAAATTATTTTTATCTTATTGAACCACCTTTTACTCCTTGATATTAATCTTGTCTCTCATATTTTCGAAATTCCACTCACATAAGCGGTAAAATTAAGTTTTATGTACGTTTGCAAATTCTCCTAGGAGGTGGGTAAAAGACGGCGAAAAGTTCAATAAATTTTTTATATATCAAAAATTATTATAAAATGAATCCAATGAATTAAATTGAACTTATATTGGTATTATATATCAATTTTGACCAAAAATAAATTTAAATAAAATAAATAATTTTTATAGAAAGTCGGTTTTTAAATAGTAACAGTGTTTTCACTATTCCTCAAAAATTGAAAGTTTTTAGAAAAATACCAAAATATCACCCTAGGCTAATTTCAATATTATGAATCCAAAATAGGATTCCATTTTGAAAGATAAAATTTATAAAATTTTAAAAAGTGGGTATTACTATCCATAATGGCTAGTTTATATAATATTTTAATAGCATATCATTGTTTTGTGAAACTCGGTGTTGTGTACAACACAAGGTATCAAGGAAGGTCGTGTTTGCGTGTAAAGAAAGCCAAGATAGTGTTGTGGGTAGAGAAAGATTCCTTTGATGATGTATATAACATAAAAACAAAATATTTCTCATAAAAATCTTGGGTGTTACATTCTACCCCCCTTAAAAAAAATTCCTCCATTGAAATTCTTCACTCTGTAACAAACAGATGAGGATACCTCTCCCTCATCACATCCTCAAGCTCCCATTTAGCTTCTTACAATTGGTGGTTCCTCCATAAAACATTCACCAAGTGAGTGGTCTTGTTCTATAGTACTTTTTCGCTATGATCCAGAATCTCTATCGGCTATTCTTCATAAGAAAGATCTTGTTCCAGTGGTACAACTTCTGAGCTAAGTACATGTGAAGGATCGGGTATGTACTTTCTCAGGAGAGATACATGGAAAACATCGTGAACTTGAGAGATATTCGGTGGAAGCACTAATCAGAAAGCTAACTTCCCAACACGATCCAGTATTTCGAAAGGACCGATATACCTAGGGATCAGCTTTCCCTTCTTTCCAAATCACATTACTCCCTTCCAAGGAGATATTCGTAAGAACACATTATCACCCACTTCATACTCTAGGTCTTTTCTTCGGTTATCAGCATAACTTTTTTGTCGACTCGGAGCTGCTCTTATGTGTTGTTGAATAGATCTGACCTTTTCTTCCATCTCATCAACAAGATCAGGTCCTAATAGCTTTCTTTTCTTAACTTCATCCCAGCAAGATGGATCCTGCATTTATTTCCATAGAGATATTCATAAGGAGCCATCTGAATACTAGAGTAAAAGTTATTATTATAAGAAAATTCCACCAAAGGTAGGTGTTGATCCCACGCACCTTTTAAATCCATAGAGAAAGCTCTTAACATATCTTCTAGAGTTTGAATTGTTATCCCAGACTGACCATTTGTCTGAGGATGATAAGAAGTGCTGAAACTCAACTCTGTATCCAGAGTATGCTGAAGACATTGCCGAAACTTTGAGGTGATCCTCAGATCCTGATCAGATATAATGGAATGTGGTACTCCAAGCAATCTTACCACATCCATTACATATATCCTAGAAAGTTGATCCAGAGTGAAATCTTCTCTAATAGTAATGATGTGTGCCTACTTTGTAGGACGATCAACTATGAGCCAGATAGCATTATTCCCTTTGGATGTTTTATAAAGTCCGGTGACAAAATCCATAGTGATGTTTTCTCATTTCCATTCAGGCATGTGTAATGGTTGTAACATCCCCTTAGACTTCTATCTCTCAGATTTAACTTGCTGACAAACAAAGTATCGAGAGATGTATTGAGCAACATCTCTTTTCATGCCATCCCACCAGAAGTACTCTTTCAGGACTCTATACATCTTTGTGCTTCCATGATGAATAGAGAATGAAGTACTCTGAGCCTCATCCAGCAGATCCTTCAATAATTCTGGGATGGGAGGAACACAAACCCAATTCATGAACCTTATTATCTCATCACAATCAAGGTTGAATTCAAGAACATTTCTCACCTTCTTTTGTAACTATACATCTTCTTTTTATGCCTCTTTAATATTCACATGTATAGATGGTTTAACATTCATTTGAGAAAGATATGATTTCTCCCCTTCCATTATAATTCCAAGATCCATCCTTTGTAAATCCATAAATATTGGATCTTTTGTGATCCTCATCAGGGATAAGCTAGCATGGTCTTGTCGACTTAATGTGTCTTCCACCTTGTTTGCTTTCCCAGGGTGGTAATGAATTGAGCAGTCGTAATCCATAATCATCTCCAACCATATTCTCTGGTTAATATTCAGCTCCTTTTGTGTGAAAATATACTTTAAACATTTATGATCAGTATAAATATCCACCTTTCACCATAAAGAAAATGCCTCCAAATCATTAATGCAAAGATTACAGCAGCTAACTCCAAATCCTGAGTTGGATAATTTTTCACATGAATTTTTGACGATCATGAGGCATAAGCTATCACCATATCATTTTTCATAAGAACACACCCTAGCCCCTTCTTGGATACATCACTGTAGATCACAATCCTTTCTCCACTAAAAGGAAGTGTGAGTACAGGTGCACTGGATAGACTTCTTTTTAACTCCCTGAAATTCTCTTCACACTCCTCCGTCCAAATGAACATAACTCCTTTTCGAGTCAACCTGTTGTGTGGATTAGATAATTGTGAATAATAGTTCAAAAAACATCGATAATATCCTACAAAACCAATAAAAATTCGGATCTCAGTTATTGTTGTTGGTATCGACCATCTTTTGATAACCTCTGTTTTGTCGGGATCCACAGATATCCCCTCTTTTGAGATTATGTGACCCAAAAATGCAACTTTTTGAAGACAAAATTCACACTTGGTAAATTTGGAATAAATCTTCTTCTTTTTTAGGGTATTAAATACAATTATCATGTGATCATCATGTTCTTCCTTTATCATTGAATAGACAAGAATATCATCAATAAAGACTACCACAAACTGATCATGATAGTCTTTAAAGACTCTGTTCATTAGATCCATGAAGATAGCAAGGGAATTATTAAGACCAAATGGAATCACTATAAATTCCTCGTGTCCATACCTTTTACGGAAGGCCGTCTTTGGTATATCCTCCCTTTTGACTCTTAATTTATGATACCCTGAATGAATATCAATCTTGGAAATGTATTGTGCTCCACGTAGTTGGTCAAATAAGTCACCAATGAATGGGAGGGGATATTTGTTCTTGATAGTGATTTGTTAAGTTCTCGATAATCAATGCAGAGTCACATTGATCAATCTTTCTTCTTAAAAAACAGAATAGGTGCTCCCCAAGGTGATGCACTAGGTTGTATGAATCCCTTATCAATATTATCTTGGAGTTTCTTCTTCAATTCCTGCAACTCAATTGGGGCCATTCTATAAGGTGTCTTCGAAATAGGAAAAGCACCCGGTACGAGTTCTATTGAAAACGCAACTTCACCATTTGGTGGAAGACATAGAAATTCCTCTGGAAAGACATCATCAAAATCTCGTACAATGGGTGTATTCTTAATCATGAGTTTCTTTCCAAAAATTTGAGATAAATAACCTTCATTTAGTGGAATCAAGACAGATAAGATGGATGAAATTTCCACTGGAAGGTTATGTTCATCCTTGCGTCGATTGACGATCATAGATTGATCTGGAATATGAAACGTGACTTCCCTTATTTGGAAATTTATATGTGCTCAATATAAATAAATCCAATACATGCCAAGAATCACATCAAATTTCACTATAGGAAGGATCACAAGATTTGGAGGAAGCACTTTCCCACAAACTTCAATCAGAGAATAATTATAAACTTTTGATGCGACTGTTGTTCCATTAGGGGTTTTCACAGCTAACTAAACTTCTAATTGTTGAGGTAATACAGCAATACCCTTAGAAAATTATTCAAAAATAAAAGAGTGGGTCGATCCAGAATCAAATAAAACATTTTCTACTTTAGAGTGGATGGTAAGTGTACCTTTCACCACTTCATTATCGTACTCCACATTAGTGATAGAAATTGCATGTGACTTTCATTTTTATTTATCCTTAAGAGTTTGTTGACGTCGATCATCATAAAAAACCCTTGGATTAGGGAATTGATTAGCCTAATCCCCCATTTCCTTGCACTTGTAACATTGAAGTGTATGAGGAGCACTCTGTGTAGCCTTTTCTTTGTTCGCATCACTAGACATCTTCTTCCCATCATTGCGGCATTCAAATTCTCTATGACCTTATTTTCCACATTTCAAACATTTACTTGTCCATTTATGATAAATCCCTCTATGTTTCATTCCACACATTGAGCATAAGGGAAAACCCATCTTCTATTCAGTGTGATCTTTAGATTTTCCTTTGAATTCCATTTTCCTCTTTTTATCAAACCCATATGACTGATGGGTTACTCCATTCTACATCTCAACCTTGAGAGCACATCGAACAATTTCCTCATAGCTATTGAATTACCTTATGTCTAACTCCCTTCGAAGACTTGGTTTTAAGCCACTAAAGAATCGATCGATCTTACACTCAGGTTGGATAATAATACCAGAAGCGTACCTTTCCTGTCTTGTAAAATTTGCTTCGTAGGTACAAACAGATTTATCATCCCTTTGCTTTAGTTCAAGAAACTCGTTCTCCATCTTTGTTCTAAGAATATGAGGGAAGTACTTATTGAAAAATAAGTTCTTGAACTCGTCCCATTCCATGGACTCAATTTCAACTCTTGGCCTCGTATTCTTGATAAGATTCCACCGTTGATCAACTTCACCTTCCAAACGATATACTGCTAAGATGAATTTATCATGTTCAGAGAATTGAAGAACTAAAAATATCTTTTCATTGGTACTGATCCATTATTCAGCCACTAATGGATCAGTAGACCCGCTGAATGAGGGTGGACGCTGCCTTATGAAGGATTCAATAGAATGTTGCTCCTTCCTTTTCTTGTTTGGAAGTACTGTGTGATTCATAGCTTGAGAAACTTGTGTGAGCATGGCTACAAGATTTTTCATTCCATCTCCCATAACGTTTGGTTGCTCAGGGGGACAATCATTGCATTTCCCATCACATTCCACATTAACATGATTGCTTTGGGTTACATCCATTGACTAAAACCAAGAAGAATAGTGTGAGCAACACTAATTATAATAGGAAAACCACATAATCAATAATAAAATTCCCCACTTAAGGTATTATCATAGGTTATTCTTGGCCATTTCTAAAACACTGATATTTTTTCCTATGCTTAGACATAACCTTAGGGTTCTTACTCAGGGTTTCACATCCTAGTTTCCAAACATTGACTATACCTTTCCTCTGATACCAACTATAACGACCCGCACTGTACATACATTGTTATTACATCATAATTGAAGCATACATGTTACAACATATAACAAAACAATGGTAGTACTGTATAGGTATAATGTCTTTAGAAACTGGGAAACATAAACTGGTTCATAAAGCATCTACATTGTCTCCCATTTATTTCATCATATCTAGAGTCCCTTTTGGAATATTCTACTTAATCACCTTCTTCCTGACCTGGGGAAAGAAAACATACAAAAGGGTGAGATCAAATTCTCAATAAGGGTAAATAAGGGAAATATCATATTAATAAGAACATAGCATTTTGAAAATCTTATCCTGAAAAAGAGATCATAATATCATAACAAGGGATAAATAATAGTACTGAATTGTAATCCCATGAATCCTAACATAAAACATGAAACTTGGTGTCATACCCACATAATCATAGAGAATCATTTCATAGTAGTCAAGACCCATTTCCAAGACTATCTTAGCAGACAAAGTCCATTTCTGAACCGCGTTCACCCCTCATTTCAGTCCTATTTCACTGAACCGTATTAACCTCCCATTCCAGCCATGTCTATATCAGGAGATATAAATCATTACCCAATGCATTAGAGGGAGATATAGGTCCCAACCATCTCATAATGATACCATTCTTAGGTGTGCCACAAGATCATAAAACAAACATCATAGCATAACCCATGTAATAAAAATGGAATTTTTAAACATCATGCCATCATAACATAATCCATATAAGATAAAAGGACATCATAAAAATAATTCCATCATAACATAATCAAATCAATATTGAAATAGGGATAGAAATAGAACCCTATATTATCTTAAATGGAAAATAATTTTGATAAAATGCATGAACTCAATTCTTGAGGAAAATATCCTTTCTACTTCAAAAGCATTTTTACTTTCTTAAAATGTCATACAATTTTAAACTAAAAGAACTTGATTAAAAATAAACTTGAGAAATTGTAATGTAAGCTTCTGGAAATAATGTTCTAAAAGTCCATTCAGGCCGTATAAGTTAAAAAAAATTCTTCTCATACTTTGGCCAGAAAAGTCAAAAAGTTCCTCGTAATAAAAACGACAAAAGATTCCTTTCATATCTTTTACTAAAAACTCAAAAATGGGTAAATTTGGATTGAAAATATTTTATGTGGATGGAAATAATACTACATATTTAGGAATCATTGATTTGGATGATAAATATGCCCTAGTAAATTTTGAGGTATAAACAATCTCGGATAAAAATGAGATTGTGAGATTTTCCCTTACCTTAGGTCCGATTTGCTTTGTACGTGTCCGAACCTCCTGTATAATGATTTAAATAATGTCATTGACATATTCCAGAATCATACTCCTTGTTATGATATCCAATATGGTCATATTCTTAGCTTCTTATTAGTAATATATCATTATTACTTGTTATTCAGGTGTTTATTTCTTTTTGTTCTTATGCGTGTTTTGTCGACTAAATTTTTTTTCTTCTTTTTAGGTTATTGATACCAAATTTACAGAATGGTATTAGTGTAATATATATCATATTTATTTATTCAACTAATTTATATAATCATTATGCATTTATGACTATGTATAACGAGTCGCATCACATCGTGGAGACGGTAGGCCGTACGTACGCACGAGCGATGATATCATTCCCATGATCGGGGAATTGTATTGGTGTGTATGTATACTATTTCAGAATCAATATCACTTTATAATAATCATATATAGTTATTCTTTACACCATTATACCCATCCATGTAAGGTGGTGGTGGAAAACTGATTACACCACGGCGTGGAGATGGTATTCCGTACGTACACACATAAGGTGATTTCATTTTCCATAGGATGGATAGAAGGTGAAATAGGGTTGTTTGATATTTATAATAACATATTAGTATATTAGCGATACTGTTATTACTTCAAAATGAAACAAATAAAGAAGAGGAAGTAGAAGAAGAAATAAATTTGAATGAATCGGTAACAGATATTACCTCTTCTTTGACACGCCTCTTTGAAACCTCATCTTAGGGCACTAAAATTGGTCTTTGAAGAAGACAAGGACCTCTATAATATTACTAGGGAAGGGGAGAAGAGATATTGGCAGGGGTTGGCAGAGCTTGAAGGCTCAAAGTGGTGTGAGGAGGAGAGGGAGGAGGTTCCCTTTTATATGGGAGGAGAGGGGAACCTTAGAAAAAACTTAAAATATTATTTTATTATAAAGTCATATTCGGTTTTTAATAGCTCCAAATTGATTTATTTCGAAGCTAAGGTGGGGATGGGTCGAAATACTCTCATCCAATATATTTTAGACAAGTTTAGGTTTCTATTTTAACCTTATCTTTTATATTTAACTCTAAGTTAAATAATTTAACTTTTACCATGTCTTATTGTTTTCTTACACTATAAGGTTAATAAACATACTATAACAATCCAAACGAACCCAAGTTGTTAATTATTAAGATATATAACATTATTTATGTCATTTGACAGAACCTCATATTTTTAGAAATAAAATAACAATTAATAATATAATATTTGTTTTAAAAACTACTTTATGTCAATTTTGACAATATTTGGTAATTGATTTTTGTGAAAATCATAACAGCAATATTAGTTCAAAAAAATTTAATTAAATCAATACTAGTATTTCATATTAACCTATAAAATTATTGTAATTAATGAAAAGTCTCAAATTAAATTTACTTGGGTATTTATAATATCAATTTTGTTAATATTTCCTTAATAATGTAATTACTGCATCATCATTGTGTCTTAAATAAATTAAATTATTTAATATCTAAAAATTATAAATAAACTACAATTAGGTAGGAAATAATTTTATATTTCTAATGAATATTTATAGTTGAATTTATCTTATGTATCACTGTACATTACAAATGGTTTTATTTATTAAACATTGATTTTAACTATTTTAACTCATCCTTAAATAAAATAATATTAAATGTCCTAATCAAATCCATGTGAACCTAAATGGTCATATTTTATTCTTCAGGTTTTTTTGGTCGAATTAAACATATCCAATAGAATTAGGACATGTGATAGGGTAATAATAATATCATTTTTACCCTTAATTACACTATTTACTTTTAACCGTTGTAAATAAAAGTAAAAAGTTACTATTCACCAAAAATTATTTTTATCTTATTGAACCACATTTTACTCCTTGATATTAACCGGGTCGCCTGGATTTTCGAAATTCCACTCATAGAAGCAGTAAAATTATGTTTCATGTACATTTGCAAATTCTCGCAGGAGGTGGGTAAAAGACGGTGAAAAGATCAATAAATTTTTTATATATCTAAAATTATTATAAAATTAATCCATTGAAATAAATTGAACTTATATTTGTATTATGTATCAATTTTTACCTAAATTAAATTTAAATAAAATAAATAATTTTTATAAAAAGTCGGTTTTTAAATATTAACAGTGTTTTCACTATTCCTCAAAAATTGAAAGTTTTCAGAAAAATACCAAAAATTTTAACCTAGGATAATTTCGATATTATGAATCCAAAAATGAAGTCCATTTTGAAAGATAAAATTTATAAAATTTCAAAATTTTGGTATTACTATCCATAACGGCTAGTTTATATAATATTTTAATAGCATATCGTTGTATTGTGAAACTCGGTATTGCGTACAACACAAGCTATCATGGAAGGTTGTGATTGCGTGTAACACAAGCCAAGATAGTGTTGTGTGTAGTTAAAGATTCCTTTGATGATGTATATAACATAAAAACAAAATATTTCTCATAAAAATCTTGGGTGTTACACTGACCACAAGAGTCTCATGTATAACTTCACCTAGAAGGATATTAACTTGAGATATATACAATTGTTATAGTTCAACCAAAAGAATGGATTTGGGATTTTCTATAGTCCTTGTAAGGGTAATGTGGTGGTAGGCACTCTTTGTTAGAGATCTAACTTGTAGTTGCTGAGTGAGACGTCAGAGCAGTTGGATGCATTTCAAATTTCCTTTGTAGATGATGTTAGAGAAGATTATCTCCAGTCAATGGTAGTCACTCCTCAACTCTTACCATGATTTATGGAAGCACATCTTGGATATACCGAGTATGATACTACATGTGTTAAAATTTCCATATAACACTCCCTTAATGGATATTAAGAAGGTGGGGATAAAATCTTTATTTATAGAGGATTCACAATAGTACTAGTGATCTTGTAGGAGGATGTCATGAGGGAGTTTCACACATACCCTTTAGCAGTATATCAAGGCATGGAAATATTGAATCAGGACCTCTGATTTCTATCATGGTGGCCCTGTATGAAGAAGGTAGTGGTATAGTTCATTTCTTGTTGCCTCACCTTTCTGTAAGTGAATATAGAACACTAGGTTCCAGCAGGATTTCCCCAACCACTTGAGGGGCCATATTAGAAGTGGAATGGGATATATATGGACTTCGTGATGGGTTTACCACACATGTATGGGGGACCTGATACCATCTATGTGATCTTTCACCAACACCCCATGTCAGTCAACATCCTAATTATCTATGAATAGAGTTTAGTAAAATTCTTGAGACACCTCTACACGAAGGATACAAATAGACTCCATAGGGTCCCGTCAACAATTGTTTTGAAATGTTTTTCCCTCTTTATATTTAGATTTGGAAAGGGAATGATGGAACATTTTTGGACATAGATTCACTTGAGCATGTCATTTCATCACTAAGAATATGGTCAGATGGAGATGATTATCCTGGTTCATGCGGACATGCTACGTTCTTGTATCTTATATTATGTTTGTAGTTGGGAGGATCAATTACCACTGGTGGAATTTGAATATAATAATAGATACTACTCTACCATTGGTATTCCACCGTTCAAGGCTTGTACCAGGTACCATGCAGGACACCACTATACTAGATGAACTCAGGGGAGTTAGCACTCATTCATTCAGATATGGTATGAGATACTATTCAGAGGTAAATAACATCTAGTAGAGGATGAGGAGTGTATAGAGCCTAAAAAATAAAATTATGATTGGATAGAGATTCCTCTAACATTTGAGGGGGAGACCATGTTTTCCTTTGGGTCTCACCTTGATGGGGATTGAAGATATTTGGTCATGGATGAATGTTATCTCTATGATACATTGGCCATTTTCAAATATTGAGTATTGTTGGTTGGGTGGCATACAACACACCTATACCCCCATAGTCGCACTGGGTCCATGATGTCTTCCCCATGTCTCAACTGAGGATGTACATGCAGGATCCATATCACATCATCAACTGTGGCGAGATGGTCATTGATGATGGGGTGAATTTGGAGGAGTACCCGATGGAGACTGAGGATCAACAGGAGAAAATACTTCATGGGTAGTCGATGTACTGGGTGCACGAGTGGTGGTATCACAGGAATCTCCCAGAGATCACATGGATATCAGAGGCTCATATTCAGGATCAGTACCCTCACATTTTTGTTGAGTAGCCCATTTTTTGGAAATCTAGTACGTAAATCCCTAGGGCGGGTGAGGGTAATGACACAAATTTTCTAGATTTTTATTTTTTGATATCATTTTCGAAAATTACAAGGCCATGGGATGAGATGGAATGTGATTCTGAATCCCGGAGATCCCATAAAGGATTTTTTAAAATATGATAAGATCTTAATATCACACATGTGTAACTTTTCTAAAAAAGTGAAATAACTCTTAAACAGTGTCTGGATCAGAAACATGAGGGCTCCTTTGAGCTCATATAATTGGCTTTACCCTAGGTGGGACCTAACATTGGTCTATGTGTGTAATATGTAGAAAAATTCCATAGGTTTGTAAAGATAACTAAAATAATTAACTATAAAATATATTATTATGAAATACTAATAAATCATAAATAGTTACTCAGATTGCAAATCTGATACCACAGTTAAGTTCATAAGGGGTTGATTTCCTTAGCCAAGGCCTAACATCGATCGGCATGGCTAGACTTCAAATGATATTTTTTGGATGTTTTGAAAGAATAAACTAATCATTAATTTTTTTATGCTGATATTTTGCAGTGACAGAACGACTCTATGATGTCATTATGAGTCAACATTTTTTTAATTAAATAGTATCCTGGGGTTTTTCTCATGACCCCAGAATTTCATGGAGGATCATGAGAGAACCGGAGGAATCACTCTTCAAGGAAGATGGTGAAAGAGCAGTGGATCGTGAAGGTTCTTGATGGTTCACTAATGGTAATAGATCCTCAACATAAAAAAAATCAAAACTCTAGGAAGGGATTGTTACTTTGAATTTCATTTCCTCAATCTCAGTTTTAATAATGAATGTGGACCAACCCACAAAGTTGTTGATTCGTCATTCGATAATTCTAATGGGAGGGACTATGTTTCTGGGATTATTAGCCGGATATAGTGTAATCAATTTTACCCCAATCTTGCATAAATCTTGAAAGTTTGACAAGAAAATGTGTCCAATGATTCTAGAAGTTTTCTCTGTGCATCTCTCCCTCAATTCATCATGGTCCTCACCATTGGAACCCTACGGTTCTCATATCAACTATTTAGGAGGTTTCGAGTATGACTTGACCCTCGGATTTGAGGTGAATTGATAGAAGACACCACGGCAGAGTAGATCGGGTCACGAGAAACTCTTGTCTTTGATTTTTCCTATTTTTTTGGCATCCGGTGATGCAGTGCAGTGGTATGGTGAGGAAAGATGGTAGTTCGGCAAGGTAAGAATTCCGCCAGGGGGGAGGCTACGTTTCGATGGTGTGGCTAATAGTGGGGCATGCAACCGTAATCTAGATGGGACTATGTCAGAGGAGGAGGTCACAATGGAATAAGCCACATGCATCGAATTGGGGGAAAAATAGGAGGTTGTGGTTGTTGGAGATGGGATGCGGCCTAGAGCCACGTCGGATGGAGGACCCCATGGCGGTGGGGCCAGGTGACCTGGTGGTAGTGGCCGACAAGCGATGTGAAACACGGTCTCGTGCCACGTTTACCTAGGGATTCGACTAGCCACGTGGTCACCTGATCGTGTGGACCAGAGTGATGAAGCCATGGAACACTGCATCTCAAAGAGAAAAACTGGCATGCACGATGAGGGCTATGATAAATAACTATGGTGTTGTCTAACATCCCATAGGGAAAATCCTATTCCAACCAGGTAGAGTCGGGTCAAATGAACCGGTTGGGTTAGGCCATCCAGACCAAGGCAGGTCAGACCTAGACCAGACGAAATCATTTTTACAAAATTAACAATATAGTTCAAATTGAAGGTATGTTTGATGATCTAATTTCATTATTGGGACGCTTGTGACAAGTCTGTCCTTTTGTGATTCTCTATTTAAATTTTTGTGGATGTCGGTTTATGATCTAATGGCTTGAGGAGTACTTTCTCCTAGAACTGGGACCCTATGAGACGAATCATACAATTGTCTATGACTATGTGTTCTTGGTGTATATGCGACTTTGGGGATCTATGACCAATTGACGCTCAATGTCCCATTTTCACCCCATTATCTATTGATGTTACATCCACCACTAGCATTCCTTGCGTCATTTAAGCTCTGTACACCACAATGCTCCATGCGCCATTGACGCTCCAAGGGATATCAATGAGTTGTGTTCTGAAGACATATCTAGGGTCATAGAGACTAAGGGACCTGCGGAATACAACTGGAAATCCGCCTCTTAATGATTCAGACATATAGCATTGTGAGCTGAATGGATGGAATATACTTCATGTGTTTACTTTGTGGAGTATATCACGTGTTTCATTTTTGGGGTACTTAATGTGTTTACATTGTGGTATAATTCATGAATTTCTTACTGGTATTTTCCTTTGTGTTTTCTAGGTCCCTAATTAAATTTGTTTACTCACCACTACATTATCTATGCCTGCATGCATCATGTAATGTGAAGAAAATCGATACATTCATGGTTTCCGTGGTGGACCGAGGCCAAGAGGTTTGTATAAAGAGACCCAATAGACGAATAGTGCTTTAGCGTCTTCAGAAAGTATTTCGATACCTACCCTTCAGGTAGGGATTTTTGTTGACAAATTTTTGGAACTAGTACTTTTCCTTTTAGTTGGGCTTGTATTCATGCCCAATTTATGTTCTAGTTTTATATTGTCACTATATGTTGGTATCTTAGTGGTATGCATGCATGTTTTCTTAGTGTTTTAATTTATGTACATTTTCTGGGAGATATGTGCGTGTGTACAAGTACTCAAGAAAATGCCTCCCATTTGTGGGGTATGCCTACTTAGTGCTAGTCTCCAGCCCCTGGCTTATTAGAGGCTGTCTTGGGATAGTCATAGAACGTTCCTCGAGGGATGTTTCACGATTGTAATAATAATTAAATATTATGTATTGTATTTGTTTCTTGTTTTACATGTATTTTAGGGTTATATAACAAATGGATTATCCAAATGCTTCTGTAATGCTTGTACAAGTGCCAAAAGTTAAAATAACTTATTAAATATGTTTTCAGGACATAAATATGAGTTAAAAACATATTTATGAATATAAATGTATTATTTTATTGTAATAAACTTATTTTCATGATAAAAATTTATTTCTATTTTTAAATTATTAAATAAATACTTTTAATTCTTATACAATGTTGACATAGTAATTATTAAATTAATTGAAAAATAAAATGAATGATATTCAAAAACATAAAAGTATTATAATATGCGATAATTAATGTTATCCATGAATTTAATAGTTGAATATGACTTTTTAGGTATGTATTAATATATTTTTTCCTAAACTAATTGTTTTCTTAATTTTAGTAAATTAAAAGTAATGAATACTTATAAATTTATCATTAATTAATTTTTAAAGTAAATAATATTTTATTAAATGAAATAAAATTCATTAAAATATTATTATTTTTATAGAATTATTATATCACACACACCTTATTACATTCCATTTTTTGGGAATATGATAATATCACTTCTTAGTACGATGGACTACCGCTTCACAAAGAGATATGATTCATTCATGATTTACATGGAAGGTAATAAATTTAAATTTGATAAAAATATGTGATATATATGACATAAAAAATGATTCAATTGTGTTAATATTTTATTTACCTTTATTTCCTTCAATCTGTTGAAAAAATTGAAATAACATTCATGCATACATACTACCTACTATGCCCATGAAAAATAAATTTTATTTATTATCTCTAACATTTATGGACTACTATAAAAACATAAATATGAATTATATATGATATTTATATCATGGAAAACATTATTTAGATGATATAACCATGGTAAAATTAATAGGTTAAAAAACAAAACAAATCATATATGAAAAACAATACAGTTATTTCTTGAAACGTGACATTAACATTGAATTGTTAATAAATATGCAATAAATGGTCAAAAGTAAATCATATAGTTAGATTTAGTTTTCTAAGACAATATTTTGTTTAAAATTTATTTCATTTCTGTTTGATTTATTGAATATTAATAAATTATCTTATTTCAGATTTCTTATTTTTCTAAATGACTCAAATGAAATAATGTCCTAGAGAATATATCTAATTGATACGGTCATAGAAGAACCTCACTATGATGATAACAATGAATTGATATGAAGATATTCATAAATATAGTTATATGGTCAGATAACATACTATAATTATACACATAGAATATAGGATGTCATGTATGATTACTCAGAAGTGGATAAGTTGTCTTCTCATGATGTTCTCACTTGGTAATCAACAGGATGATAGATTCTTAGAATAAAAATGAAAGTATAAATTTGTCTTGTAATGGTTTCTTTGAACATTCCTATATATGAGAATTCATATTGGATACTAGACTTTATGATATCATTAATGAATGTATGTACTTCCACACATATATTTTCTAACAGAAATCATCATGCCCTATGTTTGTGGTTAGGTAGGGAAGAATGTGTGTGTCACAATAGGTATGTTATTAATGGATTAGATGAAGAAGTATTTTTATCTTCAATATTTATTGTTCTTTATATCTCAATACTTTTATAGGAATTAATTAATTTCATTAATTTCCATGATCATGGTGAAATGTGGTGTTTATTTTAGATACTTAAGGAAAAGAGTATTGTGAAAATTGGTTCGTGACACTGATGTGAAACTGTCTTGATGAGATATTGTGAAAAATGTGATATAATAAAAAATGAGGGCTAATATGTGGTAATCATTATTATGAAATTATATTCTTTCTATTGGGTTCCTTATCAAATATTTAGATAGTAATCATGGACTTTTGGAAAGACCACATAATTGCAATGAGAAATAATCATAGAAGTTGATACCGTATATTTTTTCGATGATCCCTACAAAATTAAAATATAAATTATGAAATTTAATAAATATTATAGTCATAACTGTGGGATAATATTATAAATTTTTTATCCATAGAAAATATCTATTGATGAAATAAATATTTAGAATAAATATTTTTTGGGTGTTTAAAAAATTATATAGGCTTTCAGATGGAAAAAGACTGTGTTGAGTGAAAAATACAAAATAACATGTTCATTAATTTATATTTTCTATTATGAAATATGGGAAACAGAAATAATAATAATATTATTACCTAGAATGGTGTTTATTAAATATTATAATATTTTTTAATGGCTGACATCGAAAGAAATAATATTTTAACCTAATCCCTAGATCATATATGGATGATTATGCCTAATGTGAATTGCATCATATAATCGAATCTTATGAATAATTTCATATAATAATACTCTCTCTATACTCTTCCTTTATATATTCCTATCATGATTGAGAATCTTGTGGTATATAACTTCATGATCAAAGGATTAGCAATCAACATGAACAATGCATGACAATATCATCATAGTGCCTGGACATGGAGATTGATTGGCATTACTCGAAAATCAATGGAACAAATGTGGATCACTGCTATAGGTATTTTATCACTAGATCCAAATATAATTATGATTTCAAACATAAATGGTCTATTTTGGGTGATATAAATCTTCATAAATGACACAATCCTTATATGGGTAATTGATTTCGCCTAATATTATATAAATTAATTATAAATTCGATGTAAAATATGTTTCTCTAAGGGATTAGGGAAACTCAATATTAAAACAAATTTTAATATATTCCCTACAACTACATGCTTTTATTACACCTATAAACTATCATCAGTGTCATAGTGATGTTATTTTTAAATTAATATTTTTTTATTGATTTTCATTCATACGCAACCATTGTTGAATTTTCATTTCATACTAATAGTTGTTTAATAGATTTGGAATTAAAATTTTATTTAAGTATTAAACATTTTCATCTATATTTTTATCATCTTAATGGAGTATGAATAAATGAAGATCGAATAGAGATAACAACAGCTGTTCTGAAATTTTTGGCTCGCGATATTGGGTTACACGGTGTATAGATGGAGTACACACTATTTACCCTAGAATATTGAACCGACCCAGGACATGTGATAAAAAATTACATGTAGTTATTAATTTTGGTGTATTTTATGTGTTGTTCATCCCACCTGAAATATGATATATTGGAGTACACTGTGTACACAAAATGAATGTTTCACATCTTATCATCGTAAATCACATAATCTGTATGGTAATTATACAAAATAAAATAGTTTGAGGCTATCAACCTGTAGAATTAATGAAATACATGGTGGGTATGTGGTGTAAATGCCACATAGATCATCATTTCCTACATAAAAATGCATGATGAGCCATTGAGAAAGAACAACAGACACACGACATATGGAATACATGACATGTAGATTTATTGTACATTTCTCTATTATCACACTAGGATACACGCTTAATAGACAAGAAATTATTTTGGAAACATTGAAAGAACATACATTTTGTGTAGATAGCAAGTACACATTGTGTAGTCTTTCCAAGTCAACATGCGGAAGCCCTAGGTGTGTAACCTAAATAGATGACAACTAAGGTACACAATGTATATATGGATAGAACATGATGTGTAGTATCCCAATTATTGGAATAATTAAAATATGTTAAATTGAAATTTTTAGATTGAAAATCATATTCATTTGATTGGATAATTAGATGTTTGAGCATTTAAAAATAGTTTCAAAAAAATTAAATAATCAATTAATTTATTATAATAAATATGAAATTATTGGTTCTGCTATTTAATTTCAAGTAATTCCTTTTGGATGGTTATCTATAATATTATTTGTATGTTCAATAATATGAATGAGAATTAATTAACTAAATAAATATTGAAATAATGATATTATTAATAGAAAATAATTAATAATAAATAAATTATTAGACATTTTATTTTTTATACATTTCATGTATGACTGTTAATGAGCTTTACTATGAACAATGCATGTGTTGGATGTTTTAATATAATTTCTTTCACGGTTTTGAAAATATTTATTATTTAATTCTTTATATTTTCTATGAATCATCCCCCATCAATTATTTTGTAGAACATTCATGCCATGTTTATTTATTTAATTCCACTCTACCAATCCAGCTATTCCCATCAACACTATTTGAGTTATAAATACTTGTGATTAGTGGAGTCACCAACATTATATAGAGGTGTTTTAGGAATGAACCACAATGATCCTAACCAAGGTGTTAGATTGTTGGATAGATCGAATGTTTTAACTCATTCCAGGAACAATAATAGTATTTATTTCTCCTAGGACAGTGTTTGGTTTGATGTCCAATCATTAAATCAACTAGTGGATAATTCTCATGAATAGGTAATTTAATTTATTATTTATTTCTATCTACGAATTACGTAATTTTATAGATTCTAGAAAATATCATGTAAATAAATAAATTAATATGAAATTATGAAATTTAAATAAATAAATTATTCATAAATATTTTATCCAGTATGGTTAAATAATTATATAACATCTACGTAATATTAAAAAGGCATGTAAACGAAAAAATAATGAAAAAAAATTAGGAACCATAGATTAAAATACCTCAATAACATATATTCACACTTGACCTTCCATCACTTGATTAAGAATAAAATCATTAGGACTCAGGGTCTGAACAACCCTCAATTGGATACATAACTTTATCATTGAGTAATTTTGAACATTATGGGTTGACTCAGCCACCATACATCAATTTAAGTATCCCTTGTCCGACATGATGTAACCTTCATGAAAGTGTTTTGGGAATACAATTTAGGATTCTAGGATTGGGCAGTCCACTCCTTAATATAAGGAGCTACATCCCAATGTTGGAAAATACCTTTGTACATAAATGTCATCATGTATCTTCAGAAACCATCGATGGGGTAATGAGAGGGGAATATGGATTCATTACACTATAATTTCTTGGGAACTGGTCATTTGGAGTTAAATGAGGAGGGCATTGCTACTTTAAAAAATAGTGAGAGAGTTGATAAAATCAATAAATATATTACTATTTTTAATAATATATTTAATCATGGAATGTACAAATAATATGAATTTTTAATTATAGAATAATATAAAAAGTTCATCATCTATACTCTCCCTTCTTTTTATATTAGAAAATGGCATTCTCATAATAGGTTTTACCTTCAAGGAGTGGTTCAGATACCTTTGGGTTGATTTTCACCCTGAATGGAAATATTTTGAACTTGAATCATCACTTCGTGATCATCCATAGAAAGAGTTTAATGAATAATAGTTCCTTATCAATAAATAATTTTAGAGTGGTGCGGTTGATTTCAATGGTTTGATACTTTTTTCTATGTATAGTGAATTAATTAATTCTCACGAAAACATGGATTCATATAGCATTCTTGGGAAACTTCATATTTTTCACTTGGAGATATCAATTGTATAATATTTTTATATTTCCAAGGTTCTATTTCAGAAACTTTTTGAAGTGGGTTCCCTAAAGGGGCCTTATTTCTTCATGATCATTGGATGCATTAAACCCTTAGAGGTTCTAGGGTTTAAACTCCATTAATAAGTTCTCATTGATCTAATTCCAAAATAACTCCCTTATAGATTCTCCAGATTTTCATGTAAATTTTAATATGAATAATAATGATAATTCCCTCATATATTTTCTCACGCATCTTCAAAAAGTGGATAAGGAGATGAATCATATAAAATCCTTAAGTCCTTATGGTGAACAAACATAAAGAGAAAAAGGAGATCCAATACCAAAAATACTTCATGCCATTCAATGAAGAGGAAGATCAAGGGGATTAAGGGGAATAAGATGTTATGTTTTTTAATGTGGAATGAAAAGACACTAGATAAAAAACAATCATCCAAAGAATAAAGGGGAAGCATCATATGTGTTTTTTATCATGTGTAATTTTTTTATTTCTACTAATTTTTTACTTAATATGTCATGTGGTTCTCATGTAGGTATTGAAATATCAGAATCATGTATATGTAGAAATATTAATAGAGGGGAGATAGATCTATGAAAAGAAAATTATTTTAAAAGTGATATTGTAGATTTCATAGACTACTACCAAATGAGTCCAACTAGAATGATCTAGATTTTAAGGGTTCTTATTATGTGACATCATTTACCATAAGCATTATTTCAACATCCCAATTTAATGCATATTGTTTTATGTCCATATTCATAAATAAATGTTTCTTATTTAATGAATATAAAATCTATTATGTTAATGAACATTTAAATCATGGTCTTCATCTGTTAGATAACACATACCATGTAATGGAAAATAGATAATGAAACTACATCACATTACTAATAACATAACCAAATTTGTAATAACCAGATAGATCATATAAGTGAAATGAACTTGAATAAATTATATAATGATTTATATTACCATTTTTTGAACTAAAATCACCTGGTATTTATCATTTTTGTTTGCAAGGTAAGGTGACGATATACCAATTTATTGGAAAAGATGAAAATGAAAAAGAGCTATTACAATTAGATTCTAAAGAGGCTTATGGACCATGTCCTATTAATTAAAGTTGCAGGTACTGATACATCATAATATTTATTGACGATTTTAGTAGAAATGTATATGTGTATTTAATGAAGTATAGTTTTAATTCTTTAGATTAATTCTAGTAATGGAATAATGAAAGTTAGAACCATCTATGTATGAAGATTAAGAAACAATACTCATATTATGGAGTAGAATATCATAATAACGTATACATTGATTACTTATTGTATTTTCAGATCCTTTTTCAACTCACTCCTCCTTATACACCTTAGTGAAATAGCGTAAGAGAAAGGAGGAGAAGTACCTTCTTAGAGAAGATGAGATCAAGAACCATTCAAGCTAATTTTCCATGATTTCACCAATTATTAAGAAGTGGTATTTTATTTCCCTAGAATAAATTATCACTATGTTTTATAATCAATAATGTATGATCCTCATAAGATGCATTTGGTTACATGTCATTTTTTTCATTGTCTTTAATATACCCAAAAGCAGGAATATACGTTTGAAGATGAAAAACGTAGGACACATCATGCATTCCTCAATACCTAAGAAAAATCTCCCAATGGTAAATAATTTTCCCAAACCATTTAGTGATCTCAGAGGGTCCCAAAAATATAGTTCTATCTTTTATTTTTTCCTCATTCATCGATGACCTAACAAAGGATTTACTCTCTAGAAATACTGATCATCCAAACAAAGCTCCACAAAGGCCCCATTCTATTGTAATTATTTAACCTATTCCTTTATTGAGTGGTAATGAGCCTTATCAGAATCAGTTTCAATCTCTTGTTGGACTCCTGAACCAAAATTATGCCCCACTAATTCCACCTCACATGCGTCATTCAAACAGACCATTGAATTACCTGACCTCCCTATAGAGCATGATAATGTGCATCTAAATGAAATCCTGATAATAGTTACTATATCCAAACTCAAAAAATGATAATTCTTCATAACAATGTCCACCCAATTATATAACATAAACTCAATGAAATCCTCTAATATGTGTATAATCCCCTTAGACTATGTATTTATATAAGGAATTTATGTTGATCTCCATATCATCTAGGTTTCTAGGGCCTTTTGAAATCTGTTCCAAAATTGTGACATAGATCATGTGTATCTATCAAAGAAAATGATATAGGTTAATCCATCTAAGAATAATATCTCATGAAATTAAGGATTTCAAATCTAATCCACTAAGTGAGTCTCTCAGATCAATTAAAAATGTACAATTGTAGTTATCTAGTTGAACATTAGATAGACATCACCATGAATCCTCATGGTCCATGGAAATACCATCATGAATTCCATCATGAATTCCTCCCATATACACATGGTCACATGAAGTGGTGGGAAAAACCAAAATTACATTAGAGCTCAGTCTTAACCCTCTAATAATTACTTTCTTAAGTGATGAACTCAGTAATATCCTTAATCATCCCCAGACACTAGGACGTTCACCTAAATTCATGGTGAATCATCATTAATCTACAATGTACAACTCATATAGAGGAATTATAATCGATAATTATCCCTTATCTAATTTAATTAGGGACTAATACTCTCCCATGTAAAATGATATCATATTCACCACTCTAGAACCACGTTGATATCAAATTGCCTCTAAAATAGTTTTTCCACCACCATAGAACACTCTGAGTTGAACTCTTTTCTTAACATAACACAATTTACAAGAGAATTTGTGATGAATAACGGATCATAATTTCGGAGAACCTAGTTATTTGAATCTTCGATCCTATAATCATAAAATAATCCCATCAAACACACCTACTTCTCAATTGGTTCCTCCCCAAGATCCTGGTCAACCAACTTCTTATGAATAAGAGAATCCATGAAAAATATTCCTTTATTTGTTTATTAATACATCATGATGAGGAATTTATACATATACACAAAACATAACCTCCATCATTGGTTTATGTACTTCATATTTTATGATATAGTGAAGGATTCAATTCACTATGTAGTCAAAAAATCTTTCACCGATGCGATAGTTTCACAAACACATCATAGAATGTACAATGCTTTCCAACTACATATAATTATTAGTGTATTTCCACTCCTAGGTTCATTGCTGATCTGGCATATAGGCTACTACCTTCCCTATAATAATTATCTCTATTACTAGAACAAAATATGATGCATCCTAGAATACTACACGACTAATCCTAGGCTCAAGGTTTGTTAATAGTGGTTCTATTGTAAGACACCTATTCAAATAAAGTAAAACCTATTCACATATGTCTAACCACTAGAACATCACTCAATTATTCAACTGTTCATTCATGGTTTCTAATATTTGTGAAAATTCGTTGATAAACGACCAAAAATATATTTTTAGTCCCATAAATCTTTTCATATTAAACATGTTTTTGGGATGTGTCCAGGAAAACATTTCCTCTAGTTTCTTTGGGACTATAGATATCACTTTTAAAGACACAACATGACTTACGATTTTCACATCTCTTATCTAGAATCCATACACTCATTTCTTTGTGTAATTATGATGTGCTCGAAACATACATATGACTATCATAAGGTGTCACATGTGATACACCAATTTTGGAAATTAAATGAGGTTTTTTTAATTGCATACCATGATTGAAAATTATATATTTAGGTGAATGATCTTGTTCTTTTTGTCCATTAAACTAGATAATGAATTTTTTAGAACCATATTAATCATCACATACTCTTATAACCCATAACTACTCTAAAATTTTGACTATATAATTTCTTCATCTCTAACATGCAATAGGTTATATCCTTACTTAAGATCAACTATGGAGAACTAACACTCTCTATATAACTTATCAAAAAGATCACCATTCAGGGGCAAGTGATATCATTTTTTCACCTTCACATGGTCCAGATTTATGTAATCAACAAATAGTTGATGACTATAACCCCCCTTCATGAAAAAAAAATAGGCGAACTCCATGGGGAATTACTCAACCTAATAAATATTTTATTCTCTATACCTTCCTATTGTATCAGGATATTCTTAATCCTTGATAAATCCATACAATATGAGGGTTTTGATCTCCACTGTTAACCTAATTCAATATCAATCTAAAATTCAGATCCTCTCTCAGGTGGGTGTATTAATAATTTTTCTCTAAATATATCCAAATAGTGATATATAATTGGAGAGAACTCATTGTGGCCTTCATTGATATTTATAAGAGAGAAAATCCCTCTATTTTTTCATTAATAATCCTCATATGACTCATGTATTGTATAACTATACCTTCTCTTAGTTACCACTCTCCAATTGTCACAAAATTCACTCCTATTGGTGAAGTGAGAGGCACATGTCTACAATAACAGTCAATGTGAGCTTCAAATATTTTCATCCTTTCCATGCTTTTAATCACATCAAAAGTCATTATATAAAAGAATAGGAAATCCCATAAATGACCATATCCAGTGGTGGTTATCAGAGACTCTTGGTATCGGTGGAGATGATCCACTTTCATGCCTAATAGTGTATCATTATTGACTATCTTAGTTGATAACATGATAAATTGTTCAACTGTTGAACTACGTGAATAGATATCAAATAACGGTAATCATTAATATCGAAAAATGAAGAAAATAAATGGGTGATATAAAAATGATACCCTAAACAGTAAATGGACACTCTACATAATCTCATAGAGTCTAATCAAAAGCCTAAAAAAAGACTATATCTGTTACATGGAGATATTTCGAGATGATTTGATATTCTAATTTATTAATACAAAAAATGACTAGATCTATGACTCTCTAGAAGGGTCCTCCACAAAATACTATGTACAAATATACTAAAAATGAAGAATATGAATTATCATGAAGTACTATTGGAACTTTCTCATAGATACTAAGAATACCCTACTGTAGTGTCAGAAAATCCCACAGTTAAGGCATTAGGGGTCATGTCTAAAAGGAGAGAAAAAATATTTACCCTACTCCACTTGTATAATTCTAGTCTATCACACAAATCCTTATTCTTCCTAAAACTAGAAGTGGGAATCACACAAGAAGTGGAAAGTAAAATCTATTTAGTATTGAAGGGTATGTGAAAACCAACTACCAACCTTCATCCATGTTCTTCTGGGTGGTTATGATTTTTCATAGCATATCTAGTTATAAATATTGGGGGAATCTATGAGGCTTATTTGGAATATCAGGTTGTTGTTGGATCTCTTACTTCCTATCCTTTTGAACATCAATACTGTCCATAAAAGGGAACATGAAGAAGGTCGGTAAAAATTGTGGAGTAGGAATATATGAAAATGGTTTTCTACTAAAACTCCATGAAATATTTTATGGGTTTCTATCTCGAATTTAGAGAATAAAATCATTAAAAAAATTCCTTAAATGTAAGGACCCGTAAAATTGAAGGGAAGTTTTTTCATAATTTTCTTGGGAATTTTACTAGAACGCAGTTTCTGACGGCACCAGATTCCGAGTCCCGGTGTGCCCAGAATCATTTTCCGAAGTTTAGCTCGGGTACGTTTAGTGAACGAACGAGCGGGTTTTTCTAACTTTTGAACCGGTGCTCGGAATCGAATTCTGAGGGCACCGATGGAATCGCAGCACCAGTATTTTCTTAGAAACGCCTTTTCTGGAGTTGCGTTTTCTCGGGTGTGGTTTTTAATTTTTGGGGTTAAGTTAAGAAATAAAATAAAGTGGTGCGACAAATTTATTTTATTTTACTTAAAGCCAATTAAAGCCACTTAAGCTAAGTTAAGAGGATAGGGTGGAACCCAAAATATCCTACCCACTTGGTAGGATATTTTTGAGGTGGGTCCCGCATGAGCCCCACCATTTCTTCCCTCCTAAGTAATGCACCTGCAACCCCCTCTTTAATGAATGTCAACCGTGTGTTTTTCTGGTTAAGAAACATCCCATTTAATTGGGCAGTTAAATTGTTACAATTAATTTTTCTAATTAATTGTTCATTACTTATCTTTGAATTTCAATTTTTGGCATGAGAATAAAATAAGACCAACACTTGTCTTTTGAGGGGGTTTGTTGAGAGGATGGGGAGAAAACTCTAAGGCCTGAAGATCTTCATCCTCCTTCGCGAAGAACGTGAAGAATGCGAAGAATGATGGCCTTCGACGAAGGGTGACGAAGAACGCCGAACCCTCGGAAATCGACGATGCGACATCGTGTACCGAGATGCCAAAGATTCTCCTTCCGCAACGTTTCTTCCGCGATGTTCCTTCCCCACGACAACCTTCGATCAACAACCGATTGAGCGATGCCCCTTCCGCGACGCGACGATCCTCTTCTTCTGCGATGGTTAAATCCACGACGAGCTCACGTTCGACGATAACGTTGAGGTAGGGGTTTTTTTCCTTTTTAATTTTTGTGATTATATATGTGTTTTGTTTAAATTATTTGTTGTGAGACTTTTAAAACCACTAACGTGGTGCGTGCGGACCAACGGACAAGTCTGAACCCACCGCCCTTTTCGTTCTTGGTGTGCGGAATGGCGGATGACGACAAAGCAAGCTGCACGGGTGATGTGAGGTCCTTGCAGTGATGGAAGGGCCCCGGGAGGGCCATTGGTGAAGACGACGCGTTATTCCGACCACCGGAACTCGTCTGGTGGTCCGCGGAGCAGCCCGCCGGCGCGCTGCCGAGAAGAGCCGCCGCCGCCGAAGCCGCGGCGGCAGGATGCAGTCCCGCGACCACGCGGGACCAAAGGGGGATGGGACACTGCAGCTAGCCACGTCCTTTGGTAAGGGTGGCCCCACATGGGGCCGCGACTCCTTCAGGCGGGGGCAGTGCCCCCGCCCGTAACGGTTCGACCGTTCGGCCGAACCCCTGCCCAGCGCGCCACGCGCCGGGCGGCTGCCCTAGCCGGTCCGATGAACTAGACCACCCGGCTGGGCTGTGGCCGGCTGGGCCAGGCTGCGCCCAGGCCGGGCCGGGCTAGACCCAGTTCGGGTCGACTCGGTTTGGGCCGACCCTGGGGGTATCGGGTCGGGTCGGACCGGGCCCGAACCCCCTATTACCGAACCATTTTCGGTCTGTCACCCATAACCTGAGCTACGGGCCTCCGATCAATGCACCGTCAGTTGCGATGCGATCCTTGGATCGGGTCGGCCGTTTTGGTATATTGAACACAAGGTTTTGGAATACTTTGGGTTCGGCCGGGTTGGTTCGTACACAAAACCAATCAGGCCCTCGGAGCAGAAACGCTTCTAACATAAGCTCCGAACATCCGATTGACATGTCGTAGACTTTGATGGATTCCTCAAAGTGAGATGGATATTTTGGCTTACTCCGCCCAAGGTTTGGATGCAGGTGGAGTACGGTCGGGTTGGTTTTGACTTAGAAACCAACCGGG
This sequence comes from Viscum album, assembly GCA_963277665.1. Taxonomy (NCBI): domain Eukaryota; kingdom Viridiplantae; phylum Streptophyta; class Magnoliopsida; order Santalales; family Viscaceae; genus Viscum; species Viscum album. Next base: position 1,921,931,864 of record OY728122.1, on the reverse strand, counting down.
CCCCTAGGACGAAAAAGCCAATAACTCTCAGACCGAGCGTCTGATTGATGCGCCGTCTATGATGTTGAGTTCCTGTTGACGATACAAAACTTTTGGATACATAAACTCTGGACTATGTGTCAGTTTATGTATCAGCCTCTCGGCTCGTGGAGCGGACCCTCCCGAACGAGCTTGCTGTGTGTGGGAACCCTAGAGCTGGTTGCGACTACGACGACGACGACGACTGTGCAGAGATCCTCAGTGGATTCGACGGCGACAACTACAACACTCAGCGATCCTACGTGGATCAGTGTTACATATCCTGTGTGGGTCCGATCCGTTGTGGGTCAGTGCTCAGCGGTCCTGTGTGGGCCAGCGCCTACAGATCATGTGTGGGTCCTATCCTGTGTGGGTCTTTGCGAGGGTTAGTTACCTATCAATCCTGTGTGGGTCATATCCTTTGTGGGTCATTGCGGGGGTTAGTTACCTATCGATCCTGTGTGGGTCAGATCCTCTGTGGGTCATTACGCGGTTTAGTACCTATCGATTCTTTGTGGGTCCGACGGCTTAGATGTATCAGTGGCTATATCTAATCATCTCTATCGTCATACAATGAAGTGTACCTGTGTGAGCAGAATCCTGTTTTGCTTTCCTATGTGGATTGTGTTGTGCTATCCTGTGTGGATTTACGTTTTGCTTTCCTGTGTGGACTGGGTTGTACTTGAGCTCGAATGTTGGAGCCGATCGAGAATTGATGACTTAGGTATATGTATGGGCATATTCCTAAGCAGTGTCAAATGTTAATTCGTGATTGTATCTTTCCTTTGTGGATTATCCTTTGTGGATTTTGGGAGACATTCGGGGGTCTCAGGGTCCCTACTGAGTAGCTTATACTCACCCCTGCACGGGCTATACCCGCACTACGTTGTGTTGGTTGTAGACGATGGATTGTGCTGATCGTGGTTGAGGCTTGTGGAGCAAGACGGTACCTGGAGGTGGACCACTGGGCGGGACGAACTCGGAGCGTATGGTTGGACCCGAGGAGCTGTGGAGGCTATCTGTACTCACCCATTAGGTTGGACTTCCTGTGGGCGGCTCGATGTTGCGGCTTTATATCCAGTTGTTGTTTTCCCTTTCGATTTGTACTTACTTTCAGTTTGGGTTTGTATTCTGGCCCACTTACTTTTCCGCACTTACTTTGTATCAGCTTTTACTTAGTGTTTACTTCTACTGCTTGCTTGCTCTGTGGTGTTTGTTTAATTTACAAAAGCAGTGCCTTCCCTTTTTACCGGGATTTACGCCTTGGTGCTAGTCGCCAGCCCATGGCCTATGGAAGGCGGGCTTGGGGTAGTCATGGCACAGGCCCTGAGGACGGGTCGTGACAAATTGGTATCAGAGGAGTTTGGTTCTACCGCAGAACTCAGGACCCTGATCTTTTTCTATGTGAAGCAATAGTGTTAAGAGTATTGGGTGTGGTTATCAGTCCAGGGAGTCCAGTGTTGGTGCAGTGACCGACGTATCTGTACACCAGGACCCTGACTTCTGATTTCCGACTTAATGCACGAAAACATTGATTGCATGTGTGTTTCAAGTTTTCTTTGTGATTACTTTGTGTCAGCTTACCAGGTATATTGTTCTGACCGTGGCACAATTGTTTCTCTTCAGGATGACCCCACGATGGCAGCCAGCTAGGGTTCCGAGAGTTGTGTGTGATGACATCCCACCGAGTGATGAGGCCTCGGTACGAGGCCCTTCGACAGCATAGGCACCGGTGATACCTCTACCCGCTGAGCCACCGATTCTACTACCCCAGCCGCTGACGATGCACGTCGCCTTTGTGCCCTACACGAGTTTCAGCGCCAGCGACCACCGTTGTTCCACAGGGAGACGAACCCCCAGGCAGCCGAGGACTTGCTTGAGGCAGTGGTACAAGTTTTCAGGTTAGTGAGGAAACCATCAGACCTCATGGTGATCGTCGCAGCGAGCCTACTGCACGCGGCAGCAGGGAGATGGTGGAACTTGATGCTAGAGGTGCACATGAGGCATCTCTCCTCTGGACAGACTTTGAGAGCCTCTTCCGCTCTGAGTTCGTCCCAGCCACCCTCCATGCGGTGCTCATTCAAGGGCTTCTACAGCTGCGGCAGGGCAGCTTGATGGTTGCCCAGTACTCAGCGAGATTTACCGATCTCTCGCGCTACTCGACAGACATGGTACGTGACCCATTCTTCTGGGGCTGGACCTTTGAGCAGGGATTGAGGCATGAGATCAGGGCATCGCTGATCTCCATCAGCATTCCGACTCAGGCAGGAGTACAGGAGCGTGCTCTTCTGATCGAGAGATTTCTTGCTGAGTCTACACCAGCGGCGAGACCTACCGCAGTGCGACACGTGGCAGAGTCTTCTTCAGCCGGCTGTAGACATATGTCGCAGAGTTCCAAGCGGGCCAGGCCCTCGGGCAGATGACCACAGGATACTGGCTCGGATGTGCCGTGTAACGCCCCGACCCCAGCTACCCAGAGTCAGTGCATTAATTACATAACATTGGCATGATCACAAGAAAGATCAAATCTGGAAAGACCGATTGTTTTAGTAGCCTTGGAAACACTAGATATATTCATAAAGTTTTACATTACAATTCCGAGTAAAAACAACTACTACAACAACATGGTCTTCATATTTCACACTCATATCCCCACATACTATCCCTGCATGTCATTCATAACTTACTTCTTCACATCCTGGGAAAATAAAACATAGAAAAGGGGTGAGCTCAAATGCCCAGTAAGGATAACAATATAGCGGAACATTCAAAATAAGCATAAACATTTAAGGCAATGAATTACTAAAACAAAAGCCTTTTAAAATTGAACTTCAACATAGTATGGAAAAAGTAAAATGAAATAATGACATTTACTTGTTCACATGGATATTATACTAATCGAATAATCACATGCAATATCAATAACCACTTTCATAATGTTGGAATGCATAATGTCAAAAGTTAATTTCATTGTCTAGGCCTCATCCCAAGACCTAGGGGTTACTTCTAACCGGAACCCAACCCGGAGTGCCTCTAATAACCGGACACCAACCCGGAGTGCCTCTAATAACCGGACACCAACCCGGAGTGCCTCTAATAACCGGACACCAACCCGGAGTACCTCTAATAACCGGAGACCAAACCGGAGGGCTTACTTTTACCAGTCCCTAACCTGGAGGGCTTACTTTAACCAGTCCCCAACTTGGAGGGCTTACTTTTACCGGTCCCCAACCCGGAACATACTTGTTTAGCACATTCATCTGAAGAAATGTTTGAAATATAACATAAACATTCGGGTTAAAACTAGCATACGAAATGTCAATAGTTTCACCATAAACTATGAATGGTATAAAATAGCACATCCACATTAAAACATATCACAAAATCTTCAATAAAATATAGAAGTTTTGTATTATAATAAATCAACTTCAAATAATCTTAAAATCCATCAAAGGATGTTGACATAGATGAAATCAAAATTCTTTTAAAAGAAGTATCTCCTTTTATTTTGAAATAATTTAAGATCCATATAAAATAAAACATTTTCTTTGAAGATATTCTTATAAGCTTGTAAGGAAAGCTTCGACGATTTTATAACGGCGGAAAATAACCGCACCCGCCGTATAAGTTAAAAAAAACATTCTTACCTCAATTCTGTCGAAAAGGTTAAAAAGGACCTTGTTTTGAAAACGACGGAAAGATTCTTTTATAAACCTCTTATAAAAAGTCAAACAAGGTTATAAATGACTTTAACCTATATTCTTATAAATAGTAAAAATGTTTTGAAATACATTTCGAAGAAACATGGATGTGGATGATAAAGATATCCCAGTAGATTATTACGTATAATACAACCTCGGATAATGAAGAGATTGTGAAATAACCCTTACCTTGTACTTTTCCTTGGTTGGGGTAGGTTAACCTCCTGTATAATGGTGAAATAATTGTTATTAAATTATACAAGAATCATATATATTAATATGATATTATATATGATCTTTTAACATTGATTTATTAATAATATCTTAGAATTATCATCGTTTCGGGTGTTAACTTACTCATTTTCTTTTATATGTTTTGTTACATAAGCCATGTTTGTTGTATCTTATTCATATCCAGAATGATATCAAGTCCTTAAACATCATTTTTAAATCATAAAATGATAATTATACTTGAATGGATACGATGGAGAATGAATCTCATCGCGTTCGTGGAGACGGTAGTCCGTACGTACGCACGAGCGACAATATCATTCTTTTGATATTAAAATAATATATAAATGAATGGTATATCATATATACAGAATCATTAACATGTTATATTTATTATTTACATGAGTTACACATCATTATTATACCCATCCAAATAATATTATATTGAATAACAATTACACCACGACGTGGAGACGGTAAGCCGTACGTACGCACGTATGGTGACATGTTATTCAAAGGGTGGATAGAATACTGAATATAGTTGTACCATAATTATAATAACATCACAGTATATGTGAGATACTGGAGTTATTATTTTAGAATGGTAAGAACAAAGGAAGAAGAAGTGGAAGAAGAAATGAACTTAGAAAAGGGTGGTGAAATCATTACCTCTTCTTCGGGTTCTTCCTTTTGATTTGATCAAAAGGGCTCCTGAGGTTGGCTTTCTGATCAAACTAAGGCCTCTAGGTTGTAGTGAGGGATGTTGTGAGAGTATTTGGGCAGAGTTTGGCTGAACCAAAAGGCTTTGAAGGTGTGAAGAAATGAGAAGGAGGAGTGCCCTTTTTATAAGAGGGGTGAGGGGCACCTTTGGAAAAGCTAGAAATATTAATTTATAATAAATTCATATTCGGTTTATAATGGCTCCAAATCTTATTATTCAAAGGTTAAGGTGGGGATAGGTCGAAAACCACTAAACCAATAGAATTTAGACAGGTTTGGGTACTTATATTAACCTTATCTTTAAGTATTAACTCTAAGTTAATTAGTTTCACTTTTACAATGTCTCTTTGTATTTTTATATAATATGGTTAATAAACTTACTATATACATCCAAGAGACCCCCAAGTGGTCCATTAATGATTAACCTATCATAATATAAGTCTCTTGGCCTAACCTTAGATTTTTAGGAATTTAATATCAATTAATAATATAATATTTGTTTTAAGAACTCTTTTATGTCAATTTTGACACTATTCAATAGTTGATTTTTGTGAAACTCATAACAGATTGATTACTTCGAAAAAAGTCCATTAAATCAATCCTAATATATCATATTAGCCTAGAAAATTATTTTAATTCATTAAAAGTTTCATATTATATTTATTTGGGTATTTATAATATCAATTATTTTAATTTTTCACTATTATAGTAATTACTGCATCATCATTGTGTCATAAATAAAATAAATTATTTAATGTCTAAAAATTATAAATAAAATATCATTATGTAGGAAAGCGTTTTAGCTTTCTAATGAATATTTATGATCTAAAATCCAACATATATAACCCTATGTAAAAATTGTTGTTCTAAAAGATATATGCTTGTGTCATTTTTGTATTCATTTTAACTAAATTAAAATAAAGTGTCATTATCACTTACAAGTGGATCCATGGGGTCCCAAAATTGACAAAAAGATGCCCATGGTCGACCATCTATCAACCAATAGGGTTAAGACACGTTTTAGGGTAATTTAGTATTATTATAATATTATTTGTTTAACCCTTATTTACCGGATTTACCCTTAACCATGGTAAATAAAATATTTACCGCAGTAATTATTCAAAATGTCTAAAAATAAAAGTTACCTATTTACACAATTTGAACATCCTGATTCCAAATATGGAATCCATTTTCCTAAATTCAAAACACAGAAGTGGCAGAAATTAATTTAAAATTAATTCCCGCTGTCAAAACAAAAAGCGTGTTTTTAAGAGATAATAACTATCAAAAGATTGACACTTGTTTATGTTCGGTTTAATTGTAAAATTATGTCCAATGACCAACATTATATTAAATGGTAAAAATATATTCTAAATATACTTTAAAACTACTAAAATTCATAATTTATCACTATTAATTATTTTGATTAAAAAAGTTGTTTTTAATTAAAATTTAGTAATTTTCACTATTCATCAAAATATGAAAGTTATCCGAAAAGTACCAAAATCTCACCTTAGGCTAAATTCGATATTCCGAGTCCAAAAATGAAGTCCATTTTCAAATATAAAATATATATAATTTCAAAAATTAGGTATTACTATTCACAACGGCTAGTTTAATTAGTTGTGGTGTGTGTTAGAACTCGAGGTTGCGTACAACACACGCTATCGCATTATTCGAAGGGAAACGTACCGTAGAAGCTTGGGGTGTTACATTCCGGGCACACGTTGCAGAACAAGTCCTTCGAGTTGAAGATAATGCTATGCATGCGGCGGGCAGGGCCACATGGCTCGTGACTGCCCGACCCGCCATGCAGAGGAGCAGTAGACGGTTGAGGAACTACCTAGGCTGAGGCATAGGTTCGACCATGGTGGTCCGCAGGGAGTAGGTGGACGAGGAAGAGGAGCTGGCCGAGCAGCAGGTGGTGGGCGATGCTTTGAGGCTCTTCCACCACCACCACCAGGTGGTCCACCCCGACCTCAGGGGAGAGCACAGCTTCAGGCAGCTGAAGCTTACGATCATGGAGCTCCAGAAGCAGGTGGACAATTGCGGGTCTAGCTCCAGGCATAGAGGCCTTTCCCCATTATGCCTCTATATTCTTTGTTTGTTTTTCATTGTGTCCTTGTACTTTGAGTTTAAGTAATAAAAGACGCTTGCATTAGTGATGTTTTCTTTCTTGTATTTTGTTTGTTAACACTAAGAGGTGTCGGTTAAAAACTGTTGACTTGACCCTCACTTGCGAGATTCTTACTAGAGGAGACCCAGTGACCACACACGGATGCCGACAGTGTGACTCTACCCTTGGAGGTGAGAGTAACGGTTGGATATCTTGGTAGCAACGTTGAGGCCTTACGACGTCATCCATGCCATGAATTATCTAATCATGATGGGATTGACTGTATTAGGCAGGGAACGTGGTTCATCCAGGGGATGAGAACATATTTCCCTTTTAGGAAAAGGAGAAATCTATGCAGCTTTGCAGAACGTTAAGGTGGAAGGTGCAACCCTTCATGTGGTCAGACAGATGTCAGCAGAGCTTCCAGGAGCTGAGACTGAGATTGACCAGCGCGCCTATCTTGTGGTTGCCAGTGGAGGGAGTAGGGTATGTAGTTTACTGCGATGCATCAGGGAACATGCTCGGATGTGTCCTGATGCAGGAGCGGGCCATGATCGCCTATGGATCACATCAGTTGAGGCAACATGAGATGAACTACGCTACCCATGTCCTAGAGTTAGCAGTAGTGGTTTTCGCTTTGAAGACATGGCGGCACTACCTGATGGGCGAGCGCTTTACAGTTATTTCTGACCATCAGAGCCTCAGGTACATCTCCTCTCAGAAGGACGTGAACCCGAGACAATGGTGATGGATCAAGTTCCTCTAGGACTATGACTTTGAGATAGTCTATAATCCTGGGAAGTGGAATGTGGTAGCCGATGATCTCAGCAGGAGGACGAGCATTCATCTACATGAGGATGCGACAGAGCAGCTTTCCGCTTTGCAGAAATCCTTTGTGGATAGAGATGGTGTATCCTTCCTTCAGTCACTCACAGTCACTCCTCCACTACTGTAGCGGGTCAAAGAGGCACAACATGGGGACACTGATTATGAGATGTGACGTGCACAGATATCCTTAAGACATGCACCTGATGGATTCTCCGTGGGAGGAGAGAACAACGTCCTTTCTGGAGGACGTACCTTGGTACCCGTTGCTTTACGGGAGGAAGTGCTAAGAGAGTTTCACACTTCTCCTTTGGCGGTACATCCTGGAGTGGCGAAGATGTACCAGGATCTCAGACGACAGCACTGGTGGCCGGGCATGAAGAAGGTTGTGGCAGAGTTCGTTTCTCGATGCCTCACCTGCCAGCAGGTGAAGGCAGAGCATCAGGTACCAGCAAGATTGGTATAGCCCTTGGAGGTCCCAGAGTGGAAGTGGGATGGGATATCTATGGACTTAGTGACTAGATTTCCACGCACTTCCAGAGGTCACGACTCCATCTGGGTGATTGTTGACCGACTCACCAAGCCGGCTCACTTCTTACCAATTAGAGAGCAGGGCTCAGTGGAGAGCTTGAGGCGTCTCTACATTCAGGAGATTGTACGGCTTCACGGTGTGCCATCATCTATCGTCTCCGATCAAGATTCTCGCTTCAGTTACCGGCTTTGGAAGGGGTTGTAGGAGGCGTTCGGGACGCAGATACATCTGAGCACCACCTTTCACCCTCAGAAGGATGGTCAGATTGAGAGGACCATTCAGACTCTTGAGGTCATGCTCCGCACATGTGTCCTCGACTTTGGTCGTAGCTGGGAGGACCACCTACCCTTGGTGGAGTTCACGTACAATAACAGCTACCACTCCACCATCGAGATGGCACCATATGAGGTGTTGTATGGCCGACCTTGCAGATCTCCTCTGTGCTGGACAGACCCTGGGGAGTCAGCACTCGTAGGACTGGAGATGGTCTAGGCCACGACAAAGAAGGTCCAAGTCACCCAGGAGCAGATGAGGACAGCTCAGAGATGGCAGAAGTCTTATGCTGACAGGAGGCTAAGGCCACTAGAATTCGAGGATGGTGACCACGTCTTCTTGCGGTTCTCACCTCGACGTGGATTACGGAGGTTCGACCAAGGTGGAAAGTTATCTCCGCGCTTCATCGGACCCTTCCAGGTCCTCATCTGGACTGGCGAGGTGGCTTATCGCCTGGCTCTACCACCTTAGTTGAACCGGTTGCACGACATCTTCCACGTATCTCAGCTGAGGAGATAAGTGCATTACCTGATGCATATAATTGTCCATGGGGAGCTAGACGTTGATGATGGGGAGACTTTTGCGGAGGTCCCAGTGGATATCGAGGATCGAAAAGAGCGGGTCCTACGTGGATGATCGATCCCTATAGTGTGCATCAGATGGCAGCATGGGAACCTATAGGCGAGCACTTGGGAGCGGGATGCTCAGATGCATGCTCAGTACCCACATTGGTTTCCCTAGTTTATGATGTATCTTTTCGGGGACGTAAAGCCTTGAGGTGGGAGTGATGTAAAGACCCGTAAAAATCAAGGGAATTTTTTTCTTAATTTTTTTTTGGAATTTTACAAGAATGCAGTTTCGGACGGTACCTGATTCCGAGGCCCGGTGTGCCCAGAATCTTTTTCCGAAGTTTAGCTCGGGTACGTTCAGTGAACGAACGAGCGGGTTTTTTTAAATTTTGAACCGGTGCTCAGAATCGAATTATGAGGGCACCGATGGAATCGCAGTGCTGGTATTTGTTTAGAAACGCCTTTTCCGGAGTTGCGTTCGCTTGGGTGTGGTTTTTAATTTTTGGGGTTAAGTTAAGAAATAAAATAAAGTGGTGCGACAACTTTATTTTATTTCACTTAAAGCCACTTAAATCCACTTAAACTAAGTTAAGCGGATAGGGTGGAACCCAAAATATCCTACCCACTTGGTAGAATATTTGTGAGGTGGGGCCCACATGAGCCCCACCTTTTCTTCCCTCCTAAGTAACACACCCGCAACCCCCTCTTTAATGAAAGTAAACCGTGCATTTTTCTGGTTAAGAAACACCCCATTTAATTGGGCAGTTAAATTGTTACAATTAATTATTTGAATTAATTGTTCATTTGTTATCTTTGAATTTCAATTGATGGCATGAGAATAAAATAAGACCAACACTTGTCTTTTGAGGGGGGTATGTTGAGAGGATTGAGAGAAAACTCTAAGGCCTCAATATCTTCATCCTCCTTCGCGAAAAATGCAAAGAACGTGAAGAACGCCAGCCTTCGACGAAGGGTGACGAAGAACGCCGAACCCTTGGAAATTGACGAGGGGACGCTTTGTACCGCAACGCCGACGATTCTCCTTCCGTAACGTTTCTTCCGCGACGTTCCTTCCCCATGACAACCTTCGATCAACAACCAATTGAGTGATCCCCTTCCGTGACGCGATGATCCTCTTCTTCCGCGATGGTTAAATCCATGAAGATCTCACGTTCGATGATAACATTTAGGTAGGGGGTTTTGTCCTTTTTAATCTTTGTGATTATATCCGCGGTTTGTTTAAATTATTTGTTGTGAGACTTTTAAAACCGCAAACGCGGTGGGTGCGGACCAACGAACAAGTTCGAACACACCGCCCTTTTCGTTCTTGGTGTGCAGAACGACGGATGACAACAAAACAAGTCGCATAGGTGATGTGAGGTCCTCGCAGTGAAGGACGGGCCCCGGGAGGGGCATTGGCGAAGATGGCGCATTTTTTCGACCACCGGAACTCGTCCGGTGGTCTGCGGAGCAGCCCATCGGCGCGCCGGCTGGAGGAGCCGCCGCGGCTTTAGCCGCGGCGGCAGGGCGCAGTCCCACGACCGTGCGGGACCAGAGGGGCACGGGACGCAGAAGCTAGCAGCGTCCGCTGGCAAGGGCGGCCCCACGCAGGGCCGCAGCTCCTTCACACGGGTGCAGCGCCCCCGCCCGTAACGGTTCGGTCGTTCGGCCGAACCCTTGGCCAGCGCGCCGCGCGCCGGGCGGCTGCCCCGGCCGGTCTGCCGAATCAGACCGCCAGGCTGGGCCGCGCCCAAGCGGGCCGGACCCGGACCCAGTCGGGCCGACCCTGGGGGTATTGGGCCGGGTCGGACCGGGCCCGAACCCCCATATTACCGAACCATTTTCGGTCTATCGCCCATAACATGAGCTACAGGCCTCCGATCGATGCACCGTCAGTTGCGATGCGATCCTTGGATTGAGGCAGTTGTTTTGGTATATCGCACTCAAGGTTTCGGAATACTTTGGGTTTGACCGGGTTGGTTCGTACACAAAACCAACCAGGCCCTCGGAGCCGAAACGCTCATAACTTAAGCTCCAGACGTCTGATTGATGTGTCGTTGACTTTGATGGATTCCTCTAAGTGAGACAGATCTTTTGGATTACTCCGCCCGAGGTTTGGACATAGGTGGAGTACGGTTGGGTTGGTTTTGACTTAAAAACCAACCGGGCCCCTAGGACAAAAAAGCCAATAACTCTCAGACCGGGCGTCCGATTGACGCGCCGTTTGTGACGTTGACTTCCTGTTGATGATACAGAAATTTTGGTTACATAACCTCTGGACTATGTGTCAGTTGATGTATCAGCCTCTCGGCTCGTGGAGTGGACCCTCCCGAATGAGTTTGCTGTGTGCGGGAACCCTAGAGCTGGCGGCGACTGCGACGATGACGACGACTGTGCAGAGATCCTCAGTGGATTCGACAGCGACGACTACAAAACTCACCGATCCAACATGGATCAGTTCTACAGATCTTGTGTGGTTCCGATCCTGTGTGGGTCAGCGCTCAGCGGTCCTGTGTGGGCAAGCGCCTACATATCCTGTGTGGGTCTGATCCTGTGTGGGTCTTTGTGGGGGTTAGTTACCTATCGATCCTGTGTGGGTCAGATCCTTTGTGGGTCATTGCAGGGGTTAGTTACCTATCAATCCTATGTGGGTCAGATCCTTTGTGGGTCATTGCGGGGGTTAGTGCCTATCGATCCTTTGTGGGTCCGACGACTTAGATGAACCAGTGGCTATATCTAATCATCTCTATCGTCATACGAAGAAGTGTACCTGTGTGAGCGGAATCCTGTTTTTCATTCCTATGTGGATTTTGTTATGCTATCCTGTGTGGATTTACGTTTTTCTTTCCTGTGTGGACTGGGTTGTACTTCAGCTCGGATGTTGGAGCCGATCGAGAATTGATGACTTAGGTATATGAATGGGCATATACCTAATCAGTGTCGAATGTTACTTCGTGATTGTATATTTTCATTTGTGGATTATCCTTTGTGGATTCTGGGAGACCTTCGGGGGTCTTGGGGTCCCTACTGAGTAGCTTATACTCACCCATGCACGGGCTATACCCGCACTACGTTGTGTTGGTTGCAGACGATGGAGAGCGCTGATCGTGGTTGAGGCCTGCGGAGCAGGACAGTACCTAGAGGTGGACCACTGGGCGGGACGTACTCGGAGTGGACGGTTGGACCCGAGGAGTTGTGGAGGCTATTTGTACTCACCCATCATGTGGGACATCCAGTGAGCGGCTCGACATTGTGGCTTTACTTTCAGTTGTTGTTTTCCCTTTCGAGTTGTACTTTACTTTCAGTTTGGGTTTGTATTCTGGCCAACATACTTTTCCACACATATGTTGTATCAGCTTTTACTTAGTGTTTACTTCTACTGCTTACTTTCTCTATGGTGTTTGTTTACTTTACAAAGGCAGTGCCTTCTCTTTTTACTAGGATTTACGCCTTGGTTCTATTCGCCAGCCCCTGGCCTATGGAAGGCGGGCTTGGGGTAGTGACGACACGGGCCCCGAGGACGGGTCAGGACATTAAAGGCCACCCATTAGATTCATTACTGGAAAAGGTGGTTTTCCTAATGCTTGTGGAGTAATTTTACAAATGGTTTAAGAAGACAATTGGTAAAAGTTGGTTAAATCATATTTTTCCAGTGGTTTTTCAAATACGTTGGGAAAAGTATACTCTATACCAATAGTTTAAGAAAACTATTGGTATAGAGAGGTTTAAATCATCCTTTACCAATGGTTTTTAAATTTTTTTTGTAAAGGATCACTTTCTGAATAGATTTTACAAACCATTGGAAATGTTTTTCCCCAAATTCACTGAAGCTCAGACTCCCCCATTCCACGCGACTGTAGCCCTAAACAGAATGGAGAATCAGGATTTTTCTTCCCCTATGGATGAAATCCTTCCATCTTTAAGATTAATCAGTTCTTCAATTTTATTCTTTAAGTGATACTGCATCTAGTATTTTGGTATTATGTTTTCATCTAGGTGATGTGGAGAAGCAGGATTCTGTTTACCCTACTACGGAAATCCATCGTTCTGATCCATTTTCAAAATTTCATAGTTCTACAATTCTTATTTGTAACTGATACTTTAATTTTAATGTTCTACATCTACTGTTTCGGTTTTCTGTTTTGATTTGGGTGCATTTGAATTTTGTTTTCTATTTGATTTGGGTGTGTGTGTTGGGATTTGACATGGAATCAAATTTTATTCAAAATGAATTATGTGTTAATACCATCAATAAATTTTCAGTTCATAGAAGGCTTGGTATTGTTTTGAATGTTATGTTAATATTATCCATATTTCACATGATTCACATCATGGTAAGAATGTTTGATGATATTGTTAATATCATAGTGAAAAATCATACACTCCAGGTTGTTTATAGTGGCATGGTTGGTCATGAGTGATAATTGGCTTCCTAAGATGACTGTACTAATATAACATTAGGGTCAATTAAATATAGTTCTCATTTAACGTTGTATATTATGTCTCTTTGTTGGCCAACACTCACTTTGATGATGGTGGTGTTCTTTTCCATAGCCATGATGGCATGTGTATACATCCATAACAATGTTAGATAAGTCACATGTTTAATTCAGTAATCTTGTTATCATTGACATATTTTATTATTAATATCAAATTTAAAAATAAATGTATTTGTCTGTACATTATGAAATTAAACATTTTTATAAGCTAGGGACAACCTATTGGTGTAGAATCCAAAAATTTATCAACCCATGGGGTGCGCTTGACTTAGGGAACTAATTAGGTAATGAAAGGCATGACCATATAGGTGCCATGGATGATTTATTGAACATGATTGAATGATTTGGGATGCCAATAACTCATAATGGGACTTGAGGCATGTGCCTCTATTTGGGATTCCTATAAAGGGGCATGGAAGTCATCTTTTACCAATGGTTGTGTGCATCCGTTGGTAAAACTATTCCCATTACCAATGGTTTGATTCAACGACGAGGCAATTCACCTTTATTGATGACTATGGATTTCAAGTTATTGACATGACTCGCAATCTTGCCACAGATGAACCAGATGATTGGGTTGTAGCTCAAGAATCTAGGTCTAATTTTAGAATTTATTGAGCCTCTTTTAGAGTACTAATTCCTACTAGTTGTAACTATGTTTTTCTTCTTGATAGATGACATACATTACCATCATTCAGTTTATGATTCTGTTATTAGTTGGTATTACTGATTTGGTTTTTTTCATCCATTTACAATATTTTCAAATTGTTATCTTTCTTCCACTTTTTAACTAATAATATTAAAATTTTGCAACTTAGGTAATGAGCTAATAGTCTCCCCAAGACATAGAAATGGCTCTCACTATTAGTCAATAACATTTGGAATTTTGGTTGATGTGCTTTAGGCCATGTGGTCATCTGGGTTCAGGTCACTAATGATTGGCATCTTGGTTTGGGACGTCACAATTCATGGATAATTATTTCTAGGTGTTTCTAATCAAATACATACCTATAACTATTGAAGGTACCTCTCCAAAATAAATTGGTACATGATTCAATGAATACACATACATCATTCAGAGTGTGTATCTAGTTCTTACCTTCAAACCACCATAAATTTTCTATTTCTTTATGTTTTTTTATCATAATGTGTTTAATATATTTTGTTTTTTGGGTTAAACATTAGTTATCTATTTCTAATTACTTCCATATTTTTTTCATTGTAGGAAATGAAACCCATTGAAGAGATGTGATGGAAAAAGATGACAGAAAATAATCGTCGCATGACACCGATGGGCATTCCTCCACTCATCTCTATTGTGAGTATTTTATTTAAAATATATATATTTCAATAACTTATAATATCATGTGTTTACTTTTTTGTTAATCTTTTTTTTTCAGGATCCACCGCCTAGATGAGAGATATCTGACAAGGATCCTGATATTGCTCCCAGTACTGAGGATAGTTGTAGGTGGGGGTGGTTTCAGAGTTAGACGATTATCTGGTAGTCCCGGTCCTGAGGCCGGTGGTATGAGGGCTCATGGTGCGAGAGTTAGAAGATCCACTAGTCGTACTCGATTTGACTATTCCCATACCGCATACGTATCTTCTACAGCCCATTTTGATCCTGGTGTGTCTTTAGGGACCAACATGATATTTAGTCCTCTGATGTTTACACTACAAGTTGGCTAGACGTCTATGCCTTCTTGTTTTTCTTCTGGTTCATTATCTCCGAGCTATTATATCCCACCTTCTTCGACTCCTGTTTCAAAATAGTATGTGGCTGAGGAGAATACACTAAGGGTCACTCCACCAGCATAGGATATTCCATCATCTTCTGTATATCCAGTGATGCCCATTGATCTGAGTACCACAGGTATATTTATATAGATCTAATAAATTTTTATACCAAAAATTATTTTTCTTATAACATGTACTGATATTTTTTTCATTAATAACTGATTCATCTACTGATATAAGGCGGGGGAGGGGTCATACTCGCTTGTGTGCAGTATGGAACCACCAGACATAGTTGATGGTTGAATACAATGATGATGAACAGATGATTGATATATCTGGGTAGGAATGTTAGGGTTTATTGGCGACGCTTGCCAAATACTCAGACATTATTCTGGCCATCCTTCTCTCTTAGAGACATCTACCAAACTACGCCATGGATAATTAATGGGCACAAATATGGGTAAAAAATCTTTTGGAAATAATATAGTATTTTTTAGTATTTATATGAATTTTTCTATTGGGTGCCAGCTTCGGTTTAACATCCCTGATGGTGAAGGTGCACGACCAGCACATTTAAAGGAGATAGGAGAGCTTTGGAGTGGTAATAAGCATGAGCTGTATGTTTGGCTAGTTTGATAGAGTGGGCACAGAGTTGGAGACAATACCTATCACAGATGACTGCCCGATAGAGCATTATCATCAAATGATTACCCATTGGGCGACTGCCAAATTTATGGTATTAATCCCATTTGAGGTATTTAAATGACACTTTTCATATTTTGCATTAATATTAGATTATTTATTATTAAAAATTATTTAGGAATCTTCTGAAAACAAAAAAAAATAACATTGATTCAAAGCAATACCTCCATAGTTTGGGTGCACTACCATGTCAGATCATGAGAGGCAGCTAGTACGATATAGTTGTTTATAATTTTTCTTTAGGACTTTTCCTTTTTATTGTTTCCTACTTAAATTATGTGATTTATTGAATATTGAATATATTCTTATACTTGTACTTTATATTGTTTCAATGTTATTATAGTAGCTCAAATTGAATAGTGAAGGGCATCTCCCTCGAGCAAAACTGTTTTGCTCAAGTAAAAGGGAAAAATATGGAACTACGGTTAATGAACTAACACAAGAATAGATTATTAGTTTTAATTTGTTTATTTCAATGTTTAATATCTATTTTGAAATTTAATAATCTTTTAATATTTTTAACAGGATTCTTTAGAGGACCTTGATGCCCTAGAGCCTGGAAATTTAGGGCCACATGATCGTTTCTATCAGTTTTTGGGAGATGAGCACTCTAGTCGAGTACGCTGCAGACCTGGTAAGTATATAGTCCTGAAAAGGTATTGGTCCTCTCCAGGTATCCATTATAGTACTACCGAGTTGGAATTGGTCAACAAGCATGAAAGACTGTCTGATAAAAGGGTCACAGAGTTGGAAGAACAGGTTCAAATGAAGGAGAAATAATTTATGAAATTGATCAAAGATTTATCTTCATCACTTCCACCATAGGCCAATGTGGATTTTCAGACATATATGTCGTCGATGGGTGCATTATCCAATGCACCAGGCAGATGTTCTAGTGGCGGTCGAGATGATGACGTTCCTTGTGACGACGAAGATACTAAAGAGGAAGAGGGTTAGGATGAGGATGAGGACGAGGGTGAGGATGGGGCCAAGGGAGAGGATTTGGCTGAGGATGAGCATGGGGACAATGACAAGGATGACGACGAGGATAGAGATTGCGGTGAGGATGAGGCTGATGATGACAATAGTGCTGGTGATGGTGATCAGGGGAAGATTAATCCATTACATTTTTGAATTCTGTATAACTCGTTATTTTTAACCTATTTTTTCACTATGGTATGGTTATTTTTTAATTCAGTATAACTCTTTATTTCTGACCAAATATGGAATCCTAATGATGTTATAATGGTTTATGGGCTTCTTGGGCTTGTTCGGAGCTCAGAACCCCAGTCGACATAAAAAACACTATGCCTCATGGTTTGTAAAAAATTTAAGTCCACCCCACAAGGTATCTACCAACCATATAGGGATATATATTTGATGCAATGTGAATGATTTTCCCTAACCATGCACCAGGGGATACACATCATGCACAATGTCTATATTTTTATTATGAGAT
The DNA here is from genome assembly GCA_963277665.1 of Viscum album. Lineage (NCBI taxonomy): Eukaryota > Viridiplantae > Streptophyta > Magnoliopsida > Santalales > Viscaceae > Viscum > Viscum album. The sequence continues at coordinate 1,921,914,479 of OY728122.1, read as the reverse complement.
ATTATCACGGTTGTTGCACGATTTTCGTAACTGGCATACAAAAAACCGACCAAACACATTCATATTGTGTTGATACTTTAGGAAAACGATCCATGAGTCATATGTGCCATGTAGAAGTCAAACCCACCTCAATCCAAGGCATGGTGTGGCTGGTATCAGTCAAAGTGTCTCTCTTTGGTTTAAAATGGAAACCCTTTTAGAAAAAACACATAGCCTACAGAAAACCAACCAACCGTATTTGGATTGTGTTGATACTTTATAAAAATGATCCATGGGTCATATGTGACGTGTACAACTCAACCCCGCCTAAATCTGAGGCATTGTGTGGCCGGTACCACTCAAAGTGTCTCACTTTTATTAGAAATGGACAACATTTTAAGTGAAAACAAAAACTGACATATGGAAAATGGACTAAACGTATTCGTATTCTATTGAAACTTTATCATAACGATCCATGGGAAATTTGTGACATGTAGGAGTCAACCCCGTATCAGTCCAAGACACATTGTGGCTAGTACCACTCAATGTGTCTCACTTTTATTTGAAATGGACCGGATATTAAGTTAAAACAACAATTGGCATACGGAAAACCAATCAAACGCATTTGGATTGTGTTGATACTTTTGGAAAACTATACATTGATCATTTTTACGGGTAAGGGTCAACTCTGCCTCAATCAGTGGTGTCGTGTGACCGCGATGGCCCAAAACGCCTTACACATGTCGTAAGTGGCCAAAACAAGCTTTTAACGGTCAAATGCAAGCCGAATGACATCGGAATTACTTGAAATCACATGAAAACATCCTAATTATTATTTTTTAGGTGTAAGAGGAGACGACATATAATTCAGATAGACGGATTGTGCAGCATGGCTGAATATGTGTTTTTTAGGTGTTTGGCGTTCTTGAAAAGCATGCGTGGGGTTGTCAAAACCGGCAGAACGACCTCATAAAGCCATGAAATCGAACACAAACAAATGGTGGGTGAATTTTAAAATGGCCGGCCAAACGGCATGTCAATCAAAGGTTTCGTCTGACCGTGGTGGCTGAAAACGCACTCCAAGTGTCGTAAGTGGCCAAAACATGTGTTTAACAGGAAAATGCATGCCAAAAGACATCAGAATGACTTGAAATCTACCAAAAACACCCTAATAATTATTCGTGAGGTGTATGAGGAGACGACACTTCATTCGGACGTGCAGTTTCCACGGAACGACTGAATATGTGTTTTTTAGGTGTTGGGCGCCCTTGAAAAGTGTGCGTGGGGTGGTCAAAACTACCCGAATGACATCAGAATTCCATGAAATCGGACAACAACAAATGGTAGGTGAATTGTGATCAATCGGCGGTGTCTTGTGACCGTGATGGCCGAAAATGCACTCTGCATGTCGTAAATCTCCAAAACATTTGTTTTACGGTCAAACTCATATCGAACGACATCATAATGACTTGAAATTAAACGAAAAAACCCTAATTATTATTTGTGATTTTTATGAGGAGAAGTCATATCATCCAGACACGCCTTTAGAGTGGAAAGGCTGAATATGTGTATTTAGGTGTTTGGTGCTCTTGAAAAGTGTGTGTGGGGTGGTCAAAACCAGCCGAATTTCCTCGGAATGCCATGAAATCAGACGCCAACAAAGGGTGGGTGAATTGTAAATGGTCGTCCAGACGACACGTCAATCAGAGGTTTCGTGTGACTGTACTGGCTGAAAACGCACTCTGTATGTCGTAAATGGCCAAAACATGCGTTTAACGGTCAAATGCATACTGAACGACATCAAAATGACATGAAATCACATGAAAACACCCTAATTTTTATTCGTGAGGTTTACAAAGAGAGGGAACAACTGAATATGTGTTTTTTAGGTGTTTCGGGTGCTTGAAAATTGTGCATGGGGTTTTCAGAACCAGCCGAACAACCTCAAAATTCCATGAAATCAGACAACAATAAAGGGTGGGTGAATTGTGAAATGGTCGGCCAGAAATCAAGTCAATCAGAGGTGTCATGTGACCTCGGTGGTCGAAAATGCACTCTGCGTGTCGTAAATGGAAAAACATGTGTTTTATGGTCAAATGCATACCAAATGACATTAGAATGACTTGAAATCACATGAAAACACCCTAATTATTCTTCGTGAGGTGTACGAGGAGATGAAATGTCATTAGGATGCACAGTTTTCATGGCATGGCTGAATATGTGTTTTTAGGTGTTTCGTGCGCTTGAAAAGTGTGCGTGGGGTGGTCAAAATCCGCCGAAAAGCCTCATAATTCCATGAAATCGAACGACAAAAAAGGGTGGGTGAATTGTGAAATGGTCAGCCAGACGGCATGTCAATCAGAGGTGTCATGTGACTGTGGTGGCCGAAAATGCACTTCGTGTGTCGTAAATGGTGAAAACATGCATTTGACGGTCAAATGCATACCGAACGACATCTTAATGACTTGAAATCAAACGAAAACACCCTAATTATTATTCGTGAGTTGTACGAGGAGACGCCACGTCATTCGGACGCACAGTTCGCACAGTACGACTGTATATGTGTTTTTAGGTGTTTGGTGCACTTGAAAAGCATGTGTGGGGTGGTCAACACTGGCCGAACGACCTCGGAATGCCATGAAATCGGACGAAAATAAAGGGTGGGTGAATTTTCAAATGGTCAGCTAGACAGAACATCAATCTGAGGTTTCATGTGAACGTGGTGGCCGAAAACACACTCTACATGTCTTAAATGGCCAGACATGTGTTTTACAATCAAAGGCGTACCGAATGACATCATAATGACATGAAATCACACAAAAACAACCTAATTATTATTTGTGAGGTGAATGAGGGACGACATGTCATTCGGATGCGTGGTTTGCATGGAACAACTGAATATATGTTTTTTACGGGTTTGGTGTGCTTAAAAATTGTGCGTGGGGTGGTCAAAACCGGCCGAACGACCTAGGAATTCCATGAAATCCGATGAAGAAAAAGGGTGGGTGAATTGGGAAATGGTCGGTCGGACGACACGTCAATTGGAGGTGTCGTGTGACCGCGGTGGCCGAAAATGCACTCTGCATGTCGTAAATGGCCAAAACACGTGTTTTACAATCAAATACATACTGAACGATATCGGAAGGACTTCAAATCACACGAAAACGCCATAATTATTCTTCATGAGGCTTATGAAAAGAAGGAATGTCATTCAGTCCCACGGTTTGCACGACACGACTGAATATATGTTTTTTTAGGTGTTTGGCACGCTTGAAAAACATGCGTGGGGTGGTCGAAACCGGCCAAACGACCTCATAATTCCCTCAAATCAGACGAAAACAAAGGGTGGGTGAATTGTGAAATGGCCGGCTAGACGACACATCAATCAGAGGTGTCGTGTGACCGTTGTGGCTGAAAATACAATATGCGTATCGTAAATGACCAAAACCTGTGTTTTACGGTCAAATACATACCGAACGATATCGGAATGACTTGAAAATATACAAAAACAACCCTAAATTTTATTTTTGAGGTTTTCAAAAAGCCTTCACATCATTCGGACCTGCGGTTTGCATGGTACAACTCAATATGTGTTTTTTAGGTGTTTGGCGTGCTTGAAAAACATGTGTGGTGTGGTCGAAATAGGATGAATGTCCTTAGAATGCCATGGAATCAGACGACAAAAAAGGGTGGGTGAATTGTGAAATGGTTGGTCAGAAGACACGTCAATCAAAAGTGTCGTGTGACAGCGGTGGCCGAAAACGCTCTATGCATGTTGTAAATGGCCAAAACATTCATTTAACGGTCAAATGCATCCCGAACAACAACAGAATGACTTGAAATCACTCAAAAACACCCTTATTATAATTATTTAGTTGTGTGGGGAGACAAAACTTCATTAGGATATGCGTTTTCACGGCACGAATGAATATATATATTTTTGGTGTTTGGTGTACTTGAAAAGCGCGCGTGGGGTTGTCAAAACCGGCCGAACGACATCGGAATACCATGAAATCAGACAACATCAAAGGGCGGTTGAATTTTGTAATGGTCGGCCATACGACATGTCAATCGGAGGTGTCGTGTGACCACGGTGGCCGAAAATGCACTCTGTATGTCTTAAATGGCCAAAACATGTGCTTTATGATCAAATATGTAGTGAACGACATCATATTGACTTGAAATCACACAAAAACACCCTAATTATTATTTTAGAGGTGTACGAAAAGACGAAACGTCATTCAGAAACGCGGTTTGTGTGGCATGGTAGAATATGTGTTTTTTGGTGGTTGGCATGCTTGAAAAACGTGTGTTGGGTGGTCGAAACTAGCTGAACGACCTCGAAATACAATGAAATAAGACAACAAAAAAGAGTGGGTTAATTTTGAAATGGTCAGCCAGATGACACATCAATCGGAGGTGTCATGTGACCGTTGTGCCCGAAAACGCACTCCGGACAACCCCCTCACCCCTGGATAGCCCCCCACACCCCCCGGACAGGCCCCCGCCACGGAAAACCCCCACCCACCGGACATCCCCCCCACCCCCGACAGCCCCCCACCCAATGATCCATGGATCATTTGTGATGGGTACGAGTCAACCCCATCTCAACTCAAGGAGTGGTATGACTATTATCACTCAAAGTGTCTCACTTTTGTTTGAAATGGACAACTTTTTATGTGAAAACAACAACTGACATACTATAAATCTTCACAAGGATACACATAGATCTCTGAAATTAAGGGAAAAAAATATAATATGGTCTATTGATCATATATTATTAGAAGAAAATATTCACAAGGAATAGATTCAAACATTATAGGTCATAGTATATATAGAAAAACATGAATTATATTAGGAATGAGTCTCGACATCCCATTATGAACATGCACCAACACTCGTGTTCAAATTTTCAATCATGGGTTATTCATTTTATACAATAACACACCACAAATAAATATCATATAATGATTTTATATGAAACCTATGAACTCTCAAGCATACCATATAACAAATTGGTCAACAAGGCTACACATAGATTCTTGAAAAATAGGATTCATAGTCTCATAAAAATACCCCAATGGTGAGGAATACATATGGTGACACCATAGCCCCATGGATCACCTCAATCCCATCCTCAAAAAGTGGGTTCTAGGACCAAACCAAAGTCCCTTTGGGAACCCAATACCAACCACATAAATTGAATATTCATACCCACTACCCAAGATGGGGATTCATCTCACATCACACCCAGGAGAGAAAATTACAATTAGCCACATACCCCATTATTCTAATTGAAAAGTCTATGAAAAACATGTAGGCTATTCTGGTCACCCATCTCATATGCCGAGATTGGCCAATGATTTCCACTAACACATCAGGAACCATTTATACATAGATATATAATCATAAGATGAATATAAACATCCCATGTGCTTCCTATAACACGTCCTAGGTCTAAGAACATGACAACTACCATTGTGTATCTTATGGGTTTCATGATCCTTGCCACTCTACCCATGTTTTTCTGTTGGTTTTAAGATACTCAACCCAAGACCATGACTAAAAATCCTATGTGCTTCATTTAACATGTAGGTTTTTTCTCTTGTGTGTATTGGGGTTGTCGTTTGAGTGATGAATGAATTATAAATTTTGAATACTCTTATGTGTGTTGGTGTTGTGGTTTGAGTGAGGAATGAATTCTAAATTTGGAATAATCTTATGGGTGTCATTGTATTTCCTATAACATGTAGGCCTTTTCTCTTATGGGTGTTATTGCATTGGAATTTCTAAATTTCTAAATTTTTAAATTCTGGAATGAATTCTAAATTTTTAATACTTTGGATGGGGATTTTGTATTGGTGTTGTTGTAGGTATGGAGAGGGGTTGTTGTGTTGTTGCAGGTCTGGAGAGGGTATAAGGGCCTGCTACTATGGAGCTGAGTAATTGTTTACCAATGTTTTCAAAACCGTTTGTATAGATACTATAGTATAACTATACCAATGGTTTGTTATAACCGTTGGTACATGTTTTTACCAACGATTATAACAAAACCATTAGTATAGCCTTATGGCTTGCCATCTGCCCTCTATACCAACGGTTTATAACCATTGGAATAAGTGTAACACACATATACCAATAGTTTACAAACCATTGGTATATGTTATACTTTACCACACATATACCAACGGTTTGTAGCAAACCGTTGGTATACCTTCTATTTTGACACATATACCAATGGTTTTCAGAAAACCGTTGGTATAGTCCTATTGCTACACCATACTTGTCCACATTTGAGGGAACCATTGGTGTACTATATACCAATAGTTTCCAGGCCTTTTCAAATGGTTTAGAACTGTTGGTAAAGTGTAAAATTCCAGTAGTGATTTACTCATATCGTCTAGCCTGACGCATGGATACCCACTACCACATGGTGGGTCCCTACATTAGGAACACTGCTATCGTTTCCTTCCTATATTTTGGAATATATATATGCCCTAAAATTACCTTAGTAATGTATTCCAAATCCTTAGCATCCTTATTCCCTAAAATTCATGAGGATTTCATCGTAAGAAATCCCTTACATAGTCAAGCACAAACCATGGTAGTGGTGGGAAAGGGTTTATTTCCTGCACTATAAGGGCATGATTGTGGACATTCTCTAGAACAATCTACTTATATAGTAGAGCCTGTAAATTTCTATGATACACCATCTTCATCAATAGTAGTAACTATATGAACATAATTATATCCCAACTAGAATTAGATCACATAAATTCTTCCTTAGGAGTCTACCCACAACTAGAGGAATAACCCTCATCTTACAAACTCTTTTATATGTCTATACACATTAGTCACATTCATAATATATATATTAACAAAACACCATGATCAGGACAATAAATTAATTCCAATCGGGATAAATCACATAATAATATACAAACAATCTAAAATATATTGAAAATTTAACTAATTTAATTAGATAACTACTAAGAAACCCACCCACACCCACAAATTTATAACTATATGTATATATATATATGTAGAATATGGGCCATTGGGACTATTCTTTATAAATGAGGACACTAAAAATAACATAAACCCCATATCCACAATATGTATATCACATGAGATGAATTTTGTCAACAGTTATTGAAAAACGAAATTTTTACACTAAATGGTTATTTGGAGGACCACTATATAGTGTTCTTCAAGCCTTATCATAGTTCTGATGCCTAAGTCCCAATACCATATCTCCAATCTACCCAATCCGAAATCGAGGATAATATTAAATTCATGTTACTGAATTATGTTCCTCTAATACCATTTTGACGCAACTTTACCCATACCACAAGGTTTTAGTTGAAGTTAAACATGATTTCCTGAATTCCTCTCCATATAGAAGTGGTGACAGAGTAGCATTATGGGTATGAGATCATCATTAGATAGCCTATACCATCTATATCATGTATTAGGATTGATAATAGATCATAAAAATTATAAAAAATTAATAATATTTGTCATCTTTTGGATATATAAAGGTTGGAATATATTTTGTAATGTAAATGTTTTCCCAAATTATTAAGAATTTCCAGATCATACAAAGCATGTAAAAAAACTAAATACACAATGGCAGGTCCAATGGAGTCTATCCCTATCCATTCTAGCTCATTTCTCCTCTTCTGAACCTATCAATCTTGCACCCTTTTTCACAACACTATGTTGTCTTTTTCAGTTCACCTCATCACAATAACTTAAAAACCTAGACTACAGTGGTATCTTACAGTTTAACATTTTTTTGGTATAAAACCCTATAGCATGGTGATGGTTTCTAGTACACCTCCAAGTAACAACCCATGCCTTGTGCTATTGAGACCCAAATGTATATACAATCCATTTATCCTACATGAACCTTCAATGAGGATCCCAATTTGACATGATCAACCTCATGTAAAAGGCTAATTGGGGAAAAACACCCCATAGTATAGGGGAAAGAACATGTTGTAGGAATACATTGATTCATGAACCATAATGGAATATTGATTCTACTTTGAAATGGAGTTTCATGTCATTTTTATTATAGATATAAATTTTAGCGATGTGGCCTCTATTCCATATCACAACTATGGTGTATCCATTTGTTTTATTATGTATTCACGTCCTATGCAATATTTTTATGAGGATTCCAGCATAACCTCCCCTGATATGGCCATAAACAATACAAAATCACTATTAATCGTACCTTGACCTATTCAATTCCCAGAATACTCTACCCATTCATTAATTAAGTGAAAATCATGTTGGAAATAATGGAAAAAATAATATTCATTAACCATTTTAGATATTCAAATTACAGTTTTCCTATAATTGTCAAATAATGACGTTTTAAAAATTTTATTTATAATTAATGTTTGGTTATAAATGATTTTTTTATCTTAAGAATTAGAGGAATTATTCAGGTGATTTTCTCTAAGAGATTAATTACAAAATTTGTTTGCTATATGTTCTTTTACTCATTCACTAATACATTATATTAAATATATGATCAATAAATTATTTTTTCCCTCAATTATTAATATTTTACATAATTATATATTTTTTAGTTTTTATTTAAAGTCCAATTAAATGTGTTAAGATTCACCATTGTGGTTATATTACTTTAAAATTAAAATCATAATATAAAAGTAATTAAAATATGAGAAGATCGATGTGTGTTTTGGAAATAACTACTCCACCATAGTTATAAGGTTTTTTCTAATTAATTATTCTTTATAATATTAATTGGGTTGTTTTTTTGGTTTTTATAGGGGAATTTTTTAAATATTCCCTCTTTATGTTTTTTATTTTTTATTCATATGACCTTTTACTTTTAGTGGTTTTGTGATCACATGTCCACTTGTTCAATCAATTCCCCCATCAAATTCTTGTTTCTAGAATGGTCACAGGATTCCATTAAATAAGTTGTCAATGTGGTCTATTTTATGATACTTATTACACTAGATTAATATTTCTAGTTTTATAATGTTTTAAACAGTTATCATCACCTCTACATTGGGGGTGGTAAATCCCATGATGAATTTCACTTGGGTGTTTAAATTGTGAAATTGTTCTAATTTACTTCATTATGATGTTAGTAGCATGGTTTTGGTTTATATATGGGCGGGTTGATAATTACTCATAAAATATAAAATTTTACGCCAATGAAAGCAACGATTAAAAGGTATGTATATTTGGAGCTTTCATGAATATATTTCCTTGATTAAATATAGGTGATACCAGTGGTATAGTGAAAAAATAATGGATTTTCACCCCATGTTCATCTTATTTTTACATATTCACCATATGTTATCAAAGGGGTTTTTATTTTTTATTCAATATTTAATAATGTAATCTTTAGATAGACCCATTTTGATGTTCTTTTAATTGTTTTTGAATTATTTTATAGTTGGGCTGTAGAATTTTTTTTTCTAGTCAATTTATATTCCTCACATCCCTTATTATGCATATTAGGAATCAAGGAGATGTTTTCCATATTATGGGATCCATATATTTGTCTGATTTGTACTTAGATTCATATAACTGGGTCTTAAAGTATTTAGGATCTAGTTAAATGGACATTGATTCAATGTAGTTTCTTCAAGGGTTTCCATTCTTCAGTTTATTCACTACATCAGGTTCATGATTGTATTAGTTTATTCCGTTCTTTATACAAGGACGCCACAGTTACTTTTGATGAGTTCATATTGATTTTTCATGGTTTTTACTAATCTTAGTCCAAGTATAAAATAATGATGTTTTGTGTCTAGGTTATTTATGTGGGTATACAAAATTATCTATTACAACTAGTGTTAGGAGCACAATTCATGAGAAAGAGATATCATGGGTGAAAGGGGACATTAAAATATTTTATAAGGGATGTAATTAATTGAAATCATACTATTAATAGTGTATCATGTTGGTGGTTTTATGATTGGGTGTATGTTCATGGTGATGTGATCTTGGTAGAAGGATTGGATTTCTCATGGTAGATTACATTACCTAATATCATATATTTATTATTTGGTTTTCCTGATATGATATTATCATTCAATTGGGTTTTTAATTATTGTTCTTGTGATATTTATATTTTTTGTTTTTTATATTTTTTATTGTTTATGTATAATAGTTTTTTACAAATATTTCCATGGTAATGTCTTCTTGATATTATATATCTTCTTTCTTAAATGAATAGGTCATTGTGGCATCGGTCATAGTTAATAATTTTCACATGAGTATAGTACATTTTTTAGGGTTATCATTATTTTATTAACATAGAGAATAAATTTTCAATTTTTTTCAAAAAAAATATTTCCTTTATTTTATGTATTAACTATTTTTCAAATTAATTGGCTGGGAATATGAATGGGGTAAAGGAATTAATACAATGAATAGGGTATGGATAGATTATGTATTAAGTTTTGAAATTATTTCCACTATTAATATTTTTATTTTCATTTGATGATATACTTGGGAATGAATATGGGATGTTGGATATAAGAAATTACAAAGGACGATTTTTATAAAATTATTTTATAAAATTATTTTTCACAATGTTTTAAAATTGGATTTTAATGCGTTTTATAAATCATTATTAAACATGGTTCTATTGATAGATTTTATTAATTTTTATATCAATTGAGATTATATAATGTTTTATATAGTGGGATTGGTAATTGTTTTATAAATATAATTTATTAAGGGGTTTATGAATGAGTTTTATTTTACATTTTATGACGTTTTAGAAAATGCTAGAATAAATTTTTTAGAAATATATTTGTATGAGTTATTTAGAATTTATAAAGATTATAATTTATTTCTATTTTTTGTAATGAATGATAATTATATTTTTATAGAAATTTAATATTTATTCCATTTGATAACGGATGTAAACTAAGATATTTGGGTAACCTGCTTTTATTTGGGCTTAGTATTGACCTGTCTCTCCCAATTAGTGTGTGACGGGATATATATTTTTGGTTTAATGTGTTGAATGATTAGATATTTCCCCTAGAGATAATATAAGTTACTGAAGGTACTCATTAAATTCAACTTTTTAGGTTAAAATTATACTTTTAAATTTTACCAACTTAATGGATGAGAAATAATCTAGTTTTGGTGTGTAAATATTGTGGATGTTCATTAGAGTAGTTTTGAGTGTTAATTATACAAAAATTGATCATAAAAGAAAGTATTTAAACTCATTCATGGAGTACTATAGACATATACCTTTAGTTATATTGTCTGTGGAACAATTTATGAATATTTAGTTACTTGGAATGTTTACATTTCATAGTTCCCATGTGTTTGTGGAAAATTTATAATCATGGAACATTTAGGTCTTAGGGTTAATACACCATGCAATTAAACTATGCCTCATTCCATTTTATTATTTTTTATTTCTATTATTTTCCAACCTTCAAGAGAATAATACTAGGAATCTATTAGAGTTAGTTATGATATTTAGGAATCTTTTCTTGTATTGAATGTTTTCTTTTTTATTTTAAGGTGATATATATTTCCATATTTATACCATTGAGATAAGATCAATTGTTTTAAATGATATGTGGGTTCTCTAGATGACATGAGAAGGATTGATCAATATTATATACATGTATTACTCTAATATATTATATCAAGGTATCATAATTATATTTATGGGTGAGAGTTAATTTCTAGTTTGACCTCAATTATATCAGTGATAAGTTGAGTAACCTTTTATTTATGATAGTCTTTAAATGATTTTTTTATATTTTTCTATAGTACTATCATTATTGAGAACGTTTATTTTTTGTCCAACTCTAAATTATTATATTTTTTATATGTATATTAACTAGTGATATTTATTATTAATGATATATTTTTATTTTAACCATGTAGAATTCAAACATATCAGAGCGTTGGTTCAAATACTTCCCTAGTAGGTAGTAACTCTTATGCTCCAAAAGTCGTTAAATATATATTTTTACCCTAATATTCACAGGATGGGATTCCTATATATATTGGATCATTTTTGTATATCCATTTACATTTATGATTTAATTTATTTATGAGTAAATAATTAATATATCTATAGTAATCCATTTGGAGTTTACCACATGGTCGATCATTGAAAATATTTTAGGGAAAGTTTAATATCATTGATTTATAATTAGATACTTTTATTTATTTTTATCTTACTTTTTCATGGTGTCTGAAGTAGTTGGATTATTATTATTACACTTTCATATTAATTAATACTAACTATAAGATTTATTATTTTAGATTATTATATAATAATGTTTTACATATTATTTGGGGAGTTTTCAATTTAGATCATTTCATTCTTAAAATATAACGATTGGGTTATGTAATTTTTGTTAGTTTGGAGAGAATTTATATATATTTTATTATTTCGTTATATTAACATTTTTTAGAAATGTATTTTTTATATTAATTTGTCTAAAAATATAATATTAATGTATGTGTTGAGTGTTACATCTCACAAATATTTTCATTTGAAATAAAATTTATAACACAAAATTGGGGGAGTTGAGTAGATACATTTAATCTTAAGAATTTTTCTACTCACCCCTATATATACACATTGGTTGGATTTTGTTTTTTTTATGGTCATATTTTTCATGTTGGGGTAGGTCATGAATCTTATTTGAAGACTGTATTTTGGTGGTTTTTTTATTATGGACTAGCCTTTGATATGACGATTCCATTTTGGGTCAAAGGATAATCATTTAATTTTTATTATATATTATATTATTGGACCTATTAATAGTTTTTAAAAATCAAATTATTATTCAGGTTGTCATGATTTTATTCATACTATAGATTTATTGTTTTTTATTTCATTTCATTTTATATTATTTGATTGTGTGAATCCCAATTTCAAGATCTAGATATCTTATTATAAACATGTATGATTGATATAAGAATAAGTCATATTGAAATTTTAATTTAATTTTATATCCATTGATTTAATTATTAGTGGAATAGTCTTCTCAATGATCTATTTATTGAAATTCTATAGCCCGATCCATTAGATATAGTTGTGACAACTAATATTATGATTTTCTATCCACTAGGCCTCATATCTCATGGATCAAAATTTATGGCGAGGTCGATGGGGTTCTCAAGGAAGCATCCCCCTGGATGAGGGTCATGGGGGTAAAGGCCTCTATTCAATTATCCTACGGGGATGTAGCAAAGATGTACACTATATAAGTGATTACCGAAGAGTACAATAATAGTTTTGTTGTAGTGTAGATATCAGTATAGTAATTTTGGTTGATCATATTATTGACACTAATAGGGTACTATATCTCTAAAAAATTACTTTAACCATGACTATATCATAGTGTAAATGTATTGAAAATTTATAACCATAAAAACAAGGGTTAATGTTTCCCCATATTCTATTATGAAGTCATTTTGATCTAGGTTTTATAAAAAATGAGTTTTAATATTATAATTTTATTCTAGACATAATGAATTTATTTTTCTTCTCAATGGATATCTATAATTTTCACATAGCATATCAATTTTTTGTTTATTATACATCTTATTTATTACATTTCCAATATTTTATTATTATTATAGAGTTTTTTATTCATCATTATCATAGTATTTACAAAAAAATAGTCTCTATCTAATAGTTTGTAGCCCCATATATATAAAGATATAGACATGGGTTTTGGGATTTAATATAATCTAAACTAATAATTTTTTGTTAGGGAATCATTAGAGAGTAGTAGATAAATCAGGAAATAAGGACAAATTTTATTGAGTACGCATTTGTTGTGAGTGATTAACAAACATTACCTATAACCATGTTGAGACACTATTTAATTTATGGTAATAACAATGGTTATCATAACAATTATAGGTTAACATTTCTATTTATTACTAAAAACATTCATTTATTCCTAGTTTCAATAACTAATTTCATTAAAAATTCTTTCATATCCTATAACTAGATCCCATTTATAATATTTTTATAAACTTGTAAATTCATCCTAATTGAATTTTACAACCATAAAAATAAAAAATTATACCACCTCATTCTTTTCACTCTCTTGAACTACCATTTGTGACCATAATCCAATGTATGAAATTATTGGAAATATGATATGTCAAATACTTATTTTGAGACTTAGTAGAAAAATTATATACTCATCCAAACATAATAAATAATATTTATCTTTACACAAGAAATTATATTTTATTAATTTTAATTTTTTGGATAACAATTAAAATTATATTACAATATTTTAATACACACTATATAAAATTAATCATATTTTTGGATGTTTGATACACCAATATTTTCATATAATATTCTCTTGAATTCGTATATTTTACACTCAATTTTGAAGACAATAATAATATTTACATATCACTCAACATAAATATGATAAATACAATTTCCTTAGGTGATGAATCCTCAGAATAATATAGTTAGTAATATTTAGAATATTGTTTCTACAGTATACTTTTTGAGACCTTATCTATTAAAAATCTTATGGATCCTAAAACATTAGTTAACTTATTATGAAAATTCAGGTATATAATTTTGTATCATTATAAAGTATTATAATTATTTTTGTAACAATTTAGATTTATTTAAATTTATTTATCATCCCCTATAAAAAATTTTAGATAATTTATACCTAATTTTATTGTAACAAGTTTAATTTCCCATGGTCATATATACATAAATTAAAAGTTACTTTTTCCAAAAAACTAACCCTTTTTACATAATACTAATTCCTTCTAAAAGTTTTCATTCAATACCATTATTGGTTAATTTGATAATAATATTTACAAAATAACAAAATGAACAACTAAAAAATGTTACCTTATGTTTATAATCATTTATTATATAGATATTTAAAAATATATATCTTAAATACAAGAAAATATATGTAATGCATAGTATTGTAATTAATGACTGAGAAAATAAATTCAAAATAATTATCCATTATCCAAAACGTTATAGCACATTGATATGGATAAATCAATTATCTCTCATATATATTGTAAATTTTTAGAGATCTTAGTATATTAGTAAAACGATTGTTTGCATATATCGATGTGAATCTTGATGAACAACTAAAAAAATCCTTATTATTAATTATTTATCATCTTAAGAGAACTGTTACTATATTAGAAATAATGTTTAATAATATTAAAAAAATATCTTATTAAAATATATTCAAAAAATAGAATATCGTGACATGCCAAACAAATAAATTACTTAGGTAACCAATAATGTAAATTTTATATATAAATAGAAAGTTGAAATAATAATTGGGATTCAGAAATTTATAAACATCATACTTTATTATTAGAATATTTAATTCCATATTATTATCTTCATCTATGATCTGTATCAAAAAATTATTAATCTTTCAACTAATTAAGAGTAACATTAAATAAAAATACAATTTGATGAGATCATATTTATACTATAGTAGTTAGTATGAATGTAATAGAAAATAATTTTTCTTCTATTAGAACATTAAAAATGTTTGGATTCATTCTTTATGTGAAAAAAATACAAACATAAAATTTCATAAAGTCTCCCACATTTAATCTATTTCAATAGCTAATTTATACTATTTTGATAAATTTCATTTTCCAAAAATTATAATCATTTAATCTTATATATTATCATATATTATTTAAAAAATATTATTAAAAATTAATATATATTTATATATAACCATAAATATCCCAATGTAGTTTTATTAATAATTAGAAAGAATTTGAGTTATAGATACTTCATCAGATTATTTTATTTCACATATAATTTCCCTGTAATAAAGAAAATAATTAAAAAAATACATAACTCTTTATAACTCATCCAAAATCGCAATATTCTTTTGAATTATAAAATAATATAGACAATTTTTTTATTTTAGAATCCATCAAATAATGATTTTTATAATCTATATATATTGTAGGATTGATAAATTTACACTATACATATCAAGAATCAATTTTTTTCGAAAATGAAGTTAATAAATAAAATATCATGATTAATCCCTCATAATTTCATGGTGTATCGATATAACATAATTGTAGATAGATTATTATGAATTTTTAATAATATTTTACTACTTGTTAAAAAAATAAAATAATCTTGTTTGAAATTATCACATTTCACAACTGAACTACCCATGTTGTAATCATTATTTAGTTAACACCTTTAACTGAATAGAACATCAACAAGAAGTTTAAAATAATACATGTTATTTTCATTAAAATAATACTTATTGTCTAGAAAATAACCTCATTGACACCCATGTTGTTCATATTGAAAACACATGTATTTTTGTTCTCAATTTATAACATTTGGGATTAAAATTTCAAATTTTATTTATATTCATACTTTTTTACAGTGAAGAAAGAAGTGAAACATACTATTTTAAATTAGTAACAATTATAACTTTTAGGAAGTAAAAATGGAATTTTATGTTTCAAAAAATAATTTAAATCTTAAATAATAAATTTAGTAATTTCATAACTCTTGGTCATATTTAGAATCACATTAATGTACACTATAAATTTTTCGGATAGAAGAGTTATTGTCCATCCATATTATCATCAGATTCATAGTTTTATACCCTTAGGAATATAATGCGATATATCTAGTATTCTGGTGATATTGATTGAATTAGTGTTTACGAAGGATGACATTGATTGTTTAATTAAATTTCTACTTAAAACCTCTTATTTTTTATTCTGTTCATGGGGCATCGATAGGGGTAAATCTTCCACTTCTGTCATTTTATATCCTCTATTTATGTTGATTTTTAAACAAATCCCGACTTATTTTGAATGAATTACTGTTATGAGAAAATACAAAAAATAAAATTTGGATTCTTTTATCCTTCCCAAATGTACCTCGATGAGGATCGTTAGAACCCTGAGGCACCATTTTCCAATTGAATTTGTCCAATGTGGATTTTTACTTACATATTTTACATTATCAAATGACCCCATAGATGTATAAAAACATAAATGGTCATTTCATTTACCTTTATTTTTATGATCATTTATTGTTCCATCCTGGATAAATTCACTCATAGTTTGACCTATGATAATTAATATCTATAACATAAAGATACACTTCTACCTTTGATTATAACCAATACAGATGTCTTCCATTATCAATTACCTCAATTTTATGGTTAGAAATATATTACCCCCTATATGATTTTTTAGCATGAATAGAAGAGAATGTTAATCCTACTGTTGGTACTAAAAGATAATTTTTGGCTCAAATATCACGTTTCCGTTGATTTATTTATTATTTTTTGTATTAATTAATTTTGATAAAGGGGTAGACTCAGTTAGTGATTTCGTATTAGGTATTTTATATTCACACCATTAATTTTCACCTCATCACACAAGAATATATTATTTTAGGGGTTTTAGTATTAATTAGTGGTGAATCTTTAGTAAATTGATGATATGTAGTGTGGACTATGTGACAGAGTTAATCATAATAATTTATTTTTAATGGTTTAATATCTAGAAGCCATTTTTATTTTGTTTTATATTTAATTACGGTATTTTTTTATTATATGTATATTATATGTGGAATTTATATTATTTTTTGTATTAAAAATTCCCGTATACATTTTCTCAATAATTGATTAATATTAATTTTTAAGTACCCTATTAAAATTTGAGAATAATTTCTTCTAAATGGGTATTTATATTCATCATATAGATAAATGAAGCTATATTTTATTTTATAATACAATAATGTTTAATTTATCTTGTATTTATGAAAAATCATCCTTGTAGTGGGCATAAATTAACCATTGATTCTAGTCTTTAACTTATAGAAATCATTGTTTTTTCGTGAGGCCGTATGACTAACAATTCTATGAAAATTTCAGAAATTATAATAATGGGAAATCCAATATATATTTATGAAAAAATTATAATCTAAATATATTATTTATTTATAATTATATTGAATAGTTAATTTTATTATAAATGTCGCATTAATATTTTTCATCTTATGTTTATAGGAAACCATAAATTAAAAAAATCCAAATAACATTTTTCAAAAGATATTTATATATAAAATTATTTTCAATCACATCACATATAGATATTGAATTCTTGATAGAAAAAACCATTAAAATACTAATATTATAAATTATCATAAAATAATTCTTCTAGAAACATAATATATTAATTTTAATTAGTCAATTTAAACTCCATGTTTTCATTATATAACATTATCATTCATTCCTTGTAAAAAAATACCATTAGAACCCAAGATTAGTGAACTATACCCAGTTATATATTGAAATATGAAAATATTTTGATGAAATAATACCTTAATAATTAAGAGAACTTACAATTATAACTATTAAATTTAATGCCTCACCGAAATTTTAAAATGATTTTTTTTAATTTATTGATCTCATATATGTTGGATTTTATTTCTTAGTCATATACATATTATGAATATGCAAAATTATCCAATGTAAATATTATATATATTCCTCCAGAAGTTATGAATAGTTTCATTCATATATTTGAATGCTTATTATATAAACATCATAATAGAGATAATTGTGCATGTATTGAATTTTTAATTTCATCTAACAAAGATATGCCCCCTTATATTACTATTATAATGAACAATAACATAATAAATAGAGCAGAATGATTATATTGAGATCTATAATCTTTAAATATTTTAATTCACTTTTATTTGTAATTTTTTTTATATTTGATAATATATTAATGTGTTTTTGTTAATTCACACACACACATATATATATATATATTATTTTTCAGGGTGAAAAATAATGAACAAAAATTACCCACACCCATATGATATAGAAGATAGGTTATAGCCACCTAAATGGATAACCCATCAACTAAATTCTTTAAAAATATATGTTTTGAAGGAAATAGTGCTTAAAGCCCTATTTCTAAGCCCAAAATCCCATTTTCTTACACAAAGTCCCCATCAGTGTATATTACCATTACATTACACGAGATAAAATAGTACCGACTATAGTACCACCACTTCTATAGAACGAACTATTGTACACATCGTCACTATATTGTCATCACTATTATAGTTCTGTCACTAGTATAGTAAAACTATGGTGTCCTACTACATTACAGATATAGTAACATCAGAATTCACCACTTCCCAGTTTTATGACTGGGTCTTTTAGTAGCAGGATTATGGGTCATCCCATAGAGGCACCAACCCAACTACAAATGACATATATAATTTTTTTTATTTCATATATTTTTAAGGATTACATGACAGATAAATTATCATTGTTTAATTGATTATGGACGGATTGTCAGTTCCATTCCCTAGAAAATACATAGTATATTATTTGAAAGCATATTTGGCCATATAATTTTATAAAATGAACTTCAGAGAGTAAAATAAGTTTATATGGATATATATATTTATTAATATAAATAATATAATGTCATTTTACTATCTATGATGATTTATCTAATGAAATTCATAACAAATTTTACATGATATATTTTAAGAAAATATTTAATCATAACCCTAGTAATTTTGAAATATCATTTATGATTGGGTATAAAAAAATATATAGGATAACTATTTCTTAGTTATTGTAATCATCTATAGTAGGAACCCATATATTCACTAGATGTTTTCAACAATCAAATATTTCACTATAATTGGAAAGATTTTATTAACACATTTTGGATTTGGGATTGCAACATTAAAATATTAATAAGATAAACATTGTATCAATCAATGTAATAATATTTATCATAATGTTATGAAATATCTAAATTTATAATCCGGGATCATGTTGACTTTGATTTTTTTCCCTCTTAAGAAGGGAATTTAAATATTAATTAATTATTTAATTTTTAATAAGGAATTTTATGGTATATCTCATAGCTAAAGAGATATGGAATAATAAATAGTAGAAATCCAATATATTATATTCATACAAGATTTTAATGATGTTAACTATATGAAATTTTAAAAGTGTTTTTGAATAAAATGTAAATATTTAACGGCATTTAATAGTTATAAAACATGAAAATAGTTTAGGAAATTAAATATTTCATTAAAGGAAGTACATTATTGGGGAAAATTTTCCCTATGAAGAATAAATGGGTGTAACTATAGAATATTCATGAAAAAATTCTTAAATAATATATAACATTATAAATATGTTGAAAATTTTAATAAATACATTGAAGTTCAAATGATGTAAATCTTTATTTAACCTAGAATAAATGTAAACATGGTATATGAAAGAAGAAAAAATTTATTTATTTATAGGATGTATACTAATTGAATATTAATGTTGAATAATAACAATATCAATTATTTTTTATTCCATCGTTTATCAATGTAGGATAGAGTTTATTGAGATGGACACAAAATAAAAGGAAATGTTATGGGAAATTAAATTTATTTTCCATAAAATGAATAAAATAATTCTTGGTAGTCAAACTTATTCAATAACATAAAAAAATTATGAGAAATATTTGGGGACTATTTGTTTATAAATTATTCTCTGATTATTCTATTTTAAAATGAAAAAAATTTAGATTTCATATTTAGTTTATACGTTGGTGAATTAATTTACTAAGTATATTTTAGATAAAATATTTTTATTATATGTTCTCCTTATAATCTAAAAATATATTTTTACTAAAATTTCAATGTAATGATATTTTTAAATCATATTACTTTATTTTTTCCTTATATTATTTGAAGGCATCCTAAAATTTTAAATTTTTATTGTTTTTTCATTTATATATCAATTTATCATCTAAAATTATTTGTTAAAAATTAGATGTTATTTCAATACCAATGACTGGGAAAAAATTTCTTTTTTGAAATAAAAACTCAATTGTCTCAATTATTACAAAAACTTATAATCTAGAAAAATCATGACATTATAATTAATCATCACACTAAATTTGTTAAAGTTATAAGAGAAGTAAGATTATTTCATTATATTGTTAAAAATAGTGAGTATCGAAAACGTTTAATAACTAACTATTTTTAATAGTACATTTACCTTATAATTATGGTAATACATTTATTTTCTGGATAATTCTCTTTAATATAATATAGTTATGTATCAATGTTTAATAATTGTATTTATTTGTGAATATCTATTTAAAAAATATAATAATAATAATAATAAATAAATATTTTTTTTGATAAAATAATATTTTCTAGGTAATTATTAAGATAAAAGGCTGTTACAGTAGAGGAGGAGTGATTTTTATTTTATTTTAATGTGTTATCCGTCTTATATGTAATATTTTACATAATTATTTGTTTTCCACTTGGTATAAGCTTTATTTCCATTTTTAAAGGGTTATGTGCCTATTATGTGTGTGTATATATATATATATAATATCACAATAAAATTAGTTCATGAATAATTACAGTAGATACAAGTAACGCCACATGGAGTTAGGAGGATTTTCAAATCAATAGCTTCCAAAAACAAGTTATGTGGGTAAAATAAAAATAAATCATCAAATTGATTTTATAAAAATATTTAAAATAATAAAAAAATATAAATATAAATATAATATGTTATTCAAACAACCTATAATAAACTATTTATGTTTACCCAACATACTGTGTATGATTTAAAAAATATAACTAAAAAATAATAAAAAATGAAATTAGGTAAAACCATATCCTCATATGATAAAAAAGAGTCCTCCTTTAGACATATAAGAAAATAATAACACATTACTACTCCTTATAGTCTACTATATTCCATCCCTAATGGAATATTATTTTTTCTATTTTTTTGTATTAATACATAAAATATCTATACATGCAATGTCATGCATGTTTGGGTGAGTAAAATAGTAATCGATAGGATTTTCCAAATTTTATTATATACAACCCTTTGTATGATCTGTCAAAAAATAAGAAAATAAATCATATTCAAGTAAATAAGTAACATGTAAAATCATTATTTTATTTAAAATACATACTTATAAGTAAAAACCCATTATTTTTATACAACAATAAACTATTCAAAACATGAGTAACACTATAGGTATCACTTTTACCATGTTGAAATCATAGTACAATAATTAATATATGTAATATTTGAATCATACAAAATTATCTGATATAAATTATTCATTATAAAATAAGGAAAAATTCACATCTACCTATAAATCATAACATATGAAATGTATTTTCATTAATGAGGATGTTTAGTTTGATGGTTCTTCTTATATGTTTCATTATCCTTATCACTAATATTACCTAATATCTTCTATATATTTATATATATATTCCATATATAATTTCAGTTCTTAAATGCATTAATTATACCCTTGAATCATTTAATTTAAAAAATCCAATTTTTACAAACAATAACATTTTACAAAAAAATACATCTACGTAACATTGTAAATCCAATTTTATTTTAAAAATAAGAAAATATTTTTTTCAAAAATCTAATGATCGAATTGATGTCAATATAAAAAAACTAATTTTATCAACTTAATTAATTCTATATATATGTTAAGACATACTGATATGAAATCCCAAGATATTATCAAAACCAAATACATGCTTTATCAAAAATCCAGATTTAATAAATACTTATCAAATATAAAATATTTAAAAAATATAATCTTTGGAAGTATCATCAATAAATTGAAATCACATCAACAACACTTAAATGAATCATAACCACTATATGAAATCAAATACTCCACCTGTCTTATATTTAATTTCTATAAATACATAGATCATGATTTGATTAACTTATTCATAATTGCATTATTCAATTACTATAATCACAATCCTTGATTTGGATTTAATGTCTAATTTCATTCACCAACCTTGTATTAATAACAATGTTTATATGAGATATATAAGGGAGATATTAATATAAACTTTAGAAACAAAATTATTATGATGATTTGAATAACTCTCAAAATATATTTTTCATTAGATAAAAAACTCATTTAAAATCTTCCTAATTAGGATATAAGAGTGATCATAGTTGGTTTATGCATTTAATTAGGATTAATGGAGGAAAACCGAGTATTTTGAAAAGAAATTATGTATCTAAA
This sequence comes from Viscum album, assembly GCA_963277665.1. Taxonomy (NCBI): domain Eukaryota; kingdom Viridiplantae; phylum Streptophyta; class Magnoliopsida; order Santalales; family Viscaceae; genus Viscum; species Viscum album. The sequence goes on along the minus strand of OY728122.1, from coordinate 1,921,891,352 downwards.
TCCATCCTCATGGGTCTTTCATAATTTGTATACTATGAGATCCAACATGTGAATTCCCACATTAAAATCTAAACACACACTTTATAAAAATGGTGAGCTTTCTAAACAAAAAATCATGAAAATATATTATCCTCCTCTACTAACCCCAATTAGTTTCTTATATAATTTAAAAATAATTCATTTTAAACATTATTGTGTCTAAAGCGTAATGAGAATCTATTTTTATTTTCTCAAATACCCAAATATTAAAATATTATTCTCAATCAAAATTTGGGTGTCATAGTATCCACCATTGTTAGAATCCCCCACACTAATTAAAAAGTCATTAAGCATCATATATCAAAAAATTCATCATCCATTGATTTTAATTAGGTATTATCTCTAAAATAAAAATTCTTGGACATTATTGTTTTCCATAATATTCCAAAAAAAATCATACCTTTAAGATACAAAATTTATCTTCACTAACTCAGATAAGTTTCTCAAAAAAAAGATTTTTCCAAAATATTTTTTCCCAAATTCAAAAAACGCGTAGAATACAATTTATACTTTCCCAGTTAAAAAATATTAAAAACAAAATAAATTTATTCATAATTTATTATCAATGTTTCAATAACTAATTTCACCATTATTCCTTCTGAATCTAAAATTAGATGTGGTGTGAACCCTAATACCCACCTCCAGTAGTACACGTGTTGTTGACTGACATCATCAATATAATTTAACTTTTAATAGAGGAATTAATATTTTTTATTTTAAAATATATACCAACCATAGAAAAAACAAATATTAAATCAAATTATATTTCATAAAAACACTTATCTAGATGATGTTACCCATGCTAAATTTCACCTAAAATTCCAACAAAAATTATTTTACGAAAACAATAAAAACCATAATGAAATTTCAAAAAATATAAAAATTAAAAACCCATCCTACCCTAAAATAAAAGGATGAGTATAAAATTATACCAAGAATGTTATTAATTTAAACTATCACATGTCAAATTAATATCCATATAAAATTAATTATGAATTAAATTTATATATATGTATAATAACAATAAATTTATGAAATTTATTTGAATAAAAAATAGTCATGTTCACAGAAACCTTCATTATATGTTATTCACCATATTCCAATACACACTAGTATAATCCATAATCTACATCACCCCCACCCCATTATTTCATCCAAACCATCAAAAATTAGTTACTTCATTCACCTTATGTCATTAGAGATCTATAACTATTGAATGAAAGTAACCAAAATAAAAAATTACTTCTATAGGTACAATAAAAAATGCATATTCTTGCCATATGAAAAAATGATACAACTTTATCATAGCAAAATATCAAAAATAATAACCATAACATTTATGGGAATACAAAATTCCTTAGTGAATAAAATATTCATTTATAAGTCTTCATTAGAATGGAATAAAACTCCATAAAGGAGTAATGCTTCACTATAAACCATATATCCTCCTTGAAATAAAATAACCCTACATACCATACTATTTTTATTAAATAAAAATAATTTTATAAATAAAAGTAATAAAATTGATATGAAATACCACAATGAAATTTATCCAACCATATCAGAAATTAATATATAAATCCCAATATCATATCAATAGAATAATAACCAATCAAATATAATGTTTAAAACATAATAAAACAACATTAAATCAACCAAAAAAACCTTTTTTGTATAATATTTATCAATCCAAAATATCATTCAAATATTCCATTCAAATAATTCATTTCATCATTTTTTACCAAATATCACAAAAAACTATTTATAATTAAGAACACATGACTTACTTTATTGCATTAAATCAAAATTGTTTTTCCATCCATCCATTTTATTATTTTTCATTATTACTAAATAAAATTATTATTATTCCAATCAAAACATGAATAATATTAAAAAATCCAATTTCATCACATTTCAATTTAACGAATCATATTTATTTTCATGTTGACCAACAAATGGTCAGTCATTTTGATAAAATAAACAATTTCTTTAAAATCCCATAATTTTTTCCATAACATCATTCTAATAGTAGTTTTATATAAAAACACCACCAAACAAGGCATTTATATCACACATATCAATCATAACCTTTTTTTGTAAATTTCACCAAATCAATAATCAATATTTATTAAACATTATGAAATCATAATATCAATCATATTTAGGAAAAGTATTATAATATCATGACACAAAAATTAAATAACAGTCAATATAATAATTCTGTATATATTATTTTTCATAAAAACCAATTCCCATTATAATGAAAACCCATTAGAGATTGATGTTCTATAAAAATTAGATTTCAAGGGGTTTACAATTACTATGTTTTTCTTACCTAATACAATGTTGTAATTTCAAATTTTTGTGGAGGTTCTCTCATAAACACTACTCTCCTTAATATTGTTGTGATCAAATAAGCCCTTTATATTATATCATAAAATAAATAGTTTATTGAGTTTGGATTTCTTGAGCTGAGAATATCTTTTCATGTAGTACTTATTTTCAAAATTCTCATGAATAATTTAATGTTTGTCTAATGTTATATAAAATTAAAATCAAAGAATTTAATTGAGTTTTTGAAAACAATAATATTACAGGGAGTGTATTACCAAGTAGTTTTTTCTTAGAAAATATGATTTAAAAATAAATATATATAATGTTCCATTACATTTTTTTTTGTATTTATAATTGTTAAAATGCTCTTATTTTTTAATATATGTAATATCTTGGTGTTTTGGAGATGTATAGATTCATATGTAAAATTTCAAAACCACACATTTTATGTTAATAATGTACTCTAAATGACATGGATTGGTTCAAGAGAGTCTAGGTCTCGTTCATAGCATGAAAATCCTGGATTTAAGGAGGAAAACTGATCCAAATGGTTAGTTCACAGTTCATGATATCTATGTGGGTCCCCAAGTGAGTACGGGAGGCCACATGATTTTTCTTCAATTGTTCATGCTAGGACACATTCCTTGGAAATATTGAATACCACATTGAGAGTGGATTTTTTAAATTGTTTCACATTTTTATTCAAACTATGTGCTTACCCCTTGTTAGGGGTCTTCTATGAGATGAGCTTGTTAATGGATGGATTAATGTTTGGACAACCATGTGTCCAAACCCAATGAAACCAATTTTTAATGGAAATTTACATTTTCCCCCTGGAATGTGTTATTAAACTTTTCTTTCTTCCTCCTTCAATTATTCTCCAAAATCTAATTAATGATATTCATATACTTCAAGGTAGGTATTTTGATTACTCCCCCATATGTGATTCAATTTATTTTTTAATGGGTACACCAAATCCCTCTCAGTATTCACTACAATCTTAATACTTTTATTCATAGTTTATCTTCCCTCATTCTGTACTATATTTTGGCAACCTCATTTTCTATAATAGCAATGAATTTTATTATTCCTCTATTATCTACCATTCTATTTTTATTCAAGGGTCGAAACTAGATGAGGATTTCTCTGTGAACATAACATATGTGGTCTTTCTTCTTTCCCATATGTTTTTATGATTTTATATTAATAACAATCATTCCACATGAATGGATTCTCTGCAAATTATTCCAAAATGATTAGTAAATTAATTTAAATTTTTTCTCATCCATAATGCGATCCTAGATCACAAAACATTACATAATAGGTTGGTCGACCTACAATGGGCCACACCTATGGATGTGAATACCTTATATATACTATTTAACCACTGATATAGATCAATATACCATCTCTAATGTGTTTTATCACATGTAATACATGTTTATTTATGTATGAATTGAATTAAGAATAATGTTGACCCTGAGTGACGCATTATAACCGATCATTAGTTAAATTTATTATCCAAAATGTATTGGTAAAAATGATAGAAATTTTTATGATAAATTTAATGAAAAATGAATAAAATGTGATAGTTAATCCATACATTATTTTATATTGACGAGTTATACACAGGTCCCTATTATATTCCTTGGATAGGTTCTTAATGATTTATAATTTGATGTTATAAATGCTTTGTATATGTTTTCACATCCTTGTATGGAGTGTGTTTGACACAAAATATTTTTAATGATCACAGAACATGATTCGTTTTTTTAATATTGATCTAAATATTGTATCATATAAGTTTATATTGTAAGACAATTTTTATTGTGATTTAGCTATGTTTTATGGAGAGTCACTATTAGTTGGGAGTCATCACATGCACATGATAACGTCCTCTTGGAAATCCAGGTGAGGTGGGTCACAACCATGTAAAAGTCACCACCAGAACATTACATAATAATATAGGAGCTACTTTGGAGGAAATTCACTACAATGTATACGTCCCTTCTAGGCTTGTTACCTCTAGGATGAGCTATCGTTTGAATCTGATTCATCGCTAGACTATGAGTCACTACCAGTCTAAGATACCGTCAGATGTTGAGTCACCAACAGCTTCTTCCTACCGTTACTATCTTGGACATTAGTGGGAATGGATCAATGAATATTTTATATTAAAGGATTATTTGATGAATCCATCATGAGAAAGTCAATGCCGATAGGATGTTTTTAGATCTTCTCCATCTGATGTTACTATATATACGTCATGGACAACTCTATCTCTCTATACTCGTTACATCGGTGAAACAAAATGAAAACATCCTTATCATATATTGATTGAGATAGATGAAGAGATCAGTTGGAACTCTTATAGATTTCTAATATGGTTAGTTTCTATGCCACATTCAAAAGGAAATATGAAACTCTTCATGAACACTAATCTGAGGACTCTGAACATTATCAACAAACTAGAATAATCATTAATATATTAATTATTTACCGTTCTATTTATTATTTTTCTTTTTATTAGTGTGTTGTCAGTCTTATATCAAACACAGAATTTCTACTCAACCTAATTGGAGTATACTTGATATTATTTCCTTACATTATATATGTATTCCCAATATTTTTTTGGGAGAGTTCCTTGTTTGGAATGTTCTATTTTTATATTCCATGTATAATTGTGGAAGAGTATCATTAGAATAGAAAACTTGTAGTGGTTTTTTGTTTCCCTGATCCATGTTGTGAATTTGTTTTTATATTACTACAATCTACATGAAAAAATATGAATACCAAATGGGGGGGGGGTATTATGTCTCATCTTCAGACTGAATCCCTTGTTTATTGCACTCTGTTTTGGTGTTTTTTTTCAATAACTTATCTATGATTTTTTTATTAAAAAATTAAAAATATTGCATTAATAGTTAATATTAACTAGTGGTTATATTTTTTTCTAGGTAAATTTATTTCAAATTATATGGTAACCCAAAACATTATTTTATCTAATACATAATCACTATTTGATGTGATTAAATTACATATCAATTAAATTATATGAATGATGATGATGCATGAAAAACAAAAATTCAATAAATAGATTAATGAATGTGAAAAAAGAAATCCGCAACCTTCATGACTAAAACCTCCAGACAATGAAAAATTGTACAACCTGAAAATACCAAAGAAGAAGAATGTTCAAATGACAGTGATAAAGAGATAGACCTAATGGTCAGAAGAGTTATTAAACTTTATAGGAGAAATAAGTTCTTCAAGAAATAAAATTTCTTATGAAATCATGATAAAATGAAAAAGTGGAAAAAAGTTTTGAAAAAGGAAGACACTAAAAATAAAATAACCGAATATAAATGTTTGGGTAAAGGACACATTAATGCTCAATTTAAAAAATTGAAATACAGAAACATGTTTGATGATAATTATATAATATTCAACAAGCCCATGAATATAATATGGAGTGCCACCAATGTTAGGTTGAGTGATTAATAAATTATTCAAAAATTTATGTCTTGCATGGAAAAATGTTCAATATAGAAAGAACACCATAGGAACAAAATATTCTTCATAATTCTCCTACTAATATTTTAAAAACTTCTAAATAAAACCAAATAATGATATTGATGAAAAAAATGACCAATGAATATATTTATGCTTACTGTAACATGTTGCTAGACACCATTAATGAACTAAAAGATAAATATAATTCACATAATAAACAACAAGATTTGAGATTAAATATTAAAACCAATGTTACCATTATAAATTAGAAAAAGTGTAAATTGTTGATAGAGAACAATGAGTTAAAATTGTAAAATGAAAAGATAATGAAATACATAGAATGGTTTACCAATTATAAGAAAACATCAACCCAAATACTGGAAATATATGTTTCTCCCATGTATAAAATTAGCATAGGTTGTCATCTAAGATAGAGAAAAATTGAAAAACACAAATTTATATACAGTGCATGTTCTTAAAATTCATATACAACCATTACCTACTCAACTGAGCCTAATAATGTATTTATTTATATAAGCATAAAATCTATTTACAAGAAACCTATTAGGGAACCATGGGTTCCAAAATCACTTATTGATAAGATAACTAGACCCAAGATGATAGGGTTACCAAATTAATTTTTGGCATAAAAATTGTTTTATAGGAAACCTGTTTAAATAAATCCATTAATAGAATATTGTATATAGAAAATGAATGTTCCTGAAAAATTTCTATTGAGTATTCAAACTTCAAGTATTTATTCAATGTTTATGGTGTTCATTCCACTTTTGGGGGGAAAGGCAATATAATCAACCTTGGAAAAATATGCAATTATTATTTAGTGTTAATTTCAAAAAAAATTACATGTAGTTGGTTTAAAATATAAACTATATAGAATTTATCTATTATGTGATGATTGATTTTATTTAAAATTTGAAAAAAATATAATAATTTTTTTAGGATATTTTTTTAATTTTTTATTACCTTAATAATTAAAAATATTTATTCATTTAATTTAAATTCATTCTCTTCTAAAAATATTTATTGATTGTGTTTCATTCACAAATAATATTGGACTTGTCGTAGGAGACTAGGAAATTTCAATATTCATTCACTTAGAAATATTTCTAGAAAAGTTATAGTTAGATATCTACCAAATCCCTAATTATCTATTGATAGATTTTGTGATCCCTCCAAAAAGGGAAATATTATAATATTTCCTTTAAATAAAAAACATAGTTTTAACCTCTCATCCTCTTGAGTTAGTTCATATGTACCTCTTTATACCTTCAATAGTTTATAGTTTAAATGGAAAAAATTATGTATATGTCCTTGTTTATAGCTTCACATGAAAAACTTCAATATTCTTTCTAGCTCACAAAATGGTATGTTTTTCTTACATCATTAAGTATTAAAAAACAATAAAGTTTTTTGGAGACATATGATTAACACCTTATGAAGTGAGCATGGTCGAGAAATTTCATATCAAGACTTTGAATCATTTTATTATCAAAATGGTTATAATCCGAAATTTTCTTCCTCAAATAATCCAGAACAAAATGGTTTAGTAAATAGATGAAATATAACTCTTTAAGATATAGCTCTGAAAATTTTTTATGAGTATGACCTTCCCGTATAATATTGTGAAGAGGCTGTTAAAACATCTTTTTCTACTTTAAATAGAGTGTTAATTATATATCTCATAAAAGTAACAACTTATTAATTGTGGAATAATATAAAATCAATCGTTAATTATTTCAATGTTTTTGGATGTAAAGACATTGTCCTGAATACACAAGATAATCTAGACATATTTTCATCCAAGAGGGATGATGTAATTTTAAATGGATATTATATTTTTGACAAACACTATAGACTGTTTAATAAGAATAGCAAAACAATGGAAGGGTCTTTTCACATTAAATTTGATAAACCAACCCCCATTGAACCTATGTATATCTTGTAGCACATTGAGGGAGATATTTAAAATCAAAATATGAATTCTATTCCTTCTCAATGTTCAGGGAAACAAGCATGATGTTCTCCCAATGAACTATCAGAACCCGATCCTAAAGAAGATCATGAGACAACCGTCCCCACTTTTCAAATTACTATTAGGGATTATAAAGACTAAACTTTATATGTTTTTGTCATAAATCTAGATATAGTTACAACAAGTATAGCTTCCCTTAGAAATAAAATTCAACACCAATTCGTCTTATCATATCGTAAACCATTGAACATTAATGATTCCATAAATGATGATTTTTAGGTAATAGATATGCCAGAGGTACTTAATCAATATGAGAGAAATAATATTTGGGAACTTTTTGATAGACCTAATGAAAAAATAACTATTGCCACAAAGGTGGTTTTTAGATACATGTTTTTTGAGTTAGGAACTACAGTAAGAAAATACGATAGACTTATTGTATAAGGTTATAATAGAATAAAGTATTGATTAGGAAGAATATTTTTCACCCATATATAGAATTCAAGTGATTATGATACTACTTTCTATGAAGCACATTTAGATTTCACTTTTTATCAAATGGATGTTAAAAGTGTATTCTTAAATGGTTTTCTAATACATGATGTTTTTGTTGAACAAACTGTATATTTTGAACTCAACATTTTCCATATAATGATTTTAAAATAACAAAATAATTATATGGGTTAAAATAGGATCCAAGTGATTGGTATGATAGGATTACCTCTTTTCTTATTTCAATAAGATTTTCAAAAGGTATAGTTGATCCAATTATTTTTATTAAATGAATTTGAAATGATTTTTTTAAGATTGAAAATATATCCAGATGCTATTATATTCTGATCTACGAAGGATTTACGATGTATTGTTTTTCAAACCTAATGAAAAATTAATTTGAAATGAGATAAATGGATGAATACAAATTGATTGTTGGATTTCAGAATTTTCAAAATGATAAAGGAATTATATAAAATCAGTGTAAATATACTAATGATCTTTTAAATTTTTTGGTCATAGATATCACTAAATGTAGTGATACATTAATGATTACCACCTATAAACAAGATCTTGATGAAGATAGGGAATTAGTTGACCAAACTAGTTACAAACATATTGTTGGAAGCCTTTTATAATTAATATCTATTCAGCATGATATAAGGTTCGACGTGTGTAGGTGTGCTGACTTTTAATAAAATACAAAAGATTAAGACTTATTCTCTTCCAAATGAATTTTGAAAAACCTTAAATATATAACCAATATAGATTGTTCTATCCAAGAGGAAATTATTTTTTTACTGAGATATTTAGATGCTTATTTTTTTTGTACGTTGGATATAAAGATAACATCAGGAACATGTCATATTTTAGAAAAATATATAAAATCATATAGTATTAAGAAAAAAATTCTATTTCACTATCCACTCCTAAAGAAGAATATATAGATATAGGTGATAGCTGTGCAAAACTCTTGAAGGTTAAACATACTATATTATAAATTGGACACTAATTTATAAATGTTACTTCAAATTGTGATAACACTAGTATGATAATCATTTCCAAAAAATGTAGTATCTTGTTCTAGAACAAAGCTCATTGATGTAAGATATCACTTTTTTAGAGATCATTATCAGAAATGTGATATAACAGTAGAATTTAATGGAACTGAACATATTCTTGGTGCTATCTTCATACAGTCTTTTAATTTTGATATATTAAAATACATCCAAAATAAATTAAGAATGATAAGTTTCGGTTTATATGTCACCAGTGACAGGTATCGTTTTGTGAGTCACCATTGACAAGTCCCCATTTTCAAGTCACCATTGATGTGTCACCTTTGAAAATTCACTAATGAAAAGTCCCCATTGTAAATTCACCATTGAAAATTCAATGTTGGAAATTCACCATTTATAAGTCACCAATAGAATGTTGTCGTTGGTGAGTCACTGTGGAAAGATTCACCATTATTTTTTTACCATTATTTTTATTATATTTTCAATTATTCTCCTGATTAAATATATATTTTATTAAATTTATTATTTATTGATTGGAATCCTTAAATGATTAATCATTTGGGAAAAATCAAATTGATTCACTAACTATTAAAAATATTTAACTCCCAAACAATTTCATTCATCTCGAACTGATCATCTTTCCTTCCTCCCTTAAGCCTTAAACAAATCTAAATGTCCCACGTGAAGTGAGTAGTAGATTAAAATCTAGAACAAAATATCCAATTCAATTAACAGAAAGTATCTTCAATTGCATTGGATATTATTTTATGAAACCCACATCAGAAAAAATGGGTTGTCGATGAAGAAAATGAAATAGATTCGCAATGGCTCCCATTGAGAAATACACTAGTATGGAATGTTTTATGAAATCATAAATGGATGAACTAGTTCACATCAAATCATCTTGTGTTTTATCCAATGTTAGTATATTCGTTTTTATCTGAATCATGAGATTGTTTTTTTAAAGGATGTGGATATGATAAAAAGGTGTGTTGATGGAGATGATATTTAGTTCTCTTCAGGGGAATTGGAAAAGAGACATAAAACACCTCCTAATGGGATATATGAGGGTTTTGAGGATGCATTACAAGTGATTGTAAATTATTAAAATTTGAAGAGGCACACCAATAGTTGACAAGATACGGTACCCCGATGAGATCAACAAATGCTAAAATTGATGGTGACTATAAGTAATTATTTAAAATTTTCTATTATGATTTTGTGTACCACACATATTAAATTTCAGTACAGTGTGTAATCATGATGTTTATTTCATATTAATGATAAAGCACGGAAAAATGATAAATCTATGTATATTTTTTATGATCCATATGTTTGATATGTGCAAGAATATATCTATATTGAACTCATTAATATATCACATGATGATTTATTCCATCTTAAATTATAAGGGATTTTTCAATGAAGGAGAAGAAAAAGATGATAACTATGGTGGTTTTTCTTTTCAGATACAACTTGAGAACGTCTCAAAGTGATCTGGAATCCCTGGATGAAATATTGGGTAAGAGATAATGAAAAATATTATAATAAATTCAACCCTATTGATCATCAAACCAAACCCATAGAAATGGTGGATCATGGTCTTGGTCCCGATAAGATAGTGGAATACTCCAATAACGATGATAATAAAAAGTATAAAAAGAAGTGGAAGGTGAAGAAGATTACTTTTCAGTGGAAGTGGGGAGTGATCCGAAGATTCCTAAATCACCTCTAAATTTTTTTGTTGGATATCAGTCCACTAGATTCTCTACCTACCCAATAATAACATTTAGATAAAAATGATTATGAGAAAACTAAGGCATTTGGATAATATCAATTTAAAACATATTCCTCCAAAACATCATGTCTCTAGAATGGTAATGAGAATGGAAGTGATGAAAATACTTTTAAAGAAGAAGATGATGATATGGATCATGAAAAATTTTATGGAAATGTTTGTGAAGATAATGAGGATCATGATTATGGAAAAAATATTTATATATATGATCATAGATATAATCATGTTAATTATTGTAATGATGGTAGTGATAATAATAGATATTACACTATTGATCACGATTATGAGATTTTTCAAATATATCCTTAATCACCAATGGTATCATGTTCTCATATTGATGTGAATCAATATAAATTCTCTAAGATATATTATTTACCTCATGTTACCACATAAGATGAGGAAGTTTCTATTAGAGGGGAGATGACTTCCAATTAGGTTTATTATTTGGAAAATGTGGTTCATTTTGAACCCGAAGATAACTTACAGATAGCTCATACACCATCCCCTTATATACCTCATGTTTTTTAATCCTCTCATGATCCTAGAGGATCTCAAAATTCATCCTTATAAAAGGAAAAATTTTAGATATATTTAATAATGAAAAAATTTATCCTAGTTATTTAAGACATGTTTTAGATTATAGTTATTCGAATGATGAGCACAAAAATATTTTCATATGAGAAAGATACTTTGTTGATAAAATTGATCATGTTAGAGATTTTCAGCCTTTTACACATATTGAAACAGATAGTTCAGCTATGGATTAAGAGCCTAATGAGAAAATAGGTAACCTTATTATCCAATATGTTAAACCTCATGATGCTATGAAACAAGATGAGTTTGAATATTTTCAATGAAGTTTCAATTCGGATTCGGAATCCTTGGGAAGTAATTTAGTTTTAGATTTTATAAATGTCTTCATATCCCAACCTTATCACTATTCTAGACTCTCTGATGAAATCCCTCGATATTTGGTTTATTTTTTTTATATCATTTATAAACAAGTGTATGATTTGATATCCAAGATATTTACATGGAGAATAAGAGATTTTTAATTATATTACAAAGTTTGAATGCTTTAGTTTAGGGTATAACATCTTATTTTTTATAAAGTTTGAATTCTCATTCTATGAAGATGGAATTCATTACTACTACCACTTCTACATCATCTACAACCCCTTATAATTCAGTATAAATTTATAAATATGTACATAGCAAGATTATTGGAGAAAATAATAGTAATTATTTGGGTAATGTGACCACCCATGTGGAATAAATATCCCAGATACATCACCATAGAGAGAACATCTATAAAGTGATAAGGTAATATGTCATTAATAAATTACTCATCATGAATGAAATAACATTTCATTTTTCAAGGATTTATATACAGAATGTTATTTATAAATTTGCATAATATTTGAGGATTCTACAAGTGAAAATGGATTTCTAAGATCATGTGAGTGAAATGAACATTCTCCTACTAGTTTTATAGATATTCATGGAAGAGTAGATGGATTTCTTATGTCCACTGGAATGGAGAGGAAATATAATTATAGATTTTATAAATCTCATGAAACCCTTATTACATTCCCATAGTATAGATGATATTGAAATATAAGAAATTATACTGAGAATATATCTTTCAACTACAACCACAGATCTAGTTTGATACAATCATATAGTGATTACTCAGATCAATAGTCTTATACCTCCACCATTTTTGTATATGAATATATCACAAGTGGATTAAATCAGTCACCTATGGAAATTTATTATTTTAAACCTCTTCCTCCATCCACAATAATATGTTCCATTATAACATATGCTCCATATTTCACAACTACTCTCTCCTTTTATAATAGGGAAAAGGATAAAGGGTAAGTAGAAATTGTATCTACCACAAACCTCTAAGAAGTGAATCTATTTGGATGGATTATTTATATAGAGGAAGTGTAATTGTACATTTCATCATTATATTTATGTAATAAACATATATTGGGATAATATTTAATAAAATATCCTAGTTTTATTCTAATTTCATTATTCTTATAATTTTTAATTTTTTATTCATTTTTATAATCTCAAATGTGGAGATAAAATGAAAATATATTTTCTTTGGTTTATATCACAGTTATATCTTATGAAATGATAATAAGAATAAATTTTACATATATAAATCTATGAATATCTATGTTTAATTATTTTGTAGATGTCTTATAATAGTCCATGTTTTTTGATCATCAAAAAGAGAGAGAATGTTCGCACCTTTTTTTGTGGAGTGAGTTTGATTCTCTCTAATTTTAAGGATCAAAAACCATGATTCTTTTAGTAATAATGATTAAAATATTGTATTATATAATTTTATTTGGTAATAATTTTTTATAATAATATTTTTATGTATTATGTAGAGTAACCATTAGTTTGGAGTCACCAGTAGAACATGCTACTATCTGTTAGGATATACTGATGAGGCAAGTCACCTCCAAGTATAACTAACTAATAGAACATGCTACCATCACCTAGGAGCTACTGTTAAGGAGATTCACCACGAAACATGAGTCATCACCAAGCTTGTTACCCCTAGGACAAGCTACCATCTGTCTCTGAGTCACTGCAAGTTTGGTATACCATCAACTGCTAAGATAATGGCAGTTTCCTGATACCATTGTTGTCTGAGAAAATTTTCATGAATGGATCAAAAACTATTTTCTATTCACGGATTATTTTACAAAGTCTTCAAGAAATAGTAAAAATGGATTCAGGGATTGTGGATTTTCATCAACTGATGCTACAATATATACATTAAGGAAATATCTCTCTCGTTGTACATGATATGTTAAGGACATATAAGCACAACATCCTTTACAAGGATTGATTGAGACAAGAACATAGTTCAATTGGAACACCTTATGAATTCAGTTATCCTCTATTTTACTACAAAATTCAAAAGAGAAAGCTCGAAATCCTCACCAACACTGATATGGGGACTTAGAACATAATAAAAATTACTATATTCCTTAAAACATTTATTGATTAGTGTTTTCTTTTTTCAGTGAGTTGTTACTCTATTATCAAACACACACTATCTCCTACACACAATTTCAGAAAAAGTGATATTCCCTCATTCCATTATATTTTTCTTCCCACTATTTTGGTAGTAGACATCCATGTGTGGGTTGTTCGATTTTTTACTTACCACATATAATTTTTGAATATGATCTTTAGATTATACAACTTGTAGTTGTTTTTTTATTACATAGTGCATGCTATATATATTTTTTGATTATTATTTAAATATAGTTAGATGTAGTTTATTTCCAAGAGAAGGAGTTTAAGTATCATCTTTAGATTGAACCTCTTATTTATTCTAATATGTTATTATGTTTTGTCTATAAGTATATTTATATAAAATTATAATTTAATTCAAAAAATTATATTAACTAATACATAGTCATACATTGCGAAATATTTTAAAAGGAAAAATCTTGTACTGATATTATTTTTTAATTAATTAGCATGTTTTTTTATTAAGTGGATTTTATATTAAATTAATCATTTCATGGAAATTTTTTTAGGAACTAAATTCACCCCCACCTGAGTTACTCTATCCAACCAATAGTATACATTATGGGATATATACTTTTTCATTCTAGGATTGTATCAATGTGTGTTTACCTATCCTACATTTGAGAGATACTAGTTCTCAAGGGGAGACATCATGGATGGGATTAGTGGGTATATTGTTTGACCAGGTCCTGAGTGATATTTGGTACCCTTTGTGAGATAACAAGGATGGTATAAAAGGGTTGATTTAGTGACCAAACATATGTTATAGAAGTTATAACATTTATCGATCAAAAATCATGTACTTCTATAGAACTGGATATTTATTCAGACTGAGGAGAGATAAATGGGTTTCCTTATGGGTCACCTTGGATGGGATCAGGGTGCCTCTTCATAATTTCTAAAGATACCCATACAATTTAATAATAATAATGTGTAATTGAAGTTCATTAAATGCAACCACAATAAAAAATCACATGCTTCTAGAATCCATTTCTTGATTCTTATGTACAATAAACTTTTTATCACATCTATATCAAAGATATTATAAAAGAACATTTATATGGTATATATATTCTTAAATAAACCCAATTCATTTGATAGTTATCATTTTTCACATAAAAAATCATAATAAAATTGATATAATATTAATTATTAACATGATAATTGAAATAGTATTGAAACTATTAGGAATTGTAATGTGACAATTAGGAGTAATAATGTGACCTTTATTATAATAATGTATGATTAAAAACTTCATTGAGCTATGTTATTATTTAAAATTATGGATTAAATATCGATGATATGGTTAATGAAATGTTTCCTAAGTCTATATGGATGCTTGAGGGTCTTATGGGGGTTTAGTACATGATAATGTGAGAATTGGTCCATCCAATGCAGGATACACGATAGGTGCAAGGATAGTAGGATCTGTGTCCCTAAATGTGTTTTCCTATAAGAGGGGTTCATGGTTGGAAGAAAAACATTCAATGGGGAAGGAAAACTATTTGTTCTTGGACAGAGCCACCCTGTACAATTATCAAATGGGTTTCCAAATAGTACAGGATCCCTATGTAACCATGTTCCCTGCCCCCCTCTCAGATAGAGGGTTGTTCAAGGTTGTCACCCACATTGGAAAATGTGAGGAAAAACTGTGTCCCCCTTAAAAAGATTCATTTTACCATTTTACCTAGAATAAATAATGTCTTATATATTTATATTGGCCTCCAATATTCATACTCAATCCTTAGTTACAAACCAAGTAACCTAAGACATCCCAATGACCGATATCCCTCATTTTTAGGCTATTTAGTGTGTTTTTTGTTGTGAATCAAAGATTCGGGTGACTCTAATAGTCATGTTTTTTATTATTTAATGTTTTTACTTTTTTAGAAATAATACTTTTTCTATATAAATAAAACCCTCTTCTTCTTGTGAATGCTACTTTAGGGATTCAAGTGTTGTTCAGATACAACTCAAAGGCTTAGGTTAAGCAAGTGATCATCATCAGAATTGAGGTAGGTGCTCAATAAGTTATATCTCATAGCCTTGAGGTTCGGATTATGTGTTTGTGTTTATGATATAAATGATTTATATTTTTCATTTTGTGAACTTGGATAGAGTAGTCAATTTTTTAGATAAATGTGGAATTTAATCCCTCACGATCTTCGTGGGATGGTTTGTAGAATTTCGGACTATGTTAAGGGCCACCAGTGGGGTGTGCCACTCCATGAACAAGAAAATTAAAATGTAAAATGTGGAATTGTATTGGTATAATTTAGAGTCAATAATGAATGTATTCACATGTTATCATAGGTTATGAAAGTGAAATAATGATAATTGTGTTTTGTTGTTAACATGGCATAAATTGTTGTTTTGTATAAAATGAGTAATGAATAAAAAGGGTAATTTTTTTGATTGGATAGGTAATGTGATTGATAAATGTTTTAATTGGGATAAAAAATGTAAATGAGAAAGTATAAATGGGATAAGGCATAATGATAATTAATTTTTTTGAACAACATATGACTTTTGAATGTTATGTGTGTAAAATAAGAATGGGTTTTGAATTTGAAGATGTGGTAAATGATTAAAGAATCTTGTAAACATAGATTGATTTTATGTATGGGGTATTTGACTTTAGGCTTTAATCCCACATGGTGGGTTACATTGAGACTCTTAGTTCCACACCCTTAAATGCATGGGTTAGGGAGAGGAATGAGGCTATATGCAGCTAACAATTTATTTTGATGAGACTACCGAGACATAAGATCCATGGTAAGTGTGATTTACTAGTTGTGAAATTTTTCCCATGTGATATAGCAAACATGACTTGTCCCTGTATGCATTGTTGTGTACTGACATATGATGATGTTAAATTAGTGAAAATTTCTAAACTATAGAATAAATGTTGAAAATGGTTAAAGTGAGATTTATTAAGTAATGGAAGAAAATTTAATTATATATATATATATATTATAGTTCATACAGACACTATATATTTAGACTTTATATTTTTTAGATATTATTGGGGGTTTCCTATTAAGTTGTTCTCACACCCTAATTGGGTCATCATTGGGTACAATGTAGACATCAATCATTCTAGTTCGGATAAGGGTAGGGGTCTTATGATCAACGGTTGATTTGTGACTAAGATATTCATGGATATGGGATTCAAACTAATGTATGGACATATTCTATGAATTCTTATTTTTTATCTTTATTTTGGGTTATTGATTACATGCCACTACACGACATTCCATATCATATTTACTATTTGGTTGTGGTCTTGTCCCAAGGTTTTGGATGTGGTTGTTAATAAATTTTTATTGGTTATTTTATATTTTTTACATTATTTCTCATTATTATCTTATATTTATTACTTTAATAATTTGTTATAGTCTACTAAAATATCATTTTGGATCCTCGCTGTAAGTCGATAGCCTCTGGCCTATGTGGAGTTTCAGCTGGGGTCATGTTGTGACATAGATTGAGGAACTATTTTAGTTGATTATAGGTTAGGGAAATTGAAATGTTGTATAAAAGATGGTTATTTTATGTGTATTAATATTTGGGTCTATTATATGGGAGATTAAGATGTTTTAGGGTGTTGGAATTGAGCTAATGAGTTGGAGTAGCTAACCAATGTATGGGGGAAAACCCAAGTGCTTGAGTTTTATTATTGTTCCTCACGAGTGTTGTTATTATAGAGTGATGCTTCATCATTGGGTGATGTACTTATTGTGAGATTTATTATTTTATGATATCCATTTCACGACTAGAGTATAATGAGGATTTTTATTCATGCCTCATTTTATGCACATACCGATATATGTGTAATTCATCATCGTAGGTACTCATGGAACGTATTTTTGGGATGTGAGTGATAGAATGCATTTCTCTTTCCTTGAAAAATGTGATAGAAATAGTGGCTCATAAAGGTAATGAAAATGGGTAAATGAAAATATTATAATGTAATGGTCAAGAATAATTCCCAATTAGGAGTCATAAATGGTTTAAGATTATTTTTTGACATGTTTGAATGATAGGAAGGTTCCTAAAATGGAATGATTTATGTTGTGAAATGAAAATGAAATAATGGATGTTAAATGAGAATACAGGTGGTTATGTGAGTTGTTTTACCCCAGGTTGACCATGAATATTAATAGGGATATCTATGGGTAGTGATTGATAAATTCTTATATCCTTTACAATAGTGGGTGGAAATGAGTTTTTATGTCTACTAGGAAGCCTAATTTTTTGAATATTGAGATTGTTTTATGATAAGTTTCTAAAATGTGTGTTTGGAATTATAGAGAAATTCTACCATGTGGACTTGTGCTGTTTGGGTGAAAATAGGATATCATTTAGAATGCACATAAAGAGGTGGAAAAATAAATATTAGTTGTTTATGGAAATAGTGTATAGGATCAGTTCTATGTGAACTTTGCTCATTTTATATAGATAATGGTATGAGACCAAGGGGGGATCATATTTAGTATGATTGATATGACCAGAGAGTTTCAGAACCATAACCCTATGACATATTTTGGATAGGGTGGACCTAATTAATAATAGTTCTAGATAGAGTCCGGCAATAACATTTTGGATCGCATGGATACTTTTCCTAAGACGAGAGTCAAGTTGGAATCTTGTGTGTTACGGGGACCAGAAAACCACTAGTGGGGTATTTTATTTTAGACTTCGTATGATGATGGAATTATATAGATATAATTTGATGAATGTTTTCTAGAAAAGTTATATCTGGAGACCTTGATATAGGAAATTTATATGAGGTTTATATGGATGACCCTACAGACTATGTCAATGATTGATTATGTTGAGTGCTTCACTGAATTGAAACTCTTTGTCGCAATTTTAGTAGGGTAATAAGACACTATGGTGATTTTCCTTCAGGATGGAAAAATAAATGAGATCAATACCTTGTCCAATATATTTTATTTTTGGAGGCTTTTCAAGATTGTGGATCCAGAACCTATTTTATAAGGTAAAAAGATGGTGGATTCTTGTGGAGGGAATGTGTTTCAAGTTGGAAAATATATTTTTGCAACTTCTAAGGGTAGGAAGCATTTCATTTAGAGTATTTACGTGGGTGGTGGTGTGAAGAGTAGTCGGAGATAAGGACCGCCCTCTTAGGGTGGTGAACATGTCTTTTTCTATCAATTTGGTGGGCTAGGACACATGTGTGGTCTGTTCCCCTTTTAGAAATATGTTTCCTATGTATTAAGAATGATGAGGAATTTATATGTGTTTTATATGAACCCCAAAAAACATGGAATTTATAGATTATTGAGGCTAATATAGGGTAATGGTGGAAGGTCAGTTACCCCATATTAGGTAGGTATTGGGAGATCTACTGGTCGTACTGGTCGTTGTTGAAGGCATGGTACTCCGAGAAGCGAGAACCCATATCAGCAAGGTAAATGATCCACCAGTAACTCAGACCAAAGACCATGGTTGAGGGGTGGGTAATCATCACATATTTTATCCAAAACCTAGAGGCGTTGAGACCATACCATCAATAGTTTGAGGAAATTTTTTTGTAGTTTCATGATATCAATGTCTTTAATTGATATAGGTGCCCCAAATAATTTTATATCTACTCAGTTAGTGAGTGTCTTAGGCATAGAGGTGGAACATATAAGTTGGGTTATTTTTATTCAAAAACTATTAGGGGTGTGACCAAAAAAAATATCATGCAATTTAAGGAGTGTTCCAATGAGGTTCGTCGGTACCATTTTCTGGGGGACTTGTTTGTTCCTGAATTTTCATGTTTTGTTATGGTATTGGGGATGGATTGACAAGTGTTGTTATTGATCCATATTGAATTTTATCACTATAGGGAAATGTTCAAGTCCATGGTGGGGAATACATATATTCTTCCTGGGGAATGATAAATCATTTTATGTTTTCCAGGGCCACTCAGTCAGTAGTTAGGTGAGCTCACAACCTTGGTAGCTTGTCTTGTGGTTGATGATGGGGAAGTAGAGTATCTTTATTCCCTTCAATAGTTGATCAGTAATACGATGTGTTTCTCGAAGAAATCTATGGGTTTCCACATAAAAGATATATTTTATTCATGATAGAGTTTTTTTGACGGGTAAAACAAGTTTTATTCCTCCATATAGAATAAAGTTGGCATAACATCAATAGCTTAAAATTTTCTTATAGGAACTAGAGAACAAGGGGTTTATTAGTTTCAGTACATCACATTGGGGATATCCAGTTCTATTTTCCGTGAAGATTGATGGATAATTTATGTTATTGTTCAATTATTGTAAGATCGATTATATGATAGTTTGGAGTCGATACCATATTTCTCAAGTTGATGATATTTTTGACCATTTGATTGTGATTTAGTGTTTTTCAAAATTTACATTCTATCTGGGTATCATCATCTATGTGTGAGAAATGTTGACACACCATGGACAGATTTCCTGATTAGTTAAGGTTTTATGAGTTTTTATGGTGCATTTCGGCTTTATAAATTCTCCAGTAGTGTTTTTAGTCTTAATTAATAGAATATTTGTCCCATACTTGGATTAGTTTATAGTTGTTTTTGTGTATTCCATCTTATTGTACTCCAAAACTCTTGAATATTTTTAAAAAACACCTAAAATAACCCTTAGTATACTAAGAGATAACAGGTTATAAACCATGTTGTCAAAATATTATTTATTTATTGACAAGGTGCATTTCGTGGGTCACATCATCTCTATGGTTGGCATGTCAGTGGACTCAGAAAAATTTATGGTTGTTGTATCTTGGGAACAACCCAATAATGTTTCTATATCTGTTGTTTTATGAGTTTATCCGGATGTTTCCAAATGTTCATAAAATACTTATCACTTTTTTTATCACTATGTTTGGGATTAACCAATAAAGTAATCAAGTTTGAGTGGTCTGTGAAACGTGAGAATTTCTTCTAGGAGTTAATTAAGTGGCTAAATACTGTATAGATTTTGATTCTATCTGAGTTGGGTAAAGAGTATATCTTTTTTTAGGAATCCTAGGTTTTTCTTGGTGAATTTTGATGAAAATTGATTGTGTTGGGGAATGTGTGTCCCCAAAATTGATTTCTTGTGAGCGAAATTACCCAACTCATGATATTGAATTGGTCGTGGTGGTATAAAACATAATGTGTTGGCGGGATTACATGTTGGGAGAGAGTTTTACTATGTATACCAATCAAAAAAAATTATTTATATCTTCTTGAAAAATAATTTGAATATAAAATAGTGATGATGGGAATAGTACATGTATTTCTTTGATTCTGAACATGTGTGCATGCCATTAAAAGAGAAAAATGTTATAGATTATTTGAGCTAGAAGACTCAAAACCAGGTAGATTAGGAATCCAATTCCGAGTAGAGGATGATGGAGTTGTTTTCATATATGAATCTAGAGGTTTGGGATGGTAAAGGGAAGAATAACCATTAATCCTTAGAAGTTGAGTCCTCTTTTCTAATCTAGATCAAGTAGTGGTTCTATGAGAATCCATAATGTTTATCTTGGAAGGAATGTCTTGAAGGTGTGTTGCTACCTTGTTGTTATACTATTAGAGAAAATAATATTTTATATATTTTGTTTCATGTATTCATGCCTACAAGTATGTGGTAAGAGTTCATACATGTGTTTCATGCATCTCCGGGGGTAGTACATCATGTTTACCAAAATTCATCATGATCTTCATAGAGATTGGTGGTGTTCAGGGATGAGGAATGTGGTTGTAGGTTTCATAACGTGATGTTGTACCTATTAATAGGAAAATGCTGAGAATCAGTGATGGGTAGGTTTGGAACAGCCTTTCACATTTTGGAATGTAAATGGGGTGACATTATGATGGAATCTGTGGTGTGTCTTTGGAGTATTCCTCGAATGATTTATGTAGTCTGTGTAGTTGTGGATCCGTTGACCAATGTAGAATATTTATTATTGATTCAAGAGAACTTCTTCATTTACTAAATGAATGATTTCTATATTTGGGTGATATTTTATATGTAGAAGGTTCCAAGGACTATAGTTTCATATCATGATCAGCATTTTACTTCATAATTCTAGAAACGGTTGTAAAAAGCACTTTGTACCAATGACTTTTTTAGTTCATAATTCCACAAAAATATGAAAAGGAGACAATTTCATATTATTTGGTTTTGTGGGGATATTTTGAGAGAGTTTTTCAAAGATTTATGTGGATATCAGAAAAATCAAATGGTGCTTATTCAGTTCTCTTATATCTATAGTTATTATAAGACAATTCATCTGGAACTAGTTCAGACACTCTGTAAGAGGCCACGTAGATCTATATTTTTCTAGATGGTGGCATGAGAATTAGAGTTTTTGGTCCATGCCTCATGTAAGAGACATCAGAGTAGGTTTAGTTGATTCAAAACTGAATATATATGGATCAGAGTTGGCAGAAACTAAATATGGATCAGCTTTACTGATATATTGAGTTTATGGAGGGTGATTGTGTTATTATTCGTGTGGGGATAGGTTGTGTAACCATCATATTCTGAATCATGGTTAGTTGAAACCCAGGTGCATGGGTCTGTTTCAG
Organism: Viscum album; assembly: GCA_963277665.1. Classification (NCBI taxonomy): domain Eukaryota; kingdom Viridiplantae; phylum Streptophyta; class Magnoliopsida; order Santalales; family Viscaceae; genus Viscum; species Viscum album. Next base: position 1,921,868,517 of record OY728122.1, on the reverse strand, counting down.
TTTTTTAGAGGATCAGACTAGGGGAATAATGATTGTCTCTTCAATAGTGGTATAGTGTCATGCATGATTTTTTTCACGTGACATTGAATTATAAGTATCACCCTGGCCCAACTCATGTGATTGATTTTGAGGTCTTTGAGATTAAGGCCAATGTATCCCTTATGGAGCATTCAGATCATGTTGTGTATTGTAGTGATAATTTCTTGTGGGGAAAGAACATGTATTTAGTTCATGTGTTGTGGTAGCATTGTGATGTTCAAAAAAACATTAGGGAGGGACATGGATATAAGGACCTTCCGTATCGAGATGTTTACCTTTGAATATTGGTGATTATAGGGAGTGTGTCTTGGGTATAAATCATTCAAATTTAAAAAGTTTGAAAGATCACATATTCATTAAGGTTGGTTCTTTATTAAAATTCTAGTTTAAATATCATTATAAAGGTTAATTAAATGTTTTCCATGTATTTGTTGAGGATCAGGGGTATTCTAGGAGTTTAGTACATGTAATCAGGGATAATGAGGACATCTAGATCATGTTTCATAGTTGGTGCATGGTTTGTATAATGTAGATACCTTAACCATGCCTTTCTAGAGGAGGGTGCATGTCGACAAGAAAAAAATTATTGGGTGAGGAAAAACATGTTGTCTTGGATAGATCCACCTTGCATGGTCATCACATGGGTTGTAAAAATCATTGGATCTAAAGGTAACTATATACCATGGCCCCCTCTTTGAAAGAGGGGGGTGCACTATTAGTCCATAATTTGAAATAATGTCTAGGAAAAACATGGTTCCCCTAAAAAGTGATATTTTATAACTTTCCAACTCGGTCCTTAGGTGATGTAAATCAATATTTTCATCCATTCTTTCTACTTTATACCTAGTGATTCCCAATTTCACCCAATACCACCCAAGGATTAATCTCCCTTAGTTTGGGTGTGTTTGGAGCACTATTGGATGTGAATGGAATCTCTGGGTGAGTCTGACACTCCTCTTTCTTATCTATTATGTATTACGGCTTCAATAGCCACACATCTTCTTGTGAATCAATGATACCATATTTATCCATAAAATTGTAGGTTTGGGAATCCTAATTTTTTGGATCTAGCTAAAATTTTATGTTTAAGCAAGCATTCATCTTCAAAATCGAGGTATGTGGTATACATGTTATGTACCATAGTCATGACGGTTGGTTTATGTTTTTATAGTTGTTATGTGACACCTTTTTGTTATGAATTTGATTACCTCAGTTATATTTGGAAAATTAGTTGGATAAAATAATTAATTGAACCCCTCATGATATACATGGGTTATAGCTAGGATGATCTGACAATGTTAAGGGACACCCGTGGGCTGTGGCACTGCATGAACAGGGAAATTAATGATTTAAATATAGAAAAAAAATTATATGATGTAAATCCCTTAATAAATGTATAGACATGTGAAATTAGGTTATTAAATAGAACTACTGCTAATTAGGTTTACTATTTAACACAAAATAAGGGTTTGTTTGGTATAAAATTAACGAGTCAAATGAGTAATAGATTTTAAAGTGTAATTGTTTTGATTGGATAAGTCATATGAATGATAAAATGATTTAATTGGGATATGTCATGTAAATGAGAATGTGTAAATGGGCTATGGATTGAAGATAGTTTAGGTATAGAATGATCTTTGAATTGTGAATGTTATGTGTTTTAATTGAGTATAGTTTTAGAATTATCATATGTGCTAAATGATTAAAAAATCATATGCACATTGCTTGATTTGATTGGTAGGGTGTTGGAAATGAGGATATATTCAAATGATGTGGGTTAAAATGTGGCTTTAAACCCAACCCCTTTAATGAACTCGTTATGGAGAGAACTAAGTCTCTATGAACCTAATAGTTTCATTCTATGAGACTAGCTGGACGAAGGATCCACGGTAAGTGTCATTTAATTGTTGTGAAATGTTTAACCTAGTGAGATAGGGAACATATCTTATCCCATTATGCATAGTATATGACCGGCATAGGCGGAAGTGAAATTGATGAAAATACATAACCCCTAGAATAAATGTTGAAAATGGTTTATGTGATTTTTATTAACAAATGGGACCCGTTTTAATGTTATTTATCATGTTTTTTATAGTAATTTTATAAACTATATTTTAGACTTTATATGTTTTTTAAAATCGTTCATGTTGGAATAATGATGTGTACTCAATCATTTCTTGGGCCACCATAGTGTACCAAGAATACTTCAAAAATAAAGGTCAAGATAAGGGAATGGGACCTAGGTAATATGGTTGATTTGGACCATGTATATACATGGACGAGGGATCCAGACTCAATTTTAGGAAAAAAATTTGGGATTTGTTTTTAATATTTATTTTGGGGTTTCTATCAATTAACATACTATGACATAAAATTTCTTATTTACTGTTTAGTTATGGGTGTATCACCAATTTTTGTAAATGGTTAGTAATAAATTATTATTAGTTATAGCCTTTTTTCTATTCTTTATCACTATTATCTATAGTGTATTACTCTGATAATGAGGCTATAGTCCTCCAACATGTTCTTTTGGACCTCTGCTACTAGTTGGTAACCTCTATCATTTCAGTAGGTGTGCCTAAGGTCATTTTACAAACCCAACTTTAGGCACCAATTTCTGGAATCTTGGTTGGGTATCTTACAAATAACATACCCTATGAAATTATAAATAATGTTTCAGTATCTAAAAAATGAAAATAGGACATATTTAAGTTATAAAAATGTAATTCAATGTTTTAAAAAATTATAATTTAAGCGTTTATATTTATATAGAATGTAAATGTATATATAAAATTTAATGATTACTATAATTATTTAAAATAAAATTTTATTTTCATAAAATAGATTCATAAATTTATATTGTTTTTTCTCCTAATAAAAAAATTACCTTATGATTCCTTCATTGTTTCATCAAAGTGTTTTAAAATCAGTTACAATATTAAAATCATTAATTTTAAAAAATGATCATTTAAATTAAATATTAAATTACATAAATATATAAAATTATTTTGATGAAATGGATTTCAATCCTCAAATATAAACATTGATGAATTAGTCAGGTGAATATTTTGGATTTTTATAAATGAATTGAATTTTTGGAGATGATTCTAATACGTTTATTTATAGTATTTTACATTTTAATCCAAGTACATGAATTTATGAGAAATTTTTATGTAATAAAATATTATTTTGAACAAGAATGAAGTAATGAAAATACATAGTCACAATAATCAACACCATTTATATTCATTATCCTAATTAACAAGATAATGAATAAAAAAAAAAAATGAAACCCCTCCCCTCTACTATAAATACCACCCACACCTCCTCTTTTCATCACAACATATAAGCCATATAGAATTATTGTATTATTTAAAACTCCTCTCCCAAAACTTTTTCTCACATTATTTTCTTTCTCGTATCACCAAAATACTTTTAATATATTCCTTGAACAGGTTCTCAAGGAAACAATTGTCAAGATGTAAAACTCTCCCACATTCTCATTTGATTTCTTCTATTTTCAGGTCCACTCCCCTCATAACTTTATAAAAGGAGGCATGTTAACTCTATTATTAAATTAATTAAGTAATTTTATTATGTTAATAAAATATCCATCATTAAATCTCTAATCATCTCATTTTATTTTTAAAAGGAATACATCATTCGGGAGGTGTCGATTTAACAGCTTTTTAGATGACATGTTTTCATTTTTCATTACTACCGTAAAGGATGGGAACACAAATAATTATGTTTAAACTAGAATATAATATTTATATTTCAACTTATGTAATATTAAGGAACTAGTTTTTAAACATAATATTAAATAAGATGACATAAGTTTGTGATATTCTTAAAAACTCCCCATATAAATTTAAAAAAATCCATGAATGTTTTATCTGATGAATAATACTCATATCATAAAACCAAATAATATATGAGACCATTTAGACTTCTATAAGTTAATTTATTATAAACATTTTCACTTCTATATTTTTTCTTTCATTTTAAAATAATTTTAATAATTATAGGTATGGGAAACAACAATAAAACCACAAAACATACAATCTATAATAATTGAATTAAACATTAAAAATTGTAGGAATTTCCATAACTGAAATAAATAAAATTAAAATAAAATTATGTTGAATAGTTTATTAATAACTTAATTAATGTATCTAATTATATTATACGGGACTTTAAGTTCTAGTGAAGATCTTTTTTGAAAAAAATGTTAGGGGTTTCTGAACTCATTTTTAATTTGAGATATGAATTATTCACCACATATTTCTTAATTTTGGTGTATCTATACATCCATTTTATATATAATATCATGAATATACTTATCTTAATGGAATTAAATATATCATTTCATAATTACTAATTTTATTGGCATTGAGATTTGATTCATTACAAAGTGGTATGGGGTTCTCTTTGAACATCCATTTTTTCCATTAGGTTACAAATTCTCTCTCTTTACCCTAATATAATTATTCAATATTTTTATGTAACTAAAATAAATTATATCTGTATGTTATAAAAATATTATTCCATATCATTTCATCCTTCCTTTATGGGGAAATATATTTTATATAATGTTCTCTTCTCAATCCTCCTAATAAGCAAGCCGGATTAATGGGAGCTTCCCAAATTTTTACCCATTTTCACGTTTACTCTATAAAAAATTTAAAGACACCATTATTTTTGTAAAATAAATATTTTTATCATCGAAAACTATCTTAGTTGATTAATTTTTTTTATAGAAACAATTATATTTTTTTCCTTTTTTAAGGACTCATTTGTATTCCGTATAAACTCCACTAAAGTGGCTCATTTTATAGGTTTCTTAACCACTCTTTTAACATGCTTTCACTTTAGTTGGCCTCTTTTTAGAATTATATGTGCCTATTTAAAATTTTTAAATACATTATTTTATAGATATTATTATTATCAAATCCATATACCAATTTTACATATGGTGTTTACATTGATAGTTATTTGATTAACTATAGATATATTAGTAAATTTCTATATATAATTTAATATGGATATTTGATGATAAGTCACATTATTTTATAATTAAATTAATATATGAGGAATAAATTGAACTGTTATTCATGTTTTTAGGTATTGTTAAACGCAAGACCTGTAGTTTGGGGATGAGTTAATTCAATACCCTTTATTCATTTGTACTCTTATGATATGAAATCATATTGCGAGAAACCCTTCACGTATGTTTCCATGTAAAATTAAAGGATTTTATAACCAAGGACATGAACAATCTTATGAATGGTCTTGACAGTTTAATGGTTTATGTGATAGATACATGATGTCCAATAATTAACCATTTCCTAAATTTAGAATTTAGTTATTATTATCCATATGATTTTCACTATTAAAAAATATAGTCATGCATTTGAATTCTCAGTTAATTGATTGGAATTTGTTTTTTAGTTATTTATATTTACATAATTATTATACTTATTTATTCAAGTAAACACACACTATTCTTAACCCTTAAAGATCATTTTACCTCACCCTTTCACTAGTTTTCCTTCCCAAGGTTTTGAAGATGAAATAATTGAACAAGTGTTTAGGAATTAGTCTATTTTACATAGTTATGTTATTAAATTAATTAACAAAGTAATAAAGGAACCACACATATTTATAGTTATTCAAGACTACTGAATTAATCTATCCTTTTTGAAGATATATCTTATATATATATATTTCTTTATAATAAAATAACTACTAACTCTTGGCTACTGCATTTGGGGCTGTTAATGTTTGTATCAATGAAATTTTAGTATAATATTTGGTAACAAGATTTTGGAAAAAATAGCATAGTGAACATCACCCTAAGATTTAATTTGAGGTTAACTGTAAATAAACATCCAAAAAAATTCAATCTAACGAGATTATCTTTGCCTGTAATTTTTTATTTAGGTTAAGTGTTTCACTAGTTTAGAAGAAAATATTAAATTTCATAATGAGATTATATAATTTAGTTTATGTAATCATTTAAAAATGGATCCATATAGAATGAATAAGAACCTTACTAAATCACATTAACCAAAGAGAAATGAGGATTAAATATTTTATGGTCTTATAGCAATATTTCTATGGAAACAGGTTAGCCAAAAATTATCATCTTATAAAGATATAGTATCATGTAATAATGTGGAAAAAATAACTCTTAAACTATTATGGATTCAGAGGTAATCATGAGAACACGAGTATCGCTCTGAAAAAGATAGATAAAGGGACGAATAAAAATAATTATTTTCCCACATGTGAAAATTGTGGAAAGAAACACCTTGGGTATTGTTTAAAATTAATGGTATTTTTCTAAAACTGTGGAGAGAACGACCACCTTTCATATGGTTTCAATGGTATGTATATAGACTCAGACGTAAAAATTACATATTTTAGTTAATTTTGCATGAATTTACTTTATTATATTTCCAGAGAACTTTTCAATTTAGTGTTTAATGGAATTAGATCATAATTCATACAATAATATAAGGTGGATAATAATAAATCCATAACCATTTAATCTAGAATATCAAATTTTATAATAAAAAATTAATTATTCTCAATATTCATCATTTCTTATCTTTTCCCATACCCATAATTAATCCATAGGAATGTTTTTTTTAAAACATGGGTTGAGAGAAGAAATCATAGTAATAGACTAAAAGAAGAAGGAATTAAAGAATCATTCGATAAATAAACATATGAAATCATTTTCAAAATAACAAACTTCTCACCCATAATGTATCATATAGAAACTTATTTAAAAAGGGGATTTCAATAGAACATATAATACATAAATAATACAATAATGGTAACTTGGGAATTACTTATTTAAATTATAACCATCACAACAAAAATGTGATTTATAACACTCGAGAATAATTTACAATTTAAACCTCAGAACTACCTTATGTCATAACCCCCAAAGCTATCTTATTGTGTAACCATCCCAATTACACATGGTAAAATGTTAGTGTCAACACCGCATATTAACAAACCCAATGCATTAGAGGGATATATATTCCCCACACATCATCATAAAAAATGTCCAAGTACTATAAAATAATCATTAAACATGAAAACATTCATTATATAAACATTTATTTTAAATATTTTTAAAATTGAAATATAAATGAGGGTTATAAAGGAAAATTCCTTCATCTTGGGTTCTTATTACATCAAATATGGTAAAAAATCAGGTATAATTGTACAATGAGTGTTATTCATATATTAAAGAACTATATAAATATCAATAATAACTTATATTATATTTATATAAAAACTCTCCCACAGTCTATTAATAATATATTTTTATTTCCAATGTTTTAGGTGAATTTATTTCAGGGATTCCATGGTTGGTTCATTAAAGATCATCTCATAAAATGGAAGAAAAAATCAAGAAGTTGAATGATATTTTATTTTTATGTTTCTATAATTTTAATTTATTCCGTATATCACTTTTTTCTTATATGAGTATGATTCACTAGAAAAAATGTTAATGATAAATGGTTGATATATTTTTGTCAGTTTTTTCTAACAATCACAATCTGGACTTATATTATTTAATACTGTGTATATAAATAAGTTTAAAACCTTAAAAAATCTGTAATATACATAATAAAAATTATTTGACCACAATAATATTTTTTCTAACCATTATTGAAGGTGGAAAATGAAAATGAAAATTCATCCTCCTTGAATTCAATAAATCAACACGTCATGGATGATATTTTCATTTTTAGAATAAAAGGGGGCATGAAGAGAAATTGTGATGGTTTTTTCCCTTAACATAATAAAATTTCAAAATATATATGATACTAGAGTTATCATGACACAAGGATTAGGGGAGGTGATGAGAGGAAAATAAAATAAAATAAATTATTTGAAATAAATACGGTTTTTACCACTTGATTTGTTCTCTTTGAGAACCTCCTTGATGTTATTGAGTTTGGAATTTTATTTATAATAAAGGCTCGTAGACATGTGGGAGTTATTGGGAAGAGTATTAGGAATAAAGTGGACAATATTCAGTGATTTTGAGGTTTGAAGAGTAGATATGGTGCGGGGGTATCTATACTAGAGGAGAGGGGTATTTTTTCTATTTTATCCATTTGTTTATTATTTTGTCTCATGTCCACGAATAGTGCAGATTCGTGGGACTAAATAATGTAAGTCATGTATATTAGCTTAAAACAAAGGTTCTTACATTATCTATACATCTCCCATGATGCAATACTTCATGTATTTATCTTATATTGTCAATTAGTATATTTCACTATTCAATAAAAATTGAACTATTTAAGAAAAAAATACACACAACCATTCTTAGATGTGTATAATTAAAAAAATAAACACATATTTAGGAAAATGATTTTTTCAATATGAGAAATTTAATTTCTAATTAATACCCACATTTAGTCAATAAAATACTTATTTTACAATTATAACTGATTTTGTGACAATATTATTTATTAATTTAGGTCTCATAAAATTATTTTTTTCATTAGAAAACTAAATATTAATTTTTTAATCTATTTTATGAAGATAAATTTTAGTTTAAATAATTATATTAATTAAAAAAAATTAAATAATCTTATATTATTCACAAAAATATCTAAACATAATTTTTCATTTTGAAAACATTTATTTACTTAATCCAAGTTATAAATATATCATATTTTCACTTATAAGATACATATATTTTATTTATACAATCATTGGTCAGGTTATTATTATATTATTATAGGTTCATTAACTTCCTTGAATACTAATTATTTTATTAATCATTTATAATGAATTCTATATATTTAATCCACAATGAAAACAAATTATTTTATTTGTAAATGGGTTGTTACATTCTCCTCCACCTATGGAAATTCCCTCCTCAAAATATTTATTAAAATAAGAAAAAACATTGGATACATTTAACTTATAGAAAATTCTTATTCCCATATTGATTCTTCAACCTTATGGTTTCTCAAAAAAACCATAACCTGGTGAATTAATTTATTCTGCAATACTTGCTATCAATTTTCTAGAATATTAATTGGTTTTTCCATATAATAAATCTTATTTTCCAAATAAAATACTTCTAAGATAAAAACATGACCTGAATCAATAAAATAAATTCTTAACATCGAATCTGAAGAACATTATGTAACTAAGATAAAATCATTGGAAAATACACACAGTAGGACACTGACCCAATTTTCTTTTTGATTTCCTAGTTTCCAATGAACTTTGTACTCAACATCCTTATTTTACCAAAACATATGACCCTTTTCCATAGAGAATATTTGAGAATTACATGATCACCTACCACAAAATAAAGATCCTTCCTCTGGTTATCAGTGATACTTTTCTTCTTGATCTAATTTGACCCCATATAATGGTGGATCGTCCTTACTTTATCTGCCAAATCTTTAACTACTTCTGGAATCATCAACATTCATTCCTTACATTGTCCCAAAATAGTGGATTTTGACACTGCATTCCACATAATGCCTCAAAAGTTTCCATATGTATACTTTAATGAAATATATTAATATAATAAAACTCAACTAAATAATGATAAAGATACTAATTTCCCACGTAATTCATTAAAAAATCATAAATAATTTCTTCCATGATTTCAATTATTTTCACATTTTTTCCATCAGATTGAGGATGAAAGGTTTTGATGAAATTTAATTTAGTTACAAATGAATTTTTATGGGATTTTCATATGTTTGATGTGAACCTAGGATCATTATAATGTACAATGGAGGGTGTAACTAAATGTAACCATAATTTATCCTTAAGGTATAATTGGTAAAGATGATATAAATATAGAGTATCTCAAATAGGAAGGAAAATTGAATATTTAGTCAATAGATTAATAATAACCCAATTAACATTATTACATCGAGAATTATTTGGTAGTAACCCCATGAAATCCATGGATATATTTTCCAAATTCCACTCTGGAACTTGAAAAGGATGAAGTAACCCATTTGGTAGTTGTCTTTCTGCTTGTACCTATTTATAAGAAAAAAATTAATGGGAAAATCATCAATATCTGTTTTCATTCCATCCCACCAGTAATATTCCTAATGGTCCTGGTACATCTTATTTTTTGTAGGATGAACTGAAAATAGAAAACTATGATATTCAATGAATACTTCTTTCTTTAGTTTGGAGTCAAAAGGAACATAAAATCTATTTCAAAATCATAAGAAAAAATCTTTATTAATTTAAAATTCAAGAAAATTACCTATCTTTACCAATTTGATCCTTTTGCTATAACTAATTGTCTTTATATTATGATGGCTTAATTCTATCAGAGATAGATGGATATAGAGTCCAGTGAAAGTAAATAATGTAATTTCATGTAGCAACAACTTCACTGAATTTATTTTTTAAATAATTATGTAATGGGTCGTGTTGCAAACGTAACATAGTAAATATAGAATTTTGTTTTTAACTATTTCATACACCAAATTTCTTTCTTTTCATGGATGGTAAGTGGTGCTACAATCATCATCCTTTATCTGTTCTCTTAGTATTCTCTTCCTCATGTTCAATTCCTTCTTATTAAATATATACATGAAACATATATTGTTAGTACATATGTCATATTTTCATCCAAATCAATGATGCCTCTAAATTATCGCAAAAAAGCCACTGTTTATAATTCCAAATCATGTGTGGCATAATTTGACTCTAGAGGATTCAATTTTCTTGAATCATAAGAAATTACCTTATAATTATACATCATAACACAACCATATCCCTTCAATGAATGATAACTTTAGATGAAAAAATCGTCATTTCTAGAATAATAGGCCAAAAAACAGAGAATTCATCAATATCATCTTACATTTCTTGATAAATAAACATCAATTTATTATTTCCTAATAAATTAAAACCCCTTTTAATGTTAACTTAGTTAGCAGGATAGGTAACAGTGAATAGTTCTAAAAAAATCTGTAATAACCATTTCTTCCAATAATACTATGAATATCATTAACACTTATAGGTCTTTTCCATTCATCAAAAAAAATTTTTTTGGAATGATAAACTGTTATTTCATACTTTTTGACAATTTTCCCAAATAAGGAAAAATGTTGTCAAAAAAACACATTTTGGAATTTTTTATTTAAATTTTTCTTTTAGAGTATATATATAAATACTTAAATGTTTTTATTGATCCTAATAAAATTTAAAAAACACCATAATATCACAAATAAAAAAAACTTATCCAAATATTCAACTAATATTATATTCATAATATCACTAAATATTGCGTGAGAATATTTCAAACCAAAGGTCATAACAAAACATTCATAATTCCAATATCTAAAACAAAATTCAGTTTTTATAAGGTCATCATCCTTTACTTTTAACTGATGGAACTCTAATATAAAGAAGGTTTTGTAAAAATCCATATCTCCCTAGTGATGATAAAAACATCATCAATATGATTTAAATGATAGTTATTCATAAAATTATTGTTATTCAAATATCTATAATCAATGAAAATCCTTAAGGAACTATCTTCATTTTTAACAAATAAAATAGGGTAACACCATTGTGATGTGCTTGGAAAAATGAAATCCTTTTTAGAAAACACCAGTATAATATTTTTCAATTCAATAATTTCATATAAAGCCATTATATAAGATTGTTTGAAAATGTATTATCATTAGGAACTATAACAATAGAAATTCAACATCTTGATCATGAATAACATAAGGTAATTCCTTAGAAAAATCATAGAAGTATTAATTTACCACTATTAAAAAAATTAATCTAAATAGTTTAATCATTTTAAACTATGTTGTAAAAATAACATTCATTTCCACAATTTAATTGATTATTATCTTTTTGATATGTTATCAATGTTATGGGTTGATTCTTGTATAAAAACTGAATCTATTTTTGAAAATAACTTCTTTAGCTCTAAAATAAATCATGGAATAGTAAACATAAAATAAATCCATATATAAAATATCATCAAACACTTCTAAGGGAACGACAGAAATGTTTGAAGGAAATTTCCTTCCACAGACAATAATAGTAACATTCATATAATTCGTTTATTATGTAACATCCCTTCTTGTGTTTTAAGCATAAGTTTTAGTTTTATTTCATGAGGTGAAATTTCCAATTTACCAAAAAAATCATAAATAATTAAATCTGTAGACCCTGTATAATAAACAACATTATCAGAATATGAGTAAACAAACAATGTAACAGATAATACTTTTTTCGATGACCCAACATCTATTTAATTAGTCACAAAGTATTTCACTACAAATTTTTCAATATAATGTTTCTATTTTAAATCATTCATATCATCCTTTATATGGGTATTTTTATAATTCCCCAACCAAATAAAACTAAAACACTTTATTTTTGACATATCATAATTAATCTTAAGAACATTTTCATTGAGATATCATGCCATATTTTTCAACAAACCACATTGAAAAAACTTCCCAAATATGTTCAATCATTTCCCAGGGTTCTATTAACCACAGTTTTTAGAAACTAGAAACTGGGTTTTCATACCTTCATATTTCAATGATTCATTCATAGAAATTTCATTCCATCTGGATATAATATTTTACTTGTTTTATATGTAAATATAATCATGAGAAAACATTATTTATACCATTTCAAAACATTGAAAATGATCTTCATAAACATTGAATTCATGGGAGTACAATTCCATTTGATATATTTTCTTCAATTATTAGTCAAAAAAATTGATTTTACTTTCAAGATCCAATATAATATTTGAACCATAACATTCTAAACATGTGATTTTTTCTTCACAAATGGTCATTGAATCTAACCCCTATTATTTTAATTCAATTAATTTATTTTACATACTATGTCAAGACACCGTTGAAAAATATTTTTTAAGGAAAAAATTATTAAATTCGTCACATTATATGGTATCAAACAATTTTATATCACAGAAATCAGGTTCATTGACCACCACTGGTTGTATTAACAATCAAAATAATAAATTGATAGACTAAACATTTGAGTATCTAAACACCCCATGATAAGGGATATCTTTTAGAAGGCTTTAATCGACTATCCAGCAACCACTAAGTTATATGATCCACTTAATTCATGAGAGTATTTCCTCATAAAATGTTTATGTATATTAATGTTCTATTGTGGAAGCTACAAATATTCAATTTTATTAATGAAACCACTATTTATTTCCAAAATAAACTATTCCATTACTATAAAAAACATCATTCTTTTAATTTCAATGATTATATGTAGTAGATTCAAAAGGATATCATTATTTTTGAGGATTTCTACACGATATTCCATGTTTCTTCTATGGAAAACCATTATAAAAAAGAAATGTCTAAGATGAAGAAACAAGCAAATCCTTAAATGTTATATCATTATAGTTAAACCCTAATGTAAATATATTTATTCAATTATATTAACATGATCATAATTAAAATTGTTTTCTAAAGAATGATTTGATACAAAAAACAAGAAATGGACTTAAACATTATATACTATAGTTAATTCAAATAGAATTAACTTTATTACATTCCTATAAATATTTTTAGTTTTTAGTTTTAGATCATTATGTCATAATTCATACAATAAGACAAAGAGGATACAAATAAAATGGTATCAATATTTCCTTTATACAATTCTTTTATTAAAAAATAATTCATAAAAAAATTATTTATATTCATCATTTATTTTTTCCATACGTGATCCCTATGAAAAACGTTTTAAAAAATTGGATGAAAAAAATGTATCAAATACTTTTTGAAAAAAAGATGATTTAAAAAAATATAGAAAAAATAAATTAAACAATAAAGGTGAATTAGGAAATTAAATACATAATATTATAACACTCATAGAAACCATATTATTTGTAACCCTTAAAGATACCATAAAATATAACCCTCAGGGCTACCATAATATATAACCATCACGACTACCATATGATGTAACCATTGCAATTAGTCTTCGAATAAGAATAACAGTCAACATCCAACATAAACATAACCATATAATTGGAGGGAGATACATGTACCTCCTTTAAAAACAATAAACTACCAATAACCATATAATAATAATAAACACAGAAAACATTCATCATGAAATCATTCCTTCTTAATTTTTTTTTAAAATACAAATTTAAAATCGTGTTTTTAATGCAAATTACATTACCTCTAGTTTCCCTTACAAAAATCATGTTAAATCCTTAATTATAATGATTTAAGTGGTGTTATTAATATATTAGAGAAATGTGTTCATATCAATAATACCTTAAAAGTTTTTTTTATCATACTTCCACCCATTTATTAATAATATTTAGTTATTTTATTTGTTTTGAGTGAATTTGTTTCAAGGTTTACAATGTTGGATCACTATAGATATTCTAGTCAAATGGAAGAAAAACTCTAGAAGTTGATTTAAATGGATTTAATATATTTCTAGAAATTTATATGCTACCATATATCATTTTTTATATGTGTATGATTCATTTGAAAAAAAATTAGGATAAAAGTTTGGTTTAATTTTGGCAGGTTTCTCTGACCAACAAGAAGTAGTTTCATTTTATTTAATGTTCATTATATAAATTAGATCCATAACATTAAAAAAGATAAAATATAGATATTAAAATATTTTTTTAACATAATAATTCTTTTATGCCTAGAATTGATGGTTTTAAAGGAAAATCAAAACACGCCATTCTTTAATGACAGAAATCAATACATCATGGACGATTTTTTCAATTTAAGGGAAAAAGGGATATTAAGAGAAATAAATATGGGTTTTTTCTTAAAAAATAAAACTAATTATATAGAGTATATTTTAGTTATGATTTCACTTGGATAAGGAGAGGTGTTGAGTGGAAAATAAATGAAAATAAATGAAATGAAATTAAGTGAAAGAGAAAGAGGTTTTTACTAATTGAATTCATCTCCTGGAGAACCTCTTTGAGGATCACGAGTTTGGTCATTTATTTAGAAAAATGGAACCTCAAAATTCTAGTGAGAATTTGGAATAGTATTCGGTATAATTTGGATAAGAATAATGGATATTGAGGTGTGAGAAGAAGAGGTGGTGAGGGTGGTATTTATAGTAGAGGAGAGGGTTTTTTATTTTATCATTTTTAAAATATTCTAATCGAGAATTGAAATATTTTAGAGTATTGGGAATTAATTCTGCAATTGATACTTTTTATTTTGCTCCAATGGTGTTTACATTATCCATATATCATCCACGACTCAATAATACACGTATTTTTTATCTTATATAATAAATTATCACATCTCACTATTTAATAAAAATTCATATATTTTATAAAAAACCATAAAATTCACAAAAACCATTTTTTGTGTGTAGAATTTAAAAAAATTACTCCATTTTTAAAAAAGAATTTTCTAAATATGAAAAAATTATTTTTTTTAAAATCATCATTAATACGAAAAATACAGATCTAAAATTATAACGGTTTTTATAACACATTAATAAATTAATTAAGGACTCATAAAATTATCAAATATTTATAAGTCATAAAATATTAGTTTCTTGATATATTTTTTAAAAATAAATATTTTTTTAAATAATTATATTAATTATAAAATATTAAATAAACATTTATATTTCAAAAAATACCAACACAAAATGTATCATTTAAAAAAAATTTATTTACTTATTCAAAGAATAAATATATTTTATTTTCACTTATACATTTCATAAATATTTCTTATAATATTATTTTTAAGGTTAATATTCTATTAGTATAGATTTCATAATTTTTATAAATTCCACTAATTGCATTATAAATTTATAATTAATTTAATTATTCAATTATAGAATAAAAAATAATTATTTCATAAGTATATTTGATGTTATAATAAAAATGGTTTCCATTTTACAATGCTTCAACTATATTTAGATGGGACAATATGATAATAAATGACTCAGTCATCGGGGGAATATACTCCAATAGAGGATAATAGATCATGGTCAATCTTATGCCACTACCAAGGATGGAGAGGAATGATTAATTTCACTACGATTGGATTGAAGAATTACGTTATTTGAGTATTTTATCAATAATGTTCTGGTTCATAAAATAATGTAATATATTAGTGTAATACTACATTACATAATCTTTGAGGAATTAGAAGCATGTGAGGAATAACACCTATAATCAAGAGAGGTGATTCTATTTTAAGATTATCTTCTCAAAACCACATTACTTGGGAAAAATAACACTAAATATGTGATTGATGTTGAGATAATAATAAATACATGTTTATGGGATAATATTTTTGACCATTAGGTGGTTATTGATCTGATGGTTTATGATATCCTATATTTATTATATGTTTTGATTGAAGGAATATATTCAACAACATGATAATATTTTGGAAACATGAATGTTTTCATAATGGTTTAATGGATATTAATGTATTATATATATTTTGAATGTGAAAATATGAGATACATTATTTTGAAAAATATTATGTTATGTTTATTTTGGACATTTAGTGACCTTCCTAATGCTATTTTGGACATTGAATAAGAGCAGACATATTTTTGGATGAGTTTTAAGGTTAAAAATATATATAATGGATTATGGAAATTAATTATTAATGTAGATTTATCATTTATGATAGCCTTTGCTGAGCATTTTAGATATAATAAATATTTAAAGACTAGAGGAATGACTTGTGGATATTATTATTCATAAAAGTTCTTTAGGAATAATAATTTGTTTTGAGTATCAATTTATGTATTTAAGAAATGAATTGGAAGGGAATCTATGTGCAAGAATAAGATGATATTTTGTCCTAAAATTTAATTATGATTAATTTAAAAAGTGATTATTTGTATAGTAAAAGAAACACTTCACTCTAACAATAGGATTTTGGAACAAAAATTTCTACCATTAACTTTTAATTCATAGAAATAAATTACCTTTTAACCAAGCACATAATTGTCGTTTTTTATTGTAAACGTTCTAATTACTTGGTTCTATATAACTCTGCAAAAAAATGTAGTTAGTTTTTCTCTTATGGATGCATTTTCTATTCCCACTAATTTTATTATATTCAATATTATAATTTTTTAGTGAACATTTCATTTCCATTTCCTTCTTACTAAGAGGATGTATTATTAACCCAATTTATGATGTGGGTTTCCCACAAAAAGAATTTTTACGTATCAACATTTTATTTTTGAAGTGCAGTTTCAATATTACGAGGGCATAATTTATTGGAGTGTGGGAGAATATAACATCCATTGATTTTACCATATATATCTTGTTGAATAAATTCATTTTATTATATATATTATGTTTCCCACAACACCATGTTTAAATGAATAGTGATATACTATTAAATATTGACATGACTATAAAATTAGAAATGTTACTGTTATGATTAGAAATGTGGTCATTAGTAATAGTAATGTGACCATTGAAATAATAACCTCATATATTAAATTATAATTTAAATTTAGGTATCTCATAAATTAAAATATGATATATTTGTATAATAGAATAGGTAATTAAATGTTTTAAAAATGTTAAATTAATTGTTGATATTTTTGTGGAACATATATGTTCAATATCAATTTTATAATTAATATAATGATTTAAAAGAAAATTTATTTTTATAAAATATATTCATAAATTAATATTTTGTTTTCATATTATTATAAGATACATTTATGATGCCCTAATTAATTTTTTGTAGTGTAAAAAATCAGATATAATATTAAAATGGGTATTTTTTGAATATGTAATGATTTCAGATAAAAACTTAAATAATATATATATATATATAATTATTTTCATAAAATGGAAACCATTTTTTAAATTTTCAAATTTTAGACTTTTTTGAGTGAATTTTTGAGATTTTTGTAAAATAGATTAATTTTTGGTTAATAGTGAAAATTGGAAATTTGTGTTGTATAATATTTCAAGAAAATTACATGAATTTATTAGTTATTTCATATTTTAGAAACAATTATTTAAAACTAAATTTCACTAGTTACTCTACTTAGTAAAAATAATCAACAATATTGATAGTGATTTTCATAAATAATAATCAATGGAGTAAAATAATTAAAAAACCCTTTCTCTTGAACTATAAATACCACACCTCACCACATAATATCCTCACACACTATAAGACATAGATATTTTTTATATTTTATCTAATTCCTCTTCCAAACATATTCCATGCATTATGGTCGGTATGGGATCATTGAAATCTCGTTTCCATGTCCCTTAAAAAGGTTCTCAAGGAGATTACACACAAAATGTAAAATCAACAACCTTTATATTTTAATTTCATCTATTTTCTTAATCTATCCTCACATCCCATTACTGAATACGAAATGATATCTCGGGAATAATATATACACCATATTTTTTTTGATGTTAGTGGAATTTCCTTTATCAAATTTACCGTCTTCTACTTTTATTATAAAAATGAAATAATCATTTGTGATGTGTCGATTCACCACGTTCATAGATGATGATTTTTATTTTTTTCATTATTTACTTAAAAGATGGTCATAAAATATTTTTATGTTTAAAATAGTTTACTAAATGATTATTACCACTTACTTAATTTAAATTAACTTTTATATAATCATAGTATTAAATAAAATTATACGAGGTTGTGATGATCATAAAAACTTCCAAAATAAATAAAAACATTTTCATCAACATTTTATCTGATGAATCATCCTGATATCATATAACCTAATAATATATGATGACATTTTAAATTATGTAATCTAAATAATAATAAATAATTTCTCTTCTAGAGTTTTTCTTCAATTTTATAATAGTTCCCTTAATAATATGTAAGGTAACTGACCATAAACCATGAAACGAAGGCTTTCAGAATAGAAAAACTAAAATTGGAACACAACATAATGGAAAAAAATGATCAATATAAAGTTAAAATAATTATAATATATTATGAATATATTTTTAAATAATTTATTTATTAATTTTATTTTATTATCCATTACATTAAGTACAAATGAATAACACTTTTGAATATCAGGTTATGGGTTTGACAATTCACTTTTTTCTATGAAATATGTCTTGTACACCAATAATTTCTTGATTATGGTTTATTTATTATTTTCATTGATATATCATATCCTGAGACTATTTATATTTAGGTTATATAATGTATCATTTTTAATTATTAATTTGATGGGGTATACAATTCAATTGACTAAAAAGTGGTAAGGGATTCTCCCTGAACCTTTATTTTTTCCTTCGAGTTATACTTTATCTCTCTTTACGAAAATTCAATTATTATTTTTTATTTAACAATACTAGATTCTATTGATATGTTCCAAAATTATTTATCCTGGTCAATCCATCCTTCATTTAGGGGTAAATATATGTTTTATATTGTTCTCTTCTAAATTCCTCCAGATATGCATGCCTGATTAAAAGGAGATTTCCATTTCTTACCCATTATCATGTACACTAAATTATATATTTTAATCTACCATTATTTTTTAAATTCACTCATTTTTTCATTGAAACCTATGTTATATACTTTATGGTTTTATGACCAAAATAAATATATATGATTCCCCCTTAAATATTCATTAATAATTTCCCTTAAACTACAATAAGTAGCTCATTTATAATGTTTCTTAAACACTCTTTTTACCTCATTTCACTATAGTTTTCCATCATTTACCATGATCTATTCCTATTTGATATTTTTAAATCCATTCATTCATGTATATGATTATGTTCAATGACATAATCAGTATTTACCTAAGGTGTTTACATTGATAGTTATTTGATTAGCTTGGGAAATATTGATAAATCTGTATCTATTATTTAATATGGGTATTTGTTGATAAAGAACATTATTTTGTTAACAAAAAAAATATATGAGGATTTTATTTAATGGTATGACATGTACAAGGGACCATTTAATTTAATAACTATGGGTTTGGGACTAGTTAATGGAATCCCCTCGATGCATCTGTAGTCTCGTGAGATGAGATGAGTTGGAGAAAAACATTTCATCTTTGTTTCCACATTGAATCATATGGGTTTCTACCCACATAAAAACCCATATTTTTACAGGTTGTTATGGTATAATTCTTCATGTCTCAAATACATGACGTCTAATAATTAATCATTTCTAATATTTAGAAATCAATTATTATTCACTAGAAGATTTTCACTTTGAAAAAATCTATGGATTCATTTTCATTCTCACTTTACTGATTAGAATGTGTTTTTTTTGTTTTTTTCTAATGAAATGTTGATTAAACCTATTAATTATTGTTATATTCTATTGTACCAATACTTTAATGGTAATTTGATCCCACCATTATATTTGTTTTCTTACATCATATTATGAAGAAGAAATATTTGAATATGTCTCAAGGAAGTATTTTATATTCCATTATTAAATTATATATTTAATTTTAAATGTAACAATGGAACCATGTATGTATCTACTTCTCACATAAATCAAAACTATTCGATCTGTGGAAATGTGATATCCTATATATATTCTATTGTAGTAAAATGAAAATTGACTCTAGTCTATTGTGGTTGGGTTTGATACACTTTTATCAGTTCAACTTAGTTTAGAGACATATGGATGATGCCAAAAAATGTAGTATGAGCTGAGTATCCCATAAGAAACCCATATCGATGATTTTATTTATTATTTATTTAATTTTTTGATTATTATAAATCTTCTCATTTTATATTAATAGACTGGATTGATCTAGACATTGTTGGTGGTGGCCTACTTTGTATATATTACATAGTTTTTGGGATACTATTGGTATCCAAGTATACTTCATTATTAAAGGAATATATAAAGGGAAAAATCTTGGTTCCAATTTTTAATTTGAAGATCTTGGTGAGTGTATAGGAGAATGGGACTATGTATATGCTAGTGATTTTAGAATTGCAATATTTTGAAACATTTTTTATCACAATGTATTATATTATTGTATCCACTTAATTGAATTTAATCATTTTTTATTGATATTACATGATCACAATTAGCATGTTTTCCCAATTTATGATACAACTTCTCCAAATTTATTGTTATTCTTGGATATATACTATCTATTATGCCACTATTACATGTTATTATCTATTTTCATTATTTATCTTTAATGATTACCATTATGCTACAATCTGAGTTCTAATGGAATTGTCTTTACATGGACACACCCCAAGACCTCACTACTAGTAAACATCCTCTGGTGTATAGAGTGGAATACTTGTGGACTTATTGAGAATCTCCTGGGGTAACCGCTAAGTGGAATCCTAGGAAGGGTACTAAAATGTGGTATCAAGTGATTATTTCCATTTTCCTTTTTGATTGGGGTATTATACATGAGAATATGATTTTTTATAATTTGGTAAAGATCCGGAGCCAATGATTATAAAAACCATGTACATGGGAAACCCAAAATACATGTGATGGATTATTATATTTTTTTTATCATTCTTGTTACTGTTTAATTGATATCACCATAAGGTAATGCACATGTTTTGTGACATTTTTATTAATTTTCATATTATTTTTATTAATAATTTATATTCTATAAAAAAATGAGATGAGGGTATAAAAAATTTAATCCTCATACTAAGATCCTATTGAATTAAATTTCACTCATTATTCCATTGCATATCTATTGGTTGAATGCATTTATTATATTTCACGTTCTATTTTTTCTATTCCTCGATTGAGATATATGTTGAATTATACTAATGAGTCCATCAAGTATCCCATTATTTTATTAAATAATGTTCTTAAATCATTCTAAATTACTTTAGTCTCATATATATCGATGGTAAAACCTTATTTATCCAATTATGACACATCTCAGTTCTAAACAATTGGAATGTAAAACGATATTTTAACCCATAAAGAGTTATGGTTTTTACTTCAAGATATTAAAGTAGTCGTAATTTTTTGGATGATTAAAACATGAAATGGATGGGTTTGTACATTAGGGCCAATGGATATTCAAATTAATGAATATATGGATGTATCCAATGGGGTTGTAGTGGAAATGGGAGATGGAGTTTCATGTGTTAGGTGAGTAAGATGCTACTATTTTTATAACAAGGAGTGGATGTGATGGCACAATTAATGAAATATCTGTTGAGATGTTGAGAAGAACGAGTACAATAATTAATGTTAGTAATCTATTTGAAAATATGTAGTTTTATGTTCCTTTGGGAAATTAATTTGGTGACCATTTTAGGTAACTATTTTGACAAAACAAATTGTATATTTATGGTTTTGAACTAGAAAAATGGTATGAACTCAAATGTGAATGGGTATCTAAACCACCATACCAATATCTAATGATCAAAGATATTATGGGATAGATTTAGTGGAGGTGATCTTGATAATTTTTTTGGCGGTAGTGTCTATGATGTGAATGGAAGAGGTCTACATAGACCCAGGGGATGAAATTGAAGAAATGTAAAAGGGATTTGGGGAGTTGTACTTAGTCAAAGGGATATATGTATAAAGGATGTAAGAACTATTAATAGTTTCCTAAGACGATGATAACATGGTCTGTCAAATTAAATTAGGTGATGGACAATGAACCCAATTATAATGTCCAAGACAGCAAGGGAAGGTCAACTCTTCAACATGAAAAAATATATGGTGCTGTGTTAGGAGGCAAAGGATGAAAAAGGTTGGAAATATGTTTGATGACATCATTTAGGAGTAGGTGGTTTCTTGTAGTGTGGTCATGTTAGTAGATAATATGGTTGGGGTGGGAAAGGGAAGAATATGAAACCATCATTCATTCCAATTAAGGAATCTTAAATGTGGATTTTGAGATTAATTCTACAAAGAATGTGTTTTATGGGATAGTTGAGATGGTGATTAGAGATGACATCAACAAGAAACGAGCTATTTTTATCAACTAGAAAATTTTCATTTTTCTAATTGATTCAATTAATGAAATATTACTGTGGAATAGATTATTCAAATTCTGTACAAGATAACCTATATTTTCGAAGGCATCATTGTGGATGACCAAGAAACAAAGGCCATTGCTCTCTAATGGAGTCCATACAGAGGTAAGGTTTTTAATATACATTAATTTGAATTTAATAATTAAGTGATTTCTTATGGTGTTACTTGACTACGTCTTTCTAACATTAATTGATTCACACTTTTTTGGAAAAAAATATTTTTATGATAAAAAGATAATTTACAGTCATTTATATATCAATATATATATAAGTAAGAATTAAATTCAATAAAATTTTATATTTAAGATGAAATCGTTACCAAAAAATGGTAAGTATTATATAATGTTGATTATGTTTTACTGTACCCCTCGAAAATAAAACTATGTATATCGAAACCACTACTATGTTACATGAGACCCTGAGCCTATCCTGACCTAAATATTGGGATTTCTTTTGTGTCTCCTATGGTCTTTCATGATCACATTCTTCACCAATACTGGGCTTTAAGAGTATGATGAGTGGTGATAATTTTTATAGGAAGGACTTTCACTTACCATTTCATTCTTCCCCTATTTTTTCTATCTTATATTTTATTTTACCTAATCCATAAACATGTAATTTTTACACCAATTCAATCTCAACATCCTTAAATCATACAATAAGATGGTGGTAGTGACCTGACTCCATAGATTGTGGGTCCTGATCCACTGTTTTGGCCTCCTATATTGAAACTAGATGCACCTTCAATTAATATTCCACTGGGTGTTGATGGTTAGTTTTTTGAGATACCTCATAACACTTTATATTGTCCATAATGGGGTTCTTCCTGACCTACACCCTACCATATAAGAGTTTACTCATGATATCTAGCAGTATCACTCTCCCATATTCTTAGGGTATGGTGGTTCTAAGGATACCGAGTCATGGAAATAGGCTATGTTATCTATCTTCAATCATTTATAGTTTCCTCCTAAGTTGAGGGTCATTCCCACTACCTACATGATATGTGATTCTTCTATACTTTGGTGGGATGTAATTACCCAAGATAGATATCACCGGGGTATGGTCTGGGTGGGCATCCAAACATCCATCTATGTCTACATTTTCGACAAGACCATTCAATCAGACTATTCTTGAGTGTTTATTCACATATTATTAGGTTCCATGTCAGTAATGGTGTATTCGACTCGTTTCATTGAGCACTAAAATTTCATGCCATATGTGGATGGTGGTGAGCGAACCAAGGTGATACATTTGGAGGATGGGATTTCCAACACAATTATATTGTGCATTATTATTTTCTAACTAAGAACCATTATATAAAGAGTGAACCTGGAAATTATCAAATGGTACAACCTTTTTAAAGGGGGAAATGTGATCTTGGGGGTTCAACATCAATGAATGGAGATCATTTATCTAGTTTATGTAAGCATGGTTTCATGGGTGCACATGGGGGATGTTAAATTCATATCATATGTAATGAAATCTATGTGGTCTGTCACTAGTGTAGTAGGACATGACATAGAATTCACCAATGCGAGAAGAGCCTAGTCGAGTGCTGAGATTACAACAAGATGGGTCACCTTCAGTGCTAATGTGGAAATTTAATTATTGAATCTAGTAAAAATGGAACTATGCTGACACATATTTCAGGCACCTGAACACTAGATCAACATCCGGTGGTGGGATGGTCCACTACTGGAAGATCATGTCGGTTGTGGCTGCGGTTTAGTTAGTTAGACCTTTAAGGTTCAGTACAAATATAGTTAACCAAGCCAGGATATTCTGGTTACATATATGTGATTTAGTTTGGGCCACATATTTTCAATGTAACATATACCTATGGAATAGATTCTAGGTACCTATTTAGTAAAAGATTCTATTATAGTGGCATATACTATAGTTTCTTCCCTCTTGGATATAGATGAATCACAATCCTTCATATCTGTTATGGTAATAAAAATTATGGTCATGTACTAGAGTAATTCAGTGGTGTTATGATTCTCAACACACTGTTATGTGTCTGATAAGAAGGTATAAACTAGTGAAAAGAGGGACCCCATGATAATGGTGGGTATTGATTCCAATAGAATTTCATTTTTCCTTGAGATGGACAGCTTCAACAACATTCTTACAATGGACTAGCTACTTCCTTATCAAAACCATGTTGATTGGTACCACTATAAAGTTTTATTTACTTCGCCTAAGAGAAACACATATATTTATAAGTTATCATGAGTTTTCTATGTGATTTTAGGTGGAACAACACACAATAAGATGTTAAAGATGATAGACCTAAAGCTTAATCTCTTAATTAGAAATCATAAAATGTGGCTTTTATAATTCCCTCATGTAGTGGATCATTTCATAGATTTCTTCAATGACTATTTTTCATGTTTACCTCCTATATGAGAGGTTTATTTCACCATCATGCTAGTTCCACATGTGGAACTAGTGTCAATTATTCCCTATAGGATTGCACCTATAGAGCTTCCTAATCCCACAAAATAGTTGGAAGATCTAAAGGATAATTATTTTTTTGATCCAAAACTTCTCCATGTGATTCACCTTTATTTTTTCTTTGAATTTTTTTGGAACCCTATGGTTTTACATTGATTATAAATGGTTGAATCTGTTTATGGTAATGAATCGTTATCCAGTACCTTGTATAGATGACCTCTTAGACTGTCTCCACATAGAGAAATTTTTAGCTGGGATTTATTTGAGGATGGGATACAATCTAGTGTCTGTGATACTATGAGACATGTGACATACATACTTTAAGAGAAGCTAAAACTTGTATAAGTATCTTGTTTTGTCATTCGACCTTATAAACATGATATCAATATTTATGAATTTGATGAATTAGTTCTGTCACATTTACTTGGATTCATTCATGGTGGTCTTTATAGATGACATCATGGTGTATTCTCTCACCCGACACGATCACACCTCCCTATATTGAGTTCATGTGGATTATGAACAGAGATCACCAACTATATGTGAAGATAAAAAAATTCCACTTTTGGATTAATAATGTTATCTTCTTGGTTCATATCATTTTCAGAGGCATTTGTATATGTTGACCTAGTGAAGGTGATCATCATTATTTCATGGGAACATCCCAAGAATGTAATGGATATATGTAGATTCCTAGGGATTCTGGGAAATTAGAATAAAATCATTCCTGATTTATCACACAAAGTAATGCCTTTTATGGGATAGGTTGTGAAGGGTGTGAAATTTGAATGTTATGAAGCTTATATAAAATCATTTTGCGAGTTAAGGGGGACGATAACACCATCACTGATCCTTATTATTCTATAATCTGGAATATTCTATATTGTATTTTGTGATTCTTTCATAATTGAACTAATATTAGTTCAGATTCAGGGTGATTGGGTTGTATCATACCCATTCCTTCAAATAAGACCTCCTGGGGATAAATTTCACGACCCGTCCTCGGGGCCTGTGCCGTGACTACCCCAAGCCCGCCTTCCATAGGCCAGGGGCTGGCGACTAGCACCAAAGGCGTAAATCCTGATAAAAATGGAAGGAATTTCCATTATAAAGTAAACAAACACCACAGACTAAGCAAGCTTAAGTAAACACTAAGCAAACTGGGTACAACTGTAAGTGCTGGAAAGTAAATGGGAAAAAATACAAACCCAACTGAATGTAACGTACAACTGAAAGAAAGTATAGCCACTGAAATGTAAAGCAGCAACACCGAGTCATCCACTAGAAATCCCACCTGACGGGTGGGTACAGATAGCCTCCTCAGCTCCTCGGGTCCAGCTGTCCGCTCCGTGTACATCCCGCCCAGTGGTCCACCTCCAGGTACCGACTTTCTCCATAATCCTCATCCATGATCAGCGTTGTCCATCCTCTGCATCCAACACAATGTAGTGCGGGGATAGCCCGTGCAGGGGTGAGTATACGCTACTCAGTAGGGACCTCGAGACCCCCGAAAGTCTCCCAGAATCCAAAAAGGATAACCAACAAAGGAAAGATACAATCACGAAGTAACAACAAACTCTACATAGGTATATGCCCACACATATACCTAAGAAATCAATTCCAGTTCGGCTCCAACATCCGATCCCATGTTAGATCTAGTCCACACAGGATAGTACAATCCAATCCACACAGGACAACACAACCCAATCCACATAGGATAGAAAAACAGTCATATCGAAGATAATGATTGAATGTCAAGAGTCAACTCACCCAAGTATACTTTTCATAAGGTGATAGAGATAATCAGATGTAGCCACTGATTTATCTAAGCTGTCGGACCCATGTAGGATACAAGACCAGCTAAGCTGTTGGACCCACAAAGGATACAAGACCAGCTACTCTGTCGGGACCACGTAGGATACAAGTATAGAGTCAAACACTGTCGGACCCATGTAGGATACAAGAACAGTATTCACGTACTGCCGAACCCTAATAGGATACAAGAACAGTAGTCATCGCCGTCAAACCGATGGAGGATTTCAGTACGGCCTTCGTCGCTACTGAACCCACGGAGGATCCCAGTGCATTCGTCATCGTCGTCGTAGTCGCAGCCAGCTCTAGGGTTCCCGCAATAGCATGCTCGATTTTGGGAGGGTCTGTTCCACGGGCCAAGGGGGGTCGATACATCAATAGACACGTAGTCCGGAGATGATGTATCCCAAAGTTTTGTCTCGAAAAAAGGAACTCAATGTGACAAACAGCACGTCAATCGGACGCCCGGTCTGAGAGTTATTGGCTTTTCCGTCCCAGGGACCCGGTTGGTTTTTAAGTCAAAACCAACCCGATCATACTCCAACTGCATCCAAACCTTGAGTGGATTAATCCTAAAGGACCATCTCACTAAGAGGAATCCAACAAACTCTACGACACGTCATTCGGACATCCAGAGGTCAAGTTATAAGTGTTTCCACTCCAAGGGCCCGGTTGGTTTCGTGTTCGAACCAACTCAGCCGTAGACAAAGTTCTCCTAAACCTTGAATGTAATTTACCGAAACGACCGCCTCGATCCAAGGATCTCATTACAACTGACGGTGCGTCGATCAGAGGTTAGTAGCCCAAGTTACGGGCATTTGAACAAAGATGTCCGATTTTAGGGGGTTTTGGGCCCGGACCGACCCGGCCCGAGACCCCCTGGGTCGGACCGAACAGGGCCGACCGGAATCGGGGCACAGGCCTCCCCGGAAGGTGCGGCCTGACCCAGCCAGTGCGGTCCAGCCTGGTGCGGGGGTCCGGCCAAGCGCGGGCGGCCAAGCCCGGTGCGGGCGGTCTGACCCGGTGCGGGCGGTTCGGCCCGGCGCTGCTGGTCCGGCCTGACGCGGGCACGACCCGTGTGACCAGTGGCTATACCTTTTGGCCGAGCGGGATGCGGAGGGGGGCGCTGTAGAGACCCTAAGCTTGACATACATGAACATTAAAATACTTTTGCGGAATACTTATTACATAACAAAAACAGACACACATGGATAGTAATAGTTTAGTGTCTTTGGAAACTTGGAACGTAATCTTCTAATCATGGTGAAATATCTTCAACATCTCCCATAAAGATCTTCCCCCTTTTTTTCTTACCTAAAACCTTTCTTTATATCCTGGAGAAAAGAAAACATAAAAAGGGTGAGCTCAAATGGTCAGTAAGGGTATGCATGGATAAAATAAAACATAACATATAAATTTTAACTTAAAAACATGAACATAATGTTTAAACGTCAAAAGGATGAGCAATGACATAAAAATTGGAAGTACGTAAGGCATAGATCATAAAGAAACATTAAGAATGATAAAATAGCATGGGAATAAAACATGTAATTGTGGAATCCATTAAGCACATGTAATTATTTCCATAGTAGCCAAGGCATTGCTACCAATACCATCATAGTGCACAAAGTCCCTTTCTGAAACGAGTTCACTCCTCGTTTCAGTCCTGTAACACTGAACCAGATTAACTCACCATTCTAGCCATGTCTATCTCATGAGATATAAATTCTTTACCCAATTCATTGAAGGGAGATATAGGTCCCACCCATCTCATAATGAAATCTTTCTTACTTGTGCCACAAAAACAACATATATAATTCATAAAAACCCAATAAATAAAATGGGTTTCATAAAAATCATCCCATCATCACAAAATCCATATAAAAGAAATGGATATCATTTCATAAAAAGTGAAACCATGTAAATCGTAGAGACATTATACTTGAAACATACACATATGATATAATGTTATCTTAGATGAAAAATGGTTTTTGATAAAACACTTGAAATGAATTCTTGAGGAAAATATCCTTGCTTCTTCAAAATAATTTTCTTTTCACAAAATACCATGCAATTTTAAAATAATAGGATTTTGTTTAAAATAGTCATGAAATATTTTTGAGGAAGCTTCATGAAAATAAGGCTTTATAAAATCGTAAAAATCCTTTCATGTCGTATAAGTTAAAAAAACATTTTTCTCGTACTTTTGTCAGAAAAGTCAAAAATTACCTCGTAACGTAAACAAAAGAAAGATTCCTTACATACCATGTATAAAAGTAAAAAATGGGTAAAAATGACTTTAAAAATACATGAATACACTTTTATAAAACATGGACATGGATGATATAAATAACCCACAGTAAATACTTATGAATAAGAAAGCTCGGATAAAAATGAGATTTGCAAAATTATCCCTTACCTTAGGTCTGATATTATTTGTACGTATCTGAACATCCTATATAATGATTTAAATAATATCATTGAATTATTATAGAATCATATTCATTGTTATGATATCATATATGTTTCACTTATGACTTTATATTACCCGTTCTTTTGTAAACTACATGTCAAAGCAGCGTTTTGGGTAAAATCATTTCATTTATCGTATGTGTTTCGACTTGTCGTTCTTGATATTATTACCTATATCCAGATTTAAATAATTACTGAATTTAAAACAATATTTATATGTAATATATATTCAGAATATATATATAATGGATCGATAAATGGAAAGAAATACACCGTTCATGAAGACGGTAGGTCGTACGTACGCATGAACATTGTTTTCATTTCCTCATTGAATTGAATGGAATTAATTGGATGACATACATATATATATAAATAAATCCAGTATCATTATTATGTCATATATTTCATGATTACTTATTATATATACTTTATAATCATTTATGAATGGTTAGCCATTGAGAATGAATCTCATCGCGTCGTGGAGACGGTATTCCATACGTACGCACGAGTGATGATATCGTTCCCATGATCGTGGAATTATATTGAAGTGTATTTATACTATTACATAATCAATATCACATTACAATAATCATATATAGTTATTATTTACACCATTATACCCATCCAAGTACGGTGGTGATGGAAAATAGATTACACCACAGCATGGAGGCGGTATTCCGTACGTACGCACGCGCGGTGATTTCATTTTCCGTAGGATGGATAGATGGTGAAATATGGTTGTTTCATACTTATAACAACATATCATTATTTGAGTGATACTGATTTATGGGACTTTCTCTCTACCCAAGTTTATTATCCTAACATCATCAATGGTGGTAGAAACACCTTTGTTGAATGATATATGGGAATCCATATGGTCATACACATTTTCATCATCCTCATCCTCTTCCCATTCATTTTGATCTTCCACCATAATACTAATAGAAGTAGGTGATGAAGTAAAATAAGAAGGGGATTCAACTTTTTGGCATATTGAAGATGAAGAAGCTTCCACCAACATTACTAATAATGTGGGATCTCTTTGAAGATCTAGAGAGGATATGAGGTTTTTAAATATAGTATATTTACACTAAAATGGTGATATTATAACCTATTCAATATTCACTAATGGTTTTGGGATATACTAAGGCTTACAGGAGGAATGATGGAATTTTTAACTGATCTTTTACTACAATCTGGATAGTACATGACCTTTTAAACATCACCACTCTTAGTATTGATGACTAATATCATGAATGTTTTTGAATAGAGACTTGAATTTTTTCCCATTACTTATATCATATGAATGATAATTACATATTTTTCATTGTGATTTTTAAGGGATTGTTCAGGGTCATTTCCAGACAAATCAAGGTCATGAATCGAGCAACACTATTAGTCATGGGTTTTTTCCATCCTTATGATAGAATATGGCATTAATATATTATAGTTTAGGGTATTTTAATTCGTATTTATCACAATAAAACATCCCAACTTGAAAATTAATGAAATATATTAGGCATTGGTGGTATGATGATGTGATTTTTATATGCTGATGCAACCAAGGTATTCCTGAAAGAACAATGAAAGCTCTATCCTACCAAAAAAACAAAAACTATGAGTCAAATATTAGGACCATGAAATTGGCCCTAGTCTAGATTCAGTTTAGAGGATTTCATTATCTCCTTTCATAACCTTGCAGTTTGGATGTGAAAGGGGAAAGGTGACCTACCTTGTAACCTAGCCAACTATGTTTTTAGACTATATTGAGGTTGAGCCCAAATCTGTTTTAAATAAAATCCAATTAGATATCAATGCCAATTTTCCTTCCAGGCACATAAACGAGTCTAATGTGTCATTGGATAATAGAATATTTTTCCTAATATGTGAAAGATATGATTGTGTGAAATTATTAAATAGCTATCAGGGAACAATATATTTTATTATTAGTAACATTATCCTTAAATTCTAGAGGTTTTATAAAATATTCTATAAGTTATTCTAGGAGGACATTTAATAGACATAGAACCTACAATATTGAAATAATTGATGGCACTAGGGAAAATTTATTTAGAACTTCATACTTTGGAGATAAAGTTATACGCTTCTTAATATAGGGATTATATTTTTTAGTTTATTTTGGAACTATATATATTTATGTAGGAAGATATTCCCATGTAATGAGATTTGAATGTGCTCTTATAATTGGTGGGTTATGCATACTATGTCTACATGCACGCCATGTCTGATTTGGAGATAACATACACTTTAGTATATCTTCTGGAATGATTGGATCATGTAATTCCCTAGAATAATTAGGGGAACTATCTAATTCCATCTGGACACTCTATAGAGCTCTCCCATGAGTTTCAACTACATCGACGGTCTATATAGGAACGTGGAAAACCTTTTAATTTCTATAGTGACCATGACATCCACTGTATCCTCAAACATTGTGGCTCTTCCCTTAATTCCAAAATCAGATGTAGGGAACATGAGTTTATATTTGTTATAATAATCAGATAATAGTTCAATTAATTTAATGACATTAATGGAACTGATGATTAATTATTATTCAAATGAATATTATTCTAGGTGTTCACATTTTGTGGTAACATTTGGTGGGGCGGTGCCTATTATACCATTTGGTGAGGTGGAGGCCATTGTTTCATAACTAATGATTCAAGTCTAAAGGCTTCAAATAAACTAAATTTCATTGTATATGTTTATATTATTGTGATTTTACAACCCTTCTGGCCATATCATTTCTTAGAAAACTTGAATTTTGATGACTATGGTGCCATCATAGTTATCTTTTCTATAGTATAAGTAACTGGGGGCATAGATGGTTGTTTCAACAATTCACAGATGATTTAATGTGCCAATTTTATTTTATTTTGAATCATATATTAACAAAAATTCTATGAAACTTTGTTGGTTACATCATTCCATAAACCCTCTTCCTTTGGATTGGCAGAAGAAATTCATGCTTCTTAAGTGGGTGGTTATCCCAAATTCACATATATAGATTCCACCATTTATATAGGATTTATTAAAAAAACAATTTATTGGACGTTTCCCCCCAATTTATAGGGATATTCTCAATAACATGGGTAATATATGAGACCATATTGACCGGAACATTTGGGATTTGGAAACATGAAAATGTTGTTCTCCAAATTCATTTTATAGTAACCCAGGACATGGTCATCTTATAATGAATAAAATTTATTATTTCATTCAATGAATTTTTTTTCCTATGCTCTCTTATATTTTGAAAATAATCAAATAATTATTTTATAATTAATAGGAGTGGGTGTGGGACAATATGGAATAAGATTTGGGGTAGGAGATAGTGCAAGGGATGGATTAAGTGTGACTTTTATAGCCTCTTAATTCCATGTTCTATTCCAAGAGATGATAGAATTACTCACAAAATTGACGTGGTTCTCAAGATATAATATTCTAATCTTATAGTAATTTTTGTCAGATCCTAAAACCCAACTCTTTATTTTATAGGTATGAGTAGTGTGTGCAACACCTTGAAGAGATTCCTTATATAGATGGAAAATAAATATTCTTGTGGAGGTTATAGGTATATATAATAAGCCAATCCCATCCAATGAAAAATAAAATATGACACCTTTTAATTATCTAGCTTATGGGAGTTATTTATATGAAGTAATACTTTCCTATACAATGTTTATTTGAATTGAAATTGAAATTTCATGATATAGATCTTCCCATCCATGGGTTTACTAAGCCATCAGACTAGTGTACCATAAAATGAATGTATATTTAATGGTTTTTAAGATTCAACTGAGCTTCAATAATTCTTATTGTGCAGTAGTTCCCATCAGGGTATCATAGTGGGGAAGAAAATGTGCCATATTATACTCCTTGACTCTGAATCCATTAAAAATAAAATAAGATAAGTTCACAAAATCTAGTGGGGGTGGTGGTTGGATCATCCAATTAATGATATGGAATTATTTATACTGTATTGGTGTAATACATTGTTAAATAACATTTAATGAAACTATTAATGAGCCAATGGTATTGAAAACCCATTGATGGTTATGTGGTTGAACATGCGCTTGATCAAGGAAAAAATTTGTCGGTCCATCTATGGCAGCTCTATTTTCATTAGCTATGAGTAGCATGTAGGGGATGGTCCCTATGGATGCATATGACCCGTCCCTATTTTTCTATAGAATGGAATGATCTTTGGATATATTACTATTTTGTGATCCATGAATATTAGTTTTTTACCTCATATTGAGTTTATTTTTCTATCTCCATTTCAGTTACTCGTACAAAACTTCTACATTGAGGGGCGTCGACTGGGAGCATGTGTTGAGGCTATGGTCTTAGAATATATCCAGTCGTGATGTTTCCTCAGAGTATTTCATTATAGAGTTTCCTCAATGCCTTCATCTCTTCCTCCTTCTGAGAAATTATTTCCACATGTGTGAGTTGTTCAACATCATTAAGAGGCGGTTGCTATACATGCTTTCCATTACCCTTTTCATTAGTGGATACTCTTTGGGGAGGTAAATGTGGAGTAGTTGGGGGAATCCCTGTATTCCTAGAAAGCCTATTGTTTCAGGTACACAACACTAATTTAATCATTTTAGTGTGGTTCATATTTCAAATAGAAACATCCTCCTCATGTTCCTATGTATCTATCTGATGTTATATAGAGACTTAAGGGGTGGTGTTAATGATGTTCACTTATGCATAATGAATTACATACTTTTCATCATCCACTTTGAGGGAATGTATGTTTTATAGGCTCCAATATGTAATGACCTCTCCACCACTAGTCCACATGCAACCATTTGGAAGACAATGATAAAAAGGCAATCTTTGGAAAAAAAATTGTCTGTGTTCCAAGTAAGGAAAATGGGACACAAGATGCGATATCCTAGGAGGATCCATCTTGTAGTGCTTCTCATAGTTGGTAGATGAGTATTTTCCATTTTTTAAATGGAGGTTGGTGCAAAAAAATCCCTCATCTAAATAGTCTAGGGTTTTTTCATTACATTTTTATGACCTTTTGACCTTGTTTTTTCTACATAAAGGATTGTGTCAAAATATTCCCAAGCCCTGTGAAATGAGGTTATTCTGGGATTGGCACAATTGTGGCTACCGATGATGTTTCCATGAGGTTATAAAGTCATGTTAGATAATGGTCTAGCTTTATTATATATTTTCATATGATACGACTACTTAAAATGATATTTTTTATTCTAGACAATTGGCCTCTCTTAACGGGGAGGCTTGCCCAATATTTTTGGAAGCATGATATAGGTGTTTTTGATTGATTTCTCTCTTTTGTCCAGAAATCTTAAAGTGTCTTCCAATTTTGGTTTTTATTATTGTAAAATCTATAAAATAGATATTATGTGTATTTAATCTCACCAAACACTTTGACATATCACGATTTAACTTATGGAGATATTTTTTTTGATTCCGAAGAATGATGAAATGAAACAACCCCTATCATCCCTATCTTGTAATATGAATACTAGAAGATGATTCATAGATAAATAGATGCTACTTTTTTAACTTGTTCTAACATATGGATTAAAGATATCTTTGATGTTTTCCCAATTTTGGGTGTCGTGCATCTAGGAGAGCCATTGTAATGCCCCAAACCCATGCTTCCAATTTCAGCACATAAAATGATATATATTTTTTAGAATGAAAAATTTGAATACATAAAGAATTTGTCATACTAGGGAATATTTGGTTTAGTTTTTTGAGAAATGTACATTGTAATTAGAAATTATCAAAATTGTAAAAAAATTTAAAAAAATTAAAAAAATTATTCACTAACTCCATAAAAAATATAATAGATATATAAAATTATAGTAATCTAATGAATATAATATTTATAATAATGGGTGATCATAATTTCCTAGTCAGGATATTTCTAAACAGATAGTGAAAAATAAATTGGTAAACAAAATTTACAAAATTTTAAAATAATTTGAAAATAATTATACTTGTAAATGATTTAAAAATAATCCTATTATTTTTGGAAAAAACTAAGATAAATTTTGAAAACAAAACCATGAGGTCACATTGAAAATAAATGGTTTTCTGGGCATACCCACTTTCTCAAGGGATGGTTTCACTCCCCACTCCCTAACATCATTAACAAGACTAGGTTCTAATTTTTTTATAAAATTTTATTAGCTTTCATTATATATATATATATATATTTACTACGTGTTTTTCTTTAGAAAGATAATTATGATCTAAATAATCACGCATTTTTTTATAAATAAGTATATATATATATATATATGAAAATTCCTTGGAAATCACTTGCGAGTATTAATATAACCAAAACTCATGTTAATCAATATTTTTACATAATGTTAATAAAAATAAAAAACATCCATGTATTTTAAATTTTATTAATAAACTCTTAAAATTTCATATTGAAGGTAGTCGTGATAAATGAAAACATAATTTCATGCTGACATGTACATATACATACAAATATATTCATATTAATGTATCAAATTTCATGAATAATCAATGATGTATATTTATAATCATGATTTATGTATGAAATTTATATGAAATGATTCCATTATATGTAGTTATGGTATTTTTGACTATTAATTCTGACATATAATAATAGTGGGATTATTATAAATAAATTATTTGTGGATAATCATAAACATTAAAATAATAAATGTCTATATATTAGATTTACTTGAAAATTCCAAATAAATTATGGATGTATAATATTGATATTTAATTTTTTTTGTACATATCCATATACACCATTAAATATAAACCTTAAATGAGTAATCGTAAAAAAATTATTAACATGGAATGTTAGAAAATAATATATAAATAATTTTAATATATTCATCCATCATAAAATAAATAACAAACAAAATAGAATTTTGAAATACTATATGTGTGAACTAAAATTGTTTTTGAATGAAAATATTTGAGTAGAATATTTCTTACATAATTATAATCATTAAATACATGTCTTAAAAAATAGATGATCTTTAAATTGAAAATATATATATATATATACATATATGATTAAATAAAATAATTATGATGTTTGAAATCAATATATATTTATAATACTCTTAAAATAGAATCCCCCCTTTACATAATTATCTTAAAAATAAAATAATTCACATTAAATTATATTTTACTTTTGGAAGATAAAACCCATTGTGGAAGAATAAAAAAAATGGATAAAATAAATACAACTCCATACTAAACTATATGTTATAATTTGAATGGTAAAAATAATATTAGTCCATTAATGAATAAATATAAGGCATTATATTGATAAAAATTAATACAAACCCTCAATAAAGGATTTTAAAAAATAAATATACCCCCTTACATCATTTATAGCGAATTGTTGAAGACCTTCTCCTTGTGTTGCTTGGGAAATAATCTCACTCCATCACCAGACTCCCAATTGGTTAAAAAATTTTGATTTTCATGTTTGTATAAGGGTATTATAGCCATATCCTCCACTATGAAACAATTAAAATATTTATAAAATTAATTAAATCATTATCCGTAGACCTGAGTAGATTCTTATGGACCTTAAAACAGTTACAAATACAGGCTTTCAGAAAAGCTATGTATACAGATAGCCACCAATAGAAGAAAAATGATAACAAACCAATAAAAAAACAATGACAACAAATGATTTATGAAAACCATAATATGAAATCATATGGAAAAGAATCTAAAAAATATTAATAAATATCACTAATTTTAAAAACAAATAGGAATAAAATCAATATATAATTTGAAAATTCCTTAGAAATCAATCATTGTTGAAAATTAGTGAAAAAAGACAAGCATATCATTTTTATCATTAAAATAATGTCTATAGAACTATTAAATTCTTATAAGTAATGAAAACCATACCTCAATTTGGTCATCAAATTGAATATGATAGGATAAATATGAATATCTCACACATCATCCACAATAGATTCCCAGTCGCTTTCTTCATCAATAAAGTTGTATGTGATCACCTTAGACGTCTCAAAATGCACTTGAAACCTGTTGTTTATCTCAATTCTATATTAGGTAGTAAATGATCATTTACGACATTCATATGTCACTCTATTCCCTCATCAATAGCCATTCAATGCTCAGTTGACCCCATAATCTTCACTTCAACTAATGTTCGAGCCACTTCT
The DNA here is from genome assembly GCA_963277665.1 of Viscum album. Classification (NCBI taxonomy): domain Eukaryota; kingdom Viridiplantae; phylum Streptophyta; class Magnoliopsida; order Santalales; family Viscaceae; genus Viscum; species Viscum album. The sequence continues at coordinate 1,921,830,477 of OY728122.1, read as the reverse complement.
ACACTCAGTACTCCCTCACTTCAGTTGAGACCCCATCCAAAATCATGTGTATTTCCATCTCAATTGAACCCCAGTACTTATCCATAATTTTTTTATCTTGTTTCTTAATTATTTTAATTAACTGCATATCTTTTTTTATAAAAGTAACATTTAATTATAATAATATTATTATCATTACGATATTTATTAAAATATTTAAAAAATAAATCATCAATATTTCATATAATGTTATTTATATACTTATTATAATTATTTATTTTCATAAATCATATATTTTCATGTATTTAAAAACATGTAAAAAATTCTTTACTAATCATAATTGAGGATAAGAAAATAAAACCTTCAGGGTTAATAAAATATATTGCATTAAATAAAATAATAAAATTATTTTAAAACAAAAAATTATTATTGTAATCATTATTATCATTATCTTTAACAAAAATTATCATTATCATATTTACAAGAAAATATGTTAGATAGTATAATCTATATACATATTTTAAAAAGTACTTCTTAAATAATAATTTTAATTTAAAAACTAATTTTTTTATTAAAATAATAAAATTTTACAAAATATTAAAATAAATATATTTATATTAAATTATCCAAGTAACATCATTTTTTTAAAATTAAGAATATTTAATTAAAATTCATAACTTATTTAAAGAAATTAATGATCTTTTTAAAATATTATGATATTTTGAAACAAAATTTTATAAACAATATATGAAATTAATTATAAGTATTAATATATAATTTTAAAACATAACTAATTTAATTAAAAAATAAATAGTTTTTAGAAAACACGTTAGTAAATATTCTAGATTTCTTTCTAGGAAGATACATTCTTACCCATGAAAGAATGGTGCTCCCACAATTTTATCATCTTACATAACAATGTTATGTTTTTTCTTCCTTAAAATTAAGGAAAACTATGCCTGCTAAACATTTATATTCCACAACTTAGATTTTCCTCAAATGACAACATGTAGTCTTCAAATTTGTCTAGACCATCACTATGATACCATGTTTGAAGCCTCAAACCCAAGATTATTGGTTATATACATAAAATTGCGGTGTATTTTTATTATAAGTTACCAATGAAACTAAACAGAGCATCTAACATACCCAAACATTTTCCAGTAAAGGTTTTGGAGAATCAGACATAAACCTTACAAATTAAAAAATTCTACAAAAATAAAATAACTATAATGCTTAATGTGTGATAACTCCATAAGAAATGTGAATTCCTTCCCAAAATTCTAATAAACCTATGATAAATAAATTTAAAACCAATAGTGAACATAATTTCAAAGTAATGAGTTTTATAAAAGGCTATTGAAATATGCCGTTGTAAAATACATTTATAAAATATTATAATGAATTGAAAATAATTATACATGGAAAATCATTTAAAAATAATCCATTTATTTTTTTGAAAACATTAAGCATGATTTTGAATAAAAACCATGATGCCACATGAAACATATACAATTTTATAGCCTTATCCACATTCTCGAGGGAAGAGTTCACTCCCCACTCCCTATCTTGTTAACCATGTCAATATGCTATTCTTTTACAAAAACATTTTGATATTGCCTTATATATACATATAATTTTCACTGTAAATTCTCTTTATAAACAAAATAATGCATTCAATATACATACTGTTATTTATGAATAAGAATATATATATAAAGGTGATCTTTCATCAGAAAACAATTATATATTTTTATACAACCAATACTCATATTAGTTAGTCTTTTTATGGATTATTATTAAAATTTATTGACACATATGTATCTGAAATTTCATTCACAAAGACTTAAAAAATTATTTTAACTTAGTTTTGATAAATGCACAATTTATTACATGTTTACAAATATATATACATATACAAATATATATTTATGAACAATCATGAATAATCAATGACGTATGGCCATAACTATTATTTATGAATGACCTATATATGACATGATCCCTTTATGTTTAGTTATAGTATTTTTGACTTTTAATTATTTAATATAATAATAATTGGATAGTGTTAAATTATTTATTTTCTAATAGTAAATTACTTGAAAATAATTTTTTAATATATAATCAATTAACATGAAATTAAAAATTAATTTATTCATATATAATCAACTGATATTGAATATTCTGTACATATATATGTATACAAAACCTTAAATATAATCCATATATTAGTAACTGTGAAAAAAATATTGACCTTATACTATAGAAAATAATATAAATGTAAATGAAATAAACTTTTGACATCATAAATGTAATAAAAATAAAAATTCCATTTTGAAATAAAATACACATGATGTAAAATTATTTTAGTATGAAAATATTTATGCAAAATCAACCTTTAATGATTTTAAAAATGATATACAAGTCTTAAATAAATAAATGTTCTTGAAATTGAAATAATATATATATAATATTATTTTATAAAATGAACACAAATTTTAAAAAATATATATGTATATAATAGTCCGAAAATAAATTTCCCCAAAAAATAATTATAATAATAAAATGATTCACATAAAATCATAATTTATTTTTGGAAGAAAAAATAACAAAGGTAGAATATCACAATTTGGATAAAATAAATACAACTCAATAATAAAAACTTAATTATAATTTGAAATATAAAATTAAAAGAAATATATTTGGGCATAATTATAAAACATAATGTTGATAAAAAAATATAATCCCTCTGGGTAGGATTATAAAAAATAAATACAATCCATTATATTATTTACAGACAAAAGATAAAGAACTTCTTCTTGTGCTACCTGGCACATAATATCACACTCTCATCAGACACTCAATTCATTTAGAAATTTTCATTTTCATGTTGGTATAAGGATTTTATAAAAATATTCTTCACAGTAAAATGATATAAATATTTATAGAAATATTTAAATCCTTATCAATGGAGCAAAATGGATTCTTAGGGATCTCAAAACAGCAAAATATATCATCTTTCATAGAAATACGAGTATATAGATAGTTGATAGTTGATGAAAAATTAAAAAATGATCCACAGTATCAATGAAAAATATTTATTTTAAAAACACCATAATAGGGATTCAAATGAACAAGAATCTAGAAAAAAGATAAATAAATATAACTAATGCCGAAAATGAATTGGAAAAAAATCACAATATAATACGAATAATCCTCCTATAGTAATTGAGGGAAAAATTAAAAAAAATCATAACAATGTAGATCATTAACATAGGGTATAAAAAAATATTAGATGCCAATAAATTTTGAAAAATCCATCCACCCATTGGTCAAAAAAATCAATATGGTAGGATAAAGCCATACATCCAACACCTCATTTTCCAATGAAATGCAAAATTATCTATTCATCAACAAAATGGTTCTTAATCGACATTCTCATATCATCACTCACTCAAAACACTAAATTGAGCTCAATCCTTATTTGACATTCAATTCTCTTCTGATGATTTTAGATCTAGCTTGATTCCCTCATCAGTAGCGTGTCAGCACTTGGTTGATTCCCTGATCTCCCCTTCAACTGAGCCTCGGGCCTCGTCTATGCTCAGTGCTCTATATCGACAATCAATACCCCTAACAATAATCTTTGTCTTTACCTATCAATGAATCCCACACTCTTATCCACTGTTCTTATTTTGTTTCACCATTTTATTTTTTTTCATTTCTATTTATAAATTTCCTTTGTATGGAATTAAATTTCTATTATAATAATATAATTATAATAACCAGATTTATTAATATATTTAATAAAATTTATAATAAATATTTCATATAATAAAATTCATATTAATATTATAATTTGGTTTTCTAATAAATCATATATATTTTTGTGTATTTATAATACTAAAACATATTTAACATTCTATATTTAGGATTTAAAAAAAAGTTTTAATACAACATATTACCTTAATAATAATGATTAAATTTTCAAAACATTAATTATTATTTCTATCATTATTATCAGTAAATTTTCTAATAAAATATCATTTTCATATTTATAAGAAAATATGTTAGATGGTAATCTTTTAATTCTTATTATAAAATGTTGTTCTTAAATAATTATTTTAATTTTAAAAAATATTTATTCAAATTTTATATTTTTACAAGAAAAAATTAAATATATTTATATATAAATATAAATGAAACATCATTGTATTATAATTTGGAATATTAATATCAAAATCAATCATATTTAATAAAATTATTTATCTATTTAAAACATTAAAATATTTTGAAATTTTTTTTCATAAAATTATAGGTAATATTAAATCTAAGCCATGTTATATAATTTTTAAACATGATATATTTATTTAAAATAAATACATAGTTTAAATAAAAAAATTAATTAAATATTTTATAATTTTTTATGTGATATTACAACCGCCATGTCAATTTGATGGTGTATCACTTCAATTAGCATGATGTGAATTGGAAGTTCATCATAAGTGAATGCTTTCATTTTTATTTGGAAAGGAATTCAATATACATTTAGGTGGATTTTATTCACACTATCTTCAAATAAGGTAGCTAAAATTTCTTATTGGGAAAAGAATATAGGATAGAACATGACTGGTATATTATCCTGGGCTAACTGTCTCATATTGTTCATCATTTCTTCTTCAACTATTTTGTGAGTCTCATCAAACTGGTCAAACCGAAGTGGAAAGTTCCCCACTACTTTACTGTAAACATATGGATTGAAAATTATTTCCTTTATTATATTAGAAGGCGTATTATCGAAATATTTTTTGAAGAATAACTGATTCCTTGGGTTGTCATCAAGTTGAGAAACGATTTCACTTGTCAAAGATGAGACATAAAGAATGAATGGCCTAATTATTCCATGTTACCTGTGATAGGAAGGAATTCCCATTATTAAATCCTTATTGGGAGGACCTCTATGTCAATGTGATGTTCCATCATGGCGAGGACTACCATCTGATATTGATGACTGACTGTAAGGAGACTTCTTATAGCATATACCATAGAGAGGATCACCAAGCTGTAAAATAAAAAGGGGTACATTTTTCTACATGACATTTTGTCCATGCTGAGGGATTCCATTGAGCTCATAGGGTGATGGGATCTCACAATTGATCAGATTTTATACATGAATCAAGACATCATGGTAATATTTCCAAGGTGGTCCTTTGGAAATACTGATACTATTTCTATATTTTGTTTATGGAACGAGTGGGATCCAAAGACACAAATAAATAAACATATTTGGGCTACATGAACACTAGTATTAAGATGTGGGGGTTGTTGGTTGGCTCTCCATTTTCAAATTATCATCAGTGAGGCTTCTTCTTTGTATAGATTCTTATAAGAGACTGAGGAGGACTGCTAGGGATAATGGATTTCATATATGGAATCTGGTTTCATTAAATACCGTTAAACTTATACAGTTTTCTAAGATGATTATAGACTATTGGATGGGTTTTATTCCTACTCTGGTATAGCCACTAGAGAAGACTAACAACCTATAATTCGAACGGTGTTATGGACCCAATATAGTTGTCGATATATCTTATGGAAATATGACCCACAACCCTCCTCAAAAAGAGAAAATATGCGTGTCTTCTCCAGAGTGACCCTCTATTTATGTTGGTGATTCTCCCATTTTATGGGGTTGAAGTTGTTTTTCTACCCCTCTACCACTACCATAGATTTTATTATGTCTTGTAAAGTTTTTTGGATATAGGCAAGAATTTGATTCTACCTTTTCACCATTTTTATGATTTGTTGGGTAACTTTAGAGGTTAGAAGAGGGGTATATTCCCATTTTTTCAATCGATTAATGGTGTGTACAAACTACTATCCTCTATTCCATGGTAGTATATACTGATTGTAAAATTTTGAGGGTGGAGAGATATGGGCCTTCCCCTAGTTATCTTCTTGACATTATAGTAGGTTTTATTGAATGATGTTGAACTATATCAACATGCTTGATAGATGAGGGAAGGTGTGTGAACCTACTATTGGTTTACCACAATATTTTAATTTTGAGCTTATAGGATGCAGGAAGGTGTTTGGGCCTACTCGTTGTATTCCGATGACTTTGACTGGTGGGTTTCCCTTGATGTTGTTGAACTGTACCAACATTCTTGGCTGGTAGAGAATGGTATTTGTTCCTGATCTCTATTTTCCACAAAATTTAACAATCGAGAATCTTCACAAGGAATAATGATATGATTGTATTCCCTATTTTCAGTTTTCTTCCATCAGTATTTTTTCTTGTATTACCTTGTATGAGTGACATGGGATGGAACACTATGGAGGGAACCACAATTATGTAGATGGTTTGTCTTCATGAAACAATGCTGGTGGAAACTTCTTTCTATATCCCTTTGGGGGGACAATATTTTCATCTAGATGAGGCCACTAGTAACCTCATTACAAAAATTAATTTATTAGCGTTGGTTGTAGTTACCACTATGAAATAAATTTAGATACAAATAAATATTACATAGCTTTTATTTAGTGAAACCACTTATGATTTTTCTTATTATAATAATTTGTGGCTATTTCTATTAAAATGTGAAAAATGATTTTAGAAATACCTAATCTGTCTCCCATCCTTGCTCCCTCAGCATGATTCAAACATGAAGTCTGTTCAGAATGACTTAATTACCCCTTCTTAAATTTAAAACATCCTCCAAAACAAATTTTGGGGGGAGGTCAAAACCTTGAAAAAATGTCTCATTTTCTTGATATTAGTATAAATTTAATATAGATTTAATTTTGAAATGTAGTATTTAACCACACATTCATTCAAATGACAATTTTTCTGCTATGTATAATAATGCATCATTAGTGTTTTAAATTAGTAAACTGTGAATGGAATGGTGAAAACCATAAAAAATGATATCATATTGGCATGAAATCATTATAAAACCTTTGATGAGTTATTTTAAACATTTATTTTTAGAAAAAATATCATTCCGACTTGCAGAATTGTAAGGATAACTATGTAACCACTTTTTAATGTTAAAAATTCCGTTAAAAAGTAGTGTCTAGGTCAAAACTATGAAAAAATGTTCTATTTCCTTGAAATATTAGAAAAATGACAATATATTTAATTATTAAATGTAGGAACTAAATACATGTCATTCCAAAATATAGTTTATCCATTATGGCTAAAAATACGTTTTTAGTGCATTAAAACACTAAAAATTGTGTAGAATGGTCAAAAAATATAAAATGACCTCATAATGGTGTGGAAACAATGAAATAACCCTAATGATTTTTTTATGCGTACATACAGAAAACACATCAATAGGACATGTTTTGTGACCACAATGTCTTATTAACAACTTCTTATAGGCACAAAATCCTTTAAAAGCAATTTTTTGGGGATCAAAACTGTGTAAACATCATTAGATTTCCCTAAAATTAGTGAAAAGTTATAATTGATTAATTTTAAAATATAGGAACTGGTGAAATTTCATTCTGAATGAATTTTATCCCATGATATATGTAAATGGGTTTTTATTATTTTAAAACACAAAAAATGTGGGGAATGGTCAAAACAATAAAAATTGACCCCAAATTGACATGAAATCATTATATAAACAATGATTAGTTATTTGAAACATTAATCCATAGACAACACATCATTATGACATGAATTGTGGTCAGAAAGACTTAGTAACCACACTTAAAGGAACACAATTCTTTAATAACAAGTGTCAAGGGGTCGAAAAGAGGAATATAATGTCATATTTACATAACATTTAAGAAAAATTACCATCAATATAATTTTGAAATGTAGGAAACAACAACACATCAATTTTAATGATGGTTTTCCCATTATGGTTATTAATGCTCTTAAGTGTTTTGAAATACTGAAACAAGAAAGGAATGGTAAAAACCATAGAAAAATACCTCCAAAAGAGGTCAAATCATTGGAAAATTACTTCTATTTTCTATTTTAAATATAGGAAACGTTTTGATTTCAAATTCATTAAATTCATTATTATGTAAAGTTCAAGGACACCACAAGTCACTTTCAAAATATGTTAGACTATTTACATATCATGATTTAGTTTCAAGCATTGAATCATATCATTAATATGTATGTTTATATTATCAATGTTTTTTCATTATATACTATTAGATTTATATTAAAACATTTCTTTTTTGATTTAAAAATAAGAAATTTTATGTTTAGTATTGGGAAAATATTATGTGTCTTTTGTTTTTATATTATTATTTTTAAATATTCTAGTTTCCATTACAGGTGGAAGATGCTTGTAATAGGATTATGGTTAACCATTTTGATCCATGAATTTATTATAAAGGCAATCATAATGGTTCTTAGTTTCTCTGGTATATTAAAATTTTATCAATTAATATACTGTACGTATAATTTATTATGTTTAGTTTTAGTTTTATTTTTTTACACCAGTTGATGAAATGACGTGGTCAATTTTAGTTGATTAGATGTAGTGGAGGAATAAAGATGTAGTGGAAGTCAGTAAGTCGATGTTTATTGATAGTGGGTTGTTTTTTTGGAATTTTTTATATGTATGTATTGATGATTGAGATATTTCTTGAGATATTTAAGGTTTGACTGAGATTTAGGTTATAATGACTGTAGATGTTTGTATATTTTTTGTGGATGTATGATGTATGTATGATTGGTTTATCAAATATTTAAATTTATTTTATTTCATGATATTTTTTTTATATTTACAATTTTGTATAAAATATTTTAAAAACTAATTTTTTGGCGATATTCGAATCTACCATAATTAAATTATATAAAATATTATTTTTGGTATTTAAGATTAACCACTTCTAAAAAAACATCCTATATTATTTTCAGTGGTAGTTTGGTTTATTTTTCTAATTTTTTCCGAGGATACATTTTTTAATAAATGAATAGCTGCTAAAGAAAAACAAAACCTCTCCCAAATGCTCAAAAAAAGCACAAAAAAACCACCATAAAAATATTTAAACCTACACTAAATGACTTCTGACTATGAAATATGAGGCGTTTTAAGAACATCAACAGTACAAATAGTAATTGGTTTAAACTACCAATTTTTAACACAGAGACCACAACTTATTCCCTTTTTAGTGGCTATTTATTCCCCCTATTATAATAGAGTATTTATTTTTTGTATTCTGGTGATAGGATTCTAATATAATTTGACATGGCACATGGTGTCATCAACTTATTTGATAGTAATTATCAATGTGTGGATGGTTGTAGGGGATTAATGAGTAAGAGGGTTTGTCGAGTTACCACTAGGGTTGGGATAGTACCATTTATGTGGTACTCCATAACCATTGAATATGACACCCCTTGTTGATGAAGTTGGGTAGGTTAAGGTGTATTATGTTTGGTTGATGATGTAGAATGTGTAATATTCAAAACATATGTATGTTGATGAGTGTTTGATACCATTTAGATAGATTTATATCTAGTTGAATGTGGCTAACATATATTGGACAAATAACACTCAATAAAGGAATCAACATAACAACCAAACAAATGAACAATCGATTTTCTTAGATCCATGGCTAGCTTGCCTTCATTTTTTTTGAAAATGGGGTCATTCATGTGAGATACATAGGCATCTTGGTTAAAGATTCATGTCAATTAGGCCATTTTTTGATTAAAAAACATAATTTCCTATGGTTAATTGTAGTTGTTAGGAAGGTTTCACAATCATTCACATCAGGTTTAATATTTTTGAATGAATTCTAATAGATTTTTTGTGGAACCAGAAACACTAAATGCTTCCCTTATTCAGGATGATTCTTGAACATCCATTCAAAAGATAGGTGGTTAGTGCGGGGTGACTTTAACAATTCTTATATATTCACATTAGTTTATAGGATGAGATTTTAGAATCATCACATAATTTTGGGGATATTTTTTGCAGAATGTAGTGACATAAATCACTCACAAAGTTCATTCCCCAATGAAATTTATTAAAAAACAAAAGTTAGATTAAAAGTGTGAGGAGAAATTATGATACATAAATATATGATTTAAAGGGGGTAAAGGGGAATATTCCAAGATATAATTTCCATAATAATGTGTTTCATACAACAAGGACATACCAAAAGTGAAAAAATAATTCGAATGAGTAGTAGTCGAGAAAACATATGTAGCCTCGGAGGAAAGAGAATAGTAGTGGAAGCATTATGGATGTTGAATACTCCCCATCTATTTTCCATGAACTGCCAGAATGAATCCATAATTTTGATAAACAAAATAAAATTAGTACATTCCAGTGAAGTTTTCATCCCTTGAGATATTTAGAGGATCTGATTGACGAAGACATTTTTTTCAATTATTAGATACTAATAGAGACAGAAATCATCCTCTATTGTAGATTAATAGAAATATTGCTGGCTTCAAAGAATCATTTAGATTCAACCATACTCAATAAGATAAGGACCGAATAGATAAAAATACTCAATTAAAACAGGGACCATAGTCATCACCAAAATGATACATTGCCCTGGAATAGATTTGGAGGTGACAATTAGGTCTTCTTAAACTTGTCCACCACATTGATAAACATTCATTTTCTGATTTCTAAGATGTTATCCGTAGGAATATCGCCATTTATGTAATGGAGGAAGGAATTAGTATCATTATCATTCATCCAAGAGATATTATCTTTTAAAAAACTAATTTTTCATCAATTGGGTATGAATCCCTAAAATAAGTGTCATTCTCATTTTCATCCCCATTGGTAGAGACTTCAGTATCAATCGAATTAGAGGAAGTCGATAAATGTTATGTAGTTATGGGCTATGCGGGAATAATATTTTTTTTCATTTTTAGTAGTGTTTATGGATCGTGTGATAATGATTTTCTCATGTTTTGAATGATACCTACACTTTAGGGTTTTCAAGGCAATCAAGATGATGAAACCATCAGAATTCATCATTTATTTTATTCCATTTAGAACTTGATTTCATAAATACCTTCCTCAAGCAAGTGAAAATTGTCAAGATCAACGTGAATTGATTCTACAGAGTCATATTGATCATTATCATTATCTATAAGATCTATTTTATTGATCTCTATATCAAGGGGCTTATGTTTAAGATTCAATTCCTTATATTCATTAGTAAAATGGGCATTTTTCACATCCTCTATAAACCCAAAGAGGCTCATAGAGTGAAGCGGATTATTAAGAGATCCTGTAGTGTTGTTTTTTATAATATTATCATTAGGTTCCCCTTTAGGATAAATATAGATTCGTTCTATAGTTTAGTTTTTTATCGACGTTAATTTAAAATGAGAGATAGTGCATAAATCAATCTTCTGATTCTCACATTCTTCTATAGAATTACCAATTCTTGCACATCTCATGCAATAGTGTTGGAAATATTCAGAATCCTCAACCTGAATAAATCCATTGTGTCCATTTTAAAATAAATAATTGAGATAGAAGATCTTGTGATGTAAAAATTTTAATAAAGATTCGAGTGACTAAAGGTTGATACATATTCAAGTTAGAATAGTCAATTTTAATGGGATAACCAATATGAATTGAAATGGAAAAGAGGTAATTCTTTTTAATGAAATACAAATGAATACCATGGAATCCCATCCATATGGGGATAATAAGTAACTTTGAGTCGTTACAAATGTTGTAGGAACATTTCATTTTCATATTAAAACATCCATTAAAAGACCATTAACCTCTTTTCCAAAGCCTATAGTAATCATTTCGAAATGAAAAAAGAAAAATAACATGTGATGAATTCATAAAATTCATGTGAATGTTCTGAAATCCTATGTTTTACAGGGTCATGCAAAGAATGAATATTGGGGGTACTCATTTTCTAAAATTTTCAACCAATATAAATTTAATATATGAACAGATAAATTATTCCTTTTAGTTTGAGAAACAAGTTGCTGAAAGTCCTCGATAATGGTATTTCATCTGATCAATGAATTCTGTGGTCTTCAAACCTACCAGATCAACTTGGCTCACAAATAAATCTATGGAGGATTAGGGTTTAACAATATGGATTCTTCACGGTTCACCCGTTCTGTGATATGAGAAGGGGTAGGATTCCTTTGGGATTCTCCTTTAATCTCCCAAGGCTGAAAACGACATTTCAAAAAACATTATTGGGGTGTTAAGTATAAATTTTGATCTACTCTTTGATGGTAATTATATCATACTCTAGGAATGTCTTTAATATTTAATACATATTAATAAATCCTTTATCAACTCCCATGTATGTCCCATTCCACATTTCTATTAAAAATATACTATTATAATGTATTGAATTTATAATCATTTGTGTTTATTATAGGATCTTCATCGATGGGGTCATATGTATGTATCTGTGGTACTCCATCAATGGTACCATGTTCTGAATAGATTCAATATTTTCTGACCATTTTTATCAAAATTATAGTTTTCCGAATAATTGGGGATAACTCTAGAGTTTATTTACACCCAAGGTGAAGAGAGTTCTTTCGATATCGCGATCTATCCCATTCAATGGGATTCATATTGATCCTAAAGAAAGGAATCAGAACCCATATAGTTTAATTCCACTGAACGGGACACATCATAAATTTTAAGGTGATGTGATGAGGACCACACCATACAGTTTAGCTTCACATGGGAAGGAAATATAAGAAAGAGTACCTGACTAATGTTTAGTATTGGACATATTCAAAAGTTTCATTATGAACATAAAAGTTATATGGTCTCCCGTGATTAATATGACCCTACTGGGAATACAACCAAGATATAATTTTGGTTGATTTGTGGTGATTAGTTTAGAAAATATGATGGATTCCAACACATCCAATTTAGATGGTAATAATGACCTATGTAGATCGAAATGGTTGGGTACCCACACCTATAGATGTCTTATGATGGTTTTTCATGTAAATAATGTGTCCCTTTGAGAGGATGGTTGAATGGTTCTAGGTGTTGTATATAATAAGGGGCCATTTTAAAAGGTTATGGATGGGTATTATACCAAATTCCAAGGCCTTTTGTAACATAGGGTGTATAGTCCTTTATGATTGATACATGTTATTGAGGACCCCCACCTACAGAGGCCCTCTAAGGGTAGGATAGAGGGATATTTAAAAAATAATAAAATGTTGTTTCTTGAATCTAATCATGTGGATTTCATTATCATTACTCTCTTCGAAGCCCATGTAAGTCATATTTGGTGAGATAAAAAAGATAAATAAAATGATATATAAAGCCAAATAATCTACATAATCTATGGGTGGAGAGGTTTGGGATATGGGGGATAGGTAAAGGGCCTTGGGGTTCACATATCTTCTCTTATTTTCACAACTAGGGTTGGTGAAAGACAAGAGGGGTGTGAATTACTATTACAAAGTCTAGGTGCTTACACTGGGAGGGATTCACTATAATTGATTATAGGAATGTGAAGAGAATATAGAGTTAACCCTTGTTAAAGGGAAAAGTAATCCTCCCCCATAGTCTAAAATTGGAGGTCCACAATGTAAGATGTGATAATGGGAGAAGGTGGCTGTGGAACATGTGTCTTAAATATAGAGGTACCTAGAAACAACTCTAAGGCTAGGTACTTCACATATATATGAATATATTATTGATAAAACACTATGGATTCCACCTATAGGGGAGGTTAAATGCATTACCTACATTACCACAGTAATTTATAATCAAGAGGACACATTGGTGGTCCCTATATTCAGATAATGTATATCCAGAGGCCTTTAGAGAGGTCATCTATTGGTCCCTATAAAATAAGGGATCAATGAGAAGAGATTATCATCCATTTTTGGTATAAAAGGGGGATAAATGAAGGCTCACGTAGGTAAGGAATGGGTATGTTGACGTGTGATTGCACTGGTGAAGGCTATGCATGCTATAGGGGCCTTGCACTTGGTATACCTAGGTGAGTTGGAATGTTTTTTTTAAAGGCTGGGGCCGAAGCCTCAATTTATTATTTGAAAGAAAATACCTCTTTAGACTGGGTATAGGGAGACCCATTACATAGCCCGAATGCCCAAGGCCAAGTGGCCTGAATACAAGGCTTGAAAGCCCTTTTTTTGGCCCAAAGGACCCCTCGGTGAACAGTACTCCTACAGTACCCGCGCTGCTAGAGTACCTGCTACAGGGATCTCACATATTCCCTGAGTTTGGGAGTATACCTTCATAATGATACTTTTTTATTAGAGGGGGAATGGTTTCTCATGTTTGTTTTTTTTCATTTCACACGTTATAGTTAATTGAATCCCACTATTCTTGTTAATTACATCTTCACCTGGGATTCGGGGAACTACATGGATAGTCTTGAGGGATTGGGAGAAGGACTAGGGAGAGAAGATATTCAAGGCTTCTATGCAGTTTTTCATCATTTAAATCAAGTATCACCATGTTAATATTTATAGAAAATTCTGGGATCTAGTGCGAATTAATTTTTCTATGTAGTTCCACCAAACAAGTGCACTTTGAATTTGTGGCTTCTCCATCCGGGCATTGTAGACTAGGCCTCTGTGAGGATATTGGCACGCATAGTGGGTACACATAGGTCTATATGGGTGAGTTCCTTGGTTTACCTTTGACATATTCTCCAATTAATTATTTGGGTTATTTTCCATTAAATCGTTTCATCCCAATGTGATAAAAATGAGTTTCAACATAGGGTATAGTGGTAAAAATATTCTCCTTGTGTTATGAGGGGTTTTTATTTAATAATTTACCCTAATTTGCTTAATATAAAAATTTTATAGGCATTTGGTTATGTGAATGGCCCAATATGTCCTTTGGATGTTATAAAGTTTGGATGAATATTTGAGGTCATATTCATCGGTATCAAAGATATAAATTTAATAGTTATGATTTTAGCATTGGATCTAGGATTTATAGTTTGGGGCTATTAATTTTTCATTTACCCATTTTTTATGATGGGTTTTGTCATGGGAATGTCTTATAATGATACTATACAAGGAAAAATTTGTGGGATTTTATGAAGATATTACATGAAATAATTTTATTATGTATATCGTCTCTAAAGACACATAATTATTACTATTTTGGTCTATATATTAAAATAATAAATACATTATATTCTTCTAAAATGATATAATATATATTTAAGTGATACTCAGGTCACTTTAGCCAAAAACCCTAATGAAATAGCCATTCATTATACCCAATACCCAATTATTAATTTTGTCTCAATAGAATAACCTTAACTTAATCACATTAGTCTATAGAGAAACTTTTCTCAATGAACAACTTTCACCATGAACATATTTTCCAGTCAATGTCGTGTCTAATATGTAAATTCACCAGAGAAGCCTTTTATTTAATACATAAAAATGGTAGAGAATTTTCATTTCTGAAAACATTGTCCCACTTAAAATTAACAGTAATACAAATATTCATTAGGATGTATAAGAAATGTGCAATATTTAAGAAATATATTATCACTCTATATGCTCACATCACTTATAAATATTCATCAACCAACAAACATGCGATATATAACATTGAAGTATCCCATATTACTATTCCTTATTGATCACATTGGTAAATTACATATTAGAACCTCAATTACATTATTTGATGCTTGAAAGAATACATTATGAAGACATCCTTTTTCCATTATTCACATATAAGAGTGATTATCCTCATCACTATGACCCATAGCAATCGATTAATTAATTAATCATTTCATAAATATCTTTATTCAGTCACCCATAGTTGGTTATTCCAATCATTCTTTAAAATATGAATCACATGATATATTATCAAATTTTGATATATTTTGTTTTCAATGGTCCATGAAGAATCATTACCAATAATTAAACTATTATATTCTAATACAATTAGAGGGTTCTCTCAAAACCAACCGACATATAGAAATCTATGTTTACATATACCCACAACTGTTAGGTGAATGAAACAAATATAATTGGGAAGCAGCAACTTAAACTCACTCTTAAAACAATTCAATAATTGTGGATTCAAAGTTTCATCAATTTATGTTAATCATTGGAATAATCAAGATAGAGGGAGGATAATAATATTTGGAACCCCAAAAGAGGGGCCTTTCCTTTTCAATCCACCTAGAAATGAAAATATATAATTTTTAGAGGAAATATAAGAAAATTATCCCCATTTAATTTATGTTGGGCCACAACAATAAATCATAAGATCCCCCACTGGATGTCTATCTATCCAATAGGTTTAAAGTTATTACAAATACCCTCAAAAGCTAATAGATATATTTATCTTCTTTGCAGAGTGACTTTAGTGGCCCCCACTATGGTCTTATTATGACTCTTAAATGTTTCACCATAATCAAGTTTTCCACAATTTCTGATAACTGTTCCTCTAGGAATCCTATAAACAATTAATTTGGGAATATATTAACAATTATACCTTAAAGTTTCTATAAAAATTTAGTTTAATCACTCGAGACTCATGAGAAATTCTAAACTCCCCACTGTTGGTCGTCTCGTCTATTTGAAGTGTTAATAAAAATCAATAAAGAATGATTATGGATACTAGTCATGGGTTTATATTTATTATAATCCTTTATAATATAGAGGAATTATGATCAATTGAACACAAACTATATGTATTTTATTTTCATATACAATCTTTATTTTATGATTCATAATACACATAGGTCACTACAGTAACGAGGAATATATCACTAAATACACTTAATCACTCCAAAAAAATGTAATTGATATAAAGTGAATTTTATGAGATGAGATATATAAAATAAAATATTAATAATGATATTACACACTATAAGATAAATCATATATGATGCCATATGAAACCTCTTAATGATATCAAAAGGTCATATGATATGTGTCTATAAAATGAATTGATTTCCTATCATATAATATCTCTCTAATGGAAAATCAAAAATTAAATAATGATATGCAATAGAAAATAATAGTGGATGCTATTACCAATATACATACATTTTCTTTCGTATCTAGGTAATATTTCACTATAACACCCAATGATTTTACAATATGATACATTTTAAATAAATTTAATATCTTTGATAGATTATATTGCCTATAATACCTATATTAAACAAACAATAAAATATTGTTTTTTGATAATTAGTATCTGGATTTAGAAGAGGTAGGAATGAATAGAATTAACCACATTATGAAATATATAATTTCCCAACTCATTATAAATTAATTTATTAATTCTTTGTTAATGTGCACTTAATTTTTACTAAAGTCATTTATTCTTCAAACATATGTTTTCCTAAAAATGGTTTCCTTGATTTTTAGGATAATATATGATAATAAATTTCAATAAATTCTATAAATTTTTTTATATTAATATTATTGTTTTTTAATCATAATTTTAAAATTATATTAGGTTGATTTTTTGTGAATTATCTGAAAGCATTATTTATCCTGTGAATTGTGAAAATGGGGATGTTTATAAAACTAAAATTTTCATTATAATAAAAATACTCTTTATAATTTTAATTTGATCGAAATGTAACCTAATTAATCTTAATTTTTTATAATTTAATTATGTATAATTTATTAACCCTTATACCTTATTTTAGTATAAGTACGTTTTTCATCTTTAAAATGCATTTATCTCAAAAAATGGATTTCATTACACTTTTCTGGACTGAATTTAATTTAAATTATTCAAATTATATGTTTTAAATTTTAAAAAATAGATTCTATTTTTATATTCATAAGTAAAAATTTTATTAAATAGTTCCATTTTATTTTTAGACCAATGTGAATAGTAACCTTAATATTACTTGTTACCATGGGTATGGGTAAATTCGGTAATTTATGTTAGATATAAATTGATAAGGTCTATAAAATGAATATAAATCATACCCAAATTCTAATATATTATCAATTATCTTCCATTATAATTATATTTTTCAATATATAACCATTGTTTTCCCTTAAAAAGTTATTATGTCCCTTAGAATTGTTTTTACAAAATTCAAAGATGTCCCATTCATGTGTTTAATAGCTATAATTTTTTTAATATTTTTTTCTAATATATATCATAGACTATAAATATTAATTTTAAATAAAAACTATTTTTCTACAACATGGAAATATATTTTTAATTTTTAGTGAACTAATTATTATCTAAAATAATTACACTGTGAGGATGATGTAATTATTCAATTAATAGAAAAAATGAAATAAATGAAATTTAAATATTTAAATAAAAAAATTTAATATAAGTAATGAAGAAATATATTTTACATATTTACATGACATATTATGGATATAATAATTTTTTTTAGAATATATATTATATTATTTAATTTATTAATGAAAAATTAATGAATATTTTATAAAATTTACATTAGGAATATTTTTTTATAAATAATACTTCATTAAATGATTAACATTCCTAAAAATATAAAAAATTGCGAGATAACAGGTGTAAAATTTAAAATTTCATCCATTATCCATTTTTGTTACATTTTTCATTTTATATCAATAATATGAACCCTTAAAAATTAAATATCTATGTTTTCACGATAAGAGTTAAGGAGGTTAAATATGGGTTAATGCAAAAGATTATGGTACATATTTGGTAAACAATTATATATATTTTTTTAGATGTGTGGATTTCGACCCATAATAATCTTATTTTATAAATTAATATGTTTTTATGCATTTAAAAAATGAAAAAAAATTATATTAATTCAGTATTGGAATAAAATCCTAAATTTCCCCTCACATCAATTATAAAAGGGTACCCTTTCCTTCCGTTATTTATACCACTTGGATCCATCAATCTCAACCAATCCATACAAATTTCTATTCTAAACATCCTTATCCATGTTATATAAGTTCTTGAACATTCAAAATAGCAACCCTATTTTCTATAAAAATATATGTAAATGATGTTTTTGAAATAAGAGGTAATCATATTTACCGACACTTTCAATATTATTTATTCTTTGGCTTCCTCTTAATGAATTTTTCATGAGGTAATGTAGTAAATACAAAATAATATATATATATATATATGATTAAATTTTATTATGATTATGGGATAACAATAATACCACTTTTATCTATCATATAAAAAATAAAAGTACAACATTTCAATAAGTAAGACTTATCGTCTCCATGTAGTAGTGTAATTCATTTTACATCACCACTATACATGGAAGGGTATAATAATTAAAATAATGGGTATATATGATACATATTATATTATATATATTATTTAAACATATTTTATCATCCATATCCTTATCCATTCGCCAATAATAGAATGTGTTTTTTCTTGTGCATGTGTACGACCTACCATCTCAAAAATGTGATGAGATTAATTTTCCATGTTCCACTTTAAAAAATGGTTCTAAAACAATATTTCATGAATAAATATGATATTTTTATAGTTAATATAATTTTTTATATGATTCATCTATACCATATGTAAGAGAACCAAGACTTTCTGGAAAAAACATAAATGATAAAACAATGAAATTTACACTTAAAAAAGGGTAATAACGAAATATTATTTTAAAAAGGTAACAATGTGAAATAAGAATATCATATATGATATCATATATATGAATAATATTTTGAATTAAATTAATCATGTACACTAAAATATTATACATTAGGTTAATGTATATTCTACTAATGGAAACCACATGGTAAGGGTTTCCCATCTCACTTTTACTTATATGAGATATATGCCTCACCACTTATTTCATTTGTATGTTTAATATAATACCCAATTGGTATATCTTATATTGAATATCATTATATTAATTTTATTTAATGTGTAATTTTATTATTATTAACTTTATGGGGATTAAAATTAATAATTTACCACAGTGTTGGAGATTAATTCACAATCTCAGCATTATTGGGTGTTGTATAATATTTATATGTAGAAATAAAACTATTTCATTATACTTTGGTAATTCCTGAAATATTAGACTAATAGTAGCATTGTTTAAATATTTTATACTTAATATTATTAACAAAATGTTTTTTAGAAAAAATAACATTAATTCTATTTTCATTCATTATCCATTTTTCATCAAAAAAAATTTTTTCTAAAAAAGTTTTATAAAATAATAATTTAGCCTTTTAAAAATTATATATTAAATAATATTGTAAAATTTCTTATGAAAAAATAATATAATATTTATTTCATTTTTTAACAATTCCCATTTGTATTTTAAATATAATTTGTAAGGAAACTTTTCCTTAACATGTACATCAGGAATGAAATTTCCTATTTTCAAGACCATGAAATGTTTTAAAGCTTATTTTACAGGATTTCATAGTTTATATTTAGAAAATTTATTTTCAATTTATTTGAACCATTACTATAAAAATGTGAATTTCAAAATGAAAAATATATTTTACTAGAAAAAATTAATTATATTTTTATTCATCAATGACGTAAAACCATTAATGTACATATGATTCATTAGGAAAATTCTGTATTCTATCGCCATTATTAGTTATTTTTATGGACTGTTATCAATTTTACTTAAATTTATTTTGTATGAAAATTACCTTATATATGGATAGTTTTTTATTTTGTTCAAGAAGGATGATTTAGTTCTGAGGAATGTGTTGGATTTAGTAATTGAGGGGAGTGGCTCATAATATCCCTTTGATACAATGGTAGGTTTCATGACAAAAAACAAGTTTGGGTATAGTTCGATGCCTTACCCTTTTATGTATGGTTCCTTAGATGAAACCTTGAAAACATATATATGATCACTATAAAAATGTCCAGTTTAGAGGGGGTTATTTTTGACATTAGAATGGGTTATAAATGCATATAAACTCAATATTAGTGGTTATGATAATCCACCTCTAATGTGCCTGACTACTATCATTTATGGGTGTTTTGAGGAAGATCCGATGAATTCATTGTGACTTTAGCTTATGTTTCATTAGAGGGGGTTTTAACCCCCCTAATGTTGAATTAAATTCACTATATATTCTTGTATTATAGGTGGTTATAATCAGAACCTTTTCATTAGAAGGGATTTATGGGCAGTTTGAACCCCCTCTAAAGCATCATGTTATATAAATTTTATGGGTTATTTGGGAAACATCCCCTAAAAATTCAAATTTTTATTTTTTTAAACTGTTCCCATTACCTCCCATCCCATTCTCCATTGGAAATTTCTCCTCACCCACCCATTCCCCCATTTTCCCACATTCCACTAAGACTCACTGCCATACTCCCATTGACTCATGTTCCCACATCCAATTATGTGAAACCTCGCCCCCTTCTCTTCTCTCCCCCCACTAGTTACATGCAACTGCGGGCCCTCGGTTGTAATGTGTGTGGTACCTCACCTGAAAACCAGCTCCCATTATATGTTAATATACTCACCGAAGGGATTCGAACTGTAAACTACCCGCACCTAAGAATTTGATGAGCTGAGAGAACTACCATTATGCCAATTTAATTTAGGATTATTTAATATAGATTTGGGCTATTTATTTAAATTTATTCATTTGTTAAATAAATATTTTTTCATAATATATTTACATATATTTCAACATAGAAATAATATATTAATTTATATAAGCTACATATTTATATGTATATTAACATATATATGAGTAAGTATATCATTACATATATATATATTTATAAATACATTTAATTTTCTGTGTGTGTTTATGTATTTATAAAATATTTTTATATATAATATAATTATCATATATATTTATTTAATTATTTTTATATGATTATGACTTTTTGATAACTATAATATTATTAGTTATTTTTATTTTTTTTACACCACTTTAAATTATAAAAATTGTATGTTGGTTATATGAAAACAGTAAGGTTATTTTTTGAGATATATCATTCATATATTATATTAAATACATTTATATTTTATATTTTTTTTATATTATTTATACACTTAAATACATGTTTATATATTATATACATGTTCATATAAAAAATATATATGAGTTTTTAATTAATATATATTCAGAATGTCCTTAAAAATATATTTATAAGCTATATTTCAATACATTTACTAATTATTATGTCTATTAATATATATTATTATTTTTATAAATATAATAATATTATATATATTTATTATTATATGAAATACCATTTTTTAAAATATTTATATTATATATAAATAATATTTTATGAAATAAAATTTATACACACATATATATAGAGTTATATGAAATACACTTTTATATTATATATAATATATCATAATAAACATATTATTTAAATATATATTTATCAATATAATAATATTAATTATATGAACTATATGCTGAATTTTTTAAATTAATTATATTTATGTATTCACTTATATAATATGACAACTTTTATATTATAAATTATAAATATTAAATGAAATTCAATTTATAAAAATATATATATATTAATGTATACTAATATATAATTATATTTATGTATATAAGAAAAATACAATTAAATAGAACCATATAAATATTTTCTATAGAATGTCGATATAATGTATTTAAATACATTTATATATTATGTTTTAATTATATATTTTTATATGGTAGTTTCTTTTAAAAAAACATATTAGGGGTTTAAAAATCCATTTAATCTTTGAAAATAGAGGGGGTTTTAATCCACCTCTAATTTTAGATATTATAGGGAGTCTATAACCCACTCTAATTTACGCCATTGATGAGGGTTTTCAACCCCCAATAATTTAAGATATTAGAGGGGGTTTTGAACCCCCTCTAAAAACCAACCAGATATTTAAAAAACAATGATTCAAAATTTAGATGGGGTCTGTAACCCCATTTAAATTTTATTATTAATGATATTTTTACATAACCCACATCTATCTTATTAGTAAATGAATTTAGAGGGGGTTATTCATAACCCCCTTTAATTATATAGAAAATAAATTTAGAGGGGGTTCTATATAACCCTTTCTAAATAACCCTCTATAATTTTATGTTTTGTTGTTTTTGGGGATGTCCCATATTATGAACTACAACATTATGAGACTAGTTATTGGTATTTCATGGGATGATTCAATAAGTATAATATCCAAGGTTATGTTTCATTATCATGTGATTGTTTTCATGAGATTATTTTATCATCTTTTATTCCAATCATATTATACTAAAGCAATTGATTGAATAGAATGTACATTTGTTACTAACTGTTATATATTTTTTTTTATTACTTATTTATTCTTAGATTACATAGTAACCTTATCCTTACTGATAATTTAAGATAACCCATTTCATATGTTTCATTTTTTCCCAGGATATGAGGAAGTGTTTTTTGATTAATTTATTGAGATACACTAATGGAAATTATTTGATTTTCCGCGAATTTTTTTTATATTCTATGGGTTAATTTTTTTTGTGAATTTCATGTATATATTTTGCTTACTAAGACTAATAAACTATTCAATCCATTATGATGTGATTCGATAAATATTCTGACAATTAAAAAACGTAACAACTCAATATGGTCTATAGGGGTCAGTGTATTTACATTAATTAATTAACGATGCACTCATACCAATTAGTATTCTTCTATATATATCTTCACCCATCAATGGATAATTATCATACCTCTATCCACCATTGAGGTATCCTAAATGGTTAAATATATAGATCCTCTAATAGATCTATCTAAATTTATGACTAATAACTACTGTACTATAAAAACACATCTAAATATATATATTCATTTGATATACCACTAAAATTAAGGTAAAATTAATATTAGATAACCACTAAAACCATGATGGATGCATAAACTATCTATCAATATATGGGTGAAATATTAAAAATGTATCCTAATTTTTTCTATAGTCCCAATCAGAGATGAGACATGAATAAAGATTCTTTACGAAATACAATTCTTCTTATCCCCTTGTATAGTATAATTATCTCATAAAATAAATAAATTTCCTAGATAAACTATTGAAAATCTCTCCTGAAAAGAAAATAATGGATTTATATTCATCAACGAATCAATGAACGGACATGCTACATCCTTAACTCTGTAAGATCTTGGTGACCTACACCCATTTCCATATAGGAATGGAATGACTATGTAATATAAATTCTTTTAGTTTTTTGACATCATTCATTTTATATTAAGATATGCATCCTGAAACTAATCCAATTATATAAAAATTAATTATTACCCCAATTATCATCTCATCACATCATAGAAAGTCTTTGTAGAACAAAAATGAATCAGATTTCATGAAAATTAATACTCCTTTATAACACCTTTCATTGGGTGGATTGGTACCACCATACAACGATGCACGTAAATAATATAATCGACATTGATAGTCTAATCAGACAAAATCCCCCACCATAAAAGTTCTCATGCACCATGATACAGTCTCAATCACCCTTATAGGACTCTCTAACAATATACATTAGAGTATACAATAATCTTATTTATTTTAAAACATCATTAACCTAATCATACACTACATAAAGTTTCATATATGATAAAATAAATATCAAATTATATTCATATTTTATATCATAAAGAACATATGTTAGATATTTATAGTCTATAGAATCCAATATATTTTTCCTCCACCGTTCATATAAACCATCTCTATGTCAAATAAATATATGTAATAGAACCATTTCTTATGCATGAGGTTTGGTTCATTTTCTGTGAAAATTTATTTTACTCCCATAAGATTAGTGTGTTTGTAAAACCACTCACCAAAAATGTATTTTCAGTAAAACATTAATTATTTTACAAGCACCGTAATCATAAGGCCATATATGGGATAATTATTATTATATAGACTTATGTATCATGAACAATAAACCATTACATTGTCACCCTACATTATCCCAAAATTTTACCTTGCAATCGAAGAATCATAGTATACTGCATATTATACCAATATTTTAAATGATTAATATTTTTCTATATTAAACCTTCCCATTATCTATCAAAAAGATGAGTTATTGGAAGCATCCCAATAAAATATAATCTCCATCCTAGAAAATTATATCATCAATGTTACTATCGAATTAAACACTTAGAACAATATATTACAGTATCAAACTAAACTACAAAATATATGGCCCTCAGACATAGTATTTTTAATATATTAATACATCAACAACTAAACTAAATCATTATCTATTAATATTAAATCCTTATAAAATATTTTAAAAATTATATTGTTTAATGAAAAAACATCACATCAATTACACCACATACAAAAAATACTCGTATAGTTTAGATAACAAAATATCCATGTGACTCTATAAATCTTTTTGATAAAGAGAAATATATAGTACCTTATTAACCATTAGAAAAAAGAAAAAATAAATGTTTGGGTGAAATATAATATTAATTATATCCACAAAAACAACCAACATGTTTTTACCTAAATCAACATCACTAAATACTCAAATAAACCATACATTAACCATAAATGTTGTCTTTATCACAACCAAAACTCATACCCAAGGTTTATGAGACACTTATCTTATATCTTACCTAAAAAACATCAATCACCTATCTAGTGATAAATTAGATCATATATTCTATGTTATGTGTACTGATAATTAATTACAACTATATTAAGATGCTAGTAATCTTTAATGGGTCATATGATCTCATTTGAATTCTAGGTGATCAATACATGTTCATTTTAGTGAAATATAATATACTATATAAACCTCATCCATTCTGCATACTAATGTTGGTCCACAAACTCCCCCAACACATTTAGAGTCCTTTGATATATAAGAATCAGTATAGATGTTGATCTTAATAAAAACAAACGATAAACTACACCTACCTCTATATAAGTAACATTGTGACGTACTTTGGAAATATATCATGGAATATATTAAAAAAATATACTATTCTATTATGTTCCCTCTATTGACCCCAGTTCTCTTCACACCATGTGATTCATAATGAATCTCAACTATGAAAAGTTATATCCTGCATTAATTTTCAATATTTTACAAAATATAAAGATCGTATACCAATTTATTTACTGGTTTTAAATGATTCAAGCATCAATGAGAAATATATGTTCACCAAAAAATAAACCTAAAATTCCTTCACAGTCATGTTGTTAAAACTAATCATATATAAAACTATAAAATCCCATAGAGGCATAAAAACTCTTATAAGGATAGTGCATATTGGTCTTATCATGACCATACCTACACTCATTTCCTAAATAGTATATATCATTAACACTCTTAGTGATAACTATACATCACAAACCAAATAATATATTATATGAGTAAAAAGTAAATGATTCTGATGTACCCATATAAAAAATTCTAGGAAAATTTCTCCAATATTTAAATTTTACCTCAATTGGTCACTGTACTTACTCCTACATCTTTTGATGCATCCTCAATAATATACATCAATGTTTAACCTAGCCCATGGCCATATATACATTATATAAATGATCACTACTCTGATAGTCTCTAAAATATAAAACTACCTCCAACCATAGATTTATTAGTTACACTCTGACTATGACCTCATGTTGATCATCTTTAATGTTCTCATAAACCAAATATTTTACAAAATTTCTATCCACAATCATCTTATCACATCTCTTGATAAAACCATAGAGATGTCCCATATTTTCCAAGATATATATATCTCTCATTAATTCACTAATACAATCCACTATAATATGGATCTATATGAAACACTAGAAATAAACATGTGGGGATTTCTCCAATAGAGTTAGAAATGACCCTCTACCCAAAACTCTCCCTTAGCCACCAATTTATTACGGATCCACAAATTCCCACTTTTTATTTTATAGTAAAATTTTACACGATCTTTATATAATAGGGATTAAACTAACTTATGAAGCATAAATATGTCAGTCTGAGCCATAATCACATTATTGACCACATCTATGTAGGTTAAAATGAAAAATATGCATTCATGAGAATGTATCAGTGACCACCGTCCAATATTAATTTGATGGTCCTTTAAGGAATCATAAACATAATAATTTATGTGAATTACACCTATTTTAGTATCCCAATATCAAAATATATTATTATAAAATCTCTAAAATTGATCTCTATAAATTACTAGGATTTATTTTTATTCATTTTCCGTAATCAATTTTTATTTAAAAATGGTGCTGGAATTTATGATATGTTAGCCAATAAAACATCTTAGTTTGAATGAAGACATTCAATCGTCATCATTCTAGTTGATCGAGCCTAAATGATACTGCCCTTAAATTCTTATGACTATTATTTCCAATCAAATTTAATATTACATAAACCCACTCCTTCATGAACTCTATTCTATTATCCACCATAAATTTTTGTGGATACTATATCTGAAACTCAGATATATATAAAACAATCAATAAATTGAAATTTTTTTAATAATACACCTTATTTTTTTATATTTAGTTTATAATAAATTACAAATTAAATTCAAGGAAAAAATAAAACATTCTCTTAATCCACATTAAATGATTCTTCATAGGATCATCCTATGTTATTATTACTGTATCAAAATTCTTGGGGATATACATTAAATGAAATGGGTGTGAATAGATCCCAGTATGTGAATAAAAATGAAAATTTTTATCATGTGATCACATGGAATAATAATAAGGAATAATAATTAGAACATGAGGTGGATCATAATATAATGATCATAAATTCTAACATGTAATCATGGATACGATGTAAAAATTTATCATTCAAAAGCATATCACCAAGGCTAATCACTAACGTGTTGTAAAACATAATTACCAAGGTTTTTTAGAATGGTATAATAGAACATGTTTTCTATAAATATAAATTATTTACCCAATACATTGGAGAATTAACTTGTATTTCCCTTTATAATTCATATTCAATGTGTTCTATAATGACCATAAAAAATATTTAGTAATATATGAAATATAATGAGTGATTTTCATATAAAATCATGGTCTACAAAAGATCTTAAAGAATTGAGAAATTCAATATTTTTTATACATGAAAAGTGATTATGGATTTCATATATACTAATCACAAAATAAACATCGTTTAAAAGTAGTTTAATACCAATGGATACGAAAAGGGGATGGGTTTTCACAATATAAGAATTTATCATGTGAATGATGGAAATTCAAGAAATAAATTTGCTAGCATGATGGTATGAAATATGGTCTAAATAAAGGGAATAATGGGCGAGAACAAAGGTATCCAACTTGATAAACCATAGTTTTTGATAATGGGATAAAAAAATAATGAAAAAAAGTAGTTTTTCATCTAGAAAAAATACCACAAAATAGTTACTTGAATGGAAAAAAGGAAGAGAACAATTCCATTACCATGAAGAGTTGCTTCCAAGTACTAGATGATCACACCATAAGACCTTTAAGAAGCCATGGAGGTACTAATTTTGTGGTAAAATGTCTTTAACATAATCTATTATTTTTCTCTGTTGGAATGAATGGTTGGATGGGTGGGTATTTATCCCAAAATAGAACAAATTATTTCATAATGTGTAAATATAGGTTTATGGAATTCTTAGTTTTGGAAAATGAAAAATAATAGACATTACCATGGTTTATGAAAATGTTTTTAGATATGTACGTTATATTTTATAATATTTTAATCCATTTGAAACTAATTACATCTTTCAATGTCAATTTGGATATTGAAAATTATATTTTTGACATATTATAGTATTTAAATCATAAATTCCATTTTAGATATTGAAAAGACATTTGTATATTTGGAAATCTATTTAAATACATTATAAACCAAATATTAATAAAATAACATATATATATTCCTCGATTATATTTTAATTATTAGTAGAACATTATTACAAGTATAATAATTCATATTACAAACTGAAAACACAAAACATCGTGTTTACTATTCATTAAGAAAATAATGTATTTTAGAAAATTATCAAAATTTTACCCAACCCTAATTCTCAAGTGATGAATTAAAATGTAATATTTATTTTAATAAATTAATTATCTAGATATTACAATTTTAATGATAAAATAAATAAACAAATTTATTGAAAACAAATTTTTTTGAGAGAGAGATCTTTATAGAACTTAAAATAATTTCCAAGGACATTATACAAATATTATCATTTATAATTAAATAAATAATGTCTTAAATTACTATATCATTAAACTATATTTTATTTATAATACATAATTTTATTATTCTTTTTATATATTTTCGGATAATATAATTTTGTTATTCATATCTAAAAATCTATCTATCAAATTTATTTAGTATTCATGATTATTTTATTAAATAAAATAATACATAAAATGGGGTTGAATAAAGAACTATTTCATATATAAACAAATTAAATTACACAATTAGGACACTATTTTATATATGAAAAAACCTTTATTATAGTTTCATGCACCCTAATGGCATCATGTGTGATTTTGGTACTTTCTTGGGTAGCTTAGCTAACATTGACCTAGTGGTTATTTATAATAACTTTAATTTCTCCCATAGTCGATTTCATTGAAGCATCACACGTTAAATATCATCTTTGGATTGGTCAATGGTTAACCACAATGATGCTAAATCCCTACTATGTATTGAAAAATGGATTTAAATTGGCATGCCCTTACTTTTTGAGGCCATTATTTCTCATTTTGCATCATGTATTAGTTGACATTACCCTATATAACTTTTAATTCTAATTGTAATATTGTTTAAAATGATCATAGTTTTCAATGGTCATATTAGACAGTTTTCATATCCCAAGGTTTTTAATTCTGATTTCCAGATATATGTTTTCCATCAAACATTAATATTTTAATATTCATTACTAATGGTTTTTAGAATTACATTGATAATGTCTATGATATACCTATCATTTATTTTTCTTTTATAGATTTTCATAAAAGGTGTTGTCTTCTCCTAAGAGATTGATCCTATGTTTTATACCACTATTTGGTTACAATTATTTGGTTTATATATCCTTATACAAGTATTAACTATAATAATTGTTATAATTACCAGACAAGTAATATTCTTCATTTTTTTGTAAAAGTAATTCTATGTACATCCCCTGTGAAATATAATAAAAAAATAATTTTGAAAAATTGAGTATTTTAATAATTAAAGAGGTTATTTTTAGGTCATTCAATTATCTCCATTATTAAATTTTATCCTTGAAATTTTTATCCTAATTAAAAACAAATGGGTGTATTTCTACTTCATTGCTTCTTTTGGTTCCCAAGTAGCTTCCTCAAACCATAGATTTCTCCATAGGAATTTCAGAAGAAATAGTATTTCTTCCTCAACACTTTTTCAATTCCATAAATTATCTAGATCAGATCCCCTTCAAATTACAGGTTATATTCCAATTACATATTATTATTATTAGGTATATGTGGTGAATGAGACATGTACATTCTTAGTAGAGACACATAAAAGACATCATGGAAATTGGAACAAATTATAAGTAGTGATAATTAATATAACACAAATACAACATGTTATAGTATCTCATATATTCAAATGTATCTTGTATGTAGTTTCCCCTTATTTACAAATCTCATGACCCATTAACATGTTTATACATTTTGAAATATAGGATTCTTAAGATGAAACTCTTTGTTTTTCCATCAATTGATGTAATATCATTTTTTGACCATAATAAGCCTTGATATATTTATAGAGACATATATATTCTTTGTAGTATCATTATTGATGTTGGGTGCTAATATTTTTAGTTCTCAAAATTTATACAATCACGTTAGAGTTCTAATTATCTTCCAATATAGTGATTAATTGGAATACATTTGAATTCTTGAGTGAATAGTTTTGATATAGTATAATCTATAAAGTGGATTTTATTAATCCCAAATACAATTAAAATAATTTGAAATATCCATTTTCATTTATTTTAAGGTTTTAATTATCCTCTAAAACACCCCATTTGATTGATAATGATAGGCTATGATTAGGTTTACTTATAAATTCATATTCTTTTGAAGGATCCTCTATAATTTATAATTAAATCAGGATCTCATTCATAAATAATAAAAATTGGTTCTCTATTTAGTCTCACTCATTCAAAAATATATTGTTTATCCTATAACTTTAGGTATATATCGTTTTGTTTTTAAATTAAATGGGTAGATTTTTTTAATCATTCAATGATTACCGAATTATCATTTTTACCCATAGATGTATTAGGAAGTCTAGTGACACTGTCTCTGGTAATGTTTTCCCACTTCGATATTTTATGCATAGTTGTCATAATACCCATTTAGAAATTCTCTTCTAAGGATTTACTTTTTGAAACACTAATATCCTTATAATGTAATCATAAATCTACCTTTTAATATTATCCCACCAATAATGATCATGATGATCCCTATACATTTTAGTGCTTCAGATATGTACTGTGAATATGGATCTATGATATTAATACATAAGCTTAATCTTTTTCTCTTGAATATATGGAATAAATATTATTGTATCAAATTTCTGTACATATTTTGATCAACAACTTATTCAAGAAACGCTCAATTTTTAATATCTCATTCCTTCATTTTAATTAATGAAGCATCTATTTGATTATTCTTGATCTTTTCTAGTTTTTATTCCTGAGAAATCATTATGGATAAAATTGATGATATCCATTTCCTAGTTATTCCCATGCACTACCATTCAAGGTCCTTTATCAACAGATCTTTTTAAATTATCACCATTTTATGAAATTTAATATCTATCCTACTTAATGCATATGTGGTTTTTGATCTTATAAGGTGAAATTCAATTGAACAACCATATACAATAAAAAACTCTAATGAGACTCTTTTCCTCATATTCATTTCCATTTCTATGAATATATACATCTAACTTACATTCTCTATTTCTACATGAATCTTTTCCCCATAAATATTGATTCTATATCTCTTCAGATAAAAATGACTGTAAGTAACTCCAGGTTATGAGAAAGACAATTCTTCTCATGAGTATCAAATTTTCAAGATGTATATGTTATTGAAATTTCATTTTTAATGAGAACATATCCATGCCATTTCAAATATGCATCACTATAGATAAAAAATCGTTCTTCGTTATGGGGTAGAGAAAATATAGGTGCACTAACCACTTATTTAGTTTTGGGAACATTCTTCACACTCTATTCACAAAATAACCATAAATAATTTTCAATTTTTCTAGGTTACTAAATTATATACTTGAATTATTTATCAAAAAACATCAATAATATCCTACTAAACTATATAGACCAAGAATCATAGTAACTATTGTAGGATGAGGCTACTCATCTAATTAGTTTTTCTATGAATGATCAATTGGGATTGCATCACAAGTAAAAATTTTCCTCGTGATTGTAACTTCTTATAACTAGAAATCAAATTTATTGTATTTACAAAAAAACAACTCTTTTGTTAGATTTCACAATATTAAACTCAGATGATTTTCATTCTCTAGATGAATTTTACAGTATATTATAATATCATCAATAAACGAGACCAAAAAATTTATCATGGTAGTACATAAAGAAAAAATTCATCAAATCTATAAATATAATTAGATCATTAGTTATGTTATTGTCCATAATAAAAAACATGAAATGTACATATCCTATTTCAAAGATAGTATTTAGTGTATATTGTTTCCTCAGTCTCAATTGAGGATACCCATATTAGAGGACAATCATGTAGAAGAACTGATCCCCTTGATGTTTTTGAAACATAACATAATCACTAAAAGAAAATATTTGTTTTTCAATATTATACAATTATGATCTCTATAATCAATATATAGTTTCACGGATCCATCATTGTTATTAAAAGGTGAATAGGTACTACAGAAGGAGACACACTTGGTCAAATTCAACCCTTCTCCAAGAGAACGTGAATTTGAATTATTAATTCCTATAACTCCACATATTTAAATCTCTATAGGGTCACCAATATTTTCTTGGATCCTGGAATGAGTTCAATTGAGAACTCTACCTCTCTTTCTTGGGGGGGGGATGGGCGATCTAATTATTCATAAAATACGTCAAAATATTCACATAAAATGATTGCGTTTCAAATCATTATATTTTTTTATTTTTTGATCTTCACAAATAATTACAATTAATATGGAAATATGAGGTGGTTCATAGTATGACCCAGGTTTGGATATCCCTTCTTTAATGATAACTATGATTTTTTCCATCCAAGAGAACAAATGTATCCTTAAATCTACAGATGATTTTGGAATTATAATTTGACAACAATTCATCACACATTTTATATAATAATACACCATAAATTTTATAAAACTATAATCCAACTATATACTCTCTACATTTAAATGTATGATCAATCTAGCCACTACAACATCATTTAGTTCCTTGAAATATATCTTAGTGATATAAGATCATGGCCTTTATCTCCTGGCCACTGAAGGGGTTGATGGATTTTTCCTTCTATTATCTTTTGATTTAGACATTGATTCATGAAATTTCATTGATCACTACACATAAAAAATTTCATGAATGGTTATTAATGAATGATATTCTATTTTTCATTAACATTAATATGTTGAAACTTGTTATTTGTATGATAGTTTTGAGCATTATCATTATATCTGCTGCACTTTTCTCTCTTTCCCCTTCCTCGAAAAAAATTCACCAAACTAATATTCCCAATTTTTTTCACATGAGATGTTGTAATTCATTCCTGACCAAGTTATTTCCAAAAAATTTCTCAATTGTCCACCTCTTTTCATTTTATATATGATTCCACTAGGAATCTATAAACATCATTTTAAAAATTGGATTTCATCCTACTATATAATCATAACACCCAAAGTATCATATTATAAAGTCATTCTGTGGATGTGGTCTCATTCCACCATATAAGTAGATGATATTCTTATTAGAATAGAATACATTACATGAAGTGTATCATAAAAGACTTTTAAAATTCATATCATTGTTCACCTATGATTCGTTTTCTATTTTCATTATCTCTTTTAATTCTATATACATTTTTTGGAGGTTATGAGGAAAATATTTGTCAAAAAACAATTTCTGATGTATTCTATTCCATGGATTCCACTTCATCCCTCGGATTAATGTTCTTGTTCAGTGTCCACCAATGAATACATTTACCCTCTAAGAAATATAATTCCAGAAAAACATTCTATACTTGAAGATTATAAAATACAAGTAATATCATTTATATAGTATTGACCTATAATTTGGAAATCAGTGGATCAATGGTTCCACAAAAAAATAGGTGATTGATTTCAAACGAATGATTCAATTTCCAGTGGATACTTCCTTATAAAAGGTGGACCCTCACGTTGTTTTTATTTTTTATTCATGAAATGAGATATCTAATTCAGCATTTGCATGTATTTTTCAACTCCAAAATCCATCAAATTATGAATATTTTCATTACACTATCTGTTTCATTCATTGTTTACCTGATTCATTTTAATTCCTTCCATTTTTCTAAATAAATAATACATAATTGAGCAATTCTATACTATAAAAAATCACATAATAATTATAAATGGAATATAAAACGTAAAATTTTATAATATCATGATTCTAGGATAATATAATTTGATCAATAAAATATTTACATTATCCAAATATCATTCATAATGGTTTGTGAAAGGAAAAATATTAAAAACATATATCACTTAGGAGTGTAAAATTGGTGTGCAACATGTCCTCTTTTTCATGAACTAGTTGATAATTGAGTTAATATCTAATGTTACCTTTTCAGGGTCATTACCTCTAGGTGAAATTGTGCCAGAACCAAATACATTTAAAATATAATGGCAAGTATTTTATTTATTGTATACTAGTCAGTTTATAAATAACTAAAATTTAAAAATGTTTCCTAATATATACACATATCCTTTGGGATATTACTAATATATATCTATTCCTCTTTTCCATAAATATATAAACCTATGATCTAATATAAATAATGGATACTCTCCATTTTTATATATAAAACATTCATTACACGGTACAACACTTAATGACACAGAAAATCAATTGAGGATCAGTTTAATTGAAATTTGAAATTTAATACATGGGAAACATAAAACCATCTTCTAATAAAATTTAAATATTTCTTCATAGAATAGACCTTGGTTTTTTATGCCATATCATATCATGGGAACATACATTTAATGAAAGTGGTGATCATAAAGACTTGTAAGGCTATAAAAAATTAATATATATATAACATATGATGAAGAAGACTAACATCTAAAAAACAATAAATCCATAAGCATAATAAAGAAAATTGGATACAATATAAAATTTATATATTTGTAAAAATATCACCATGAATTATCCCCAGATTTCAAAAAATAATTACCAATGTTATTCACCAATGTATTGTAAAACATGTCAACTATAGGGATTAGTTTTTTGACCAATGAATAAGGGATAAATCAGGGTACAACCATCATATTTCATAATTCACGTGTTCTCTAAAGATCATTGTAAAACGTTTCATCAACTTATAAAAAATAAATAAAGTCTTTCATATAAAATAATTGAGTACATAAGTTATTAAAGAATTGAAAATTACCTCATTTTTAACCCACAAAAAAGGAATTTTGGTTACATAGATGTAAACCTCCCAATAAAATATTCTTAAATCTAGGTTAATGTCCATAAATAATGAAGTGTTTACGGAATTTACAATATTATAATTTTTAATGTGAAAGATTGAAATTCATGAAATGAATTCAGGGACATTATAGAATACAAATTGGATAAATAAAGTTAATAATGGTGGAAAAAATGTATCCCATTGATAAAAAAGTTATTCTTTATTAGTGGTATAAAAAACTGGAATGAAAATAATGTAATTTAAAATCTATAAAACACAACACAAAATAGGTACATGAATGGAAATGTGGAAGGGGGAATTCAATTATCTTAAATAGTTGATTCCTAGAACCGGAGGATGTCACATTAAGACATTAGGGAAATATTGGAGGGGCACTTTGGGTGGTAAAATGAGTAGTACCTAGTGGATAATTGAATTGTATTGGATATTAATAGTGGTATTGGTGGGTTTTTATGGTAAAAGTGGAGGAATTATACATTAATTTTTAAATATATGTCTTTGAATTCTAGGTTGTGACAAATGAAAAGCAAATGGATTTTAAATGGTTATCCCCACAATTTAATAAATTTAGGTCATGTTTTATAAAATTTTAATCAATTAGATATGAAATGCATTTTATAATATTACATTAGACATGGAAATGTACATTTTCCAAGAAAATGTAGATTTTAACATCATAAATTCCCTTTTAGACTTTAGAAATCAATTTTTTAGGTTATCATATATATTTAAATCCATAAAAATTCATAAAATTAATAAAATAACATATTTTTTTGTCATATATTCTATTTAAATATTTATTAAATCAATATTACATCTATATGAATCCCTAAAACATTATGAAAACACAAAACTGGATTTTCACTATTCACTAAGAAATAATGTATTTGAGAAATTCTCAAAATATCACCATATTCTAATTTCAAGGTGCTAAAATCAAATATAATTCGTATTTTATTAAAATAATTATATAAATATTAAAAATTTATCTTTTAAATAATATTATATATTTATTGAAAAATGATTTTTTTACGGGTATGTAATACTTTTGACACTTATAAAAATTAAATTTGAAATTATAAAATGTTATTATCAATTATCTTATAATAAATATTATTGGGAAAATATATTTCAGTAAAATAAAATTTAATTTTAAAACATTATTTTATTATAAAATTTTCAATATTTTATTAAAATACAGTTATATTTTCCTTTTTATACAAAATTCTATAAAAAAATATCCAATTATTTACATTTCAATTTTATAAAATAAAATAAAACTAAAAATTTGAATGATAGAATTACTATTTAATTAGTAAAAAGTAAATTGTGATTTTGTCATGATAAGTTCGAGATATATAACACCTTAGTACCCCAGTAAATTCCCAACGAGTACGGTGTGTTATGGTGGTAGTTTCATTTGGTGTATTCGATAACATTTACCTTGTGGTGATCTCCACTAACATTAATTTTTTCCATTGTAATCTTCTTTTTAACAGCACTTGTTATATATCTACTTGTGATTAGTCAATGGGTAATCTCATTGATGTTATCATACTCCCATGTACATAAAAATTGGTATTATATTTAATGACTCTACCAGTTGAGGAAATAATTTTTTCTATCTTCATAACCAATCAGTTTTCATTACCATTTATAAACACTAATTTTGATTATAATTTACTACCAGTGGTCATATTTCTCAAAATTAATGTTTTCCAATGGTCATATTTTCCAATTATCATATATAAATATCCAAATTTATGTTTTTATTATTTATTTATTCTATAAAATATCAATATTTACTAATTCATTTATAATGGTTATTACAATTACATTAATAATTCCAATTATATTTATTTTTTTAAATTTTATCTATTTTCATGGTAGGTGTGATCTTTTAGGATATGTTTTATCTCATTAAATATATCATTCTACAGTCTATATTCTTTTGTTTTTATATCCCTATACTAGTCTTAGGTAGATAAATTGTTGTTTTTACTTGACCTTCAAAATTATTCTTTTAATTTTTCTTAAATTCCTTCCATGAACGTCCATTGTGAAATAAAATGGAATATTCCTTATGAAAAATAGATCTTTATTAATCAAAGATGTAATTATATGGTCGTTATGGGTATAATTGATCATTATGTCCCCACACCATGAGGACCTCCTCTCAACTAAATTAATCACATAGACTACGATTTACAAGAGGTTCTCATCCATTTAAGCTATTATACTACCTTTAGTGGTACATGTTATTTATATGCAACATGTTTCATATTTTTCATATGTCAATGTGTAAAATATCTACAATACTAAGTGTATGTAATATATTAATATATATATATACATATATCATTTAGCATACTTATCACATGATCATATCAGTTCAATATCACATTACATTACATCACTCTCAATTTCCTTATGTAATATATAATTCTGTCATTATGGGTGTGAATCCTTATATTACATACAGTATTACAGTCTTGTTTTTTTCCCAAATTTCTTCCCAATCGCTTTATACAATATAAGTAACCACAAAAATATTATACAACCATATACGACTCGTGTCAATTTGATATCCCCAAATAAAATATATTGGAAAACCCCATTTGATTTTTTCTTAGTAGTTTAATTTAATCAAAATAATTTATGTTCATCTTGTGAGTAGGTAATTAAAGATAATATTACACATTACATGTTAGCCATTTTGTTATTAAGTATTCATTAATTCTCATAATCTCTCCTCTATGGTTGAATAAATACATGCTACAATTAAAATGAATTCCCTTTAATTTTTAAATAATATATCATGCCACTCTACTAAATAATACATTCATTGATGAAATACATGATAGGTAAGATAATAAAACAAATAATAGACCTATTCAATCTTATATTTAGTATTAAAATATCCCTAAATATTTAATATAATTAAATCCTACTATAATTCCATTTATATGTCTCATATCCCAAACCCGTGAATTAGGGTTTCCACATGACCTTATGATTTTCACTCCCTATTCTAGGGCTAATGACTTATAGCTAGCGAGTGAACATTTTTTGTGAGGGTCTAGTCTTGGTAAAAATGTAATCGTTTTCATTCATTTACTTCTATTCGATTTTTTTACCATTTTTTTGTTTTTTTCTCAAGCAATTTGATAGTCTTTTAGAGGATTTTTTAGTTTTCTAGGCTAGTTTTCAGTTGGTGTGTGGTTAGAGACAACTGTTCTGGTCTCCCTATAAAACCATATATATTTAGTTGGTTTTCTTGATTGGGGTGCATGGTTAGGTGCACAGGTAGTAAAGACAATGCACCCTTCCCTTGAAACAATGTGACCCAAGGAAGAGATTCTTTTCATGGTTGGTTGTGGGTTTTTAAACCTTGTGTCCAAATAGTGAGGCTTCTATAGAAGACTAAAAGTAATCACACTATTTGTACATGTCTTGGAAAACCATGTGATAATAATTATTAATTTTAATATTTCTTTCTATAGTATAAAAATCATATGTAGTCTCATTTCCCAAACAGTGGTACAGTCTTTGGATTAATGAGACTCCTCTTGGAGATTTTGGATATTAACTTCAATTAAATGATTTATTTATATTGATAATTGGATGATAGGTCTATATTTTCAATTGTATGTTCCCATTCCTTATCATTATTCATTAATCTTCTTGATTCATTAGTAATTTTTTAAACTAAACCTTTGAATAGGGTTCTATA
The DNA here is from genome assembly GCA_963277665.1 of Viscum album. Taxonomy (NCBI): domain Eukaryota; kingdom Viridiplantae; phylum Streptophyta; class Magnoliopsida; order Santalales; family Viscaceae; genus Viscum; species Viscum album. The sequence goes on along the minus strand of OY728122.1, from coordinate 1,921,791,083 downwards.
TTATAGATCCAGGGATGGTGACATGATATAAATGGATTTATTATAAATACATCTTGGAATTGGGATTCATAGTATATATTTCTATTGATAATTTTGTGTTATTTATGAATAATTTAATTAATTGTTTTTTATCTCTTCCTTTATTGTAGATATAATGAATTAGAGATTATTATTCAATATTTGTGTTTCTAGGATTTAGTCTTCATTTAGAGGCCTCATGTGGGTGATTTAATATAATCTAACATTAGATTAGTGGTTCCACAAGGCTTTTTCTATCAACATGAAGCCTTTCGTTCTGGTTTTATTTGAAATGGATTTCTAATTAATTTCCAAATATTATTTGATATTATTCTCAAATGATTTTTAATTGAATGTAGTGTGTTGAAACCCATTGTTTACGGATTTTAAAATAATGTACTGATTACTGAAAATGGGTTTTCATTGAATTTAATTATTTGATTATTATTATTGGGAAATAAATTAATTAAATGATTTATTAAATTGATATGAGAATAATTGATAAAAATAAATGAATTTTGATGAGAACCATTTATTGTTGGTTTTTGGAAAAGAAATGTCATATAGAAAATAATTATTAAGGTATTCTTGAATAATTATTGATTAAATTTTTATGAGATGAATTTGTTTCCCCGTGATTAATTTACATTTAAAACATGGGATCCAAGGTAGTTGGTGGGTAGTTAAGTACAATCTTTCTATTTATGTACTAGATTTACAACAAAATAAATTAATGATTAAAAAATTGTATAAAAAATAATTTGGGAAGGGAGTTAACTCATTTTGGTGTTATTTTCTTCCAACTAGACTATATATCTGGGGATGTCTCCACACATATATCTATGTACTAATAAGTTGGGTCACAATCCTTAATCCTTGATCAAACTAACCCCGTTGATTGTGACTATTATTGTATGATTGAAAGTGATTATTAAATAAAAATGTTTATGAAAATGATTTATTGATGTCTATATAATATAAACAATTATTCAATATTATCATTATGCCTAATTTATTATATCTATTGAAACAGTTTAGATATAATTATTTATTGTAATTCATGGAAAAAATTATCATGAAATGTTTTATAAAAAAATGATCATATTTTCTTTAATTGAAGTGGACTTCTTATGTAATATTAACCTATATTCCTACTAGTATAGGGTGCATCACTCCCTATATATGAAATTGGGTGTATGTTGACCATTTTCCAAGACTATGAAAGTATATTATACCTTTTTTTTATGGTGGGTGTTTTTGATAGAGGAATTTCTATTTGTAAGTGATAAGTAGAGTATGTGATCCAATTATTACAGGGAAATATTTTTTATGATGTTGTCTTTTAACTCTGTGATGCATTGGATTTTTTATCTAATTTGGTTATTTTCTTTCTCTTCCATGTTGAATTATAAACTTTTTGACAGTTTGGAATACTATCTATTTATGGATTATTTATAAAAAAGTATTTTTATTTTATTTTAAGTGAAACATTTCACTTCGATTGTTATTTTTATACCCAAGCTCTAGTTAGTATCCCATATAGATCAGGAAAAACATTTGTTTCATGTCGGGATATATTTCTGATCTCTTTTAGTTCGTTTCAAGGGATGGTTCAGAAAATATTAATATAAAATATTGTTTCTTCTCTTTATGGATGTGAGTGTGTAGTTTTATATGTTCTAGTTAATATGTGACAAAATTATTATGCCATAAGAGGAAGGTTATATGTGAGTGTTGGAACATCTATCCATGGAGTAGGGCTTCAGTTTTCATGAGTGGTTGGGGAAAAAATTGTTTTAGGAATATATTGATATGAAACTAGACTTCTTATAATCATTTAATATTACTTTTTGTTCATAGGTAAAATTCTGATTGATAGAGTTGCTGTACATGTTCCTTATAACTAATGATTAATTTTTATATATTGATGTTTTATAGTACCGTAACCCATGAAGATATGTGGGATGGATTTAGGAGGGAGATTATGATGATCTATGGAAATAAAACCCTCTAGTTGGATATAACATCATATAAGTATTGGTTCATGTAGTCCAATATCTGGGCCATGGAATCTCATATTTTCCTATTCATACTCTAGTATTTGAACCTTATATGCATAATATCATAGATCAAGACCTAGAGTATCTTCATCATATACCACCATATTTCTTCGGAATTAATGATCCTCTCAAGGTAGAGGAGTGGATTCGGATTATTCAAATAATTATCGAGTTCCTGGAATCACATATTTCCATTATGGTGAAATTTGGCATCATCAAGCCCGAAAGTCCTATTAGGAGTTGGTGAGATGCAATAGTTCTTGTGAAGTAGAATGAGGTCTTAGAATGTAATGACATCAATAACATTTTCACTGGTTAAATATATCTAATGTCTATAGAATTGGATATGACCATGGATTTCTCCAAAAATTTCAATGTTTATTGGTTACTGACTCAGTATGCTAATATTTTTACTGAACATCCATAGTTCTCACATGAGGTGGTGTTGAATGACATTCTTATAACATTAGATTATTTAGATTTAAAATTGATAAGATATTTGATCTAAGGTATTTATACTAAAGATTATTTGTTTTAGTGATTTTATAGATAATGATATTAAAATGGGAATTAACATGGCTACACATTCATGGTTTATTGGATTTCCTAAAACTCCTAGTGGATGTTTTAGTGGTTCTATTATTGGTAGGAGAAGTCATAATGACTGACATGGTGCAAAAATTACTATTGGACATTGAAGGAGGACATTATTTGGACCATCTACATTGTCCAGTAATAGTCCACAATACTTTCTTCAATATCACAATATTGGTCACTTGTATAATTCTTTTATTGAGGTACTAAACTTTTGTAGCTAATATTGAAATTCAGGCCATGTAGATATTGTTCTCTTTGTTTTTACCACTTCTTGTAGTGGTACAATCTTTTCACTATCGAGAGAATCTCTAGAAGAATCATATGATTTGTAAAAAATGGTTTTCCAACCATATACCCCATGAACAAAGCTTCTTAACCCAGTGGATGAGTCTCTAGTGGGGGATAGTTGGGATCTCTTAAAAGTGGGAGGTACCATCTCTATTGAATCAACATTGGGGACTACATTATTTGATATAGGTGTCTCTCATTAAATTTTTTAGAAATAAAATACGTACATGTTGAATATTGATATGGTGGTAATTTAATTAATGATGGAAATTGTAACATGTCTTTGGATTAAGAGAGAGAAAGTTCTCTAATAACCTTCTTATGATTTCACTTTATCAGATACTGAGCTCATCTAAGGCGTATTGGTTCGTAATGTTAAAACCCTATATGAAATTCTCAAAATAAACTAGTTGATTGATAATATGGATTAGATTCACTATTATCATTGGAGGGCGTCATTTACTACCCCTATGGGGAGTTCTGTTACATTAATAGAGACGTAGACTCGAGGGCTAGCCGAGATGGGCCTCCTATTCCAAAAAAAGTTATGAGGATATCCTTTTTATACATATCGTGTGTATGATGTCTATTTTAGTAAACATTCCATATAGATATTGAGTTTCTCGAGATTATCCAATCAAAAGTTTCTATTCATCCCCCATAGGGGGAGGTAGGGTTCTTTATCAACTTGATTATGGTTACCCAATTAAGAAAAAGGAAGTAAATATTTTTTTGGATTAAATTATGTTAAAAGGATTCCTTTACCACAATGTACATCATTGGGAAGAACTAGTGATATTTGAAAAGAAAGTAAATAGAACACTTTTCATGTTTGTTGATTACCAAAAACATAATTGGGTTATGATGAAGAACCAATATCTATTTCCTTATATCAATTTTTTCGTTAGTTGAAACGGAAAAAGTGGTTATCTAATATTAATCTTTGGTCTATCTACTAGAATCTCAATATCAAGGAATAGTATGTCACAAAAACTACCTTCAAGATAAGGTATGGCTAATTTGTGTACCTTTGTATTCCTTTAATCTTGTCGAATGATCATACTATGTTTATGCAGTTGATTAAAATTATTTCCCTCTAGTATCTTGACTCATTCATTGAGGTATTCAAGGATGGAATAAGGTTTTACTCTTAAAAGAGAGTTGATTTTATGCTTCATTTAAGAGTAGTTTTGGACATCTTGATTAATCACTAAAATTTTATTATCCTATTAATGATCCAATTCTAGATTTTTCATGTAATATTTCGTTGGAAAATATTCTAAGAATATTCCATTTTAGTTGATCTTAAAACGGAAAAAATTTTCATTTCATTGGAAGAATTATGGAATGTCCTTGAGATTCATATGTTCTTAAGATTAGCATGTTATTATATCTAGTTCATTGAAAATTTATTTATGTTGGAATAAATGTTGAGTGATCCAACTCAATAAGTGGTGATATTCATTTGGGATTCAAAATTTCTATCTTCTCTGAATTATTTGATGAGATATTTGGATTCCAACATTGTTTTGACTCATTAAGAGGTTGTACAGGCATACATGATATTTTGTGATGATTTAGGATCAAACATTTTTTGTGTTCCCATATAGGTTCGTTATGTGGTCGCATACAGTTCCCATCAACTATATAATCATGTTATTATTTATACCAAACGTGATCATGAACATATAGATGTGTTTAAGGATATAATTATTTGGATATATTTCATTTTTAGGGAAGGGGTTTCCATTTAACCATATTATAATATATATATATTTTTTATATTATCTCATAAATATTTGAATATCTCACATAGTAAATGGCTGGAGAATCTATAATCTTAATAAATTATAATTTATTACATCCCTTGGAAAGGAAGAATGGTTTTAGATTATCTTTGAAGGAATCTACAAGTCCAATTTGTGAGGGATTGAATAGTGTTGTGAAATATTATAGGTATCTTTTCTCATTTTCATTTGGCAGTCCTATAGGATGATATTGTGTTTACTTCGGTAATAGATCAGTTGAAATAATATCTTAAAAATATTATCCTTCAGAAGAAGAATCATAATTATGAGTTCTATGTAATTATTAAATCTTTATAATGCGGGGAGACTATAGAGAAATGGTCTCTATCTCCCCCACAAATTATTTACTTTAGGAATGATTATTTCATTCATCCTACTTTTAGGAATGGTATAATGGGAGGCTGAAAAAATTCAAAATTGATGGTGCACCCTAGCATGATAAATTTCATTTATGATATCATATGTAAATTTTGGCTATAAGTATGATATTTGACACTTTTGATCATGTGTCTATTTTTTATACTTATCAAAAAATCAATGTAATGAATTAGAATCCCTCAAGGCTAACTCAACAAATTCCATTGAAAACATGGATGTATGAAGAGAAATATATATACATTTGGGTTTGTTTTATACTAACTTATAGAGGAAAGAATATTATTTGGGTGTTTATTAAATTGATCATAAAACAGGAAAACTTTATGATTATTTTTCGAACACTAATTTAATAGATCCATGGAATTTTTATATTCTGAATATTTTAAAATTATTCTTTCTTTAGTCATCAATTATTTTAGAAACATATCCATTATTTACTTATATGTTATTTTGAGGCCTCTGGGAGGTAATTTAATCCTATGTAATGTTCATCACAACATACCATCCTGAAAAATATATTCATATATAATGAGCTATATAGATCCCTAATGATAAATGTCATGGTTTCATCTATGAGGCCTTAAATTTTTAACATTGTAAATCTCCACTTTGTTGGTCATATATTCGTAAATATTTACGTTTGTCTCATAGTTAGTTCTAGAAGATAATGAAGAAATTTTAGATGTTTAAATAGAGTATGGTAATTTTACAAATCTATTATAAATCCTATCAGGCTCATCAAAAACATCATTTGGAATTCTAGTTTATGGAATAAGTGTTTTTGAGAGTCTCTCCTCGACAGGGTGATTAATGGCCTAGAGAAAAGGGGTTGTTGGAACTGAGATATTAATATAACTTATGGGTTCAATTATTGGGTTATAACTATAGATTATAGTTTTCCATTAACACTATATATAACTTTGATCCATGACATGTTTCATGTTACATGACATAATAAATATCTGTTAAAATAATCTCTTGTTTTTTATATGGTGGACCTTAATATAATACCTAATATGGATAGGCATAAGTTTCTAGTATGGATTATTGGTTCTCAATAAATAGTTCAATGAGGGATGTCGAAACCATTGGTATGAGTAGATTAGTTTTGTGGTTATAATTACAAACATTCTCATGAGTGTGAGATGATGATAATTTTGTAGTGGCCTCATCACATTGTGGAATAGTATTCTTGATGAGGAATTCTAGGGAATAAATCATTATTATGGTGAGAAACGTAACATAATAATGCTTCCTTTTCGGAACTCATATTAGTTTATTTTTAGAATAATTAAATTGGGTCTTTTAATGGTTAATTTTAGGCGGTTTTAGAGGTTTTTTGGACAATGCAAGGCTGGTTAAATGTTAGAGAAAACCATGACAGTGTACCCATGAAATTGTGTGTCTTGATTTGGAGTTATAGAGGTGGGGGCATGGTTTTGAATGTGGTTAGAAAAACTTTTATACCTTCCCTTCAAATAATTTGACATGACATAGAGAAATTTTTTACATTTCGTTCACGGTTTCACAAACAATTTGGCAAAATCATGTGCATTCTACAATAGCCTGTAAAGGGGAACACCGTTTTCCAAAAAATATATCCAAAACATTCAATGTAAACTAATTTCAAAAAATATTTATTTTTATACTAAAAAATCTGTTAAAATTTATCATTAATCTTGTCATGTAATACACTATTTACCTAGGAGACTCCACTTTTATATTTTGGAGACTCCTTTCTTTCAATAGTTTAATTTTTATGGATCTTTGGAATATGGAAATAGATTATCATCTTAGTTATCCCATTTAATTTCATTCTCCATTATATATTCTATTAATTTTATTAACAAAACCATTGATTAGTGTTTTTGATGATATATTTCTGGTCTTTGACATGATCTAATTTATTTCCTTATAGATCTATTATAAAATTGGGATTTTTAGTTTAGATCACGATAAAATTTTTGGTGTTATTAAATAATATTTGAGGTATGATTTTTCTCTCTCTATCCCATTTTTTAGATATAAATAATTTAATATTATTATTAGGGGACAGTGATTCATGGATTCCCCGAACATTTTAGGATACTTTGTTAGGGATTCCCAAAATCTTGACATTTGGTGGGTTGTTTCATATTGATTTTCACATGAATTTAAAACCAATATTGTCCACATGATATTAAAGTGGTTTTTAATTAATTTCAAAATACTGATTTGATATTATATTTAAATATTTTGAAATATCATGGTATGGGTTGAACCCCATTGGAATTGGATTTTCAAATCATATGTCGAATTTCATTAAATCATTCTGAATTGAAATGAAAGAGTTAAATAATTATTTAATGATTATTATAGAGAAATAAATTCATACATTGATTTATGTATTTGAAATTAAAATAATTTACTAGAAGGAATATGTTTATATGAAATCCATTCGATGTTTGTTTTTATAAAATGAAATAGAATATAGAAAATTATAATTTGGTTATTTTTGACTGGTAACTAATGAACTAATTTGAGATTAATTATTTTCCCCTAGATTAATTTAATAGAAGAATATTAGAGCATATGTAGTTAGGTGGATTGTTATATAAGATCATAGTAGGAATGAATTTTATCTATATATAAGTTGATTAATTATGAATAAAATACATAAAAATTGATGATGGTATGGAGTTCACTCATTATTATCTTATCATATTCACCCTAGTCCTCATATTTAGTGATGTGTGCATATATGGATCTGTAATCTACTAAGATGTGTGAGAATCTTGGAGCCCTGATCTGGCTAGCCCTGATGGTTATAACCATAGTGATATGATTGAAATTTTTTTTTATAATATAAAGATTATGTAAATGATTTATCCATTCCTATTTGATATAAATTATCATTGAATCTTTTTGATATACATAATTTATTATAGAAAATGGAATGATTAGAAAATAGTATTTTATTATAAAATGTAAAATTGATTACCAATACATGTTTTATTTAAAATTGAGTATATCTGGTTTTACTTATATAGACTAATTATGAAGTAATTAGGTGGAATATTTTGGTATAGTGTTCATAACACCCTATATTTGTCATTATGAATATATAGACATTTGTTTTTTCATGTACAAGAAAATAGGAAGTACTGCATAGTGACGGTGTGTTTTCATGATTGTAGACTTGGGAGTTGGTTATAACAGCCCTTACATTTCATACATATATATTACATCAAAATAGAAGAATATTTATTACATAACATAAAAAACCAAACCAAAATGGTATTTTCTCAGTATTGTTGGAAAACTGATAAAAAATATGTTTATAAAACATCTACATCATCTCTTGATTATTCCTTCATAACTAGATCCCTTTTAACATATATTACATAATAAATTAATTCATATCTTGGGGAATATAATTATAATTAATGGTGATATTTGATTCTTTTTATCGTTAATAAAGGATAAAATCAATCATTTCACATTGATAAGTCATATGAAAATTAAAAATAATTGAGAGTTAATTCATAGATATCAATGGTTATGATATCATGTCATCAGATAACTCATAGAAATTTATACCGAGTCAAAGAACATATTCCATGAGATCATAACATAAGATATTGAATTTTGGAATACACAAAAGCATAGAATATCATTTCAATATTAATAAATTATTATTTCCAAGACCATCATAGTGGAGAATGTCCTTTACTAAACTAAGTTCACTCCCCTTTCATTCCCAATATTACTAAACTGAAATTACTCATGTTGCAGCATTATATTATAGAAATGGGTTCACTTCCTAATCTATTCATGTCTATCTCATGAGATATACATATTAACCTAATTCATAAGAGGGGGATATATGACTCACCCATCACATAATGATAACTATACATATGTTTTCTATAATAACATAAATCATTCATCATATTGGAACCCATGAAAATAAATGAGTCCAATAAATATATCCTCATATCCTACTTTATGGAAAATAAATGGGTTTCATTAATATCATGTCATTATATACCTCAAACAACCATAAATATAATATAGATAGTATACTTTAAAAATATCCCTAGCAAAGCATAAATAACATAAAATAATTTAATCTTATATTGAAAAAAAAATTTGGGAATGAAATAGAAAAAATTCATGAAAAAATATCCTTTATACATTGACAATGTTTCCTTTTCTTATAATGAACCCAAATTGTAAAAAAAAAATTTCCTTGAAAATAATATTTTGTGATTGTAAGAAAATCATCAAGGAATTATGGAATTAGGGAATTTTGAATGCATAAAAATCAGTTTCTTCCATATAAGTTAAAAATATTCCTTTCATAATTTTTTCAGAAAAGTCACAATGTAAATTATTTGGAAAATAAAAAAAAAAGATTATTTTCAATCAATTTATTAAATATTAACTCATGGGTAAAATTTTATTTTAAAAAATATAGTATCATAGTATAAATATTTTGGAATTTTTTAATAAAAATTGACAAGTAGGATAAGTATTCCCCAATATATAATTAAATATAAAAAATATTGAATAATAATGATATTGTGAAATTAACCCTTACATTTTGTCATTTTCTATTGTACATATCTAAACCTACTATATTATAATTTAAAGTATGTTAATTACTTCTTTTTACTAGAACCTTGTTAATATTTATGATTTTATATATTATTATATTATATCATCTTACCACCAGTTTGTTAATAAAAGTTTATTATGAACCTTCTATCGGGTGTTAACTGCATCATTTTCCTATGCATGTTTTGTCATATAAGTCTCAGTTCTTGTGAATATGATATGATTCAATTATCTATAGAACGATAATAAGGTAATATATATATTTTTTAATCATTAAATAAATTTATATACTAATTCATGAATGGTTAACCTAGAAAAGTAATCACATTGCAACTTAGAGATGGTTGGTCAGACGAGCACATGGGTAATGGTATCATTACTTTAATAGTGAAATTGAAAGGAAGAGGATGGTGTATTAATTTTACTTCCAAAATCAAGATAATATTATTATTATAATATATATATATATATATATTTATATCATTATTGTCATCCAAATAAATTGTTGATGAAAAAAATGGTTACCCCATGGTGTTGAGATGGAAATCCATACATACGAATGTGCAGTTCTGTTATTTTCCTAGGTTGGGTAAAAGTTGGAATATAATTTTTTCCTTATAAAAATAACATTTCAAAATATACTTGATAACATTTTTTTTCACATTTTAATGGAAATAATACATGATGTGGAAATCAAATAAGGAATAATCCTGAAAGAGTCTATAAATACGATTACCACTTCATTGGAGAACATCCTTTAGATATCCTCTAAGGGACACTACAGATAGTCTTTGGAGAAGAAAAAAACTTATAAAATGTGGAAAGTGAAGTTAAGATGAGAATTTACTAGTGGATGGTTGATCTTTAAGGCTCAATGTGATGTGAATAATTGAGGGAGGTGGTTCCCTTTAATAATTGATGTGACCAGAGCTATTGGTTTTTTCTCAAAATAATATTTTATAATAAATTCAGCCACTTTATGATTGCTTAAAAAAGGACATGTATTCAAAGATAATATGTCAAAAGTTTGTAACCTCATCAACCAATACATTTTAGACAATTTCTGTTATTATTTTAAGCCTTATCATTTGGCTAACCCTTAGTTAACAAATTTTAATTTTAACAAAGGTGAAAAAAATTTCGTTATTAAATGGTTGTAATTTTAATAGAAGTGATGTCAATTACGTCATAAATTTAAAATATATATAAAATAATACCATAACACATTTTTTTTTATTTTTTTGAATGTTCGATGATTTTAAAATAATTTAATAAAATATTATTTTGATAAAACATCATCATTGTAAAATTTTTACACTATTTTTTTATTTCTAAAAATATCAAGATGACATGTCAAATTTGAACAAAATATTTTATTATATCCTTAAGATGTAAAAGACTTCGAAAAAATTATCATATTAATTATCCTAAGTTAAATTTATTTCCATATTTCTATTAACATTCATTTTATATTTATCTTAATAAAATATTTATTACATCAGCACAATGAATTTATTTACAATACGTATTTGTTCACACAAAAATAAATATAAAATACAATGATACAAATAATTCTTTTATATTTTAAAAAAATATTTATAGTTGAATATATATTTTGTTCAACAAAATATTATAAATGATATAGTATTTAAAACATGCATGTGACCTCATAAAATATTTATTGAATAAAATTCAATAAATATCATAATCTCATCTTGGAGTCCCAAAAGGTTAAAATTAAAATTTTAACTTGGAAATATGTTTATTATGTTAAAAATATCCATTTATATTCTTTCATATCATACATTTGTCCTCAGGTGGACACATATATGTTATTTAATATAATGAAAGTGACATTTCGTATCCTTTTATTTAAATATTATATTATAATTTTTTGTGGAAATTGTTCATTAAATATCATAATCTAGACCCGAAAATGTTGGGGGTCTAATTATATTAAAATAAAATAAAATTTTGGCAGGTCTTAGGATTATTTTATATTCTTTAATATTTTATTATTAACTACAATTAACCTATTTACCCTTTTCTATGGTAATAAAATTTACATATGTTACAATTCATATTGGGGAAAATGAAAAATAAAATTTTCACTAAATTTTAACCTTATGAATCCAAATTTTTCATCTATCTTTAAAAATCTAAAATTAAAATTTTCTAAATTTAATTTAAAATAAAATCATTTAAACACCATGGAAAACAATATTCCCTTTTAAACAGAAAAACCTTATATAATAAATTTATGAATAAAAAATTTTAAAAACCCATTATTGGATTAATATAATTTAATATTAACATAATAAAATTTAAATCTAATCAAAATCATAATTTTAAATTCTAAAGGTTTTAAAATTAAATATTTTTTTTAGAAAAAAATCAGTATTGTCATTATTCCTCAGAAATAATTTTTTTTTTAAAAACATTGAACATACTTTTGACCCACTATTTTAAAAAATTTAATAAAGACATTAATATTAATTTTATTGAGATTATAAAAATTAATATCCATTCATAAATAAAAGAAAAATCATTTTTGAAGAAATTATATTATTGAAGTAGAATGTGATTTTATAAAAAATATGTTATTATTTTCTAAGAACATACCAATAAATTTTGATTAAATTAGAGATATATATTTATTTCCTTATTTAGACATTGATAGTTATTCCCAAAAATTTAATGGTAAGGTTATATAAATAGTGTCACATGGTTCATTTAAACTCATGGTTTCATGAAACGTAAGATATTGAAGAATTAAAATTATTTAAAGATAAATATTTCATAAAACAGTTTGGGTGTTACATTGGTGGTGATAGGTGGAGTATCTTTCCCACTTGTTATAGGGATACCTTGGTGATGTATTTTTTGATTATGTGATGTCATTCAATTTTAATCTAGTATAGGTTTTGTACTTTTCATCCTCTAACATTTGTCTTCTTGTTAACTATATGAATACTAATTTTTTATGGATACTTTTTTCTGACCTTGTACTTTTGATTATTCTTATGGAATATCATTTTATTTTATTTATATCAAAATTACCATGTGCTACCCTTCAGCACATGGGGAACGATAATTCCCTTTAAGTAAGACTTGGATTGATTCTACTTCTAGTTTAGCGGGTTGACCCATTTGGTTCATAGCATTCTCTTAATATCATCAAAATAGAATAATATTAATGAATAAATCATTACATATTTTAATTAAGTAAAATAAATAAATATCATCTATATAAATACATAAAAATATGATCCAGATAGTCTCATTACTCTTACAAAACACAACAAAATCATATATAATTTCAATTTAGCATTTCATGTGTGAAAAATATTCAATATTGAAAAATATACAAAATACCTAAAGGTTTATTATAAATAACTAACCAATCCCCTAGTCCAATTTATCCATAAACATCATGTATCACCCATCATTATATTCATTTCCTCACTTACAAGATGAAACAAAAATTTATACATTCTTATTTTTTAGAACATGTAGGGTTTCATTCCACATACTCAGTATGATATCCCCAACTCACTACTATGATATCTTATAACATTTTAGCCATCTGTGTTATATTAAGGAGTAAAACATTCTCCAAATAAACATTAATGTAATGTCATCATATTCTAACAAAGAAACCATGAACCATAATCCCACATACTTTTACCAATGATGTTGTATTGATCATATTTTTACCTCAATGGGTATAAAAAAATTAGATACATGAGCCTCTTATACAATTTATTTTATGATTTCTTATATAAAATTTCTTAAAATACACCCCATTAATCATGAGGTATCATCTCTTTATGATATTATATACATAATCCATCAACATAAATATATACTAAAACATCTTAATTTAGTTATCAACAATTTTATCTTAACTCCCATTAATCATATATTACTATATATGATACCATTGTAAAATTAAAAAATGGTGTGATATAATTCCTACTATGGAAAATATTTGATTAAAGCATGATAAAAATTAATAAAAATGACATGGGAGGCATATCATGATAATATAAATTAAAAGTATCATGTATGTTGATATTTTATGATGGAATGTGGGATATGATTTCATGGATTAGGATTCTTCGTAGTGTGGGAACAAAATAAAACAAACAAATATAATCTTAACTCAAGGATCACTTCAAATATAATATGATATATAATGCTTGGATAATAATTCACCATAAATGGTATCTCATTAGATGAATTCATTTCCCAATCCATTGGGTTGTTTAAAATTCTGGACCAAACTTTAACATTTAAAATGTGTAAATTAATATGTCCTCCACATATGGGAAGAAAACAGAAGTAATAATCATAAGAAAATCCAAGTAAAAGTAAATGTGTTATATAATCTTTTCATAGAGAAAACCAAATGGGGTATATTATTTATTTATATGGAATAAGGGATTATATTATATATGTTTACATATACTTGAATAAGAAATCATATTATAGAAAAATTATGTTTAAGTGAATTTAATACAAAAAATATAGTGGAGACATAATCTTGTTAATGAAAATCTGAAGAGGGGTTTTGGAAATGTACTAGAGTCATTAAAGATGGTAATATAATAACATTTACATAAAAGTAGAATTGAACCAATAGAGGCTTCTAGAGAATTGTTTTTATAAATTATAAAATTATAATATAATTAGACAGAGTTAAACATGAAAATATATAATAAATGACCAATTTCACATTAAATTGGTTTTTTTGAAATAGGGAATTGATAAGGGAACATAGAGAACATATATTATCTCTAAAAATAAATATTAAACTAAAAAAAGTATATATTTAAGGAACATATGTTCATAATATTGAATAATAACATTCCAATGAGAGATAAGGGAAAGGGTAAAATTAAACATAACCCATAACCTAAATGTAAGGAGGGTAGTTCAAAAGATCAGTTATCACAGGTCCTTGACTAATTTAGTACATTTGTAAAACATCCGGATAATCATATTATGTTTATTAAATTATTTTTTATGTTCCTCATTCATATATATATATACTTAATTTATTATTACTATTTTTTAGTTTATAATAATTTTTTATAACATTATGATTCTGATCACCTTCCCACTGATAGTTATTACATGATTTAATGGTCACATTCATTTATTTTTAATTATAATAGTTATTTATATAAATAAAATAACAATCTGTATATAATTTAATGATATTCATTTCACTATAGAGGTTTATATGGTACCAAATATTCAATGGTGTTCTTATATAGGGAGAATATGTTTAGTGTAAATGTTATCATTATAAGGGTTTCTCATTTATGTGATTTTTCGACACATGATGAACTTATTTGGATTTATTTATGATTGTGAAAATTTATCCCCTTGAGGAAAATGATAAATTATAATTTACTTATTTGGATTCTTTTTAAAAAATAATATGTGAATTTAATCTATCCATAATGATGGGGGTAAAATATGAAACAAGGTGTTCAGGGTGGTGGTGAACCGACCATAATATAAACAATGAAATCCTTTTGATTTACAGTTTGAGTGGATTAGATAACTAATTTTACAATAGTTTTGTAACATTTAATAATTTATATAATAAAAATTTCATCATACAATCATTGATATGTTATATTTTAGTATGTATAATAAGAAAATAATATAAGGGTTTTCAATAGATAATGTTATCACTTCCCTTCAACACTCACTCTAAGGATACAACTTAAAGCTGATTAGTTTTGACTTTTCATGAGACAAAGTCTTATATAATGCATGGAGAGATTTGGGAAGATATTTGGATAGATATTGGGTGAGATAAGGCTTTTAATGATGGAATAAAATGGGTGGTGAAGTGTGGTATTTATCTACTGAGGAGAAGGGTATCCTGGGATAAAATGTTAGAAGAATATATTTTTTCACCACATAGTGAAAAATATGTGATGTAATATTATGGGTATTGTGATTATAAAATAAAAGGTACATAAAAATGATCAACTCACTTTAATAAAACATAAATATTAATTCATATATACTATTAAAAAATACAACACTTATGCATTATTTTATTATTTCTCCTCTATATATAATTATTTTATGAAAAATACAAATAATTAAAAACCATAATTTTTTGTTGTGACAATTCCTTAAATATATAAATTTGACCAAAATATTGTTCTAAATATGGGAAATTTATATTTTAAATAAAGTACTTATTTATTTAAAAATTATATTTTTTGACGCATAAATTTTTCAAGACCTTTGAAAAGATACATGGAACATCATAAAATGATATTATAATTTATATACAACTACATAATGTTTTATAATACTATTATATAGATATAATTTTTTTAAAAAAAATGAAAATTTCATTATAAAAAATTATGTTCATAAAAATTATATTTTTAAAAATTTAGATTCATTTTTTCTTTATGTGAAAAAATCATTTTATGATGTTAACGATTTTATTCAATTATATTATTATAAAAATTACTTAATTTTTTTATTGTGATATAAAAAATAAACAATTTCACCCTTACCACAATTCGTATGTATATATTAAAAAATATACAGTTTCATAAAAACTCCATGTTATAACTACAATATATTACACTTAAATCATAGTAATCCCCAATATAGATATCCTATTATTACACTAGTATAATCTATTGAGGTAATGTTCATAATGATGGTACATACATTGGGTGTATTTCCAACATTAACCTTTGGGTTCCTTTATTAAATTGAACATCCCACATAGACGATACCTATTAAGCCTCACCTATTAAATCACTTCTTTAGATTGGTCAAGGGTGAACACCAATAGTGTTATCTCCCTCACATTCATAGTAAAAGTTTCATAAAATGGGATGGTATAACTCTTTGAATTCATCATTTCTCACGTCATCATCAAATAACACTCATCACAACCTTCAATATATAATGATTATAAAAACCTCATTATAACTACTACATTTCCAGTGGCCATAACTACTATGGGTCATATTATGTTTGTGTAATGTTCCAAATTAATAATATTATGTTACTATTTGTTTAAAAAATATTAAACAAATAATTTATTATGAGGGTAATGTTCATATATAAAATTTTGTATCATTACATTATTCCCTCTATAAAAAAAATTCCTTCAAAATTTCATTACACACACTAAGATAAAAATGGGTTAAGATAATATTGTTTCATTAATTTATCTAGTTTACAAGATTCCTTATTATACCTATTATTCTTGAAATTTACATTTACAAGGTGACTTATATTATTTCATAGAAATATTTCTTTATGATCCATTGTCTATATATTTTACTCCTCAAAATAGATGAAATTCTACAACTACACCACCTCTAGATCTAGTTCATGTATGTGATCTAGTATGCACATCATCAAGAATGATATAGATATTAGAAAATACTCCTGAGGTAGATTTTGTAGGAGTGGTAGTTGATAGGAAAACGCTCTAATCTATTCAGGAATGTCCTGGGGGATGATGTATCTCCAACATAGCTTTCCCTTATTTCCAATCCTCATGGATCCCTTACTTGGAGATATATAGAGGAGAAAATTATATCTAAACATAGAATATACATCTTATTAATGAATTTATAGATATAAAATTTATTAATTATATGATGCTATGTTTCATTGTTTAATATCCCAATCCTTATTTAAAATTTCTCTTACATATTTAGTTCCCAATATCTTCAATTCCCCAAAATCATTCAAGTATGTGGGTGATCAAATCTATTTTAATATAGGTATTTATAAGAAGGTATATGAATTATAGAGTGTAATATATTTTTTATAGAAAACTACTAGAGGATGATGGTCGTATTTTCCCCCTTATATGACCATTGAGTAGGTTATTTAAATATACTCATGTGAATTGATATTCCATTCATATTTTCAATCTGGCTAGTTGTGATAGGTCATAATGATATTAAGCAATGTGTTTATGGTAAGTTAACGATTTTTCTAGAAAATAGGGGTTGAACCATAGATCTCAATTAGGTACAATTGATAGTGGGGTTAATCATTTCATCAATAATTAAATAGTCTATATCTTTACAATTAAGATAAATATAGTAGTCCAATTGAATGATAATGAAGTGAATAGTTTTTTTAGATAGTGAGATATAACAAATATTGAATTTTTTACTTTTCATGTCTTTGGAAGATCTATGAAAAAAATCCATAGTGATGTTCTCCCATTTCCACAAATGGATCAATATTTATAGCATCATCCCCGTTGAATTTTTCCATTATAAATTCACTTATTTATATTCCATGAATTTGTTTTCAAATTCTAAATTTCAATTTTCCATCTTTCACTGCCAGATATTTTCTCTGAGATCACAATTCATCTTTATTCTCTATAGGTGGATCGAGAATATGGATTTTTAAGAAACATTCAAAAACTCCTTTATATTACAATTTTATGGTACTCATATTAATTACCAAAATATTTTAATTCCATTATCAATGTTTTACTATAATTCATTATCTTTTAATAAATAATTTTCATTCATTTTTATATTCTCATCATCCCCTTAATCATCATTATTCTTATCTATAATGGATGGATAAGAAATCAATTGAGTAATGTATGATGATTTACTTTACCTTATGATTCCCATGTACACCTATTACACATCAAATAATATTGGATACTTCTCAATCATAATCATGTATAATGTTTCATGGGGTTTTATTCTTAGATGACTTTCTATATTATTCACCTTCCATATATGATAATGAACTAACTATACACAATACATGTTCATCTATAACAATATCAAACAGTTCATGTTGAGTTCCTTCTATCTAAATATAAACATGAGTATATTTTGATCGATATATATATTTCACATGTGTCCCTATAGAGAAAATTAAAAAAAAAATCATTTAATGTGAATATTAATATTGAAAACTCAAAATCCTCTGTTAAATAGTTCATCTAACTGACCACCAACTTCCAAGAGGCATAAGTAATCTATTTATCATGTTGTATGGATATATAACATAATACATTCAATGAAGAATTATTTTAGGTTGTAATTTATTTTTTATAGGTTGTTACTATGTGCACAGTTTCATTGATTATACTTTTCTTGAAATCCATGAATTTTTTTTCACATTCATCACCCTAATGAATTAAACGAACTTCTGATTTAGCATGGATAGAATGTTGAAAATTATGATAATTTTCATATAAATGACTTATAATACTAATCTCATTTGATGAAACTATAAATCTCATTTATATATCATGTTCATGTACATTTCGTAACTATTCAGGTATCAAAGGCTCCACAAGTATCCTATTTTTATGATAACATTTCCCAAGTATGAAATTTTATCTATCCAAAACTACCATTTACCTGTATTTGCTCCTAAATTCTCCTTTATCAATATATACATAACTATACTCAAATTTTCCACATATTCATCTATAATAATAGAGAACATGATAATATCAAGTGTAAATACTTCCAAAAAAATAATCTATAGAGACTCTATTTGTCATGTCTATGAATAATATTAGAGAATTGGTTATTCTAAATGGAATTAATATGAACTCCTAGTGTTTCTACCTTATAAAAATGTATTCCGGGGAATATTCTATTTATTCATAGTTAATTAATTTTATCCTGACCAAAGATCCATATTATATAAATACTATATCCCATATAGATAATCAATAATGTAATCAACCTATTAAAATGAACACTTGTTCCTCATAATGGTTTTGTTTAGTTTAAGATAATCAATTCAGATACACATTGAAACATCATTGTTCTTGAATAAGAGGATTTATGGACCCCATTGTGAAGCACTTGTGAATATGAGACCATTGTTCTTATTCTCTTATAGTTTTATAATTCTATGACATGAACCACTAGGTATGTGTAAGAGAGACACGAGATCTCGCGTGATCTTCCCCATAAAAAGTGGTTGCTGACTAGTAGTGATGTTCTAAACACCATCAGTTTGGAGACTTTACCCTCGGTAATCATAGTTATACAAAATAAACATATAAATATTATAATATTATAATATCATCTAGAATACTATGTATCATTAACATAACAAAATATGGAATGAAATCCATAAAAATAAATAAACCAAGCTCCAAATGTTGAAATCCATACCATTGTTTGAATTTTATAATAATATAAATTGTGAAACTATTATTGAGTCCCCAAATATCTATCCTACTCTAGTGACGATCTCGAGTACCTAAGGGTCAACAATCTTTTGTTAGACCCTTTCCTATACCAATTTCTTAAATCATGATTTTTATACATGAATATAGAGGCTCCTTAGGTGTGTGAGTACTAAACCTAGTATAACACCACCAATTTCTTCTTAAAAAGTGTTGATTATTATTATGGGGCTATGTTGTGATAAATTTAAAAGACGAAGTAATAATGAATAATATTATAATGATAATTTTAGTAGTAAATAATCTACCTCAATACATGGTGGTAAGTTATTCAACTCTATACTAGAAGGATAATGACAATATGTTATATGGGATCAAGAATTAAAAGCTTGGATGAAGAAAATGATTCTTGTAATCCTCGTGGAATAGAGTGTACATGTTAATTGAAATCCACAAGGCACAAGATTATTTTTTGGTTACTAGGGTGATTGGGTATCATGTAACAATGTATCTACAAGGCATCAAGTTCCTTGGTTGGAATATAATGTTATTATACCCCATCCCTTTTCATGAGTTCATTTTCCTCATTGTTTTGTATCATGTTCACTCCCACTCGAGGGAATGACTATATCATGGTGGCTGGCCGATTTTGATTCCTCATAAATTTAGATAAAATTTCATGATAAATTCACATAATAGGAAAGATCATAATAATTTAGAACAGGATACAGAATCAATTGAAATATTAGCAACATAAAAACAATGTGATCTAAATAAAGCATGGTCTATAATGATACACAATAATACTCATAGAATCAACAATCAGACATGAGTCACATTAGATAGAAGAACACTCACATCAGATTAATATCAACCATTGTAAGAAATATTTTCCATGAAGAATCATAATAAGGTAATATGGGTAAAAAATACCCCACATTGTAATGGACCTCTTACTTGTATCTTAGTGATGAAATAATCTAAAAAATCATCAATATATTGATGCCCCAATCATGTTCCTCACCCACTAGTTACTATTTAACAAATAAAGGATGTCAATATCCGTTTTATTTTCATTAAATAAGTGCATTAGGAAAGATAACCAAGGAGATTCAATAATAATATTAGTTATTCAACAATAAAATATATCAATGAGTTCATCAATAGATGTAGTTATAATATGTATAAATTAATAGGATGTCAATTCATTGGATTTTTTTGACCAAAGATAGAGTTATGAATTCCTCACCAAATCAGGAAAATATCATCGAATCAAAAAATGAACATCAATAAATCATGAATACATCATTAGAAAATAGTTATATGATGGGATTCTAGATGAAGAGAGTATAGTGTTGATTAATCTATGAAATCTTACCTAGAAACATCCCTTGTTAATGAAAAATAGATCTTTAGTAATGTGGAATTCCATAAGAGGATGAAAACATCTACAATATATAAATATCATAATGATTAACTATTTCATCGAATTGAAATATATATATATGGATATGGTATCCCGAATATATGATTCACCTAAAGGGAATATCTATTGATCTTGAAGAAAACATAAGAACATTGGTTTTTTCGTTATCTACTCTAATTTTGGCGCATTAACTCACTTAGGCCACTAGAATATAACATAATAGGTTATAAATTCATCAGGGATGTACATATGATTCTCATGATTCAAGATGTATTCATGTGTAATATAGAATAGAAACAAATGTGTCAATAATGGCTCATAAATGGGATTTTAATATTGTTAAATTCATGTTCACACGGTTTGGTTGCAAAGTTTTTAAAATTATGCACTAATTATTTGAGGAATTCCCCCTCCTGGGAACCCACATGGTTTTCTTATACAGTTTTTCAAATCATGTCCCAACCATGTTTTTGGACACTAGAGTGTGTCTCATTGTATATTAAGAAAATAATCATGGTTTTATAATGAATTCTCCTTAACATTTTTCCATCATATGGATGGAAACATGATTTATCAGTTATGTTGTATGGTTTTATAAACATTCCTTCCTAACCGTGCACCACCCTAGGTAATTATTCATATAGCATCGTGATTTTAGAATGGTTAAATTAAACTTTTCTATAATAGTACACCCTATAAAAGGTCTCAGAACTCTCTAAAACTCACCCGATACCGCTATAACTAAAACTGAACAATTCATAGTTTAAAAGGATATGATTAAAAGAATGAATTAACCTATAAAATATCTGAACAATCATAGGCCTTAAAATCCCCCCCCCCAATGCTTATCATTTTTAAGAGTCATCTATAGGAATCATGGTTGGTAAACTCTGGCCACTGGGCCACATATTATTAATCAGTCTCTATCTCAAAATCATCATAGTTTATGAAATTCATGGGATCATTAATGTACTTATACAAGTAAAAAACATAAAACAAATCATGCATACATCATTAATGTGATGAATTATCCAAATGGTATACCACTCTCCTATTCCACTCTGTGATATCAAAGGGTCTAATATATCATTGTGCTAGCTATCGTTACCATTTTAATCTCCAAAACCATAACTATGGAGTCACTATCATAAAAATATGGTCACCCCTAAAAAAATAAAAAATTCTCCTCTTCCAATTAGAATAATATATACATCTTCTTGGTGTTGTGATCAACCTCTTTTATATCATTGATACTTTTTTGGTGGTCTTTTATACTATATTGGGCCTAATAACTACTGCTTCACCAGCATCATTCCAACAAATAGGTGAATTACAGGGTGTAAAATAAATATCTTCATAAGGTTATATATGAGTCAATGCATGGAATCTATTATTGAATGTGAACTCATCCAATGCTACGTTTTCATCACAAAATCATCCAAAATAATCAACACTGGCTCATAACACGTCCATCAATATATGAATCATCTCCTTTAACTTTCTATTTTTCTAGAGATGGTACACAATGATCATACTTAGTTGATTCCCTAAATACTTCTTCAATCTCTGTAAAAAAACATAACATTTTCATCTCATTCAGATAAAATACTCAATGAGACTCTATGAAAGTTAACAATCTCATGGACATACAATTTTCCCATCTCATCTCTTAAGTGAGTATCGTTTAATAATATGAAAGGAAAAACTTTCATTAGCTACTAAATAATAGAAAAAATCTCCCCGGCTCCACATATTCCTTGGAAATGTTTTCCCAACTTCTATCATGATTTCCTATCACATTCACATGGGTACAAGAAGTGGGTGGGGAAACGTCACAGGATGCAAGTGCATGACCTTTACCCACTAGTAGTTAAAGAATTGGGATACTATTATAGTAATGTATATCTTTTTCCTCTAGAACCCTAACTACCACTTATGTTCGTGGTACACATTTTCTACTCCACGATACACCACCTAGTTTGAGGAAGATAAATATTAATCTTATTGATCTTCATAGAAGCATAGCCTAAAAATAACACATGTACTAACATAACATACCTTAATAAATGTAAACATAATACATGTAGATCGACGAAAAACAAAATGAATTGTGTTTTTTCATCCCATACATTAATTCACCATCATTAAATCACATGGATCCACCCGAATC
This sequence comes from Viscum album, assembly GCA_963277665.1. NCBI lineage: Eukaryota > Viridiplantae > Streptophyta > Magnoliopsida > Santalales > Viscaceae > Viscum > Viscum album. The sequence goes on along the minus strand of OY728122.1, from coordinate 1,921,767,541 downwards.
ATGATTTATAGTAGATAAATTCTGATTGAATTCTAGAGGAGACTCAATATTTGAGAGAGCATCATGTACAATGATGAATGGGTCAAACATATCATTAATTTCCATTGAGAAAGTTTTGATGATCCTTAAATTCACTCACAGAGAGTTTGGTCACATGATTTGGAAAAGCATGCACCGATTATGGGAGGAATTATACCCCCTTGGGAACCTGGATAGTTTGGTTTCATGTGATTTCAAACCATGCACCAACCATGATGTTGGCCACTTCATTCTGTCACATGTTTTTTTGGAAGAAGGATATTTTGATAAAACATTATCCTTAACTATACATACCCACATGGAATATCATATGGGTTTTCATCAAGACATATATTTTCATAAATGGTGAACATTAACCATGAACTACCCCAATGTTTAAATATCATGAATCAAAATTTCATGATGGTTTGGTGAAACCATTCTCAAAAAGTACTCCCAATAAAAGCCTAAAAAATATCAGAATCCCACTACAAACCCCCAAAACACTGAACAAACAATTTATAGTTCAAACTCACATGATTAAATAACTAAATTGAATCCTAATGCACTAGAAATATTTGAGTTCAATACAAGTTTCTTCCCAAGTTCTTTTAATTCATGTGAGACCATTTTATTGGGATTATTTAGAATATACACAGATTTAGGTTTATGTTTAATTTGTAACTCAACCTTGTGGTTATGAGGAATACCAGACAACACTTCTAGGAATAAATCCATATATTCCCTTGCAATCAGAATGTCTTCCATGCTGATCCTCTATTTTTTGTTAATAATTAAATCCATAAGTTCTTAAAAATATGGAATGAACATCAATACTCAATAAGAAATTATCAATTGACATTGACCATCCTCCTTACACATGTATAAAATTGTAGTATGGATTGAGATATTGAATGTGATCTCCTTATCCTAGTGGTTGATGAAATATCTATATAAAGACAACTAATCCACACTCATTATAATGTTTAATTCCACTAAAGGGATTATAATATGTTTTGTTAGAAGATACCACCCACAAATACTAACTAGGTAGGTTCTATGTTCTTAAGATATAATAATTTACCCTCTACCTTATTTCATTAGAAACAAAAAATCTATAATTTATAGTGGTTTTCAAATATTTTCATTAAACATTCATTTTATGATAGAATTAATAGAACTAGAATAACATTTTTTAGTCTATATTATTTAATGAATAAAAAATATACCCATCGCCACATCATTATCAAGATTCACCTATGTACTAGTTATAAAATAATCCTATATATTATCTGTTTTCCTTGGAGGTTGATTGAATAATTACCAGTAATAACATGTGTCTTTTTTCATTAGATTAAATTGTTTCTTGTTTTACTTATAGTTGAAACATTTGACCATAGTATGAATAATTATGAGAAACATCTTTCCCTTAAGATTTCCATATTTTTATTCCCCTCCATTCCACATTTGAAGGATCTCCATATTCTATTGAGGCCATTTTTAGGATTCTTCTTACCACACATATGAAAAGTGGTAAAGTTATTTTAATTCCAGAATGGGATTTATTTGATAGTCCTCCTAATATAAAGTCTAATATTCACTTCTTATTTCTATTTACATGATACCATTAGGAAACACCAATCCCTATATCATCATTGAGTTAATCTAAAATAATTTTCTCATGGTTGTTGATGTCCATAATTTATAGAAGACTCTTCTTTACCGTAATTAAGAAATGGTAAATCTTATTATATAGTTTAATGGAACATCCAAATACATATCATGAAATCCATGTGAGGTATTCCTCACAATAAAAAACTGATTCAACATCCTTTTGATTGAGCCCAAGGAACTCCCCTTTCATTATAAGATAAGGAATGTATGGAAAGTATCTAGGATATACTATTTTCTTGAATCCATCGAACTATAAAGATTTTTTTATCCATTGGGATTTATATTCGTGATTAGAGTGCATCACTGATTGATATATATTTCTATGTGATAAATATATAGCATTAATTACTCTTTCTTTGAGAAAGGTTGGAAAAGTAATATCTTATTAGTGTAATTTACTCGTTTTTATAAGATTAGGTTACCAAATGAACCACTAAAAGTAAGATTCTATTTTATTATAATGGAATATACTATAACATACTCTTTATTAAGAGAAGTAAACAATCCAACAAATTCATATTATTATTAATATAATGATTCAGTTGAGAAAGTTCTTCCACGATATTCTCGAGTCCTTCCCCATCAGTTTTGGAATCTCATTTGGAAAATACCCACATTTCCCATCAGATTGGTAGTTGTCATGATTCCCCATGTTTCCTTCTATTAATTAAAATAATGTGACATTTTGGATGATATTACTCAAGAAAAATAATAATATAAAGAAGTTAAACAATGAACTTAGTGGGAACAAATCATATATTCCATATATACCATAATTTATGAATGTTCTAGATTAAATATCTTTTATACATGTTAATTTTTATATTTGGTTCTCTAACCTAACTAGTGATATATTACATTATAAATTTTAAAAACAATATTTTAAATCCTTCATTAGGGTTTTTAATGAGTTGGTAAATTTATATAAGAATATACATCACGTGTTTCAATCCAAGTGAGAAATTAGGGACAGTTGTTGTGCACCAAGAAAAAAACAAGTTAATTACCAACCAAACTAGTTAAGCCTTATTACACATAGGTCTAATGGTTATAGATACTACATGAATTTATTTTTTTCTAGGCAGGTATTTTATTGTATAGGGGATTCATTCTCTAAAATTTACTAAAATTCTAGGATATTTTCTATAGAAGTTTCTTTAGGGGTTTCCCTAATTATTGTATTTTTGAATCACCAAAAGAGGTAGACCATTCTCTAATACGAATTATAGAATCTTGAAAAACGTAATTTTTTTTCATGACTATTGATATAATGTATCTTATTATAAAACTTTGAAATATAGATTATGAGTGTTGTTGGGAGACTAGAAACATAAAACTCAACCAAAATATACACCATATTATCATTACATAAATCTCAATAATTCCCACCGAAATCCCATTGATCATATATTAATGCATTGGTTACTATAGGGAAATAAATAGAAGAAAAAAGTTTAGAAATAAATCTCGGTAAGGGAATAATCAGAGTAATTCATTATGATGAGAAATACATATGAGACAAGAGGCATATCATGGTAACATAAAAGAGAAAGATAATGTATGTTAAATGAATTAGGATGATTTTATAATTCAATTAATAGCTATAAAATCTATAAAAATTACATTCATATGTGTGAAATATAAAATAATAAAACATAAATCATAATTATATGAAAAATCCCATAAATGAAATGAGTTACAAAGTCAAATATTAAAGAAAAACCATGTGAAATATATAAATATTACTATGATATAAGTGATTAAATCATTATTAATTATTCATAATTGAATAATTAATCACATTTCAGGGAAATAATTCTCATGTTATGTGATTATATATAACAGAGTAGTGGCTTCATGTTGGAAATGAATTTCTTGAGCAAGGTTCATTAACAAAGGGTACTGTTGAATTAAAGAGGCTAAGAGTTTATTATTATTTATAAGATACAAAATAAAACCACATGTTCTTCCATTAAAAATGATCATTTATAGAATCCAAATAATTATAAATTATTTATATATATTTTTTCACTAAAAGTGATTAAAAATTTAACATGTTCCCTTGAAATGGTTTTTTCATAAAATAAGGAATTGGGAGAGAAACATCAGGAACATTTATTATCTCTTAAAAACAATGTTAATGTATAATAGATATATATATAGTGAAAATATATACATAATATTATATAATAACAAGACTAAAATATAGATTAAATGAGGGAAAATAAAGATAACACATAACTCAAAATTATAGTGTATAGTTAAGAAGATCACATAACCCATGTCCTTGAATCATTTAGTACATTCATCCTAATTCCTAAATAATAAAATTATGATTATGAAATACATGATGAAAAATATTTATCAAATATATATATTTTATTATTAGTCCTTTATGTTATTTTATAACTATTCCCTTGAAATTTTATGATTATCATTAACTTCCTATAGATATTTCTTAAATGTTTTGAAGGCTACAATGTTTTATTAGTGATTTTAAGAGTTAATTTATATTAAGACCATTATAGTAGTGTAGTAATTGAATGATATTAACTTCATTATATGGGATTATATTGTATAAAATAGATATATATTTTTAGATATACGGACGATTCATTTACTTTAAATTTCATCTTTATGCGTTTAATTCATTTAAGTGATTTTATAACCTTTGATGAACTTATTGGTTTTTATTTAAACTTTTGAAACTTTATACATTATAAAATATAAAAAAAAATCAATATAATAATTTATTAGTTTTTGACCAAAATATGTGAATTTCAACAGGCTATGAATGTGGTGGTGATAAATGAACTCATTTTTCATCGAGGTAGAGAACCGACCATTATATAAATAACATTTTCATTTTGAAATTGAATGAGAGGGGGTTAGATATATTATTTTCCAATAGAATAATAATTTTTAATAATATTTTTAACATTAATTTTATATTAATATCATGGATATAGTATATTTGAGTAGGTAGAAGATGAAAAGAATATATCATTTTTTTAATAGAGAATGTTACCTCCTTCCCTTTAAGAACACTCATATGATACACCTTATGGCTCCATAGTTTGGTTTGTTATTCTGAAAAGGGAGTGTATAAAATTTTTAGAGAGTTACGGATAATTTATTGATGTCTTTGGGTGAGTTAATGTATATAATGATTAAATTAACAGTGTATTGATTTGTTTTATTTATAGGGATGAGGTTTTTTCTTGATAAAATACTAAAATAAAATATTATTTCAACAAATAGTTAAACAACATGAGTACTAGTATTATAGGTCTTGTGATCATCTAATAAATGTGAAACTAAATTAACAAAGTAATATATATAAATCTAAAAATTGCATTAATATATAATATTACAAAATATTGTACATATATGATACTTATATAGTATTATATTATTTCACCTCTATATCTTAATTATTATAAAGAACACAAAATAATCAACTTATACATTTTTTATGGTTTTAATTCTTGAAATGAATTTACTTTTTTCAATGTACAGATCTAAATATTAGAAATTTATTTTTTAAATAAATATATTATTTAGAGAAAATTACTAGTTCCTACAACACAACCAGTTTTTCAACCCTTCGAATAAATTCATGGGACATTATAACAATAAATTATAATTTATATAAAAATTATAGTTTAGGATCAAAACCATTTATAAAAATAAATTTTATATAAAAAAGTAAATTTATTATTGAAATATATATTTTTTTTTAAAAAATGTATTCATTTTTTCAAAAAATTATTTAGTAGTGTGAACACTTTTTTTGTATTTATTATGATATAAATTCCTTATATTTTTATTTATTTTGATACAAAATAATACACTCTTATCAAAATTTTATGTAAATATTAAAAAAATATGGTATTAGACAAAATGATATTCCATTTTTAATATAATGAAGACATTAATCCTACTTATCCACTAGAAGACATTCCCCATACTACACCATCATAATCTGTAAATGTGTGGTTTATATTGATTTTTTATTCATGGGGATGTATAAGAAACACTCATATCGTGGTTATCTCCACTAACTTGAACTTCCTTAGTAGAATATTCCACTCGAGCCTCACCTGTTGAAGCTCTTCTAGATCTTTGTCGTGGTCAAACCCCAATGATGCAAACTCTCTACAAAAATCCAATAAATCAGAATTAATATTTAATTATATAGATTTTTAGTGCATCATTTCTCCCTTTTTCAGGAATTATATCATATCATTCCCATTTATATACAATAATTCTAATAGTCACATCATAACAGCTACTTCCCCAACATTTATAATGCCCAATGATCATATTATATCCATGTACTGTTTCAAATTAACAATAACATGATATTTTTATTTCGAAATATGACACACCTAATTTAATCTGATGTAAAATTAATTATATAAAATTTTGGGTAATTATAATGAATATTGACCCTAATTGGGTCATCAAAATAAAAAAAGTCCCAATCATGCATTAAACCTTCAAATATTTTTCATGCATTTTCCCCTTGGGCAAGTCACAGGCCCCATGGTTCACTCAACTAAAATCTAGCTGATCTTGATCATCCCCACATTCACATATCCCAATCCCCACTAGTATATCAGGTCATTTATATTCATATCAATAAAATACCCATTGATTAATCACCCATATAATATAATTTTTTACAGAATAAGACCATGTGGACTCTTTTTCCATGCTCCCCGATATTCTTTTATAACATTTGTCCTAATATACCAAAATTTCCTCATCCCCCTTGGACTATCACCCTCATATTACCAATTTCCATGATTCACCTTAGAACCATTATCAATTTATAACTTGTATATAATTTCCCATCACCATATATCCCCTTTGCATGCTATATCATAATCAAAATTATTGTTCATCACTAAACATAAATCTAAACAAAAAATTAGTATAAAAAATCCATATAATGAATAAATAACCACAAATAATAATTTTTGAAATAATATTTTTATTCATTAAGAAAATGATATCAATATAATTCAAATTACCTCATATAATATTATTTTATCATGTAAAATTATCTATCTCAATCATTATAGAATAAAAATATTCTAATTTTTGAAAATAAATGTTAATGAAAAAATTTAACATTAAAATATTCCTAAAATTTTATATCATATTACTGATAATATAAAAATTTTATACTTCCACATTTAGAAATATATATCCCTAATATTTATATTATGTACATAAAATCACTAATTTAAATAAATGTGCATAATAAATAAATTACCCAATTAATAATTTTTTCCATTTATCTTATAGAAGCATATAATATTCTCAACATAACAACATACTTTTAACCATAAATTCACTATTAATATATTATTAGACAAAACAATACCATCGTCGTTCAAAAATCATATAAATATGTATATAAGTAATAAATAAAAAGTCATATAAAATAATCATGAATTGATATTATATAATAAATGAATCCATGTTTACATAATTCTCATATATGCAATGCGTGTTTTCCTAGTAATGATTAGTAATTGAATATAGTATTTTCATAGAATCATAAAATTTTGGAAAATTTAACTTTTGTGGAGGATCATTTGTGACAATCAAGAAGATTGTCACAAAAATCCTATTGGATGGGGGTTTATTTTAAAATAGAATAGATAACCCATTGAAAATATTATTTCTAAATAAAATTACTAGAAGTGGAGTATAATAATGCCCTGAATATTTATGGAAACTCTATATACATTTTAGATGGAGGTGGTTATTTGGGATGGAATGTAATTTTTTTCACATATAGTCCATTTGAATTTTTTCAATAAAGAATTGGTTTTGTTGTAAATATAATTATAATAAGATGGAAAAGTATTTATCCAAATACTTTATATGATTGATTGGTCATATTTAACAAATTTTTATCGTAGATATCCATCTCAAATAATTTAAAAAATATAATTTTTGAGACTAATGATTCTTTAAAAAAATACCATTGAAAAAATTGAACTATATGTATAACCCTCTCATATCCTGCCACATTTGAATAAATATACATCAATCATTTCTCACACAAATCCTCTATTTGTTCCCATCACTATCTCTTTATTTTTTATCTAGACCATTAATAAATGTTTCTAGATTAAAAATCCTATATTTGGGATCTGGATTCCAATTTGATGTTTTATGTGTTATAAATTAATAATTAGTTATCCGAAAAAAGAATAGAGGCAATCTTTTATCCTTTTAAAATTAATTAATTTTTTTGTAAAAATAAAATTTAAAATTAAAAAATTTATTTGTTAATTTATTATATTATAGATTAATAGTATTTTCATGTTTCATTTATAATGTTTCAAAATATATTTTCAATTTTTTAGGTTAGTTAATAATTATATTATTAGAAATTAAAATTTTAAATATTTTTAAATTATTATAGATAATAATTAATCATCAACTACTTGAAATTAATTTAATAAAAAAATTAAAAGTAATAAATTTTAGTCAACTTTATAAAATATTAATAATATTATTTATAAATAAATTTAAATAAATAATAAATAAATAATGAGTGGCCATTTATCATTATAGATATTTGTAAATTGTCAAAATAATCTAAAATAATAATAATTGCCTATAATTAAGGGAAATAATAAAAAAGTACCTATAATTAATATAAATTGTATAAAATAAAAATTAGTAGTCAATAATAAATATAAATTAACATATGATATTAAAATTACAAAAAATATTAATGTCATGGACCACCCTGGCCCATTACTTTGCCCAAATCTAGTGTTGTAGTGTTTTGAGAGGCAATAGTGACTCATTTCATGATTTTTCAAGGTTTCAAGTTCCACAATGGTGTTAAATAATGGTAATTCACTGATGGTGAGTCAACAGATGTGAGTCGCAATGGTGAGTCTTCTAGTTGACTTTGAACAATGAATCGTTGATGGTGATTTTCTAAAGGTACATCATCTGACGGTCGTACATCCACTAGTAAGTCAAAAAAGTGAGTTTTTAATGGTTGTTGGTGATGGTAGGTGTCCCAAATGGTTATTTGGGTCAATGGATAAAAATGGTGACTCACTGACGGTGAGTCGGGTTAATAACTTGCAATGGTGACTAGCTGACAATGACTTGCAATAGTGACTCACTGAATAGTGACAAGCCATCGGCATCTCATACCTGGTACCTCTATCCAGTGAATCATCCAATGTTGATACATCCACCGGTTACACAAACACCAGTATCTCACACGGGTGACTCACCTAATGGTGAGTCATTTAGATAGTATTTCAAAATTTCTATTTTGTCCATATTTTTCTAGTTTCTCTCTATAATGTTTTATTAAATATAAATTGGGTTTCAAACAATGATAAATGTTTTTTAATCCATATAAATGGGAATAAATTATATATATAAATTCATAACACTTGGGAGGATTTATTTTAGTCAAACCACATAGTCGATATCCATATTTAATGGGGATTTCAGAACCATGTCTTATCCATTAAGTCACTGATTTGGCCCTTCAAAGTTATAAGCCATTATTTGTGTATATCATTATCTTCTATATATAGAATAGAGAATCCCAAATCATTTTTCCCCAAATTTTTTCATGTCTATATTTCACCCTTGGATGGAATCTCCCATGAGCCATGTGCACCACCTGTTTGGTGTAAGGAGGATGTGTCAATTGTCTATTTCTCAAAGTATGGATCCCTTCATCTCTCTTTTAATTATGTATCATGTAGGGAGGGGGTAGTCATGTCTCCATTTTAATACAAATGAAACCATATTTAATAAATCTAATTTGATCGACTTTAAATAAGTAAAAACAGACTAGGAAAAAGGGATGCATGATCCTGTATCATTTTTTATTGAAATTTTGATCTATATGGGTTATATACCTACTGGAAATCATGGTTGTTTTGGGTATTTTTTTGTGAAATCGGTATTAATTATGATGGATTCTTGTCAATCATATTTTGAAAAATATATATATATATATATATGCAATTGATTAACAATGTATATATGGTTAAACAAATTGATTCCCCAGGATTGAACATATTCTATGATAAACCCTAAATTATTAAAATGGAATTAAAGAATGGGTGTTTTCTAAATCTGAATACACCTTACCTTGTTTGGTGTGGTTTTGTGTGTTTTTGTTCTATCTTTTTTATTGTGTGGTTCTGTGGTGTAGCGGTTGAGATAATGATTGTAAATTGGGGTGGTATGGGTGGAGTAATGGAATATCAGGTTGAGAGAATGACATATTTTGGAATGGATGGGCAGTTTTTTAGCTGTGGGGCTATAGGTTTGGTATGTCTATGTTTATGTTACTAGGTGTGATGGATGTTGTGTTGTTATACAGTGGGGCTATCGGGTTTGGTGGTAATGAGATGTTTTAACGAATTTTTTCATGTAATGGGGGTTTTCATGTTGAAAAGGGGTGTTGGCCGGAATGAATTTGAAGAATGATGTGGGAAGTGGTTGGTATTGCTGTTAAACATAATGGAAATACAAAGCTAGTTTCTTTAATGTGGTTCTTTTTCCAGTGAAAGGTTTATGATGTGTACCCTTTTATGTTTTTTTGATAGATGTTTCCCAGGAATGGATGAGATGAATAAGTTTTTTCCTTAATAAATAATGATAATATGTTAAAACACCTGGTTGGGGGTATGTTTGTGGTGTCTCTTTTTTTGGATGGATTTCATTATCAACATCCAATGTGACTATTCCCGTTGTTAATAAATGCATTTAGATTTATCAGGTGAGTTGGTAGTATTGTAAGGCGGTTGATTGACTGATTGAGAACCTGTAGTTTGTGCTTGAGTCATTGATACTATATATACAAAACTATATTTTTTCTTTTTCTTTTATACTATCACCCCACCCATGTTTTGAAATATCTATCGTAGACCACCATTGCCATAGGGCAGACAATTCTTCCCAAATACCATAGTGGGAGGATGGATGGTTCACCACCCTCTCTCTCCTTATCTCACTTTTAGATGGTTATAGCCCCAGATTCTTTTGGAAGGTAGTTCCTTGTGAGGCCTAGGTATGTGCGGATGAGTTGTGTTTTCCTAGGTGTCTTTGGGATGAGATGTGATGTGGTATGTGGATCAGGTGTAAATGGGTGGGACGTGGTTGTGAGGCCTATATTCCTGTGGGAGAGATGTGATGAACTTCGTTTTCCCATGTTGTGAGACTAGTTGTGAGGCCCAGGTGTGTGCAGGTGGGGTGTGATGTGGTACTTTCGAAAGAGGTGGGAGAGGCAATACATTTTTTGTTAGGGAGTGATAGTGGGTAATTAGGGGGAATGTGGTGAAGGGTTCCCTGTCATTGATGATCTTACTATATTACATTACATGACTTGCGTTATTTCTTCAGAGTTCCTTGGAAATGTTGGGATGACTAGTATTCCCTAGTAGGTGAATTTGGTTTCAGTTGTCTTCTCGAAGGGTCATTAGCATGATTCTCCCACTTGTGCAATAGAGACTTTGGTTTGCCAATTGAGTATACTTTTTTTCCACCCTACATTATAAAAATACTTTCAGGTTTACAAAAGGACTATATGGAATGTGCTTGGCATTTTTAGTTCAGATATAGGGAAAGTAGTTGTGTCGATGCATAGCCTTGTTTTTTCTATTTAAATTGGAGAATCTAGTTTTTTTAGAAGTTATATATTGAACAATAATGTTGGATAGTTTTGGATTTATTATATATATATATGTGTGTGTGTGTGTGTATGTCATGGATTTTCCTGGGATGACCCATATTATCTCCAAATCCGTTTTTCTTATAAAAGGGTAATTCCTATCATTTCCTGAGATTTTATACCCTTGGCGATGGTTTCCACATCAGGTCCTATTGGAGGTGGTGCATGGAGTTCATTATCACTCTCACATCCCTACGAGCATGGAAGGGGATTCATTGAATGGAGGGGGTCCTGAATGATTGGAATTAGCGTTAATAGTAGAGAGACTAGATGGATTTTGGAGTTAGGCATAGTGAAGATTGCATGGGTTGTTTGGGAAATAGTGTCTGGCGAACATGGTGGATGAAATAATCTTGGAAGGACCTGCTAGGACACAGGATTTACCCCCTTGTGATCTGATTCAACAATGCAGATCAATTGAACTACCATGTGATGATACATTACTTTTAGGGTAAAACCCCTAATAAATTTTCATGTGTCATAGTGACTCATGTTCTTGATTGAATTGATACTTTTAGGAAATTTAAATATGTAAATAATTAAATTTGAATCTTAAATAAAATTTTATACTACTCGGGAATAGGAATTTATAGTTTACCTTTCATCTATGGTACCCTATCATCATCGACGGGTGGCTTAAGAATTTTAGGCTGAGTAGGCTGATCAGGTTGATCGTTTGAGGGTTGATCCAGTGGATGAGTATGCGAAATGTCATAAGATACTACGTTCTTTCCACTAGAAAGCTCTAGTGAAGTACATGGATCCAGTTTTGGACATGAAAATGATGAGTCGGGTCAAGGAGTTTGTGAACACATTTATATTAATCTATGATCTGACGGTGTACTAGGTACCTCTGGATGTTACCCATATAAGGGGAGCCATGTGTCAGTGGGGGACGATGTACATGGGAAATAGGAAGTAGGATGAATTTATGTGGGTCAATTTTGTAGATTTCTAAGCAGAATTCCTTTCATATTTCATGAGGGCTGAAAAGAGGTAGGAGTTACTCCCCCTATATTTTTGAAAGTATGTAGGTATGATATATTGGGATCAATTTCAGGGATCTCTTGTGTTTTTCTATGAATATATTTCTAAATGGGGAGTCTCATGATATATGCCTGTAGGAGGCACTTTTTTCTTCTCTCTAGCAAGTGGTTACTCCCTTTACATTTCCAAAAAACTTGGAGGTCATAAATGAGGTGACAGTTGATGAGAGGATTCAAACATTAGGATGTCTATTTAGAGAGGGGATTAAATATAGTTCTTCAAAGGGAAAGGGTATCAGCATCTGGTCTCATGTGTCGGGATTTTCACAGTTCTGACCAGTAGGGAGGCATTCACAGCAGTTTCTATTTTATCCTTCTTGTTCACATATATATCATGCGCTCCTAGGGATAGTGGGTATTATCTGTGCAGTCTTTTAGAATCTCTATAGTTAATTCCTAGTGGTCATTTGAGCTCATAATGATGGAGGTGGGTAGGTCTAGTTCCCTTCTCAGGAGTATTTTTCAGTAGGGCAGTTCCAGTAGTAGGGACAATAGCCTCATGCTCCACCAAGTGGAGACAAGGTTTGAATAGGAGACCTCGGGATGTATCTTAGGGACCTTGACCCGAGCATGGTCCAGGAGGTGGTCAGTAGTGGCGGTACATCATATCTAGGTATGGTTAGTTCCAAGATGCCGGGAAGTTGTTCCAGTCGGGACGATGATCGTTCGAGGTACAATTAGCTTTTTAGAAACATTACTTGTTATTTTTTTGATTCAAGATCTTCACACTTCTTTGGTGCACCCAATCTATCAAATTATATGGGAATAGACATAGATTATATTAAAATTACCTAGTGTTGAGTACTCCATTAAAAGGTCAAACTAGTTTGTTTGATTTATGCAGGGGATGTACACAGATGATAGGTTTACATGATTCCTAGGGGAATCTCTTATTGATATATATTCATCCATACAATATCATTGTTGATATCAAGTAGTTGTATTCTATGGATAATGATATCAACTAATTCTTAAGGAAATTCATTTTTCAGACATGGATGGCTAGCATGTGGCTTTCATTGGTGAGTGGAGTTTTCATATGTGCAGTCATTTTATAGATCCCTTCTTTCCTTGTTGGGTGAGAACTTAGTGGAATTGGTGGATGTTGTGATGGAGGAGGTTCCCAGTGTTTTGGGTAGTCCTTGGATGTCATCCATTGGTAAATTTGACTATATCTCCCTAAATGTGACGTTGATATTTGGATTGAATTTTAGCTCAGTGGTTCTCCGATTTTTTTGGATCCTTCTTGGATAAAACCTTCAGAGATATGATTTTTGAGGATTCAGATTGATAAATTGACGAAGAAGGGATTTATTATCCCTAGTGTGTCAATGTGGGGTGCTCCCATCTTATTTTCAAAAATGTGGATAGTTTTTTGGGGTTTTCATAGACTACACAATGTTAAATTAGGTAATAGTCAAGAACTGTTACCCTCACCCAAATATAGAATATAATTTTGACGTGGTGAGTAGAGCATGATGGTTCTCTTTGATCGATTTGTTGTCTGGGAATCACTAACTTAGGATAAAGTAGGGTTATATCCTGATGAGTTCATTAAGGTGTATGTATGGACACTTTGTGTATTTAGTAATGCCATTCAGTGTAAATAACACATCGACTATTTTTACAAGACTTATGAACTCTACCTTTCATATGTTATTGGACCAGTTCTTCATCATATTCATCGATGCCTTTTTAATATACTAAAAGTCATATGAGAATAATATTGAGCATCTCAAGACTATATTGGAGGTTCTTTGATGCCACCATTTATACGGAATGTTTTCCAAGTGAATTTTTTGGAAGTGATAGGTGAACTTTCTTAGTCATTTGGTATCACAATAGGGTATAATAGAGGATGCATTGAATGATGGGTTGTTATTTCATGGGGAGCACCCAAGAATTTTGTAGAGGTTTGATTTTTTCTTAGCATACATGGATATTATTGGTGGTTTTTAAACAATTTTTATTTAGTTGCATCCCTGTTTATATTTTTGACCATAAGAGAGTTGTATTTTTTTTGGAGTGACTAGTTTTAGGCCGCATTATGCTATCTGAAGGGGTATTTTGTCCAGTGCTCTAGTACTCTTGTTTCCAAAGGAAGGGGTGATGTTTGAGTTGTTTTTTGATTCTTCCGTTCTAGGTTGGGGATGTGTGCTCCTTCAATAGACAATAATGATATCTTATGAGACTAGTAAAATACCTCCCCAAAAACATAACTATACCACCCATGATCTATAACTTGTTGTGTTTTTGTTTTCACTGAAGTAGTGGTGGAATTAACTCACAAGGGAGAACTTTTTGATCTTCATGAATCACAAGATCACGAGGTATATATTTTCCTAGTAATATCTGAACTTCTGATAGTATAGGTGGGTGTAGTTTCTCCTGTATTTTAATTTCATGATATCTTACCCCTAAGAAAATGTAAATGTTGTGGATGATTATTTGACCAAGAAGTCATACTAGAATGTATTTTGTGAATATATAGATTCTTGGATGGCGATGGAGTAGTTTTCTATATTTCACCTAGATGTAGGACTCGATGAAAGTAGAGGATGTCAATTAAATATGATAGTGTAGTCTTCTCTGATGTAGTAGGTGGAGGAGTCTCAATGGGGAGTCTTAGAGGAAGACGTGATTTACAATCAAATTAACCATAGTGATGCACCATATACATGGTCGGAGACTGGAAAAAATCATATGAAATTCTTTGGGAGACTGCTTGTTCCTGTGGAAATCTGTGAGGGAGTAATCTGTGAGGTTCACAATTCACCCTTAGTGGTAATCTTATTAATTTCTAATATGTACCATGGATTCAGAGAGAATTTAGGGTTTCTTGGTATGTAGTGGTATATAGGGGAGATTATGTAGATGTTAATAGTGTGACTGTTGGTAAAGGATGAGCAATGTGTACCATGTGGCTTGTTTCATACCTTAGATGTACCCCATTGGAATTGGGAAGATATATCGATGGATATTATCAAAAGATTATCCTCGGATCAGGGAGTCTATGATGTAATCTGGGTAGTGGTGGACTCAATGACAAAATCAACTCACATCACAGTGATCAAGGAGTTTTGAACAAATGATGCCTTGTCAAACAGGTATGTGAATGAGGTGGTTGCTTTCACAGAGTTCTAAGATCCATAATATTAGTTCAAGATACACGTATAACCTCATGAGTCTAGAGGGGATTGCAGCATGCCTTTGGAACTCAGTTATGCCTCAGCACTACTTTCCTCCCTCATACGATTGGATATACATAGCGTACAATAAAAATGATGGAGGACATGTTGTGGGAATGTGTTGTGGACTTTGGAAGATCTTGGGTAGGACATATCCCTTGGTATTGTTCAAATAAAACTATATTTATCACTCTCCTATTGGCATAGATCTTTTCGAAGCATTTTTTGAAGACAGTGTCGTTCACCATTTTCTAGAAAGAAAATGGGGAGGCATATATTCCTTGTCTGGATGTGGTGCAGTGAATGATAGAGAAGGTTTATCTTGTCAGTGAGAGGATGAAAGTAGAACCAGATGAGGAGAGGTCATATGAATGTTATAGAAGGAGGACCATGGAGTTCATTGTTATGGACCATGTGTTCTTGATGTTTTCCCCTCAACATGGGAAGTGGAGGTTCAAAAGAGGGAGCTAGATTTATTTGAGGTTCATAAGACCTTTGGAGGTGTTTTCAAGAGTTATTGAGGTGGAATACCAGTAGGCATTTCCACCGTAGTTTGGGAGAGTCAATGTTGACTTTCACTTCTCTCTGGTTCATTGTTATCTACATGATGACTCCCAAATCATTGACTGGGGAGAGTTGGACATCGAGGATGATGTGAAATTTGTGGAATGACCAGTGGATATCCATGATCATCAGGATAATTTTTTGTGCATATAGACCATTACCTTGGTTCGTGTGTTGTGCAGGCATTGTAGCCTCAAGCAGAGTACATGAGAAAGGGACACGGAGATGAGTATTCTGTATCTAGAGTTGTTATAAAATTTCACTTGTTGTGTTTCCCATTCCAATTTAATGCTTGAGCCTTATTTGTTAGGAGATGAGTTGTTTCCTTTTTCCATGATGCACGATAATGTCCTAACATTGGAAAGTGGAATAACAAATTCCAAATAAAGAGGAATTAATTGATATTTGATTAAACCATTTTGGGTGAGTTTGTGTCACCCTGAGTAGATAGTTTCTTGAAATGGAGTAAAGAATTATATGATTCATATTTCCCAATATTGTGTCTTTTGGTGCTTCTGTGGGTGTCTTGTGGACATTTGGGATAATAGATATTGGAGGACGTGTTCTAGGATGTTGGGGTTTCACTCCATCTTTTAAACAATATAGGGTGTTTTATCATTTAACATTTATATTGTAGTGGTGTATCATGTATTGAATGATCCTTGATAGTTAACGTATAGGGTAGTTGTTTGTACCCCTCATTATTTTGGGTTATTTTTTATTTATTAAGGGATGGAATAGTTTCCACGGTATTTGATATAATGTCCTAGGACTCCTTTGTCCATTTGTTTGGGAAAATATGATTTTGAGGTTTTCTATGAGGAAATGATGATTCATTTCAAGAGTTTTCATGCATTTCCAATTTCCAAACCGTGAGTTAGGAATTGTAGGTCACTAATGGTGAGTCAATAATGTTTTCTTGCAATAGTGAGTCATGTCGAAGACTCGCAAAGGTGACTCACTAATGGTTAGCTACAAAAAAATCTTGTCTGATGGTGGTTCATCCACCTATAGGTCACAACGGTGAGTTACCAATGAAGTATTGTGATGGTAGGTCATCCTAATGGTTAGTGACTACAATGAATCACAACGGTGACTCTTGTCAGTGACTGTTAATGGTGAATCATTTATGGTGACTCACAATGGTGACTCACCATTGATAACATGTCATTGGGAGCTTATATTTGTGAATCGTGCAGTGGTGAGTCATCAACTGGTCACTCACCCATCGGTAGATCACACCAGTTACCCACCCAACATTGATTCATTTCGATACTTGTCAAAATATCCTGGTTTTCCAAATTTTTCCAGTTTTTCCATATAACCTTTTTCTTATGTAAATTGGGATTAAAACCAAGTATAAGGGGTTTTAATACCATTTAAAATGTTATAAATTAAATATTTAATTATTAACACTCGGTAGGCATTAGGTATGTCCAAACACATGGTACAAATCCACTTTTAATGGGGGGATCAAAACTATTTATTATCCCTTGAGTCACTAATCTAGTCCTGTAAATATAGACATATTTACTTCGTTCATTCATTCTTTTTTTCTTCGGATACTCGACCATCCCAGACTCTTTATTCCACGAGGTGTTATGCATCTTTATTACAACTGTGGATCATAATTACCTAGAGCATTTCACAACACCTCTTTGGCACATGAAGTAGGTGAAAAAAGTTATTTTCTCTAAGTAGGGATCCCTTTTTCTTTTTATTAATTGTGTATCATGTGGTGTGTGTTTAATCATGTATCCTTGTGAATATAAATTATTTCAAGTTTAATAAAGTTGGTTAAATTTTATTTAAATTAATAAAATGCGAGTGTAAAAAATTGACACATTCTTGTGTTTCATTATTTATTGATATTGTCATCTATATGGGATATATGCCTCCTAAAAATCATAGTTGCTGTTGGTATTTGATTGTGCACTAGGGAAGAATTATGATGTTTTGTTTTTTATAAATCATTGAACAACAGTATATACGATATTTATTAACTATATTTATTTGGTTAAATAAATGGATTTTCTGTGATTGATCTTGTTGTGTGATAACCCCAAAATAATCAATGTGTAATTGATGAAACAGTGTTCTCAAAATCTAAATACACCCTACTTTATTTGGTGGGGTTGTGTGTGTTTTTGTTCTATCTAGTGACTTGTGTGGTTGTGTGATGTTGGGGTTGAGATCACGTATATAAGGTGGGGTGGTATGGGTGGTGAAATGGAATATTAGATTGAGAGATAGACTGATTGTGGAATGGATCGGTAGTGTTTGAGTAATAGGGTTGCAGTTTCGTGATGTTCTATATTAATGTCAAAGTGTATGATGGTTGTGGTGTTGTAATATTCTGGGGCTATCAGATTTGGTTGTCATGATATGTGTTTCAGGGATTGGTTGTGTGCTTGGTGTTTTCTTATTAAGATGGTGTATTGGGTAGACTGGCTTTAAAGAATGATGATTGAAGTGGTCGATATGGGTGTTAAATGGAGTGGAAATATGAAGCGAGTTGGTTAATTGTGGTTCTTTTTCATTTTCAGGGTTTATGATTTTTTGATTATTGTGTGATTTTGTTGACATTTTTCCTTGTATGGATGTAATAATTTAACAGTTTCCTTAATAAAGAATGATTATTGGTTAAATGAGTTGGTTTGGGGTATGTCTGAGTTTTGGAATGTTTTGGATGTATTTCATTATCATCTTCTAATGTGATTGTTGAATGTGTCAATAAATGTATTTAGAGGTTGCACAAGAGATGGTTATATCATATGGTGTTTTTTTGTTATATTGAGAAACCATAGGTTGGGATTGAGGGTTTAATACTATATATACATACCTATATGTTTCATCGTGCTTTATACACACCCCACCCTAGTTGAGTATTATGTTCAAAACACCTCCATTGTCATAGGGATGGTGTCTTTCTCAAGAATCCTAGTGGGAGGTTGGATGGTTGGACACCCACACATGCCTTCTCCATCTTCTAGGTAAGGATATCCCAAGATTATTTTAGTGGTTTGGGAGGCCCATGTGTGTGTAAGTGAGTTATGTTTTCCCACGTTTCTTTAAGAAGAGATTTGATGTTGTATGTGACCCAGGTGTCTCTGGGCGGGATGTGGTTGGGAGGATCAGGTGTGTGTGGGAGAGATGTGATGATATTCATTTTCCCAGGTTGAGGGAATAGTTGTGAGGCCTAGTTCTATGCATGCAGGTTGTGATGTCGTACTTTTGGAAGATGTGGGAGCTCCATGACGTCTGTTGTATGGGTGTGAGAGCGGAAAAACAATGGGTAAGTGGTGCAGGGTAACCTATCATTGATGCACATTCTATATTACATTTCAGAAATTGTTTTCTTTAGTGAGCCTTCCATGGTGAGGTTTTTATAGATAGTATTCTTTTCTAGATTTTATTGCGTTCATCTATTTTCACAAAGGGGAATTAACATTCTTATCCCACATATGAAAGAGAGAAATTGGTTTGTCTACTGATTATACTTGTACACTCATCTAAGTTATAAAAATAACTTCTGGTTTTGAGGAAAACTTTGGGGACCGTGTTGGGCATTACTAATTCGGACATATGGATTGTCTCCATGTCGCTGTTTAACATTGTTTTTTTGTATTCACATTGGAGACTCTTTTGTTTCAGCTGTTATATTTTAATAATGCATGTGGGATGGTTTGAATTTTCTTTATATATATATTTATATCATAGAGTGTTTTTAAATGAACCATAAAATCTCTCAACCATGTATTCTTATAAAATGGGTAATTCCTCCCTTCTGTAAGATTTTATACCCTTGGTGTTGGTCGCTACCCTGGGGCCAACAAGATGCGGCACAAGTGGGTTATTGTCTCTATTCCTTCATTACCAGCTTAGGAGGGTCATCTTCAGAGGTAGGGGTCGTGACAAAAATATATAAATAAAATGATCAATATTCTGGTAGGATAATGTTATTTATGATAACATACTAAATAGAAATATTGTTCAAAATTTCTAATGAATAATTTATATCGACTAAAATTATTAAAAATCATTATTTTAATTATATGAAAACATAATTAGATATAAAATATCATTTTATTGTAATAAATAAATCTTATTTATTTATAAAGACAAAAATATCAATATAGAAAAATAATAAATTAAAATTTAAAACAATTATAAAAATAAATGTAAAACAATAAATAATAATTTATTTATTTGAATAAATAAGAATAAGATAATGAATATGTTAACATAATTATTATAAATTAATCTAATTTTTCAAAATTATCATAAATTAATAAAACATATTATAAATTAGTATATAAAAACAAATAAATTAATATTGTTTTGGTTAAATTATTATAAGTTACTTTAAATTAGATTAAATGGCTCTAAATTATTATGAATACATATAAATTAGTATATAAAATATTATATATTTGTAAAAATATAGTATATATTTGTATAAATTAGTAAAAAAATATAAATTATTATAAGTTTACAAAAACAATTTCGGTTAGAATAAAATATTATGAAATACTCCAGAAATTAACAAAAATTATATTATATTATTATATATTAGAATATATTATTATATGTGATTATAAATTAGTAAATATTGTTTAATTCTGTATAAATTATTATAAATTACTATAATTAATCTAAATTAATATAAATTACTGTAAATTAGTATAAATTATTATCAATTATTATATATATTTTATATTAGAAAAATTTATTATAAAATATTATAAATAAGTATTAGTTGTTCTAAATTGGTCTAAATTAATACCAAATTTTTTTAAGATATTCTAAATTAAAAAAATTTGTCATATATTTTAAATAAATAGAATAAATTTGTGTAAATTAGTATAAATATATACATGTTTTTATAAATTATCCCTAGACTCACCACATCCAATATTTTTCATCATTAAGTGATCATTCCATGTAGCCTCTATATTTTTCATTTGTACTCCCTCATGCTTGAAACCAAACTGTCATGCTCGTGTGAGAGAAAAATAGCACAAATCCCATCTAATATTTTTAAATTTCTAAATATTATAAAATATATGAAAAAAATAGATTACAAATCTATTATTGAAAATAATTTTCATGACACTTTTTTAATATTTTATATAATATCATAATTACAATTTTTTCGAAAAACTTTTACCAAGGTAGTAGACACTATTTTTTATAAGAAAATGATTGGATAAATCATTAAAAAATGAAAATGGTTCTTGTATAAATCCAATCACTATATATTGTGTTGTAGCATTTATATTAATTTCATAATCAAATTAAAAATATATTTTATTTGGGATAATTAAGTTCCCATATATGAAATTTAATCTCAAGTGATTTAAAACCTTTTAAAATTTTGTGGTTTATCTATTTTTTTATCATTATTTAAAATTTTATAGCCATTTTTATCCATGTAGGTAATAAAATTCACGATTATATATACTTTTTTTATTTCCAAATATATCAAATTTTTAAAATTTAATATATGAGGATGTGTTCTAATCTATTTTTGGGAACAAGGACACAATGTTTTAATTAAAACCTCAATTTAGAACCATATAAATTTTAAAATTTTTTGATATTGGTAGAGGTGGGATTATATGCTGCATGAAATATAGGAAATTTGATTATGTTTCAAAATTTAAGGTATTTAAAACAAACTTTGGAATATAAAATATTTTTTTAATCTGATGTTATTTTCATAAATTCATGTTTTATTAGTGAACTGTACTTCTTATTAATTTCTATGAAATTATGAATTTGGACCCAAATTTGGCTATCAAATCTTGTATTTATTTTAGTAATTTCTTATGAAATCCTTGTGATAATGATTTATAGAAACACACTAGTATAATTTATCCATATTTTTACGACCATGTATCATGTTATTATGTCTTTCTACAGATGGTTTTTATCTAGTAGGTTGTTATGATAGAGAGTATTCTTGTTGGCATATTTTCATAAATTTAGGAAAAATATATTCTTGGATGGTAAATGAAGAACTATATAATATATTTTTAATTAATAATCCCATGAAATTAAAATAATGAATCAAATTTTTATTTGAAACTACTTACTGATGTATTGGTTTAAAAAATTAGTAATGTGGTAACTATATATTATGTAGTTTTATAACAGAAATTTTTACTAAAAACTACTTAAATATAGACAATTAATTCCATTTTAGTGCTTGGAATATTATCTAGTCGGAGTACAGATGGAAGAAATTATATTCATACAACATGGGTGATAATTAATCATTTAATATTTTTAATGGGAAAAAGATTTTTTTTCATTCATTGTATTTTCTACGTCTATGTATACCTGTTTGAAGGAATAAAAATAATTTTATAAAATATAGAATTGAAATGATATACCTCTAGTAATTGTATTAAATATTTAGGTATAATTTATAATATCGTAAAAACAGCATTTTTTATTGAATAAACTTTAAAATAACCTAATATATATGATTTTGTGAGATATCAAAATTGGTTAAATTGAGTTATTATTTTTACCTAGCATATTGGTCTGATTTATTGATTATTCACTTGTTAGATATAATAAATATCAAGAAACATAGTTTTTGATAACATATTCTATATCTTGTTGGACACACATAGAAATAATAAAGATACTGAAAAGGATATGTGATATATTTTTGATATGTTCAAGCTTTTAAACATCAGTTGCATGAAAAACAAATATCTAA
This sequence comes from Viscum album, assembly GCA_963277665.1. Taxonomy (NCBI): domain Eukaryota; kingdom Viridiplantae; phylum Streptophyta; class Magnoliopsida; order Santalales; family Viscaceae; genus Viscum; species Viscum album. Next base: position 1,921,744,573 of record OY728122.1, on the reverse strand, counting down.
AATTTAATGAAACCAAAAATAATATATGAACATTATGAAGAAATCCATTTTTTATATTATTATTTGATTATTTATTTTAGGATACCTTATGTCTATGGATCTAAGTTATCTCTCAATTCTTGAAATTTTCGTCCTATTGAATTATAAATTCGTTATTCCAATGTCATGAGGAAAATATTATTGCCAATTTTATTAAAGGGTTTTTAAATTCATCAATATGGTATGTCATGGTAGAAAAATATGAGTCATTTGTGTGGAAATATAAGATTATGTTTCCTGAGTATACTAAGATAGATATTATTCTAATGTTATGTAAATTAGAAAAACAAATATTCATATGTTCCATCATTTATTCAATTGAACTTTTTTAGGGATAATAACATTATGATAGATGCACCTATATAAGAGATAAATAAAATAATTTATAGGAAGGTATGTAAAAAATTATTTGTTGACGGTAAATTTCCATGGATTACTTGTCAGATGACATTTAAATTTTTCCCCCTATTCTTTTCATTCTAAATATTCTTCATAGAAGAATCAATTTTTTAAGGAGTTAAATGATAATAATGTCCTAGAACATTGATTATCTATATTAATCACATTGAGCTTGATTTTAGGGGTGATCATTTATAATAACATTCAGGTGATAAATTAAGCATAGCTCATAACGATGTTCTTTTCAATTGTAAATAAATAACACGATTTGTTCCCTATAATAAAATTTTATCAGAATTATTATAGTATTTTAAAAATTAAATTTTTAGTAATTAGTATATTGATAAAATGTTGATCCCGAAACACTAATTCAAAAATTTACCTCGTATTCTCATTAAGAATATAGGAAATGTAATTTTCCAACTTTTTATATATATTGATTTGTTAAATTTTTTACGGATAAAAAATGTATATATATATATTCATTAACCTTTTATAAATATTTTTTAGAAAACTTTTGTATAGAAACATGAAATTTATTTTTACAATAATTTTTCTTTTCATGAGTAACCGACCATAAAAATAGGTCAAATATTATAATTGTTTTACATAAGTTGATTTATATTTTATGGAATAACATATTGTGAATAAAAAAATAAATTCACAATGGTTTTTCTATAATTGTATCACATCGCAATGAATTTTAAGATTAAATTTATGGAAAACTAAATGAAATTGTTGAGTTATAAGATATATTATGGAATTATATAATGACTTTTATGTTTCACTGGCCTAATATTGGTTGAGGGATATGCATTCAACGTCGAATTTGAATCATTGATATAGAGTACGGAAGACTTATTATAGAAAAAGGACAGTTTATATTGAAAAAACAAGCACACATATTTTACTATGAAAACTTATATACTCCATCGAGAGATTTTAAATATGGATGAAGTGTAATAAAAATGAATTATCTTGATAATAATTTTATAGAAAATGATTTTTTGGGGGGTGAAAAGTATTTAAATATTTCAGGAAATATCACCAAATATATATCTTATTCAAAGAGATAAAGATACTGATGATTAGTCACCATTGATATGGGATTATGGGGTTGATATTTTTATTGTTGTGACTAATGTGATTGAAATAATATGGGATGATGAAATTATTTGTCTTATATAAATTGATGATATTGTGGAGGAAGATTAAAACTCTGACATCGATAAATAAAATGATGAAGATGTAAAATGATGTATTACATTATAGTAAATGTTAAATTAAATACAATTATCTTTTAAATATTTGTTTAATTTTTATATTTTAAATATTTATTATCAACTATTCTTTTGTTACATTATTATCTCTAAGTTTCCCTCAATCATCTAAAGATAAATTATGTGATATAATGTTTATATTTACTAATGATAAGAAATCTTGGGATGAGCCTCCTAGAATTCCAATCGAGGGTGTTAAAATAACACCAACTACTATGTGGGGTCAAGACCTTACCCACTTGATGATTCTAGATCTTATTCATGATCGGAATCCATCCCTTAAGGTTGATCTTTGGTATAGGTAGTAAGTATAGTTATGAATTTTATATTTTTTTATTTAATATAATTTATTTAGTAATATGGCTATAAACTATTTTTATTTTCATTGTTTTTTATATCGTTCCAGTGGTAAGGAAATGTCTACTCAGGGAAATATTCTAGTTTTTTGGGTGTTATGGGGTCATGTTCTTTCAAACGTGTATCATCAAAGTTTGAGCATTGGATGGTATATATAAATAAAAAATCTATTTTATTTTAAAAGTATATAATTTTTAATTTGATATAATATTATATTTACATAGTTTTTAGTCCTGTATTAAAGAGATTATTCAACCATCTATTTGGGAGTCATGAGACTCTTTAATGAATGATCAGTTCTATCTATTTTTATATATCCTTATAAAGAGGGATAAAAAGGGAATATATATATATATATATGTCTTCAATGAGTCATGTGTGACTCATCAACCTAATTACAACCCCTTCAGGTTTTGGGAGATATTGGTGACTTACTATATATGAGATTGTTTTAGTTGGAGATCCTCTTATAGTCAACATAAACTGAGGATATTAGATATCACACATAGTAAAAAGTTGTGATTTCAATATACATAATCAATAGTTTTTAAGAAATATTAATTTAAAATTTATATGTATGTAATTATTAGTTGATTTATATGATAAATTCATGAATTTTATGGTTTATCTAGCCTTTGATGAATTTTATATGTATAATAGGATGTAAAAAAATGGTTATTTTGAGATGATTTTCGGTGAGAAAAAGTTACCTGATTTTTTTAGTATTTTTATTTTTTTTAAATTATATAATATATATTTTTAGTCAAGTTAAATTAATATTTATATAATTATAGGATATTTATGGGAGATTTTTCTTAGATGTGTGGGTGTTGGGAATAGTTAGAATGTGGTTTTGAGGCCCTATATGAGACACGTTTTGACAAGGTAAAATGGAAATAGGTAACATGATGTGGTATTCAGAAATGTTGGGTGATCATTATTGGTTCAACAAAAACTAAATAATGTTAGTATGATACTAAAATATTATCAACATTAATCTCTATGGGAACATATTCTGTATTATAATATTTCCATAAAATGGAGTACAAGTAATTGTTGTGTGCATAATATGATACAAAAAAGAGACTAGTTAATGATTAGGAAGAGAAACAATAGTAGGAGCATAAGTGAAAATATTAGGATCAACAACACACTATCATGGGAAACAACCTTATTAAATGATGTTTGGACCAATAGGTTCATATATACAATGGGGCTGTATCCGGATAAAGATAATTTTCAAACATATTCATGTCATTATGGATCATGTATACTTAATTATAATGGCCTCTACTTTTATCTTTATTGTTTGTGATAATACAATTAAATGAAAAAACTATTATTTACATTTTTCATTTTATAATTTTTACAAACATTATGTAATGATTATTTATATGAAATAATGAATAATGAAAATGGGGTTTTAATAGGTTCACCACTATGGGTTACATCCGTGATCATGAAACCAAAAATGTGTTAGTACACCAAAAGATGTAATGTTGTTTTCTGTTGGTTTAATGATAAGACTATATTTTTGTCCATATCTATATTTCCATCATTATTTCGATGGATGGTGAGATTTTTTGGGATTCCTAGAAGTTTTGAGTTTTTTGTGTTTATCTTTGGACGATTTTAGTGTACTAAACCATGCGTGTGGACACTGTGGATATTGTTTTGGAGATGAGTTCATATGATAGACGTTTCGATAGGAATTGGTTGAACCATTAGAATTTTGGGATTGATGTGTTGTGCTTGGTGCATCACGCCCAGTTAAATAGAAAATTTGTCCATTTGTATTGTCATGTTGGATGTGGTTCCCCCTATATAAAATGTGGAATTTTAAAATCACCATAATTGGATTTGTATTGTGTATTTATCTTTCGAGGATCACCGAAGGACCCTGGGGATTTGGTGGTCACCATTCCAGGGTGGTGGAATAGTGTGGGGAAAATTTCTATGTGCTTGGAACAACACCATAGTGTCTTATTTTTGTGGGAATCTAGTTCTAGAAACACCTCATACTACAACATGTCCATTGAAATGATGCTAGTCAAAATGGTTTTAAAACATGAAATGCAATTGGGGGTTTCTTGCTCTAATTCCATAAAAACCATTGAATGGAAAACAATAGATGAAATTTTCAGGCCCCCACTACATGATGAAGGCTTAAAAATCCCCATCTATTAAAAACGTTGTCTCCACTTTTGCGGTTTAGTTTTACTTATCCTCTCATGAATAATTCATGCACTTTACATTTATTTTTCCTAAAACTTCTCCTCTAAGGAGTTAGAATGCCTTTTTTAAAATCATTACCATAGAAATTAAGGTACCCTTCTCTCCCCAGTATTTTTTATAATTAATGATCTTACTCTATATAAAAGTTTAATTTGTTGAAAATAAACAATTTTGGGTAGGGAATAAAGAAAATGTTTATGTCACTTTGATATACATAAGTTCTCAGAGATTTTCCTACAACGGTGGATGATTTTTGTTCACATATTCTTCCCTAAGGAATGATGAATTTCTTTTTGAGGTTGGGGATTCATGTTCAATAACTATTTTTTATTTATCTATAGTATTATAATGCTTTTTATTTCCATTGAGTGTTTGGAATGAATTATTTTAATGAAAATAATAAACCAAACTAATAAAAAATAAAAGGGAATTTTTTATTATAATATAGTTACTAGTTATATTTGATATTATGGGTATAATTTCATGTCATATTCTTGTCATATAATTATTAATTATTGATTTACGTTTTTTTGGACTAGTATTTAAATGGTTAAGTACATATATTTTGTAAAATGAAAGTCATTTTTGAACATGAATGTTATTTACCTGACTTTTCATGTGTATATTAGTGACCTTGGTTTTGTGGGGCATGATAGCCTTGGTAGTGTGTACATCAGAAGATTTACAGTGTGATAATCATTAAAATTTGTTATTAAATGGAGGTTTTATGTGGTGGTTTTCTGATTGTGGTTAAATAGAAATGGGAATTTATTGACATATATTAAACTAGGTTATGTGTTTTGTATTTTATTGGTGTTATATTCTATTAATAATTAAATTGATAAATATTATCGACTATATTTTTAATTTTACTTTTATAAATGGAAATTGGGTTTTTGTCAATTTTGTTCTGGTTGTCATTGGTTTTTTGTATTAGTGTTAATTATTGGTGTAATTATTTTATTAGAGTTATGATTGAGGTTATAGATGTTTTTAATTATTTAAACATTGTTTTTCGATACTAGGATACTACAACATACCTATATTTCATTATGTTGTTTTGAACACCATGCCCGAGTTGGATTACCTAACTGAAACCTAGAAAAAATGGTTGTATTTTCCCTAATATCCATTGTGAGTAGGATACTAAAGGCTCGATACTTCATCTCCACAACATTCCCATTAACTACCAGTTATGGAGATAGCAGTGGGGGTGTTGATGCATGTATTGGAGGGTCATGTGTTGTAGGAGTAGGAAACAAGGTTGATTTCCAATGAATTCATGATACCCTACTACACTAGTCACATGGATTGAGATGTATGGTTTCTTATGAATAATGTGTAGTGAAGTTGGATTCATGAGATAATATGTATTGTTGGTTTTTATTGGTGGATATGTAAGGGATTATAGAAAGGTTGTGTTTTTATTTGGTTTGAATGGTAAATTAATAGGGATTTTGATATAGGGAGACAATTATTATATTATTTTTATTATTTTCATATTTTACATGGATTAATTTTTTGGTGAGTGAGTCTGGGGGAGTATAAAATATTTGATGACCTATGTGGGAGATGAGTAGTTATGTTATTTTTTATACATTAGAGTTAATATGCACTTTTAAAATTTTCATGAGAGACATTGGGCATAATCAGATCAGAGTATAAAATTTATTCTCATTCCAATTATATCTATAAACTACTTTTCAAGGTTTAAATATGACTTTTATGTTCGTATTGGAAAGTACTATATCAAATTTTAGAGTTTTTACAGTCTCCACCATAGGACTCTAATTTTTGTATTATTTTATCATCAGATATAATTGTAATAGATTTATAAAAGAATATGGGATTATTTATTGTTTGATAATATGTTTTTTATTAAATAGTATATTGGATTGGAATGTTGTTCAATGTTATGATATGTGATATTGGGGGTTATTCTGCCCATTTAAGTGTTTCATACCATCATTTCTAGTTTTCAACCACTGCCCTACTCATAGAGAGACATAGGTGTCACTCCTTCTCTTCACTATCATCCTAGGAGGGGTACCAATGGAGGTGGAGAGATCCTAAAAATGGGGCATCATGGGTGTCATTTGAGAGATATGATGGAGTTTGGAGTTAGACATTGGTGATAACTAAATAGATTGGTAGGTTAACATTGTCAATTGAACATGATATTTGATGATAGTATGAGAAAAAATCTATGGAATCATATTTTAGGTCCCTAGTGATATTAATATGGGGCCTTATCCTATTCAAATATACTAGGTAGTTTGATACTGGTTGAAATGTAGGGATCTATAAGAGGTACATGCATCACATCTTCTGGAGTTTTGTCTAGAATGTGGTGGTTATATGAATAAATAAGTAAATTAATTATTTCAATCTAAATAAATAACTTGCTACCAAACATATGGGTTTTATCATTATTCTATTGATATTATAAAGTATTTCCGCCCATATATTGCTCATGACAAGGAATTTTAGAAGGAAGACCCTTTTGATCATCACAAGGTCGACCCAGATTAACAGTATATGAAGTGTAAGTGGTCGTTGTGTTCCATTCAGTGTTAGATCATGGAAAATTATTAGGTTTATTTATATGATATAGATATGGAATGTTGGTTGGAAGTGATAAATATCCCTTTTATCTACAATCAGGCTTGATCCCCTTATTAGATTCCCCTTACTGTTATCTAGTTGATGGGACCGACATGCGAGTGGTGGATGTTGTACTGCTATGTGATTAAGAAGAATGATATGTCGTAGGCCGACTTTCAGCTATAGTTTGTGGAAGAGTTTTTATTAATGGAGGTGAATACAGTAAAGAGGAAGGGTTTTCTCTTTCTCCAGTAAGAGAGTGTGAGATTTTAGTGTAACAGAAGTGCGTTTAATAACCCTTTATGATTTTACCCAAATGTATTTCCAGGTGAAGAGACTAGGGCATGGAACTTGGATGAGGTGTTTCACCCCTCCCATTATTTTTTAGTCACACAATTTATATTATCTCTATGTTTAGAGATGTAGAGGACTATGTAATTCATATAGAGGGTCCATGAGAGGGATAAAATTCCCCTTGTTGAGATTTAGAAAGAGACTATGATGAATAGGTATTCAGATAAAGATTCATTGATTATGGGACATTCAAAGATCTAATTATCATGGAAATAGTGCTAATAGGTAGTATCGTGTTACTTGAGGGTCGACAGTTCCTATGTGTCAACTGAGATCTCTTTTATTTTGTGACAACCCTAAATTATAAAGTAATTTTTTTTTATTTTATAGGGTGTATGACACGCATCCCCATGCCCATAAGGGAATATAATATTCTGAGACTCCACTATATATTTACTATTTTAAATAAAGTCAGTACATGATAGAGATTATAATTAACACCACACCATGTCATCTTACGTTACATGCATTGGTGACCTTCCACAATAATTTATATTAAATGAAAGATAGACCTTCCTTGATAGCTTGAGTAACACACAAGAGCGATCTTCCTTGATATCTTTCATTTTACACAAGACTGAGTTTCACTAAACAATGATATAGGATTAAAATATTTTTAATTAATATAAAAAAATAAAACTATCAATTATGAATATTATTGACTAATTTATGAAAATTATGTTTTATAAAAATGAATAATTAATAAATTTAGTATAAATTAATTATAATTTAATATAAGAATCAATTTAATATAATGTGAATATTTTTATAGAAATCTATTTTAATGATTCTAAATGAGTTTTTCAACAATAAAAATAATTAACTAATTTTTTTGAAATATTTTAATTAAATATATAAGTTATAGATTCCATATAATATTTTTACTCTCATAAATATGTGTTTATATTCATATGATAAGAAAAAACACTCTTTTAAACATAAAAATCTATATTTTTTAATATGGATTTTTTACCAAATATTAATGGAGAAACCATTTTATATTTTCATTTTTTAAACTATATTATAAAATTGGAATTTGGAAAATGGATTCGACATTTGGAATCATAATAATTTAAAATTACTAATAAGAACCACATTGTCATTGACCAAAAAGAATAGTGAAGGTGATAAAAATTAAATTAAATTATTATGGAAAATAGAAATTAATAAATGACTAAACCATTAAATTAGGGGCCCAATGACTATAAAATGTACCAACAACCATTTTATTTTTGGATATAATCTATACAAATTCCATTATTGAGTTTAGTTTCGTTTTAAGACAATTTTTTAGGTAAGAACATGTGTACACCTAACTTGTTTCCAAAAAAATCCGAGTGAGTCATTTTCCTTCCCTAGAAAAGGCCAACACATCTACCTATTCCTCACACCTCTCATTAAACATAGTTTTGGATTGTATCATCTAAAATAGATTCCCAGAATCCCTCCCATCAACATTAACACCTCCCTTCAGACATGAAGCCAAGCATGGAATCCTTTTATTACAAACAAAATGATGTTACCCAATTTAGAGGTAATGTCCTCATTGAAGATTTGTAGTTTAAATTCCAATATCAACAACCTCATATATCATTATTACATTGTAATATAAAAATAGTCTCCTCATTATGATAGGATTTAATTATATAAATGTTTTACTTACACATACCCACACATCCACCTAATAGATATTGAACATAAAATTCTTCTTGTACTGTGAACTGATGCCTCGTGAAATGATGATTGTTCATTTATCCTATACCACCTATCATAGTAGAAATTATGATGGAAAAACTATTTATATATGAGTTTTATTATATTTATTATTCATTTACTCTTATATAATTCTTTAATTACACATACGATTAATACTGTCCATTTAATGTCAATACAATAACATTGTTTGAGGAAATGTGAACTACTGCCCCTTGTAATGATGTTATTCATTCACACTATATATTGAACATATAAATGGTGGTTTTAATTAAAAATTTCTAACTTAATAAAACTATATAATATATTCATGAAATAATTTCCTTTATATAAATATACTATATATATCATTTTCATTATTAACCTTTCAAATACATAAAAAGCGTAACATCTTTTGTGGATGTCTAGACTACCTCCTCCTCAACACGATATGATTCATTTTACATCAAAATAATTATATATAAAAGTACATATGATTATATAAAATTGTATTTATTATATAATAGTCATTTAATAAAGATATAATTTTAATTACATTATTTCAATAATGATCTTTTAAAAATTGAAACTTTACTCATTGTACATACTACCTACCATCTCCATAATTATAATATTTATTAATTTTTCATATCATATTTATTAATTGATTTTAAATGTATAAATAATGTTAAAATATGATAATTATACCATTATTATTATTATAGATATCTAATTTAATAATTCATTTGATCATAGTTGACCTACCTAAGTTATTTTTGACACATAAACTGAATTTGGTCAAAACAACCAATGTAAACATAATTTATATTGTCATTGAATACAACATAGTAAAAAGTGAAATAAAATTAATGATAAACATTAAAAAGGTTCTAAATAATTTTGTTCATTATAATATGTTTATTATACATGTAGTTAAAGGATGTTCACCTGAAATTAAATGCAAGTTGGGAGACTTCGTCTCAATTTACATTCCATTGAGACTTATTTATTATTATGAACCTTATTTCTTATATATGGTGTATATACTACCCATTTACATGATATATAATGAATTTAATTACTATCATGATATTATAACTTTAATTTAATTTTATTCCTTCAAGATTCTTACAACTTAAAATATTACTAAGTGTTATAGGGAAATTTGGAATGATTAAAGACTATTTTCATAAAAAAATTTATTATGATTATCTATGAAGCCTAACTGCATTTTGTGATTGTTAAATTTATCATGGAAACAATCAACTTATTATATTAATTTTCTTTATCAAATTACCTTGAATATTAAAATTCTCAAACTATGTATATTTATATTTCATAAACCATAGTTCATTTTACATATGGTGTTCACTTTGAGAGTTATTTGATTATTTGGGGAATTATTGATAAATCATTATCTTCTATTCAATAACGATAAATTTTGATAAGGAATATTTTTAAATATATTATTCAATATATGATAATTTTTTTGGACTATTATGAAATGGTTGGGTATCGTTTATAGATATCCCCTCAATGCATTAGTAGTCTCATTGCACATATCAATTGGCTAGGTGCATAAAAAGGGGATTTTTCCTATATATTGTAAACCATCTTATAAAATGTCTAGATGGTAGTTTTTCAACGTACCTAGGTAACATGGAATCAAATAATTAATCATTTTTCTCATTTAGTTTCATTTATTATTGATCTATGATATATTTCATCAACATATCTATGAAAACATTTCATTTTTCATTCATTGATTAAATTTAATGTTTTTAAGTTTATTACCACATTATATTGATTTTTCCATATCTAGTTATTTGAATGGAATGTGTTTCCATTTATTACATTATCATTATCATTATTCAATTAAATTAAATTTATTAATTACTTGGAATATGTGTTGATTTATTTTCCATTCAATAATATTTACTCTCATTGACTCTTTATAATTCAGATATAGTTTTCCCATACTGAGAATTTTATCTCAAAAAAATAATGATTATTTTCCCTATAATATATGAAGGGTATTGTGAATGATATTCATGGATTCAATAGAAGGAATAATGTTAACCAAAAAATCAGTTATTTATAAAAAATAAAAAATACATATGTATTGTAATGAATATATTCTTTTCTCATGTATGCATCTCATTTACCAAATCAACTAAAATCCCATTCCATTCAGAATTCATTCATTTTATTAAAGCTAATTGAATATTATTAGAAATAAAATACATTATATTTGGGTTGGGTCACTATAGATGGTATTATAGGATGTTTAGTATTAACCGTGGGAACTAGATTCAAGAAAACATAAGTTAGTAAACATAACCCTGAGGTACAATTTTAGGATAATTATACAATAAGACCATACAATTTTGGTAAATAATATATTGTGTGTGTGTTCCTAGGAATAAATATTAGTCTTTATACAAATTGTCTAAATGGTTCTAGCAGAGATGTACCAAGGAGTAAAAACACTAAAAAGGTGTTCTGGGGCTGCCATTGGGTACTCGGAACACAAAAATTGTTCATATTGCACACTTGGATTGACACTCCTGGTGGATACATTTAGGATAATCAATGTTTTTATTTAAAAACTATTTATATTAATTTATGTCAATAATGAGAATAAATAATAAATGACAAACCTATGTAGTTCTATAATGAAGATAAGGTTTCATGATTTTGGAATCTGATAAATGATATTATGGATGAAAATTAGACCAAGGAATTGAATATGTTAAAATAAAACTGATGAAGTATTTATATATTTATGTTGTATTGAAATATTTAGTTAAAATAATATTTAGTGGTTAACCGTATTTCATGGATTTCCATCATATCTGTTTTGGAAAAAATATTAATATGGGTTTTAAAAATGATAGCCTATAAGTTGGGTCAAAACCAATAAAATTTGGAAGGGCCTCATTAATTTAATTCATAACTGAAGGAAAATAAGGGTTTCACACCAACTATTGACCTATGTAATGTCTAGGTAAAATTTTCAATGTTTTTAGTTAAATATATGATGAATAAATGTTAATTATGAACCCCTAGTATCATTTTTTAGGATTTGAGATTAATATATTAGTTTTATTAGTTTTGGAAGATAATTAAAGAAAAATATTTAGCCTTATAACTCTATTATAGGACTTATGATCCATTATAATTTTCTTTAAAAGCATTATATGAAACAGTTCATTATTGGTTATTAATTTCTAGTAGTAATGGAATGAATTAGAATTTGATCGACGCATAACCAAAAGATAGTATGATTCACATGAAATTGAAACCTATCTAGAAGGAATATTTCTTTATATTCATTTTTTTAAAATATTTAACCAATATTATGAAAATGGATTAGAATCAAAATGTTTTTCAAATACCTTAATTTATGTTGAATTGATGGTCTCTGAAATCACAAATGATTTATTACTTTGAGTTCATCAACATTCTATTGATTATTTACTAGTTTTTAATTAATGACATAATTCACTCAATATAAATATTTACACATTTGTTTTATGTACATATCTCCACTTGCCTTAGATGTTTTTCTACCTAGAGGACTAGTTATGTTGTAGTCCATGTGACATTTTATAATTTTCATTCTCTATTTTTTCATGGATTTTTGATAAACCCCTCTCCTGATGTTGGATTTTCAAAAACATATATCACCAACATTGAGTTTAAATTAAGAGGATTCAATTTAAATATGGCCGAGAGAATGTAATTCCTCTGAATTACAATGATGAAATGTTTATTTGATTTCATGTATGACAGGAATCAACAAGCTTGTAAGGTAATATAATATCCCTAGACTCTACTATATATGTACTATTTTATAGAAATTCAATAAATGATATAGCTTGTAATGAACGCAACACTGAGTTAGATTTAATCAAGAGCACCCTTCCTCAATATCTTTTGTTACACTCAATAGATACCTTCCACAATAGCTTGGTTACATGCATGAATGATCTTCCCCAATAGATTATGTTATATCCATGATCGAGTTTCACCAAATAATGATATATTATTAAAATACTACTTTTTTATATAATAATATATTAACTACAAGGTAAGAATTATATTAACTATCTTATCATAAATATCATTTATACAAATATGGAATGAATTTTTTGATACAAATTAAATAAAAATTAAAATAATATAAGTTTATATAATGAGAATATCTTTATAGAAAACTATTTTTATGCTACAAAAGGAGATTTACCATAATAAACCTTATTAATTATAAATTTTTAATTATTTTAATGAAATTTATATGTTATAAATTTTAAAAAAATATTTTTATATACCCCCATTACATTTTATAGACATAATGTATGAACAAACTCTATTTTACACATAAAACCTAAATTTTTATTGAGGTTTTCTTACAACCATTCAATAAGGATCCCATTTTAATTTTTATTTTAAATACATTTATTGATTTAATAAGTCAAAATAAAATTTATATTTATAGTGAAACTTAATAATTTTGTTTGGGTTATTTTTTGATATTTTTATGAAACATTTCATTTTTAATGAATAAAAAAGTACATAATATTAGTTAAAACATCTTTTAGTCCAATTTATCTATAATTTTAAAGTAAAAATTTATTTTGGTTTTACATATTATTTATATAATATTTTTACCTATCAATTAAAATTATGTCACTGGAATCTATTTCACTGTGAAATTGATTATAAAAACATAAAAAAATTAAATGTTTTCACATTAAAAATCGACAATGTCGTCCCACTTTCAGGATGAATTTAAAATTAATTTCTAACAGTCCAATGATTAGAATTCTGAAAAATGGATTCCATATTTGGAATATGAGAAATTTAATATCTCAAATTTTTCAATTTTTTTTAAAAATATTAGAGAAATTGATAAAAATCAATTACAATTATATGGAAAAATTAATCATAATAAAAGAATAAACCAAAAATATAGTTTCCCAAATGACCTATAAACATTCCCAAATACCATTTAATGGCCATATCTCACCCATACATCATCTATTATTGCGTTTTGTTTTTTCCTTTTGTGACTTTTTTTAGGTAATAACATTTTCACATGTAACTTGTTTCCAAAACATCTAAGTGAGTCCTTTTCCTTCCTTATAAAATGCCATCACATCTCCCCATTCATCATAGCTCTCAAAACCCAATGGTTTAGAAAATATATACCAAAAATGATTCCAAAAATCTCTCCCCATTACCTTGAATCCAACCTTTGAGACAAAATCCTTCAATGAATCCTTTTGGTACAAACCAAAAGAAGTTACCCGATTAAGAGGCAACGTCTTCTCTCAAAATTTCTAGTTACATTTCCATCAAAAACTCCCTAAAATTTAATTATTACATGATTATATAACAAAATTATAATATTCTATATTATATGATGTTTTTATATGAAATATTTTACCTACACATCCACACAACACGATCTAATGGATAATAGACATAATGTTTCTATGTACGGTGAACTGCTACCTAATGAAATGACGATTGTTCATTTTTATTTTACCACCTTTCATGGAATCCGTTATGTTGGAAACTCGATTTATATTTTATTTATATAATATTTATAATTAATTTATACTTCTATAATCCTTTTATAACACATATTTTTAATAATTTTCATTTTATGTTAATTTGATTACATTGTTTGTGGAAGTGTCAACTACTTCCCCCTTTTAGCGATCTGATTCATTCACACAATATATGAAACACCTAAATTATGGTTTAAATTAAAAATATCTGACTTAAATACCCTATATTTGATATTAATTAAATAATTAAATTTTGTTAATATACTATATATATATATATATATCATTTTCCTTTTCACCCTTTCAAATACTAAAAAAGTGAGAATGTCGTTTGTTGACGTTTAGACTACCACCTCCTCGACATGATGTGATACCTTTTATATCAAATGAATAATATTTATAATTATATATGATTAAATAACATGGTATTTTTGATATTATGATCATTCTGGAAACATATGTTGTTACTTACCATCTTCCCAAAAAGATTATTTAAAAATGGAAACATTAGTCATGTTTACGTACTGCCAGTCACCTCCAATATTGTATCGTTGATTCATTTTTCATAACCATATTTATTGATCGACTTTAAAAGTGAAATTGATGAATAAATATGAAAATTTTGTCATATTTTTTATTTTTTATTTAATGAACCCTACGACCATAGTTGACCTACCAAAGTTATTTTTGATATTGAAAAGTATTTGGTCAAAACAAAGGAAATAAAAATAATTGTTTAAGTAGTTTTATGCAACTTTGTAAAAAATGAAATAAAATTAATGATAAAAATGAAAAAGTTTATCAATAATGTATATATATAATATTATTATTATATAGGAATATAAATTATGTTCACTAGAAAGGAAATGCAAGGTTATGGATTTTATCTCAGTTTACATTCTTTTGAAACGTATTTGTTGTTATGCACCGTGTTTATTTTTTATGGTTTATATACATCCCTTTTACATGATATATCATGAACATCCTTACCCTCATGATATTATAAAGTTCATTTAATTTTCAGAATCAGGAGGCTTTTTATTTAAAATGTTTTAATGTGGAATGAGACACATTGGAATTGTTAAAGATTATTATCAAACAACAAATCATACTGATTTTCATAGGAATATATCATACTTTTGTGATTTTATACTTTTTTTTCGAAACAATAACATTATTTTAATAATTTTTCAATTTATTTAGAATTGAATAAAAATATTCTAACACAATGGATATTATTATTTCCAAAACTGTATATTATTTTATATACAATGTTCACTTTGACAATTATTTGATTATCTTGGGAATTATTGATATATTAATATATTATATTTATTGTGGATAATTTTTTAAATGGTAAATTTTTAAATCAATTATTTGATATTTGAGTAATGTTTTGGACTTGTATGACATGGGTGGGGATGGGTTATAAATATACCATCGATGCATCAATAGTCTCATGGGACATGTCATTTAAGTATCCACCCTAGATGGGATTTGGCCATATATATTTTAATCCATCTTATAAAAGGTATTGATAAAAAATGTACCATTTTTCTATGAGTCATGTTATCTAATTATAAATCATTTAGAACATTTATTTTTTAGTTATTAATCAACCATGATATCTTCTTTCAACATATCAATTTCTATATTTCATTTTTAGTTCATTGATTAAATGGCATGTGTTTCAGTATCTTACCATTCCGTATTTATTTTTACTTATGTAGTTATTCGAATGGAATGTGTTTCAATTTATTACCTTTCCATAATCATTATTCCCAGTAATTCAGTTTATTGACTTCATGGAAAGTGTGTTCATTAATTTACCTTTCCATATTTACTAATCTCATTTATTCTTTTTTTATTTATAATATATTTTTCACACACTGAGCATGTCACTCGCCGTCATATTGTTTCTTTCTCTCGGAGTCTAATAAGGCTACTCTGAAATATTTTTACGGATTCACAAAATTTAATACAGCTACCCTCATATTTATTTTTTTATAATGACGAAAAAATATATTTTTTAATAAATATATTCTTTTCCAATGTATGTATCTGGATTACAAAGACTACTAAACTATCATTCCTTCAATATAGGAATCCTTGTAATCGTGGAAATGTAATTGTAGCAGACAATAGATCCAGCATATCTAGTGTCGAGTCACTACATGGAAGTACTATTTGAACATAGAATAACTGTATGGAATGGGTGGTTATGACCACTTCCATAGGTATTGGTAGTTATCATCAATGTAGTTTTAGAATCATAGTCCTACAGCTTATAATTAACTACTTTTTATGTATTTTATGGTCAACCAAGATGATATAGAGTTTGTAACGGGTCTCCATAGTGTATCCCCCACTATTAGAAACCCATGGTAGAGAATGAACTTGGGGGTCATCTGTAGTATTGACGAGGATTTGGTTGAGGCCAGATGCTTTAGATAGAGGCACAAGTTCTAGGGATACAAGATATTGTTCGATGTATAATCAATTTATCATCCACCCTAATTTCATCTTTATTTCATTCTATAAATTCACACTACATTATTGAATTCAACTTGGTATGTCCATTGGGACTATATATTGAGAGCATTTACACACCCCAAGTGATATCCAAACTAGTTAGAGGATAGGATAGACAATTTTATGTGAACTGGGGATTCCAAATGATGATGGAATAATATTTTTCAATGAGTGCTTTCATTGTGTCACAGATACAACCATATAATTCTATTATTGACACAGATTGGTTGTGTTACATTCATTTGGTGGTTCACTATTTCTAGAGGTGATTCTTTATATTATTAGGAAGGAAGATGTGTGTTGTTCAGTGGTGAGGGGGGTTTTCTAATTGTTAGTACATCAACATATAATTTTTATTGATATTTGACTCATTGGTAATGAAAATAATAGATAAGGTGGTGGGGAATCCTTATTAATTGTAGACTGTCTAGATGTTTTCCCCAAAGAGGTTGTGACACTACCCCTCAACACTATATTAAGTTTATGATAGAGTTTCATCTAGGTTATATAAAAAATTTTATGGCTATTTATCAGATGGAAATCATGGATTTGTTGGAATTGAGGACACAAATTGATGATCTGATTTAGAAATTCATTATTAAGCCTAATATGATACTATGGGGAGCTATAGTTCTGTTTGGAAATAAGATATATTATATTATCTGGTTGTGTATTAAATACTAAAGGATGAATCGGGTGACGATCAAGAATCATTAACCACTTCTAAGAATTGGTGATCTCTATGAAAAGATGAGGGGACCTAGCTGGTTTCTCAAGATTGATCTGTGGTATGGATATCACTAGTTTAGGGAGAAGAGGGTTGTTAAGTCAATAAGGTTTTCCTTATGACTTTTCCATTCCTTCTTGTTTTGAAAATCACAAACACCTTATCCTTAAGGAAAATCGTTTTTGTAAGGAAAATCGCTTTTATAAGGAAAAATGCTTTCTTAAGGAAAATCGCTTTTATAAGAAAAATTATCCTTATCATATTTTCATTAATATTTTTCCTAAGTATGAAATTCGGATTCACTTTCTCGGAATCATTAAAACTGATAAAAAGCATTCTGTTTTAGGGTTCGGATTCTGGACAAGAACTATAAGGAAGTTTCACTCCGAATTCCGGTTATGAATTCTGACTAAGTTCTATTCCAGATTCAGGATACGAATTCTAATGAAGAATTCCCATTACGAATTCTAATGAAGAATTCTCATTACGAATTCTCATTACGAATTCTGAAGAAGAATTCCCATTACGAATTCTAATGAAGAATTCTCATTACGAATTCTCATTACGAATTCTGAAGAAGAATTCCAATTACGAATTTCAATGAAGAATTCCCATTACGAATTCTAATGAAGAAATCTCATTCCGAATTCTCATTACGAATTCTGATGACGAATTCCCATTACGAATTCCTATTCCGAATTCTCATTCCGAATTCACTCATTAAACAGAATCTGGATATCATTGTTTTATACACTCTGAATTTGTTCACTCCGAACTTTCACTCCGAAATTTCTATTCCGAACTTTTATGTTAGAGTTTAAAACGATGTCGTGCATTCTGTTACACTTACTTTGTTATAAAACGATGTCGTCCATTTTGTTATAAACTAACCGTTGTCTAAGTGACACGTGTACAGGTCCCTCCGAACTTTAAGGGAAATATGACCGTTGGAGAAGGAGCCGACCTCACCTATAAATAGGAGCTCATTTGAAAAAGCTCACGACGGATGGATGAACATTTAGACTTTGTGCATACATGCTGTTGAAGTGATTTCTAGAGAGAGAGTCTCTTATAAACTCTCAGAGCTTCGTGCGACTCCGAATGTTGGTGATTACATTCGAGGGCTTCCGGGGATAGGAAGACAGAGGTGCCGACTGCCTTAAAGATCGAGGGCTTTCTTGCTGAGAAAGACAGAGGTTGCCGACTACCTTAAAGATCGAGGGCTTTCTTGCTGAGAAAGACAGAGGTTGCCAACTACCTTGAAGTTGAGGGCTTGCGGGGATAGAAAGACAGAGACACCGATCTTCGTATCGAGGGCTTACCCTGGTGTGGGTAAGACAGACTTGCTTGAAAGTATAAATCAAGGGACCTTTATCCAAGGTTGTTGGATACCCTTCTCTTTGGGTTAAAAGACTATCATCTTGTTACTAGTAGTTCTACTACTTGTTTTATTCCACTGCATTTTGTATCTTAAGGAAAGTATAATTTTCTTATACTTCCTTACTTACTCTGATTAGTTTAGATTCTATACGCTTTAAGGTAGAATCTCATATTGTAAATTTTGTTAAGTTTCAATTTCCGGAACCATATTTCTGGAACCTACTTTTGGAATCTCTTTCCAAGTTTAGTTCGGTGTTAGAGGTGTTGTGAATCAACTTAGTTTAACTTTTTTAAACTTAGTCCTTTCCTTTTCTTAAGGAAACTTTAGTTATTCATAACTAACTTTAAAGGTTACAAAGGAATTTTTTTAAAGTATACAATTCACCCCCCCTCTTGTATATTGAGCATCTCATATTATATTTCGATCCTACAATTGGTATCAGAGGTTGGAAACCTCTTACTCTATACCATTCTTACATTTGGTATCAGAGCCAAGGTTACTGAAATACTTGTACTCACATACAAGTTTTTCTTGCTCACTTTTCTATTCCGAATTTTGTCATTCCGGATTATCCATTCCGAACTTTGTGATTTCGATTCTTTGCAACTAACAAGTTTGTTTCCAAGTTATTTTCAAGTATGGCAGGAATGAATGTTGGTTCGATAGACAATTTGAATCCTACAAGGCCACCAATCTTCGATGGTAATGATTATGAATACTGGAGAGATCGTATGAAGACATTCGTTATCAATACTGGAGTAGATAACTTTGTCATGCTTACTGGTGATTACAAAATTCCTGACAAGGAAGTCAGAA
The DNA here is from genome assembly GCA_963277665.1 of Viscum album. Classification (NCBI taxonomy): domain Eukaryota; kingdom Viridiplantae; phylum Streptophyta; class Magnoliopsida; order Santalales; family Viscaceae; genus Viscum; species Viscum album. Next base: position 1,921,724,578 of record OY728122.1, on the reverse strand, counting down.
CCTTTACTAACCAGGAGAAGCAAGAATATCAACTGAATTATAAGGTACGCAATACTTTATTATGTTCAATGACTAGAAATATATATAGCCAAATTTCTTCTTGTGAAGCAGCTAATTGTATATGGAAGAAGTTAGAGGTTACTCATTTTGGGACTTCTAAAGTGATTGAGACTAGGAGAGCTATGCTTAGAGCTGAATATCATGGCTTTAATTTTCCTTATGGAGAACCTATCTGTAAAGTACAACAAAGATTTATGACAATCGTCAACAGTCTACAGTCTATGGGAGAGAAAGGTTTAGATGGAGAAGTTACTTGTTATGAATGCAAGAGAGCTGGACATATTAGACCAGATTTCCCTATGCTCAGAAAGAAAGAAAGAAAGGAAAGGCATTCAGACAGGAACAGGAAGAAATATTACAAAGCTAAAGCTAAGAAAGTTTTGAAAGCTAATGACACCTGGAGTGCCAGTGGTGGTGACTCTTCAGATGAATCTTCTGAATATGAATCTTCAGGACAGAAGAATCTTGGTCTTATAGCCAGATTACCTATTGATAATCATTGTCTTATGGCTAAGGTACGAAATGCTGAATCTTTGACCAATGTTTCCTTAAATCCTAATGATAGTAAGTATTATAACTCTTCTGATGAAGAATCATCTTCTGATGAGGAAAATACTTTACCTACTTTTGAAGAAGTCTCTAGATTTGCTGAACTTCTTGAGATTGAGAATTCCAAACTCAACAAGAAACATGATAAGGCAAATTCTAGGAATTCTATTCTTACTAAAGAGATATCAGATCTTTCTAAAGATCTTGATAAGAAAAATGCTGATTTTGAAAGTATTTCAAAAAATCTTGAGGAAGTAAGTTCTGAGAAGAATAAACTTTCTAAAGAGTTAGAAAAAGTAATTTCTAATAAAAATGTTTTCGAGCCTAACTCTAGTTCCAAAACTAATGATTTTGAAGATAAAAACTTGGTTGTAAAACTCAAGTCCGAAATTTTTTCCTTAAAGAAGTGCTTATCAAACTTTACCCATGGTAAGGAAAATTTTGATAAGATGTATTCTCAAATACGACCTTCAAGAAATAAATCCGGATTTGGTTATACCCATGCAAAACCTGTTTTCAGCAACAATTATTGTGTTCCTCAAAGTGCCCCATTTTGTACTAAGTGTCAATGTGGTGGTCACTGGGCAAGAAATTGTTCCTTAAACAAAACCCAATCCTTAGGTTTTCATAAAGCTTATTTTTCTAAGAAAATGTGGGTACCTAAGATTTTATTGTCTGGAAATCTCGGATCCAAGCAAGTTTGGATTCCGAAAGTCTAACTTTGTTCTTAATTTCAGGAAAATAAAGAAAGTTCCAGCAACAATGTTTGGTACATGGATAGTGGATGTTCCCGGCACATGACTGGTAACAAAAGCTTCTTTGAAAAGATTATCAAAACGAAAGGAGGAAAGGTAACTTTCGGAGACAATGCTAAGGGAGAGATTGTTGGTATTGGTAATATTGTTCTTTTAGGTAAAACTTTGATTTCAAATGTTCTTTTTGTTAAAGGTCTTAAGCACAACCTCATTAGCATAAGTCAGTTATGTGATGAAGGTTACCTTGTGAATTTTAGGAATGATAAATGCTTAGTTCACAATTCCAAGGAAGAATTTATTCTCTCAGCCAACAGGCAAGAGAATGTTTACACCTTAAACTTAGAAGACCTAAGAAGCCAAGATTTACCTTGCCTAAGTGCAATGGAAGATCATTCTTGGTTATGGCATAGAAGACTAGGACACTGTAATCTTAGAAACCTATGTAAACTCTCTAAGAAGAAACTAGTTAAGGATCTACCGGAGCTTAGATTTGATTCCTCTAAAATTTGTGATCCTTGTCAATATGGCAAGCAACATAAATCTAGTTTTAAGTCAATCGGTGAAGTCTCAACAACCGATGCATTACAGTTGGTGCACATGGATCTTTTTGGTCCTACACAAACTGGAAGCATTGGAGGCAAATACTATGTGTTTGTTCTAGTTGATGATTACACTAGATTTACTTGGGTCTATTTTCTAGCAAGGAAATCTGAAGTTTTTTCTTATTTCAGAAGTTTTAGAGCTCAAGTTAAAAATGAGAAAAACCTTCCATTGAAAACTATTCATAGTGATCATGGAGGAGAATTTCAAAATTCTGATTTTGAAACTTTTTGTAGTAAGAAAGGTATTACTCACAACTTTTCAGCACCTAGAACTCCTCAACAGAATGGTGTAGTTGAAAGAAGAAATCGAATTCTTCAAGAAATAACTAGAACCATGTTGAGTGAATATTCTATTGCTAGACATTTCTGGGCTGAAGCTGTAAGTACTGCTTGTTATACTATAAATCGAGTTTTGATTAGACCTTTTCTTAATAAAACTCCTTATGAGTTATGGAATGGTAGAAAACCAAGGCTTTCCTACTTCAAGGTTTTTGGTTGCAAAGTATTCATTTTGAATACTAAAGATAACTTACATAAATTCGCACCAAAATCAGATGAAGGGATTTTCTTAGGATATTCCACAACCTCTAAGGCTTATAGAGTTTTTAATAAAAATACTTGTACTGTTGAGGAAACAGTACATGTGAAATTTGATGAGTCAGATCCTTTTGTTTTTAAAACCTCCCAACTTATATCTTCGGATGTGTTTTCAAAAACTGATTGTCAACCTTTGTTAGAAGAACCTTCTGATAAGGAAATTGTTCTAGAAGATACTTCTGAAACATTTACCCCAGAAGACTTTCTACCTTATGTTGATGAACAGGTTTTACAAAACCCAAATCAGATGTTTCTTAAGAATCATCCCAGTGATAGTATCATTGGTGATGTAAATCAACCTGTAAGGACTAGAAGTTCCTTAAGAAATGAAGTAGAACATCTAGCATTTCTTTCCCAACTAGAACCTAAAAGCACTGATGAAGCTTTAGGTGATGATGATTGGATCAAAGCAATGCAAGATGAGCTAAATGAATTCGAAAGGAATAAAGTCTGGACCTTGGTTGAAAGACCTAAGGAAACTTCTGTTATTGGAGTAAAATGGGTCTTCAGAAACAAATGTGATGAAAATGGAGTCATTGTTAGAAATAAAGCTAGACTTGTTGCTAAAGGCTATAATCAGCAAGAAGGAATAGACTATGAAGAAACCTATGCTCCAGTATCTAGACTTGAATCTATTCGTATTCTACTTGCCTTTGCAGCATTCTTTAATTTCAAACTATTTCAAATGGATGTGAAATGTGCTTTTCTTAACGGTTATGTTCAAGAGGAAGTTTTTGTTGAACAACCTCCTGGCCTTGAAGATACAAAACATCCTGATCATGTTTTTAGACTTACCAAAGCTTTGTATGGCCTTAAACAAGCCCCAAGAGCATGGTATGATAGACTCACTGGATTTTTGCTTCAAAATAACTATGTTAAGGGAAATGCAGATCCAACCCTTTTTATAAAGAAAGATAAGAAAAATGTTTTGATTGTTCAAATTTATGTTGATGACATTATATTTGGTTCAACTCAGCAATCTTTGACTGATTCTTTTGCTAGTCTAATGAAATCTGAGTTTGAAATGAGTATGATGGGTGAGTTAACATTTTTCCTTGGTTTTCAAATTTCTCAAAAACCAGAAGGAACCTACATATCTCAACATAAGTATATTAAAGATCTTCTTAAAAAGTATGGTTATGACAACACGAAGAGTATAAGTACTCCTATTGGTACCTCAAACTCTTTAGATCTTGATGAAGCTGGAAAACCAGTAGATCAAACATCTTTTAGAGGTATGATTGGAAGTCTACTTTACTTAACTGCTAGTCGACCAGACTTAATGTTTTCAGTATGCTTATGTGCAAGATATCAATCCAATCCTAAGGAATCTCACTTAAAGGCAGTTAAAAGAATTTTTCGCTACCTTAAGGGAACCATGGATCTAGGATTATTTTATACTTCTGGAAATGATTTTGTTCTAAAAAGCTTTTCTGATGCTGACTTTGGTGGTTGTAGAATGGATAGAAAAAGTACATCCGGAACTTGTCATTTCTTAGGAGATTCATTAGTTTCTTGGTCATGCAAGAAGCAACATTCTGTTTCACTCTCCACTGCTGAAGCTGAATATGTAGCAGCTGGAAGTTGTTGTGCACAAGTGTTGTGGATGCAACACACACTCACAGACTATGGCTTGAGTTTTACTAAAACTCAAATTTTGTGTGATAACACAAGTGCCATTGCTCTAAGTAAAAACCCTGCACATCACTCCCGTGCAAAACACATAGATATTAGGCATCACTTTCTTAGGGATCACACACTTAAAGGAGATATTATTCTTCAGTTTATCGGAACGCAAGATCAACTTGCTGACATTTTCACAAAATCCTTGCCTTCTGATAGATTTGAATATATTAAACAGAAGTTAGGAATGATAACCGTAAGGTAATCTTCCTTAATTAACTCTTTGTTAAAAAAAAATCTCCTTACAGTAACAAACTCCTTTTCATAGGGGGAGTACATTTGTTTGTTTATTTAACAAAGTTTTTCAAAATTTGTTTTCAAATTTTTCGGAACGAAACTTTCCAGAATGGAACTTCCGGAACTACAATTTTCCAGAATGGATATTTCCATACAAAATACTTCTGGAATAAAAGTATTCGTATTGAAAATTTCCGGAATGGAAAATTTTCGTACTGGTATTTTCATAATGGAAAATCTTTCGTATTGAATCTTCCATAACAAGTTTTTTTATTAAGTTTTTTTTAGAGTTTTTCGTATTGAGTTTTTCGTATTGAGTTTTTTGTATTGAGTTTTTCGTATTAGGTTTTTCGTATTGAGTTTTTCGTAGTCGTCTTTACATTACCCATTACGAATAACTTTCCTAAGCTAATCCGAAAGGTATGACTTCCTTACTGAAGTTTTTCGTAATCATATTTTACTTGCTGGCATTTTCTTATAGTTTGTTTTCGGTTTTTGAATTTCTTGAATTCTGTTTTAATTAAACCTCAAAAAGATCGGATTCAACCTCTCAACCGTCAGATCTGATCTCAGATCATTCTAAACCATTAGATCAACCGAGGAAGTTGAACCGTCATCCCAAAGCCTATATAAAGGGGACCCTTTTTTCTCGTCCCACATCGATCTCAAGCTCTTGCGTGCTGAAGCTCTGTCTCTCTGATTTAAGGCTGTTCCGAACTACAGTTTTCCAGTTCCGAACTTCAGTCTTCTCAGTTCCGAACTTCTCAGAGACTTCTAATCCGAATGTCTGCAGAGTTAGCTTCTCAAGAGATGTCTTCAACAAAGCCCATTTCACAGTGGTTAGTCTACAGAGAGAGGTTAGTTCATCCAAATTTCTTCAGCAACTATGATTCTATTATATCAAAGAATATCAAGCTCAATGGCTGGGAAGATGTTGCGATATCAAAAACCGGAAACCAAGATGAAGTTTACTCAGACTTGCTTGTTGAGTTTTATGAGTCGGTTTCTTTCTTTGTGGAAGACAATAGAGAAAAATTTTCCTTCAAATCGTATGGCAAGACTTATAAGCTATCTTACACCAAGGCTGCAAGCTTGGTAGGGTTGAATTATGAAGGGGAAGCTGAGTTTATCTCGCATGTTCTGCCAGACTCCTTGGGTAGTTTCAACAAGGAGAAAGCCTTAGAAATTCTCGGACTGGATGATGATAAGGCTCCGAAAATTGCAACCCTATCTACAAACTTCCGGATTCTGGAGTTATGGGTGCAAGGGCTTATTGTACCGAGAAAAGGAGACAAGGACAGCTTGAAGAAGAGTGAGATATACATCTTAGATTTCTTGATAAATCTAAGGAAGTTCAACCTGATGAAGCATATCCTTCTTAATCTTGAGAATTTGAAGAAAGGGAATCTGAGAGCTCAGATAGTAATGTACCCGGCAATATTGTCGAAGCTGATAGTTCGGTGCCTTGAGTCCTTCAAGGTTGCTTGCAGTTCTAAACCGAAAGTTTGCAAGATCATGTTGCTCAGTGATGCAACTCTTAAAAGGATGAATATAGCATTTGACAAGAAGTTTGGGAAATTTATCGATCTACCGCCTCAAGCAGAAGTGACTCCGAAAGTGGCTGATCCGGAATCGTCTAAGCCGGTAAGGAAGAGGAAGCTGAAAGAAGTGGTAGGTGAAGCTGAGGAACCTAAGTCTAAGGAAGTCCATTCCGCACCTCCTAAGCCTAAGAAGAAGAAGACATATACTGAAGAGGTTGCAGCGAAGTGGAGAGCTGACAAGGAAAAGAGGAAGGAAGGAGATCCGCAGTTCGGATTGGATCCCGCAGAGGCTAAGGCTCTGAAAGAAAAGGCTGCTGATGAGCTCGAGAAGCAAGCTAAGGAAAAGAAGCTGAAGAAGAAGTTGTCAGAAGCTGAGGCTGTGCAAGCCTTGTTGAAGTTTAATGAAATGGTTTCAGCAACCATTCCCGTTCCGAGAACTTTTTCTTTGGACTCTCTACCTGAGACTCCAGGAAGAAATCTCGATGATCCGAAAGAGGCTGCTGCTAAGAATGCTGACGAAGTTGAACAAGTGGAACAAGCTGAAGAGGTTGCTGAAGGAAGTGGCGAGACAGGAGATGTGCTCAAACAAGTAGATGAATATAAGGGAACTCCTTCGGAACACCTGTCGCTCCGAACATCTGAAGCCGAATCTTCAAAACTAGTTACTCCAGTAATAGAAGGAAAGGAAGGAGAGGAAGAAGTTTCTTATCATGGAGAAGAAGAACAATTTTTACTTGATGCTGCTCAGAAAGAAAATATAGAAGTTGTTGATGAGGAAGATTTGGTTGTTCAAGTTTCTGACAGTGAGAAGAAATCTCCGGAACAGGTTTCTATTCTGGAAAAAGATAAGGGGAAACAAGTTATTGCTGATACCCCGAGTTCAGAAAAGAGTATGAGGAAGGAAGCTGGTAGTTCTTCAAAGAGGAAGTTGGAGCTTATTGAAGAAGAAAATTCTCCTAGTAAGATGTCAGATTCGGAATCATCTTCGTTGGGGCACGATTTTGTTGTTCAATCCTTGAAGAAGTTGGTGGGAACCATTCCGACCTTCTCCAGTATTGATTCTCGGTGCCAGATGCTCCAACATACGCTGAATCAGAAAACCGATTCCGTATCCATGGTAATGGATAAGTGTGTTGAGATAGAAGCCCAGTTCAAAAATTTCTTCATTGGTTACGAAGCCCATAAAAGATCTTGCAAAAGGATGACTAGCTGGTCGAAGAAGAATGTGGAAGAGATGAGGTTGCTGGATGAGTTTCAGGAGAATGTCAAGGATGCATTTCAAACCGAGGACAAGAAGTTTCATGAGATGACTGCATCATTCGATGAGAAATTGGCAGAGGAAAAGAACATTCGGAGTCAGGAAGTAAGAGATCTGAATGGAAAGCTCAACTCTGTTAATCAAAGTTGGAAATTTGAAAGGGATCATCGGATCAATTTTCTAGAAAGGATAAAGTCTCAGGAAGAGAAAATGGAAGCTCAGGAAGAAAAGTTGAAGGCTCAGGAAGAAATCATTCAAGCTCAGTCAGCAAGAATAGTTGTCTTAGAAAAGCAAGCAGAGGAAGATCATAAGGATCTCAAGAAGATCAAGACTATTCTCAAGGGGCTGATGTCGAAAGAGAAAGATCCCAAATGACCAATCCGATCTTTTTGTTGTAATCTGTTTTTGTTGCTGACATTTCAAATTTAATAAGAATCGTGCTTGTTGTTCTGTTTTGTTGTTGTTACTAATCTTTCAGGTACTTTGTTATTTTTTTCCATTCCCTCCAAATTCTTTTTGAAAATCACAAAGGGGGAGAAGGAAAAGATCCTTAAGAAAAAGAGGAAATCTATTAAGAGTTTTTCAAAGGGGGAGAAAGGAAAATACCCAAGGTGAAAGAACTCTAATAAGAGTTTGTTTAAGGGGGAGTTTTTATTAAAGAAACATCACTCCGGAAATATGAATACGATCCTTAGAGATTCAAAGCCTAAGGGGGAGTTAGTCGTATTCATCTATATCCTTAAACCAAGGGAGATAAGCTTTAATATGTTTCCTTCTTCTTAGAATAGCTTTTTCGTAAGGATGTTTGTGTTTTCCAAAAAGGGGGAGATTGTTAAGTCAATAAGGTTTTCCTTATGACTTTTCCATTCCTTCTTGTTTTGAAAATCACAAACACCTTATCCTTAAGGAAAATCGTTTTTGTAAGGAAAATCGCTTTTATAAGGAAAAATGCTTTCTTAAGGAAAATCGCTTTTATAAGAAAAATTATCCTTATCATATTTTCATTAATATTTTTCTTAAGTATGAAATTCGGATTCACTTTCTCGGAATCATTAAAACTGATAAAAAGCATTCTGTTTTAGGGTTCGGATTCTGGACAAGAACTATAAGGAAGTTTCACTCCGAATTCCGGTTATGAATTCTGACTAAGTTCTATTCCAGATTCAGGATACGAATTCTAATGAAGAATTCCCATTACGAATTCTAATGAAGAATTCTCATTACGAATTCTCATTACGAATTCTGAAGAAGAATTCCCATTACGAATTCTAATGAAGAATTCTCATTACGAATTCTCATTACGAATTCTGAAGAAGAATTCCCATTACGAATTTCAATGAAGAATTCCCATTACGAATTCTAATGAAGAAATCTCATTCCGAATTCTCATTACGAATTCTGATGACGAATTCCCATTACGAATTCCTATTCCGAATTCTCATTCCGAATTCACTCATTAAACAGAATCTGGATATCATTGTTTTATACACTCTGAATTTGTTCACTCCGAACTTTCACTCCGAAATTTCTATTCCGAACTTTTATGTTAGAGTTTAAAACGATGTCGTGCATTCTGTTACACTTACTTTGTTATAAAACGATGTCGTCCATTTTGTTATAAACTAACCGTTGTCTAAGTGACACGTGTACAGGTCCCTCCGAACTTTAAGGGAAATATGACCGTTGGAGAAGGAGCCGACCTCACCTATAAATAGGAGCTCATTTGAAAAAGCTCACGACGGATGGATGAACATTTGGACTTTGTGCATACATGCTGTTGAAGTGATTTCTAGAGAGAGAGTATCTTATAAACTCTCCGAGCTTCGTGCGACTCCGAATGTTGGTGATTACATTCGAGGGCTTCCGGGGATAGGAAGACAGAGGTGCCGACTGCCTTAAAGATCGAGGGCTTTCTTGCTGAGAAAGACAGAGGTTGCCGACTACCTTAAAGATCGAGGGCTTTCTTGCTGAGAAAGACAGAGGTTGCCAACTACCTTGAAGTTGAGGGCTTGCGGGGATAGCAAGACAGAGACACCGATCTTCGTATCGAGGGCTTACCTTGGTGTGGGTAAGACAGACTTGCTTGAAAGTATAAATCAAGGGACCTTTATCCAAGGTTGTTGGATACCCTTCTCTTTGGGTTAAAAGACTATCATCTTGTTACTAGTAGTTCTACTACTTGTTTTATTCCGCTGCATTTTGTATCTTAAGGAAAGTATAATTTTCTTATAATTCCTTACTTACTCTGATTAGTTTAGATTCTATACGCTTTAAGGTAGAATCTCATATTGTAAATTTTGTTAAGTTTCAATTTCCGGAACCATATTTCTGGAACCTACTTTTGGAATCTCTTTCCAAGTTTAGTTCGGTGTTAGAGGTGTTGTGAATCAACTTAGTTTAACTTTGTTAAACTTAGTCCTTTCCTTTTCTTAAGGAAACTTTAGTTATTAATAACTAACTTTAAAGGTTCCAAAGGAATTTTTTTAAAGTATACAATTCACCCCCCCTCTTGTATATTGAGCATCTCATATTATATTTCGATCCTACAAGGGTATATATATAGAAGACTACTTTTCTATGCTAATATTGGTATACTGATTTCATGATTATGGAATTCAGTATAATTAAAACCCTATATGATTCCATGGGACTCGTGAACTCCATTTTTGAGAGTTCATAGACCAATTTATAGTCGTTTTCATTGGAAACATCCTTATTTTCTCAATATCATTTAAGGATCGTCTAATTATTATATGGATAATTTTTATACCCTTTTACACCTTCAATGGTCTGGTAAATTTCCATGTAATATGTTTTGGATGTGATAGGTTCATTTTTATAGAAATGTGGTGTCTTAGTTAAGAGTAGTGGTGCATCCTGAAAAGTTTGAAGTAGTTGTCTTTTAAGATGTGTCTATGAACATCATTGAGGTTTATAAAATTATTAGTATCATGGGTTATTATTAGATGCTTTTTTTATTCTCTCAGATTCCAACTTTTCTTCCACTATGAAATCAAAGGATCATATATTCATTTGTATTGATAAAGTTCTAGCAATATTTGGTTGAGAAACCATTTCTCATTTGCTGGTTTCATGGCTCAAGGGAGAAGTGTTCGGAGAGAAGGGTGCATGCCTTGGTTTTGAATGATGGGTGTTGATGTTTATGGTAGGAATGGAACAAATGGATCCATGAAGGGGAGGAATCATCTAGATACGTGATTATTAGATGAATCAAGAACTTTCTTATTGATATGGTCAGAGATTTCGACTCCTGGAGGGAGGCTACCACACTGTAATGTTTAAAAATGGAATCTAATGGTTCCTCTTCCATCATTTGTCCATTTATCAGCTCCATGGTTAGAAGGAATCCTCCAAAGCGGGGCTTGAAGGTCCACATTGACGGCTCATGTGTATCTGGTATCATGCGCGGTGGAGGAATTATTTGTGATAGCTTCGGATCGGTCATCCTCACCTTCTCTATTCGGTTGGGACATGGCGCATGATTATTAGCTGAGGTGAGGACTATACTAGGTGACTTCATTGATTATAGGTAAAAAATCATGGAAATTGTGGATGCAGAAACAAGATCATTGTTGGTTCATAAGGCACTTCATGATCCATGAAATGTTCCATGGTATATTTATTATATCCTTCATCTGTATCATGGCATAAATTACTCCAACACTAAAGTGTCTCACATGGAGAGAGAGGGGAATAAGGCAGCAGATTACCTAGAATCATTGGATACTCTCTGTAAAGAGAGACTATTTTTTCACAACCTGCAAAGCCTAAAGGAAATTGGGGTTAACATCATTAGAGGGGACGCCTTAGGTCTTCATCACTTTAGACCCCTATAGTTTAGTTTTTTTTTCAGGCTTCCATGTTGGGTCCTTTTTTTCATTGTTGCATATATTTGAATGAAAATTTACATGATGACGATGATGTTGTCATGGGGAGTCATCTTTAATGTATTTGGGTAGTTATGATCCCATGAGTTGAATTAATACACTCATCATCTGGAGATGACAGATATGTATTCTTCCTTAAAACAATATTGATAATACCTCATCATGGAATACATTTTTGTATTTACAGAACAAAAAATAAGGTGGTATGTTTTCCCCCAATGTGACATAAATATATGATAAAATCTAATTAAATTTTATCTATGACTAACACTTCAAGATCCTATATAGACCAGTAAATGAAAAATTCATGGTATATTCATTGATAAGAAAATAAAATGGATCATTTAATTGTCCCAACAATGTATGGGGAACTAAAGAGATGCTTCAATAGGTTCATGAAAGGACGAAGTCATGATAGGACCATAAAAATGGATTACATTATCCCATGAAATAGGAATTTGATGTTTGAGGTTGGGGACTATATTTTCTTAAAGATTCCCCATCAATGTGGGCCATAGAGGTTTTTTTGCGGCATGATATTTCCCCATTTTGTTATAATCCATGAGGAGTTGGAGTGTATTGGATATGACTGTTATTTATTGGAAATATATCTATAATATATCAATGTCCATGATGTATTCTATGCATCCCAGCTCCCCCAGTAACAATATATTGTTTTCTATATCATCAAATCGGTGTATTTGGATATTGAGGATGTCAGGATATTCAAGGAACAAAAAATAAATATTATAAACCAACAAGATGAGTTTATTTATGGTAATATTATACCATTGGGTTTATTTCGATATTGGCATGGATTTTTTATTGATATTACATTTTAGCAGCAGTCAGGGATGGGTTCCTTGTACCCAAATTTTATTTTTTCTAGAGGTGTGGTTTTTTGGATGATAGTATTTTGTGATGGTTGTCTGACTTTTTAATAATCTATGTTTGAGATGTCATTGATATGTTTTTTGATTTTATTTCATCCAAGAATGAGACATATATTCTATTGGAGTTTTTATGGTTTAGTGTTTGATCGCATGATTTTTTTATATATTGATTATTGTGGAAAATAATTGTTTGATATGTATCCAATATAGGGGATTGACCATATTGACCTTTCCATTGCTGTTTTTAGAGGTTTGGGGGATTTTTGAAGAATAGATGAGTTTTTTTCACTGGTAAAGTTGATATTTTTTTCATTCTAGGGTCCACCAAACTATGGGACTATTTTTGGTGGTGACTATTTTGTTATTAAGGTCATGGGTTAGCCAGTATGGATAGTTATAGCTGACCCTTTGGACTTCTGAGTAATTAAGGTGGTTCATAGTGCACCCCGACCATTCAAATATATCCTCTCACTATTTTAGTGGTTGTGTTTGTTGGGGGTTCACCTTTTGTGAAATAGATAGTGTAATGGTCCATCATTGTCATAATGACAATTCTTTACCTTCGAGGTCTTGCCAATGAAGCATGGAGATCAGGAGTTTTCAACACAATGGTTGTGGGAATGGTGTGGGGAAAATGTCAATGAAATTGGTGGTAGACCATAATTTCTAGTTTTGGAATGTCTCATGTCGTTAAAACATCATATAATATTCTCTAGTAATGGTTCTAGTAGCTATTAAAATGGTTTTAAAACATTTGATAATCAGGTTTTGAATCATGAATTTTGGTTCACAATTTGACAAGTGAACACCATAATCATTTTTGCAAAACACTACACTGTGGAGAATAATTAAAAATCCCAATTTATAAAGGGTTCATCTCTACATCCATGTTTTATATTTAATTCTTATTTCCTACCTTAGTTGAGAACTTTACCTGTCGTTTCATTCCAGCCACACCACATGACTATTTGAACACCTTGGTCTGTCTGGGTCGAAGCCTTAAAATCAAGGTACTCTTCCATCCCCTCTCATTTATATTCATCAGGTTATTGCTCCATTTAAGAGTTTTTATTTGATTATATACCATGTATTGGGTTGGTAATTAAGAAATAGTTAATATTAATTTATAGTGTTTAGTTTCTTGTGGTGTTTCCTTCAGTTCTAGTTGGCTTGTGTTGGTCCATTCATTCCCAGAGAACAATGAACATCACTTTATTATAGGAGTTAAGTTCTATCCCTATTTTATTTAAATATGTGGGATTATAATACGTTTTATTTATATTGGTGGAATGATATAAATGGGTATGATAAAGATATTAAACAATTATCATGAAAAATTATAAGGGAATGGGGTGATGAAAATGTGATTACCCAATCACATAGATATTTTTGATTTCATTTAATGCTATCTTCATGTAATATAATCACAAATTCTAGGGTTGGAATAACATTATAATATAAATTAAATTTTTAAATAATTAATTTTGATAAATCAAATGACCATGTTGAATATTACTGTTCTTTTCTTGACTTCTTGTGTGTCGCTTGGTAGCCTTTATTATGTTTTTCATGGTGTCCATAGTTGTGAGTGTCATGGTATTCTTTATGTTTGATGCTAGGTGGACATTGTTATGACATGAAAATCTGATTTTTTGGATTAATGGATGTTTTTTGTATTACATAGAAAATATTTTCTTAAATTACATTGTGGAAATTTTTAATGAATTCATTTCAACAAAATTAAATTATTAATACATTGATAAATCTTCGTGGATAAAATTTTAATATAATAGCAGGAAATGGAAATAGATTAATGGTATATTATTTTGTGATTTTTGATTGTTGTTCTATATTATCGTAGAACATAGTGGTTCAATTATAGTAGATTGCTTTTGGTGTTTGTAACAGTTTTCTTTTGTGAACCAATCGATGTTGGATTGTGTGAGACTACTATATACCAATATTTCCTTCGGTTTTCTTATGCACCCCACTAAGGCTCAATAACGTTACTAATACCAAGAATACATGGGTGGTAATTTTCCTATCATCTTGGATGGGGGATTAAATGAATCATTGAATAGACATCTCCCTCACTCTCCATTAACCAATAGTTTCATGTAATACCGGTGGTGGATAATGTGACATCTAGTAGGGGTCATGTGTGGTAGGATAAGAACAGAAGGTAGATTTATTGCACAATAATGATAAATTGTTTTCCTATTTACATTGTAAGATATGTGTTATGGGTTCCTCCATATGATATATGAGGTTTGTACCTTGATTTATGATATATGGTTGGTCTTATTACTAGTGGATATGGAAGGGATGAGAGTAAAAGTTGTATTCTAAATGGAAGAGAGGTAAAATATAGGGGGAATTGGTTTTGAGGAGACTATATTTATATTATTTTTATTATATTATTATTATACATCATTAAGTTTTTTGTTTACTCGTAAATGGTAAGGTTATTGGATTAGTTTTCCTATGTAGGTGTCGGTAAGTGAAACTGATTATTCACCAAAGAATTAGTGCACTCTTCTAACTTTTTCTCAACAAAAAGAGGGTATGATACAACATATTAAACATGTTCTTCTCACACCACATATATATAAACTAATTTTTATATTTTATGGGGTACATTTGTGGACATACATGATAGTATTAGATCTATGATGGGAGTTTTTTTAGTCATTGGGAAATAATTTTACTATTATTTTTATTTAATCATCAGATGTATTTTTATTTTTTTTATACATGCATAAGGAATATTTCATGTATAATATTTTTTAGTATTTATTTTATAGAATTTTTTATTGGTTGGTGATTTCATATTATGATCCATTGATATTGGGGGTAATTCTTCTCAATGTAATGCTTCATACCCTGAGTGCTAGTTGACATTCTAGGGCCTGATGAAGGTAGGACATAGAGGTCACTCTTTCACATCAATTCCTTCCCTTGAGGGTCACTAGTGGAGGTTGGCAAGGAGTATGATAAGATAAATCCTTCCTATTATCACTTAACTGTTAACATTTTTGTTTATATTCAGTATCTTCATAGGTTTACATCCCTAAATAATCCCTCATTCACACACCAATTGAAATGGGAAAACACAATTTTTCACGTATACCATGAATAATATCACCCAAATGTTGTTTCACCATTTATAGAATAGGTGACTTTTAAATATATGTGATATTACATAACATCAATATGAAAATCACCTTTAGAATATTATTTCCACGAGAGTTCATGGAATCTTCTACTATTTTGGTATGATGTTCATGTGATTCTAAGTATTCCTCATTACAAAATAACACTGAAATGTATTCACATTTTCAGTATGTGGAAACTTCATTAATTTATCTCAAAATGTAAAATGTAGTATTGGTTCGTCCATTTTTATTAATTTGGTAGTAATTCTCCTATTTTATTCTTCAACTTGTATATTATTTCATAGAACTTTCTTGGTTGATCACTCCCACTATTTTCTTTTTTTGGTAGGTATATCGATGAAGGATCCCTTTTTCTTTAAAATTCATTCTCCCATGTTATAGTACTCTCTCCCTCTCTCTCTCTATCCACCACATAAGATTTTTGAATAGCTTAGATTAGCTCCTTGTTGAGATCTTATGGTATTCTTTTAAGCATACCTCAATATCACAGTCAATCCTCCATAACATAAAACATGATACTTACTTACTTTCATATTTGGAACTAGGAAACCATTAAGAATACATCTTATGGATATTTCAAAATACTAAACATATTATTATTAATGGTTGTTTTGATAACTATAATTAGGAAACCCCATGATTCTCAAACTTAATCAAATTTTTTCCCTTTTCTCATCTCACATATTCATATTCTAAAATTAATCCAATATTTATCCTTTATACATACTCAAATCACATATATCTTCAAAATTTGATACTTTTTTATTTTGAAAAAATTGGGTGAATCATACATGACTCAAACCCCTTAAAACTCATGGGAATTGATAATGCTATTTATTTAAAATCTCACATGCATTTTCACTATATAGAACATGTTGACCTACTCACCTCTATTACAAAAATTAGATTGAAAATATGTTCATGATTTATTATGGACACATGGTTACATGATCAACTAAGGTAAATCATTATAACTTCTTGACAACCACACAAAGTGAAATGAGATAGTGATATTTCTATGAGGTTTACATGATAAAATGGGCTTTAATGAATTTTTTCACTTCATTCAATATATAGAGATGGTGAAGATCGAGTTTTTGGAATAATAATACCGAAGGATTTCATTTCAGATGAGGACATCATTTTTATTTCAATCCCATGTGAATTTTCAATTAGAGATAAACAATACCTCTACCTCGCATTTCTAGATCAGAATCCCTTCAATTTTTATTAATCTTAATAATAATTTAAATCCATCAATAGAAAATTTGATTCACACTATCATGGGTTCCTTCTATACATACCAATATATGAGATGTTTAGAATGTCCTTCTCCATATGTGTCTAAATGAACCCCTCCTAATTACCATTACCAACACCTATGAATCCTACCAGATGTTTTTAAATGGAAACTACCACTGCCTACCACCTTCATAGATATAGTGTTACTGATTTCATCCACCATATCTCTTAGAGACTACTATCGTTCTAAAATTGATTGGGATGGAAATATTTCTTTTGATAAACCCTCATATCAGTACATATCCAATATTAAAAATCCTCAATTATAAGGCATTCATATAATTTGGATAACACAAGGAATACAAAGAATCAGAGCATCACCTTCACACAAACACACACATATTGATTCATCAATAAAAAAATACCAAAAAACATCAACTATAAAATTATTGATTGAATGAATCGATAAAAATCCTTTAAAAATCACAAAAAAATAATAATATATTTTTCTTATAAAAAACCCCATCATCTCATATGTCTAAAAAATCAACTCAAGATTCCAAGGGGTTCAATAATCCATCTTTAGAATTTTTTGAAAATATTACCCTAAATAAAATTATTTTTTCTCCCTTTCTATTATTTTTAATGAAATTCAATGGATTATTCAATGTTGTTATATAGACCCAAAAATTATAAATTCAATGGGAAAATTCCCATTATAGTATGAAATTTATCCTCATCTTGAAATATATTTTTGGAACAATTCTTTGATATCCAATGACTAAATTTTATAATTGACTATTTTTTCAAATCCGTACTAATTTTATTTTTGAAATTTTTTTTCTATTCATAGATGCACGTGTATCATAAGAAATTTACAATTATAAATTACACCTTAGAAAAAGATATTTAAATAAATTCTCTAATACAACTATTATATGTCTCAATCTACGAAACAATAATCTCAGTTAAAGCCTAAAAGGATATTTATGTTACTCACTAACAATAGTGATTTCATTATATCCTTTATATTCCAATATCTCTATAAATAATCTTATCAAATATTACTGAAATCTTTTTGGAACAATTTTTTTTGAATAATTTCCTAATAATATTATATTTTCAAAATTATTTATGGAACATGTTAACACCAATGAAATAATTCCTTTTTCCCTATAATATTTGATCACATAAATTGCTCCCATAAAATATGATGAATAAAATATATTTTGAATATAAACTAAAATTACCCCTTGATTTTAGTATTTCCTCTTTAATATAGTCATTGATTTTTGAGACTTCGCTTATTTAGAATAAAAATAATAGATAAACAGTATAAAACATCCTAAAAATTAAATTGAGGAAAACCAATTAGAATAATGTCAGATAATCATGATAATGAAAATGTTTCCTCCATATTAGTGTTAGTTACTGCATTTATTACATAAAAATATATCTAATAAACATTCATTGAAAGATTTAATCAATATAATATATTATATAAGTTAGGATATGTTAGCATGTTCTAGATATTCTCTAAACTAGTCCTTTCTCTCTTATTTCTATAACGATTTTTCAACACCACTTGTAGATTTATACATGACACTAAATAAGTCCTAAAATACCACAAGAAATACTTTTTAAATGAAATATACAGATTTATTTTAGATCTAACAACAATATAATTTAAATTTATTTTTAGCGTAGTTACCCCATAGTTTGTGTCTCCCATTAATCATTTTCAGTTTTAAACAAGTTATAATAATTTTCAAATTTTGGGGGAGGTGTACCACAATATTCATCCAGTTAAGGAGGTTGGTGTGTCCTTAAAGACCCCCAAAATCCATTTACCTATTACTTAGGATACCTCTTTTCTACCTGAAATAATTCTGATTGAATCCATTTCAATCTCCACTTCATTTTGACTGTTCATTTCATAACAATACTTGTTAAAAACATATCATACTAAGTTAGTTTTACAACAAATTATTTGTTATTTAATACAAGTTAATTATTTATTTGTATAAAAATTCCTTCCACATGACCTATCCATTCATAGATCCTTCAATTATTTCATACAAACCATTCCAACGTATGCCTCATACACATGGGCCTTTCCATTTTTTGTAACTTGTAACTTCCCCTCATACTTCCATGATATTTTCTTGTCTCTCCATGATATATAAGTTTTGGGAAATATTTTGGATATTCTATTCAACATAATTTTATTATATGTTTCTATAGTGTAATGGATCAAGATTTGTGTTCCAATGTGATAGATTTATTATAGTTGTCATTAAAATTTCGATATTTACTTCAATCAAATTTTATTAAATGTATACATTATATGTTGTATATATGATATGATTAATATGAATGATAACTATACCTTGTATGATGTTGTCAAAATAATTGTTTTAATATTTATTTTCCTTGATAGTGTGCAATATATTATAAATCCCCAAGAAATATGAAATGTGACTATAAGTCCCATAGAAATAGAACATATTTTCAATCCTTACATGTGTGTTCATTAAATTTACATAATTTTTGGAACAAAATCTCTTTGGAATATTTTCATAATCTAAATGAAATTCCCCTTTATTAGGATTTTCCATGGTTGGTTTCTTAAATATTCTATAGAGATGTATCACTGTATCAAATAATAATTTTCCCAATATTGCATTCCCTTTATGAAGTCACAATATTTTAAATATTGTCTTATAAAAATGAATACATTCCATTATATAATTTATCACCAGATGAAGGTAATTCAAATAATAATTTAGAATAATCCCATAACATAGGCTTACTATTGGCTATGCATTATTCCATTTATTTATAGATTTATAATAAAAAATATCAAAATTGATGAATATTTTGGTACTTGATAGATGTTTATAATTAAATTATTTCATGAGATTCTCCCCACTAGTTATCTATTCATTTAATTCCTATGATATAATATCCACCATGTGACTTAGCTCCTTAATTTTAGAATTCATTTGAGAAATAGACTCTTTAATTAATGAATTCTCTTATTAATGAAATTTCATATCCTTAACTGATTATAATAGGTGTGATGCATGATCATCCTTCATAAATTTCAAATTCTGAATTTTTATTCTGTTCTGATTGATTCCATAAACATCATACTTGTGTTTCACTATGTGTGGGGACATAAAATTTAATTTTTTTATCTTGGAAATCATTAATCTCTATTATATGAGAGGCCACATAAAAATCATTTCTTAGGTTTTTTATCTTAGTAACTTAAATTTCATTACCATGGATTTGGATTCCTTGAAATGTGTTTTCTTATTTATTACTTCTATATTAATCTTTAAAATTGTGATCTGTCTCTTAATATGGGTGGATAACATCCACTTTTGGTTCATTAGAATCTTATAACCATAAGTAGCTTAAATATTACTTGAAAATTTAACTTCTTCAATAATTCTTATAGAATCATGGAATAAATATATTTTATTGCAATTAAATTATTTTATACCATTCTTTTATATGGTTTTCATTTCTTTAAATACCATTTAATATTTCCAAAAATATTTCTAAAATGTGTAATTCCACTAGACTTATGCTTCTTCTTTGTTGTTATTCCCCTTATAATAGATCACCAAAATATAATAGAAAACTAAAAGGTAAACTTCAACAACCAACATGATCAATTAAATGAAAATAAATTTAATAAAAGAATCATATTTTATGATACCTATTGATATAACCCAAATGGGAAGATATACCACAAGGTGGTGTGGATAAATTAGGATATGGATAATCCATGGAGCATGAAAGAAACAATGTGTTTGTGTTCCAAAATAACTTAACATGGTACATCTCAGTTTTATGATAGGTTAATCCTATATAGGCTCACTTCCTTTAAAGTTGTTTTGGTTAAATGAATTTTCTCCCTATGATCACAAGCCACATAATTCATTCCTTCACTCATTGACCCAAATATAAATGCAACTTTTTTCATATATAATAAGAAAAACATCACCTTATTAATTATTTATTGTATATAAATATGGTTTATTTGAACTAGATGTGATCCACCCCATATTTTTTATTAACAACACCTTTAAAAACTACATTCCATGAAAGGACATAAAATCCCTTTCCCCTTTGTAAATTTCTTCATGTAATTCCAAGTATTATTCTTTAAAAATAGTTTTGGAACACCATTATCATTCCCTAACAAAATGTAATGTGTTCACTATATTGGTAGACAATGACTTCCCTTATTTATATCCAAATACTATATGTGACAGTGGATCCTCCACTTTTACTACATTGGTAGTGAATCTCCTCTTAAAATTTTAAAATATGAACATTTTGTCATTGAACCTACATGGATAACATCTCCTTCTATTTTATAATATCAATAGGTATAAAATATAAGGATAAACATCATCTTTTCAGTATTTTAATGTATTGAAAACTCTCTTTACCTATAAACATTCTAATTTTTTGAATTGTGAAGGTATTACACTTCTCCATAACTTATTATTTTATATTAGAATTACATGATATCATTTTCATCCATTCATATCATAAAGTATTTAAATACCATATTTTTATATTTGAAAATATGGAACACTTGAGAAACCATCCCATTTGTATAATAATATACCCCTGCTTGTTCATGAATATTTAGATATATTTAATTTAGAAACCCCATAGTTCTCGGACTTTATTAAATCTCCTTCCATATTATCATTAAACATAATCACTATTGAAAATAACTAAAATAATTATACATTATTCATTCTTAAAAAATTCATGCCCCCAAAATTCAAGATCTTCTGGTTTTGGAAACATTGGGTGAAACATACGTGAGTCAAACCTTATGTAGCTCATTTTAATAACATGTTATTCATTGCAACTCTCATACACATGGTCCCTAGATCAACTATGTGGACTCATCCCTAATCCATTATGACCACTTGATCAACTATGGATTTAATGTTACCTGATTTATTATGGATTCATATTCACATAATCAACATTTGTTATTCATTCAAACTTCTAGATATCCATGATATGGGAAATGACATTGTGTAATTTCTATGACGGTTTCTATATTTGAATGAGAATCTATTATAAGGTGTTCAATTACATAGACATTGAGATATGACTGGATCTTATGGTAGTGGATTTTGAGGAATTATATTTCATCATTTCAAATGTGGTACACATTTTATTTGAATGCCATGCACATTTAAAATTAGCTATGAATAGTTCTTCTACCACATAGTCCCACATTACAATCTCACTCATATAAATGGACCTTAATAATATAATGTGTCCCCAAACAAATCATTCATGTTTTTCGAGAATCAATTCTATCCCACATCCACAAATGAAACAACTTACATGATAGATTATGAAATCATTTTCGTATACATATCAACCCAAACTCTAACTACATGGCATCACACACACATGTGCCTACTCCAATTTGTTATCATATAAAAACTTCAAAATTCTACCTCTTTTTTGGTTTTGTGGTTCCTTAGCCCATACCCCATCTTATCCATTGGTTTCTTGAGTTCAGAATATGAGTGGGATGCCCTTATTTAATTGATAATATTTCACCCCAGTACTTTCCAAAAAAACAATAGCAAAACGCATAGATAGAATTTCTCCCACACAAGGAATACTAGGAATTAATGTATCACCATTACAGACACTCAAAAAGATTTCTTCTTTAATGAAAATTTCCAAAAACTAATTCAACATCATTTGTTTGGATTGAGTAAATATATAAATATCATCTGTGGTTAACAATCAAATAAAATCCCTACATTTTAAAAAATAATATTATCATATATTTCCTAGAAAATACTCTCAAAAATATTAGTTGTTAAAAAATGATGCAGTATATGTAGTGACTTGCATGAGATTTACATATGCAGTTCCCTCTATATAATAGAGAAAACTCACTCCCTCATGGTTATATTATTAAAATTTTCTTTTTATATACTTTTTTGTGCTACATATTATTAATATATAATAAATTTTTCTTATATCTTTTTAATTAATTTTAATTCATTTTTTTAACCTATATTTATCATAGATAAATGTATATTTCTATCAAAATTAATTATTTGGAGTGGAATAAAAATATTATATGTAAATACAATATCAATAAAATATGTGATAAACATAGTAATTTTACAACAAATAGTATTTGAAACCGAATGTTTTGAAAGTCAAAAATAATATTTGTGATGGAATGAAAATTATTATTAGAAAAATGTTGGAATAATATTACCTTTCAGGGATAAAATGTTATGCTAAAAATATCATTTCTAATTTTCCAATAGCTTCAGCACCAAAAATATCTCTTTTAGATAAATTTCAATCATATGTCACAATTACAATTATTAGTGATGATATTTTTTCACAGAAGGATTTTAAAAATAGAATCCTATTGAAATTAAATTTCTATAATGGGAATCCATCCTAAATAAAATTTGATGAATGAAATTTTTTTATATTTGTTAGGGTCCTCTGTATTCACAGTCACTTTCCTTAATCATCACCATCTACAAATTTCCAACAATACTACATCCGTTGGAATGTGATGAAATCCTCACTGGTAAAAATTCTAAAATACACACAGAAACCTTTCAATGATACTATAATATCAAAATGAGAGCTCTTTATGACTCCTCTTAAGAATGTATTGAGATTTAGAGTGACCCCTCTAGCTCACTTATAATAGGCCACTGGGTGGTGACTAGCACATGTGGTATGAATTAATTTTTAAAGAGGAATTAACTTATTATTAATTTTAAATATAAATCGTCTATAATTGTAACTGATAATAAAAATAAAATAATATTTATAAAAACAAATTTCAACCAGATTAATGTTCTGATTCATGAAATGTCACATAAAATTCCACTTAGAATTTTATTTTTTAAACCAAAAAATAAAAAATTAAATGCAAAATGAAATATCAATGATATCAAACACATCATACCCCCCATAAATAACTTGTATGAAAAAATTACGGTTTCCCTTCATGTCCATAAAAAAATCTTATAAATCTAGAAAATAACATGTAATCTTATGGTGAGTATATATTTTTACCCAATAGGTTTTTCATCCAACCTCTTTTATGTCAAGTAAATAATCATAATCATTGATTTTTGAATTACACATAAATTCTAATAAATTTTATGAAAATAAAATTACTTAGTAGATAGATAAATTCAATAAAATATTCAACACCTTACCATTGACCATCCATCTATGCACACAATCCCCATCCATTATCAACATCACAACTACCATATTATATCATCATTCCATGTGTGACCTTAACATATCTTCCACCTTATATTATTTCACACCACTAAAAATAAAATAAATAAGACCATAACCACCTTATTCCACAAAAATAAAAACAATATTAACTAAATTTGAGGTCCATACACGTATAGAAATAAAAATTACATTATGTTATGGCTAAAAAATACCAATAATTGTGAAATGAGTACAAATTTCATTGGTGAATATAAAATAAATCCACATAAAATAATCATAAGGGAATAAAAATCCCTTAATGAATACCATATACACAAATATCACGTCATAATCAAGGAAAACATCATCCCTAATATAACATAAATACCTCTACACCACATCAATATCATCAAAAAATGTCAACATCAAATCTCACACTACTTAAATTAATAGTATTTAAAAAGAAGAGAGTTATTAAATAAGATCATCAACTTATATCAAACACCAATATAATTTGATGAATTGGACTACCACATGAAGAACATGGTTTATCATGGAATTATTGAAAACACATCAATCTCCCATAAGATTATTTCATTATTTATCTACAAAAACCTGGGTCATTATTATTATCCAAATACAAAAATATAATATATAGATAAAAACACATGACAATGTTTAATGTATTTAATTAGAATTATCCTACATTTATATTCCCACCTTATTCTTTTAATGCCCCATTTCAACATAATGGAGTGGAAGTAGGGATAATAATCCATTAAAACAAGATCTAGTGGAATTTTTTTTCTAGGATTCAAGATTTATTTCAGATACTTATATATTAAAAATCATGTAAATTATTAATATTTAAGAAATTTTAGAGAATAATAATTATTGGTTATTAAAGAATGAGAGGGTGGTTTTTTTAAATTTATTATAAACCACTAGATTCATTGTTTATTTACTGTGGCATAGTGCACCCATTGGATTGTCCTAAGCTATATGGTGTCCTAAAATCAAATGGATATTAGGTTACTATGTTTTTAGTGGTATCCACTATGTATCTATCTGTATATAGGGCCAAATCCCAATAAATAGTTTCTAAAAAAATCTGAGTGGATTTTTTGCAAATTCACAGCCCATATTTTTCTTTAGGTAAATAGATAGTATCCTTATCCTCCATTATATATTCACATGGTTTTGGATTTTGATTTCTCATATGTTATCATATATATGACCTATTAGTTGTACAATAATCCTATAGTTATATTGAAATATGGGTATACATTAATCACTTACACTATTTTCATATTTTTAGTACACCTCTCTAAAACACAAAATTGGCAGCTACTGGTTGGAATTATTATGTTGACATATTGAATAGGATTTTTGTTGATATATTTGATGAGTAAATTTATATTGGTACAGGGTATGTATTTTATAATTTATTTCTCTAGGAATTGTGTTTTTTTATGTAGTCTAGTAGTAATTCTTGGGAAATCAAGTCAATAAGATCGATATGAGGACCAAGAGGGTTTTAAATTATATAAAATTGTAAATCGAACCTATTAGGACTATAAAATATCATCAAAACATGAATGGATTATTTTATGATTTTATAAAAATCAGGTTATATTGTAATTGTTCATCTAGTTTTGTGTGATAGACATATAACTGGTGTCTGAGTGGGATATGGCTAGTGGGAGATCTAGGATAATCTATTTTGATATTGTGAGAGGGTCCAATGAGAGTGGATTATAATATTAATTTTCTAGTGATTATTTTTCCTTTTGGATTTTAATTTTATTAAGAGAGAATATATTGTGTTGGATCCTTGGGTATCACCATATAGTTGAATTGAATGGGTGTTATAGAATGGGTTATTAGTGGTATTTAGGGGATAAAGGAATCTTATATGAATGTAAGGTAAAGAGAGTTAAAATATATTAGTCAACTGATGAATTGTATTCTTATGGGTATTAATACTAAAATTGAAATACATATAATTTACGAGAAACTTAATCACCTTAGATTTGATTGAGTGCGTGGGATAAGAATTGTTACATTTTTTAGGACTGAGTTTGGTGACCTATCAAGAGAAAGATAGTTAGATAAATCATTATGTGGTATATAATAGCATTTTTGGTATGAGTATGATGAGATATAGGATACATACATTTTTATTATATGCTAAATGATCTTTGGGATTATCAGGATGTTCTAGGGATGGATAAGTTTTGAGTATAGTGTATTCTATTATTTGTTTCTTAGGACATGATGCCTAAAAATAGGGATAATTTGTGTACGTTATGATATGTGAAGGATATGTTTCTACTTTTGATAGAGGATAGAATTGATTGACATGTTATTATATGTGGTATTGAAGATTAGTTTAGTTATATATAAGGGAACATTCTTAGGGTTTTTAGATTCTATATGATATTTAATGATATTATAATTATAATTTGCAACCGGATATAAGTGTGATAGTTATTCATGATGGTCTTCTCAGAGCCAAGTAACCCAACACATTTATCAGGGCGCCCAATAATGATAAGGGTTTATATAATGAATATGGTGAATACATGATAGGTTGTATTATAGTGTGTATGCTACTTTTTTGAGTGAATAAAATATTTATCATAGTGTTCAATGATGTTGATTTAAATATGAAAATGGAGGGTGTTATATTTCATGGAATCCAATAATACAAATGGTACTATGACAAGGGGTTCGAACATATGTTTTGGTTCCCGGGGGTTTGTAAAATTACAATAAATAGGGTTTTAAAATATAATATGTGACACATTGTGATATTTTTATAATTTTTATGGTTCACCTAAAATTGTCTAAGATGGTATGGTCAAGTATATAAATTGTCTAGTAAATAG
This sequence comes from Viscum album, assembly GCA_963277665.1. Classification (NCBI taxonomy): domain Eukaryota; kingdom Viridiplantae; phylum Streptophyta; class Magnoliopsida; order Santalales; family Viscaceae; genus Viscum; species Viscum album. The sequence continues at coordinate 1,921,697,911 of OY728122.1, read as the reverse complement.
ATGATGACTCATATTATGTTATATATGTAGATTTATTGGTTTTTGTATGATAATATACATAAAATAACTTATATACATTATTTTTTATTTTTGAGCCATATTGGTGGTTTCATGCAGTGTTTTAGACCCACACCGTATATATTCATCTCAATGTACATACATAACATATTTTTATCCCAAATGACAAGAATGTTCCTAGTGATGAGTCAATGTTATGGATTAGATTTGATGGGATGGGGACATTTTCTAAAAAAGGATAAAAACCATTAAAGCGAAGTATTTATCAAAACATAATTTTTTTATTATTCTTTAAAATAATTAATATTAGTTACCCATTGAGTGAGAACCTATGATTTGTTATTAGTATTTCCTAATTTTAGCAATTATTTCATAGAACATTTTTTTTGGATATTATTTTTTATGGAATTTTATTTATTTTATTTTTTATTATTTTTTATTTTTATATATTTATCACATTCTACCTATGTTATAGATCAAGTATTCATTTGAATATTATAACCTATGGTGTACGGTGAGGTATTCCTGAGATACATGGTGATCCTTGGCTTAATGTTGGTAATAATTGTGAGATTGGGGATAATAAAAATGTAATTGGAGCCCATTATTTATTTATTTATTTTTAGGAGTATTATATAGATATGAACTAGATAATACTTGGGAAATGAACTATTATTATTCTTGTAAAATACCTATATCCAAAAATCATATGTTACATTGGTATTGGGATTTATTTTTTATTTAATTTAATTATATTTAATAATATTAAAGAGTATGAACATTAGGAGTAATGTTTTATTTATCTACTCTTATACTGGCATGTATAGAGGGATTGTGAACATGAAATTGTGTTTAGATTAATTGAAAAATCAAAAATTGTTTATTTTATGACATCATAAATAACTTATTAGGTTTCATGAGTTAGATATAATAAATAGATATTGTTTTCATTTTGTTTACCACATTAATTATAATGATAATTTTTATATTCAACAGTAATGTTATCACAAACCTATATTTCGTAGTATAAGAAATGGATTCTCGTTGTTTATATTGATATGGGAACCAGTTTTCTAATTATATTAAATTCCATGAGTGGGTTATGTGAGAACCCATACATGGTTAAAGTATAAAAATTGATTTTTAATTGTGTATATGTGAAAAATAATGGATATTTATTTATGATATATATTATTGTGTTCAAATGGTATGATTATGAAAACATTTAACCAAAATGATTAAGTGTATGAGCCTAGAGATGCAAATATAGTGCTCAAAGATTAATGAGTTAGGTAAAGTAGAAAGGTAGTATCAAATCATGTACCTATTCATTTTACAACATGATTAAGATCCATATTTTGATGGTTTGAATGAATGTAGGAGTGGGAATGTTTGTGAAACTTATGAAATATATGGTTTGTTTTTAGGATATTATAAGAAGGGTATGTCTTGATTCTATATAACCATATAAGTGAAGTATTGATTGAAAACAAAAAAATATGATTTATGAGGGATAATATGATGTGAAATAGATTCTATAATGATGTGAATAATGGTTTTCATTCAGATATGACTAATATAAAATTATTTGGGTATTATAAAGTGGATATATAATAATAATGTAGGTTTTATGTATAAAATAGTATGAATACTATTGTTATGGATTGGGGTTATGAATATTTTTGAATAATATAGTAGATAAATAGTACTATAAATTAGGATTGGAATGAAACAATTTATTTAGAATGGGAGATCATTTTTTCTTTTTTTTCTTTTAAATTTCATATAATGTTTAGCATTGATAAAACATTTTAGAATAGTGCTAGGTGAGAAGATAATATAAACCATGATTTTTTGGATGTCATTTAATGATTTTTAGAATTTATTTTTTGAAGGTATGGGATAGATAATTTTTTTTAAAGTTTCACAAGGAAGTGAGTAAAAGTTTTTTATTTTGATTATTGTATATAAAACAATCATTAATTGGAGGGAATAGGTTTTTCATGGGTTTTTGATTGTTTTTAGGGTTTTTATTATACATGTGGTTTAATATGTCTATAGCAATGATGGTTTAGTGATGATTGATGGTGTAGAATGATGTTATATTGAATTGGAATATGGTTTAATAGATAACAACGATGTCAAAAGATCATAGAATGAGACTCATAGGGTGATTTTTTAAATATTCATTATGTTGTGATTAGGAGAAATATTTTTTACGGGAACATAGAAAAATAAAATATATTCTTTGGTTGGATGAATATATGGGAAATACTACTATGTTTTGTGATATATCTATCAGTAGGTGATAAAAACTTTTTTCTTCAGTATTATTGGGAATGTAGATGGTGACATGTGTGGTGACACATGATAGTTAGTAACTAAGGATTAGTTTGTGGTTCAAAGATGAAATTGGTAGGTAGTATTTTAAATACATTAATAACACTAGATTTTCGAATTGATCTAAAATGTTTATGTAGATTTAGTGATCTGGTAATTGATGAGGTTTATATTTCAGCTACTGGCCCATGCCTTCCTCAAGATGGGGAATATCGATTCTCATGAGGAGAGTATGACACGGAAACTATATAATTGATGTATTTTACAATATATTGAATATCAATAATGAGAAATTGGTTTATACAGATATTATAATATGTACATATGAGTGTATATATAAGAATGAATAAATATATCACAAACTAATGTAATTTAATATTATAGATTGACATTATTGTTTGTATTTTCAAATGATATCTCCTTAGTGGGGGAAACTGTTTTACGAGGAGCCAAAGAAGGTTGGGAATATAGGGCATGGGCCAATAGAGATTTAAATTGAGTTCAGTTTAGTGAATCATCAAAATAATAGTCTCATATATTATCAGTGGTAACAAATTATAATTTGAGTGTTTCATTATTCATGGAATTTCAAGTGTCTATTGTCAAATATTGAGATAGACCTTTTATGAAAAAGATATTTTCTATGCATTATTTGTGATGGTTGATGTTGGTATCATGGAAAAAAAAAGTAGAATGATAGGGTAAATTGGATCTTAATTTATGGAATGGGTTAGTAGATAAACATAATGATTCTTCCCCAGTATGATAATATATATAGTTGAGAGTTTTTAAAATACTATTTCATCATGTGTTATTAGAATTATACTAGGTCCAGATTTTTTGTGGAACTAAACCCCATGTGATATCAGTTTTGGAGATATATAATTCATTTTTATTACCCAGTTATTTACTATTGTTTTAAATTAGTTGTGTTTTAAAATTTAGAGAATCCCTTTTAGAATTTATTGGAAAATAGAGGGTAGTGTTATTGTACTAGTTCACAAGACACCATAAGGCACCACATGGTGAGGAACCAGAAAAAATATTTATTATTAGTGGGATTTTTAAACCCAAAGAATTACCACTTTCTAGAAATTTTAGTAGAATCAGGTGGTCAGTGGACACTAAATACTTAGTTGTATCTACCAATGTCCTGGGGGTCTATGAAGTGAAATGACATTTAATGTATTTTTTTAGTATGTTTCTTATAAACCCCTACCATAATACATTGGTGGATGAATAAAATCCCATTTTCCATGATGTTATCAGATGGATTTAGCTCTTTGTTTTATTTATGACTTTATATCGATGAAATTATAGTTTAATTTATCTTCTATAGGTATGGATAACTTTATAAATACATAAATTAGAATACTGCATAATTATTTTGTAGTGTATCATTTTAAATCAATAAATATGGGCTCTATAAATCGAATTTTGATAGTGTCTGATTAATGATGGTGTGAACGATGATATTGAATGAGTTAACACTCATTAGTAATAGTTATGAGAACCTTAATTTATTGAAGCATGAATTGGGTGTTTATTTTTGTGTTTTGGTATGAGCCCGACATAAATAAGTTCTATGATAGTCGGATGCAGCCTGAGAGTGTCTGAAATTGTATAAAAATTATGCCTTTTAGCACCAAAATGGACATTTTTCAAAATTGGGAAGATTTCAGGATCAAATGTTCATCATATTTCCATGAAAAACAAATATGGTTTTATATTATGTACCCTTAATAGGAGTTAATTTATGAGATATAATAGTTGGGACCTAGGATGGTCTCATATAACAACTTGAGATGATCAACAAGAGTGGATAATATGATTGATTGTTCATTGATGGTTCTTAGTTATGGGTTATGAGAAGTGAGATACTTAAAACATTTTCTTAAGATATTATGTTTCACCTTATAAGTGAATTTTGAAGGATATAATGGTACATTTTATGATAGGTATTATGTGGATAAAGGTGACCAAGGGGATTAATCTAAATACAGTGTGATAAAGTATTGAACTACCAAAAATGGTTCACCTAATGGTCTTAGTTGGTGAAAGGGATGTAGGTAAATCCAAATTGATATGAAAGGTCAATATTGTTGATTGAGTCAATCATCCAAGGCCAATAGTATCCTTTTGTTACTGATAGAGGATACCTAACTGGGGTACGATGATAAGTTATATATTTATAGGGGTTAAACATGGGATTTGATGTGTGGTTTTGAAAGGATATGTCATTTGAGATGTGTGATTATCTGTGAGATGATTGTTGGGTATGATGATATTTTCCAAGGATAGTACTGCTATAAGGATACATTATAGGTTCATATGTTACAAAAGATATGATCAATGATATCATAAATCAAATTTGTATATATTAAAATATTTTATTTTGGGTACATGATGATTTTTAGGCATGGATGACCATTCATATAGCAGTCTATGTAACTTGTGAAATACATTGTATTATAAATAAGGATTTGAAGATAGGGGAGTCTATTTGAATATGATTATTTATATTATCGAAACTGTGATGTGATGTAACACAGACACACACACACATATATATAATTTATTCTTATTGTTATTGTTTGAAGTATATGGGCCCAACATATCTTCAAAGAACCCATGATATAAATGGCTAATATTAAAATTGAGTTTGGTGTGTGTCCTTAAAACCAATTATGTGGATGTAATTCAGAAAACACGTGGATATTTATCATGAAATCCAATGATATTGATGTTATTATGTCAAGATGGTGGATAAGTTTCATTAAATCCAATGGTATTGAAACTACTACGGTAATGGGTATGATTTTAAATTATGGTACCATAAAGTATGGATGGGTACTATGTCACAGTTTCTAGAATGTGCATCGTGGAACCTTATGGTGTGGTTATGATGTGTATGGTTCTCTATCAATGGATAAAGAATGTTGGGCTGAGCATCATGGTGAATTAGTATGAACATTAGTAATCAACATGTGTTTATATGATTACTATTACAGTTTTTCTATAAAATATTGTATGTGTACCCACATATATACACATTGGATTTTTAGGGGTCTCATTATTGGTTTCCAATTTATTTTCAAATACATACCATACAAAAGATGATCAATGTCTGTATAAACATTATGTATATAATATTGGTTAGATAATGGTCCCAATGATAAGAGATTTACATGGAGTGTCTATGTAGGGATAGTGAGATGGTTCTCATGTATGCTCAATTATCTATAAGGTGACTTAGTTGTCTATATTTAATTTATTTTTTACCATTAAATCCTGAGGTGTATATAATTAACCAGATGGGTATAATCCTATTATATGTAATGAGTGCATTTTTTATTTCACAGTTTATGTTTTTCAATCCATATTTATTAAATTTTTCAATTTTTCATTTAGTTTGGATAGATTATTCCGTAAATATTTAATAATATTTATAGATACTATATCAATGTTATAGTCTTCCTATATTATAAATAACTACCATTCCTCTTGTTGATAATCATAGGTGTATGGTGAGATATCCCTAAGGTCAGATGATGAACTCCATTTGAGGTATGTTATAATTCTTATACACCTTAATTAAAAAAATACATCGTTATGAATTTATACAACATAAGTATAATGAAATATAAATCCATTTACCCATGTTATAATATAATAAATATTATCAATTTCAATTTACACCAGGTATGGTTTTTCATTTTCATTAAACTATCCCTTTACAAAATGTGTCTAAATTTATTTTATAAAATAATTTCAATATTATATCCACAAAATAACACCACCAATAAAATTATTCACATCACACCCATATATATCCTAACCTATTTGTTTAAAGTATTTCCAAATCATTAATTAAATATTAATGTTATGTAGATCTATATAATATGAATTTGTAAAATATATCATTCATAAGTCAAATTTCTGGAAGTGTACAAGTGGAATCATATTAGATAATGGTCAAAAACAATGAGGATGATTGGGAGTTGAGGCTGATTTTAGATTAAGTGACAATTGATCACAACCAATTCCAGATAATGTGTGTTAGATTCAAGGGACCTATATAGGGGAAAATATTTTGGGTTCACTTAAAAATTAACTCAAAGATTATTAGGAGATATATAAGAATCATAAAATGGTAATGTAATAATATATTACACTAATTTATGATTTTTTAATGTTCTGGTGAATCATGGTCCAACAGCCTTGACCGAATGGATGAACACCTAGAATAAATAGAAGGTAGACTAAAATTTTTGCAATGCCCAACCCCAGTTACCCAGAGACGGTACATTATATTAATACATTGGCATGATTACATGGAATCAAGTCCAAAAGGACCGATCAATTTAGTAGTGTTGGAAGATAGATTACATACATGAATGTTACATTAAACTTTATAACATATAAAACAACATAAATAATCCTTTATTAATGCCATTATTCCCTTAGTTTAACCCCACATCTCAATAACAATACACTTCCTGGAATCCTGAGAAAAATAAAACATAAATAGGTGTGAGCTCAGTTGCTCAGTAAGGATAAAAATATAGCATAATATTTCATAAATAAACTTAGACATTTAAAGAAGTGTATAATACTAAAACAAAATCCTTTTAAAATTAAACATCAGAATAATATGGAAAATATAAAATCAAATAATTCCCTTTACTTATTTTCATGGATATTATAACAGTCGAATAATCACATGCAATATCTATATCCCCTTTCATAATGATGGAATGAAAAATTCCATACTTTATAACCACATATTTAAGGCCTTTTCCCAAGAGTACAAATAAGATTTTGTCAAGGCCTTGTTCTAAGGAAATAGTTTATCTCATGAGACCTACCGATGCATCGAGGATCTTTAGTGGGATCCACTATTCACTTACTAGGTCCAATGCATTCCTCATATGAAAAGGTTTAAACATAACATAATCATTTTTATTAAAACTAGAATATGAAATGTCAAAACTTTATTCGTAAACCATGAATGGTATCAAAATAAAACATCCACAATAAAACATATCACAAAACCTTTAATACAATATGCATGAATTGTATCATAATAAATCAACTTCATACAAGTATAAAATCCATCAAATGATTTTTATATAGGTGAAAATGATTTGTAAACCTCTCTGTGAGAAATATCACTTGTTAATAAAAACATTTTAATGTCACAAAATTTATAAAGGATGAAATTTAAATACATTTTTGAATCAATGTGTACCATACAAATTTGAAACCTTTAAAATGAATTAAAATTAAAAAAACATTCATGTCAATATAAATAAATCCTTAAAAACCATTCTGAAAACATGGACATAAATGAGAATGATTTAAATGAATAAATATTTAAAACATTTAGAATAATGTTTAGTAAAAAAAGACCTTTAAAAAGAATACATTTGAAAACTATTTTATGAAACATGGACATGGATAATAAATATGTCCCAGTAGATAATAATGTAAAAACAACCTCAGATAATAAAGAGATTGTGAAATTAACCCTTACCGTGTACTTTCCTTTAGTCGAGGGAACGCTTAACATCCTATATAATGATCGTAGTATGTTATTCAATTATACCCGAACCATATTAATATTTTTGATAACATATATTATTCATTTATGACATTATACTACCCATTTAATAATAATTTCCATGTTAAATTAACATTTTGGGTAATAATCACATTCTTTATCGTACGTATATTAACTTGTTATTACTGATCGTATAATTTAGATCATGATTTAAATACATCCATAATATAATCCTTGATTTATATATCATATATATTTTTATAATAAATAGATATATGAAATGGAAAACACTGTTTATGGTGGCGGTAGGCCGTACATACGCAAAAACGATGTTTCTGTTTTCATATTGTATTGAACGGAAATAAGTGAATAAGATATATGTAAGTAAATAATTACATACATATATATATATAAATATATTTATACATTAGAATTATTATGTCTTATATTACATACTTATTAGTAATATATATTTTTATAATCGTCGATGAATGGTGAATGTGGAAATGAATCTAATCATGTCGTGGAGACGGTAATCCGTACATACGCACGAGAGACAATATCATGTTCTTAAATGTGTGAAATTGGATGTTACATTTATTTTACAGAGACATTTCCATGTTATTTTCATTATTTATATATGTATTACTCATCATTATATCAATCCATATAACATACTATTGAATAACAAATTACACCACAACGTGGAGACGGTAAGCTGTATGTATGCACCCATTGTGACAATATAATTCATAGGATGGATAGAACAATGATTACGGTGGTTCCAATTTTATAATAACATAAAAATATATGTATGTTACTAGATTTATTATTTTGGTATGGTAATAAAAATGAAAGAGTATGTGGAAGAATAAAAGAACATGAAAGAGGGTGGTGATATCATTACCTCTTCTTCTTATTCTTACTTTCGATTTGATCAAAAGGGCTCAAAAGGTTGGATTTATAACAAAATTAATGCCTATAGGATGAATTTATGATTGTTGGGAGGATATTTGGGTTGGTTTTGGCCAATACAAATGGCTTTGGATTTGTGAATTTGAGAGAAGGAGAAGTGACCTTTTATAAGAGGGGTTAGGGGCACCTTAGGAAAAGGTTGAAATATTATTTTATTATAAAATATTTTTCGGTTTATAATGGCTAAAAAATTAATTACATAAAGGAAATGGTGTTTATGGGTCGAAAAACACTCAACCATTAGGTTTTAGATTGTTTTGGCTCACTATATTATCATTATCTTTTAGATTTAACTATTAGACAAATAGTTTGACATTTACAATGTCTCTTTGTATTTTTATATTATATTTTTAATAAAAATACTACAAAATTACAAGAGAACCAATAGTGGTTCATTAATGACATATATAATAGTAATTATTACCTTTTTCCAAACCTTAAAGTTTTAGGAATAGAATACCAATTAATTGTATAATATTTGTTTCAAAAACTCTTTTATATCAATTTTGTCATTATTTAATAATGGATTTTTGTTAAAGTTCTAAAAAATTAAATACTTAGAACTAAATAAATTTACTAAACCCTAACATGTCATATTCACCTAAGAAGTTTTTGTATGGAAAAACATTCAAATTATTTTTATTTTATTATTTATAATATCATTTATTGGATTGTTTCATTATTAAAGAAAATACTTCATCATTATTATGTCATATATAAATATATTTATATTATGCCTAAGTATTATAAATAAAATATCCTAAGGTTTAAAAGCTTTTTATATTTCTCTGGACTATTTATATTCAAATAGAAAAATTATATAATCTCATATAATTTTTTTACTAAAAGATATTTTCTTTTGTTAGTTTTGTCTTTTTTTCAGATTATTTAATATAAAATGTCATTATCACTCCAATGTGGCTCCATGGGGTCCCAAAATTGACACAAGGATTCCCATAGTCAGATATGTATCAGAAACTAGGGTTATGACACGTCTTATGGTAATTTAATATTATTATAATATAAATTTTTAGCCTTCTTTACTGGATTTACTCCTTTAACCGTGGTAAATAAAATATTTACGGATGTAATTATTCCTAATGTCTAAAAATTGAAGTTACCAATTTAACCAATTTTGACCTCCTGATTCCAAATACGAAATCCATTTTTCCAAATTCAAAACACCAAAGTGGCATAAATTAATTTAAAATTAATTCTCGTTGTTAAAACAAAAAGCGTGTTTTTATGAAATAATAACTATCAAAAGATTGACACATGTTTATATAAAATTTAAAAGTGAAATTACTTATAATGATCTAAATTGTATTAAATCATAAAAATATAATCTATTTATACTTCTAAAACATTAAAATGAATAATTTATCACTACAAATTTTTTCTATTAAAAAATTTGTTTGTAATTAAAATTTAGTAATTTTAACTGTTCATCTAAATATGAAAGTTATCGTAAAAGTACCAAAACATTTATCCATACTATATTTTTATGTCTTGATTCTAATGAAGAAGTTCATTTTGTAAAATTAAATATATAAAAGTGTCAAATATTGGATTTAAAAAGGGTTCACTATTAAAAGGCTGTAAAATTTCATTTTTAAAAAAATACTTCTTTTATCTGAAAAAAAATGAATTCGTTCATAAATTATGTCTAAGAAACTCATAATATATATTATTAAATTATAAGGATTATATAATGTTCAAAATTCAGTAAATACTATTCATAACAACTTTTGAACGGCTAGTTTGGTAAGTCGTTGTGCGCTTGAACTCGGTGTTGCGTATAGTGAAAGTTATTGAATTACTTTGAAAAAATAATATACTATGAAATCGTAGTGTGTTACATTCTCCCCTGTTTAAATAAATTTCAACCTCCCAATTTTAAATTGTTTTTCAAAAATAAAAGGTTAAAAATAGAAAATACCATTGTGGAAAAACCCACATCGGAAACTGGGTAAATAAAATTTAGTCTTAATAACAGGAAAAGGGAAATGAATGGGTCACCACCAAATTATGATCTCTATTAGGAGATCATTTATGGAAATTAGAGAAACATAATTAGAGGAATGTTTTAAATATTTATTGGGATTGATTAAGGTAATCATTCACAAACATGTGTAAAATTGAGGGCCTCAAATCCATCAATCTATGATGATTTAAAATACAATCAGTTCAACAAAACATAAGGTATTATGATAAGAAATTTTTGGTTTTAAGATCCCTTCCATAAAATTTAAGAATTAATTTACCCATAGAATAAGAGGAAAAAATTATATATATATATATATACTTGAAAATTAGAGTTTCATCCTTCAACTAATTCCAACCAGAAACTCATCTTTCTCTCGAAAAGATTTCAAAAAAATATTCTATTTATCTTTATCGTATAGGGTTCCAAAAATTATTAATTTATAATTCACCTATAAAGAACCTTTAAAAATATATATTATACAATCTATGTACTTCACGTAGTCTAGTGGTAGGAGATAAATCTGAATCACACTATGGTTGTGGGTATAATTCCAACAGCTTTGTCTGACACGACGGATTGTCACACGGTCTACATGTTATCCTTTTTATAAAAGTCCAAAAATAACCATTACAATAGTATCCATTTTTAAAATCAATCCATTCCAACCTTTACACTTATCCAAAATACTTCTATCGAAACTCACAGACCAAAATTTATAAGGATGTTAAACACAATGAAGATCTTTTTCCCATGTAATAACATGTGAACACCTTCCTCATGTGTTACTTTAAAACATGGTAACACCCTGAATTACCATAAAACCATATTTATAACATTCCTGGTCACGTATACATTATATAATACTGGATACATTCTATATATCCAAAAAAAATAATATTGAAACACTGATGAAATAAACAAACCATTAATCAGTTCCATGTATGTCAAGAATATCCAATATATTTTATCCAAATCAACCATCTATTATTCCAAAAAACACTACCCAATTATCATGATTATATTAAGTGTTTCCTATCCTTAAACCATGTATTTTCCAAATTTTGTAGCTTACTATTTAATAACTTTTCTTAGAACCTTATTAAATCCAATCTTCAATAAAATAGTACTACAGTACAATCCTTATTAATCTCCATAATTCATATAACAAGTATACTATTGATACAACACTGAAATGAAATAATTATATAATAAAAACATAATAAAACTAGTCATTCTTCTCCATATTAGGTAGTATCATAACATGATTATTATCCAATAGCATCATTTCCGTATACTCTGATGACTGGGACATTGATTCACATATTGTCTCAACACCTTGCAGAATAAGCATTTTACATTTGAAACCTTTTTCTTACCCTTGCAATCACATACATGGTTTCCTTTTTATCCACACTTATTATAAACTCTCATTCCCTTCAAGCATTTACCAAGGTTATTATTTCCACATTTATCACATATGGGAAAATTCTCCTTTCCCCTCTTCCCTTTATCCATCTTTCCCTCTACCATCCTTTTCTTCTCTTGCTTCCCGTCAAATCCATATGAATCAATGAATTCTTTACATATATTACTAACATAAGATATTATTTATTAATATGTTGAGAATACAAGGGAGACTATTTCACTTCTAAATTTTGGCTTAATAACATTAATGATATGACACTTCTTACTCTTTGGATCATACATATTGTTGGGGTTGTCATTCGTTCTTCTGGGTGCCATTTCTAAACAATAGCATACACTAGGTCAGTTTATGAATCTCAATTCATAATTACAAACATGTAGAATACCTAACGTAAATTGAATAGTTTATTGATATCATCCATAATCACAAAAATGTTTTCTTTGGATAGGTATATACTCCTAAACCCTTCATAGTGGTTTGTAAAGAAAACAAGAATTATCCTAAGCATATCCCCTGGGAGTGTCACAACCAATAGTGTCGCAAGGCCCATTTTCGTGCACCAGTTCATGTTTGAGTCTAGCTCAAAGAAGTGTTTACAAGTTTTACACCTAGGTACATCTGTGCCAAAGCTTCCTCTATCTGCTCGTATCCATACATGGATGTATTCCTTAGAAAACTCACAAAATCTCAATAGTACCAAAATTCTAAGAATTTATTCTATACTAATCCTCAATTTCTATCTTAGGGTAGTGTTCTTTAATCCACATTTTTATAAATCTTGTTTCCACGGTTAGTGATAAACTTCCTCTAATACCAACTATAATTCCCCGACCCCAGTTACCCAGAGTCGGTGCATTATTTTGATACATTGGAATGATTAAAAGGAATCAAATCTCGAACGACCTATCAGTTTAGCAGTCTTAGAAAATAGATTACATATATGAATTTTACATTACACTTTATAACATACAACACAACATAAACAATCCTTTATTAATTCCATTATTCCCTTAGTTTAACCATGCATCTCAATCACAATAGACTTCTTGGAATCCTAAGAAAAATAAAACGTAGAAAGGGGTGAGATCAGATGCTTAGTAAGGATAAAAATATAGCTGAATCTTTCATAAATTAGCAAAGACATTTAATTCAATGTATAATACTAAAAAAGGCCTTTTAAAATTAAAATTCCTCATAATATGGAAAATATAAAATCAAATAATTCCATTTACTTATTCATTTGGATATATTATTATTTGAATAAAAACATTCAACATCAATAGCTGTTAAGTCAAAAGTCTTCTTTTTGACTTCTATATCATGTTTTGGAAATCACACATGCATTATATCATATTTTGGAAATTACATTTGTCTTCTATCATGTTTATCGTATCGTACAATACTGACTCTGTCAATCATACCATACTGACTCTGTCAATCGTAACGTACTGACTCTGTCAATCGTACCATACTGACTCTGTCAATCGTACCATACTGACTCTGTCAATCGTATCGTACTAACTCTGTCAATCGTACCATACTGACTCTGTCAATTGTATCGTACTGACTCTGCTATTTAGATGTTCATTATTTGTTTTGGTACTTAGTCAAAAAAAATCGTTGCATATGAATCGTACTCATGTTTTTCATTCCTTTATATCTATTTTCCTAACAAAACGATGTCGTTGAGTTAGTTACAAACTAATCAAAACGATGTCGTTCTTTCTATTTCAATATGACCGTTGGAGGCAATATGACTGTTTGAACCTGAGGCCTACAAATAGGAGGTCATTTGAAGCTGAGAGTACAACGATGAACAAAGAGAACGAATGAAGAGACTCTGGGAACTACCAAGATTCTAGAGAGAGAGACTGTGACTTCTCTCATCTGGCGTGTGTGTCCGATCATCGTATCGAGGGCTTTCAAGTAATTGAAAGTCAGAGGTGCTGATTACCTACAAAATCGAGGGCTGCCAGGGATAGGCAGACAGACGTGCCGATCATCGTATCGAGGGCTGCCGGGGATAGGTAGACAGACGTGCCTATCATCGTATCGAGGGCTGCCATGGATAGGCAGACAGACGTGCCGATCATCGTATCGAGGTCTCACCAAGGTGTTGGTGAGACAGACCTTTTATCCTAGGTGAAAGGATAACCCTTCCCTTTGGGTTAAAGGAATTGTAATACTTTTACATTTCCGTTGTGACTTGTATTAGAAAGGGATTTGTATTGTTTCCTTTCTTCTTTACATATTCAATTGTAATTGTTTCAATTACAATCATTCTATTACATTTTGTATTGATTGATTCTATACGCTTTAAGGTAGAATCATTCATCTTTGTATTACTCTGATTATTGTGTTCACCTTGAATACAATTGTTTTACATTACATTATTATTACAATACATCATACCTTTTATATTCAATACAATTGTGGGTGTTTATATTTGTATTAGTTTAAGATCATTTAAACTAATCTCATTGTTGCTCAAACTCAGAGGTTTTTAAACCTACAATTCACCCCCCCCCCTTGTATTGTTCCATCTAATAGACTTATATCTACATATTCGATCCAACAATTGGTATCAGAGTTGGTTTTCCACTGATTTGTATTACTAGCTTTAATTATTTCTTATTATTATACTTACTACACTAACGTGTGGAGTGGAAAAGTTGTTTTTGTTGTATTAGATGGCAGGAATGAATATTGGATCAATAGATAATCTGAATCCTTCTAGACCACCAATCTTTGATGGGAATGATTATTAGTATTAGAGAGATCGTATGAAGACTTACGTTATCAATACTGGTGTAGACAATTTTATTATGCTTACTGGGGGTTACAAAATTCCTGACAAAGAAGTTAGTACTTTCACCAACCAAGAGAAGCAAGAATATCAACTGAATTACAAGGTACACAATACTTTATTATGCTCTATGACCAGGAATATATATAGTCAGATATCTTCATGTGAAGCAGCCAACTGTATTTGGAAGAAATTAGAAGTTACTCATTTTGGTACGTCCAAGGTTATAGAAACAAGGAGAGCAATGCTTCGAGCAGAGTATCATGGATTTGTTTTTCCTTATGGAGAGCCAGTATGTAAAGTGCAACAAAGTTTTATGATGATTGTAAACAGCTTACAATCTATGGGAGAAAAAGGTCTTGATGATGAAGCTCTTGTTTATAATATTATAGATATTATGCCAAATGAATGGGAGTCAAAAAGGACAGTTATTGATGAAAATAGAAAAGTCTCCCAAATTACTGTTGAGGAACTCTTTGGAACTCTTCTACAGCATGAGACAAGAATGAAGAGAGGTGCTGATTTCAATAAGAAGAAGAATGGGAATAGAAGTCTAGCTTTTGCATCTAAAGCTAAAACACCTGAAAGTCTTACAAGGTCTAAATCCAAGAAAGTTGTTATATATGATTCTAGTGACTGTAATCTTACGGATAATTAGTTAGCCAATCTTGCTCGAAGGATGAACAAGATTGTGGGAAAGAAATATTTTCAATATAGTTTTAAAAAGAAAGATATGAAAGATTCAGAGGTAACTTGTTATGAATGCAAGAAAGAAGGACATATAAGGCCTGATTGTCCTTTACTGAAGAGGAAAGATAGAAAAGAGAAACACTCTAAAAGAAACAAGAAAAGGTTTTATAAGACAAAGAAAGGCTTATAAGCAAATGATACGTGGAGTGCAAGTGGTAGCGATTCCTCAGATGATTCTTCAGAATATGAGACAACAGGATAAAGAAATATTGGACTTCTAGCCAGACTACCAATTGAAGATCATTGTCTCATGCATAAGGTACATAATGCTGAAGCTATTACAAATGTCTCTTTAAATGAAAATTATATTGATAATGGATATTATGAATCTTCAAATGATGGATCCTCATCATCAGAGGATGATACATTACCTTCTTTTGAAGAGGTCTCTAGATTTTCTTAGTTACTTGAAAATGAAAATTCTAAACTTAAAAAGAGATTTGAAAAGGAAAATTCTAGAATTTTAATTTTGAGTAAAGAAGTATCAGATCCTTCTAAAGATCTTGTTGTGAAAACTTCTGATTTTGAAAGCATTTTAAAAACCCTTGAGAAATTTAAATCTGATAAGGATAAACTTTCTAAGGATCTTGAAACTGTAATTTCGAAGAAAAATATTTTTGATCCTAACTCTAGTTCATATTCAAATGTTTTGGAAAAAAAAGAATTTGGTTTTAAAACTAAAGTCAGAGATTGTATCCTTGAAAAAGTGTTTGTAAAACTTTACTCATGGAAAAGAAAACTTTTATTGGATGTATTCTCAAATTAGACCATTAAGAAATCGTTCTGGTCTTGGTTATACTTATTCCAAACCTGTTTTTAGCAATAACTATTATGTTCCTCAAAAAACCATTTTCTGTTCTAAGTGTCAATGTGGTGGACACTGGAGAAGAGATTGTTCTCTTAACAAAACTCAATATTTTGGATTTCATAATGCTCATTTTTCAAAACAAATGTGGATTCCTAAAATTATTTTATCTAACCCATCTGGATCCAAACAAGATTAGATTCCGAAAATCTAATTGTTTCTTTTTCAGGAAAAAGAAAAGTGTACCAATAAGAACATTTGGTACATGGATAGTGGTTGTTCTCGACATATGACTGGAAACAAAGATCTCTTTGAAATGGTTATCAAAACAAAAGGTGGAAAAGTTACCTTCAGAGATAATGCTCAAGGAAATATTGTTGGTATAGGTAATATTGTTTTTCTTGGAAAAGTTCTTATTTCAAATGTTTTGTTTGTTAAAGGTATTATGCACAATCTCATCAGCATAAGTCAATTATGTGATGAAGGTTACCTTGTGAATTTTAGAAATGATAAGTGTCTAGTTCACAATTCCAAGGATGAGTTCATTCTATCTGCCCATAGGCAAGAGAATGTTTACACTATTAACTTAGAAGACCTTAGGAACCAAAACATACCTTGTTTAATTGTAATAGAAGTCCAATCGTGGCTATGGCATAGGATACTAGGACACTGTAATATGAGAAACCTAAGAAAACTCTCAAAGAAAGGACTTTTAAAAGGGCTACCGGACCTTAGGTATGATTCTTCAAAAGTCTGTGATACTTGTCAATTTGGCAAGCAACATAAAACTAGCTTTAAATCAATTAATGATGTTTCAACATCTAATGCATTACAGCTTGTGCATATGGATCTGTTTGGTCCTTCACAATCTGGAAGCATTGGAGGAAAATACTATGTATTTGTATTAGTTGATGACTTTACTAGATTTACATTGGTCTACTTTCTCAAAAAGAAATATGAAGCCTTTTCCTATTTCAAAACTTTTAGAGCCCAAGTTAAAATTGAGAAAAACCTACCATTGATAACTATTCACAGTGATCATGGTGGTGAATTTCAAAATTCAGATTTTGAAACGTTTTGTAGTAAGAAAGGTATTACTCAAAATTTCTCAGCTCCAGAACTCCTGAACAAAATGGTGTTGTTGAAAGAAGAAATCGTATTCTTCAGGAAATGACTCGAACCATGTTGAGTGAATACTCAATTGCTAAGCACTTGATGGCTGAAGCTGTTAGTACTGCCTGTTATACTATAAATCGTGTTTTAACTAGACCATTTCTTAATAAAACTCCTTATGAGTTATGGACTGGCTGAAAACCTACTGTTTCATACTTCAAAGTTTTTGGATGCAAAGTATTCATTCTGAATACAAAAGATAATCTACACAAATTTGCACCAAAATCTAATGAAGGAATCTTTCTAGGCTATTCTACAACCTCTAAGGCTTATAGAGTTTTCAATAAAAACACTTGTACTGTAGAGGAAACAGTACATGTAAAATTCGATGAAACTGATCCTTTTGTTTTCAACCAACCCAATCCTACAGCTTCAGATGTGTTTTCTAAAAATGTTTATCAACCTTTATTAGAAGAGCATTCTGATAAAGAAAATGTTCAAGAAAGTATTCCTGAAACATTTACTACAGAAGATTTTCAATCATACGTTGATGAACAGGTTTTACAAAACCCAAATCAATTGTTTCTTAGGAATCATCCCAGTGATATCATCATTGGTGATATAAATCAACCTGTAAGGACTAGAAATTACTTAAGAAATAAAATAGAACATCTTTCTTTTCTTTCCCAATTTGAACCTAAAAGTCCAAGTGAGGCCTTAGGTAATGATGATTGGATAAAAGCAATGCAAGATGAACTAAATGAATTTGAAAGGAATCAAGTCTGGACGTTAGTCGAAAGACCTAAAGAAACAACTGTGATTGGTGTAAAATGGGTTTTCAGGAACAAGTGTGATTAAAATGGAATCATTGTATGAAATAAAGCAAGACTTGTTGCTAAAGGCTATAATCAGTAAGAGGGAATAGACTATGAAGAAACATATGCTCATATAGCTAGACATGAATCTATTCGTATTCTATTAGCCTTTGCAACATATTTCAATTTCAAACTTTTCCAATGGATGTCAAATGTGCTTTTCTAAATGGTTTTGTTCAAGAAGAAGTTTTTGTCGAACAACCTCCTAGTTTTCAAGACCCAAAACATCCTGATCATGTTTTAAAACTTACCAAGGCTCTATATGGTCTAAAACAAGCCCCTAGAGCATGGTATGATAGACTTACAGGATTTCTTTTACAAAACAATTATACAAAAGGTACAACAGATCCAACTCTTTTTATCAATATGTAAAACAAAAATGTTTTCATTGTCCAAATCTATGTTGATGACATCATATTTGGATCAACTCAGAAATCTTTAACTGATTCATTTGAAAATTTAATGAAATCTGAGTTTGAAATGAGTATGATGGTCGAGTTAACATTCTTTCTAGGTTTTCAAATTTCTCAAAAACCAGAAGGAACTTATATATCTCAACATAAGTATATTAAATACTTACTCAAAAAGAATGGATTTGACAAAACTAAAAGTATTATCACCCCAATTGGTACCTCAAATACTCTTGATCTTGATGAAACTGGGAAACCAGTAGATCAAACAAATTTTAGAGGTATGATAGGGAGTTTGCTATACTTGATAGCTAGTCGACCTGACTTGATGTTTTCTGTATACTTATGTGTAAGATATCAATCTAATCCAAAGGAGTCTCACTTAAAAGCCATAAAGAGAATCTTTTGGTATTTAAAAGACACTATGGATTTAGTTCTTTTCTACTCTTCTGGAAATGATTTTGTTTTAAAATGTTTTTCAGATGCTGACTTTGGTGGTTGTAGAATGGATAGAAAAAGTACATCTGGAACATGTCATTTCATAGGAGATCTTTGGTTTCTTGGTCCTGAAAGAAACAACACTCAGTAGCACTCTCCACTGCTGAAGCTGAATATGTAGCAGCTGGAAGTTAATGTGCTCACGTATTGTGGATGCAACACACTCTCACTGAATATGGTTTGAATTTCTCCAAAACTCAAATTCTTTGTGATAATACAAGTTCCATAGCTCTTAGTAAAAACCCAGCACATCACTCACGTGCAAAACACATAGATGTTAGGCATCACTTTCTTAGGGATCACACACAAAAAGGAGATATTGTTTTACAATTCATCGGAACGCAAGAACAACTTGCTGACATTTTTACAAAACCATTACCTTCCGATAGATTTGAATTTATAAAATAGAAGCTAGGAATGATTACATTAAAATAATCATTCATATCTACTTCCTGTTTTACATCTCTCCTAATAGTAATAAACTCCTCGTAGAAAGGGGGAGGACATTTCTTTCTGTCTTTATGTTTCTTTTTATCTTATGTTTTTTAACTATTTACTCTTTTGATTGTGTATTTTTTCTGTTTATCGTATTAAGAGTTTTATCGTTTTGTTCATTTTTGCTGTTTATCGTATTGACAGTTTTATAGTATCATTTACTATCGACCGATGATGGTAATCAAATTCTTTTCCATCGTATTGACCGATGATGGTAATCAAATTATTTTCCATCGTATCGACCGATGATGGTAATCAAATTATTTTCCATCATATCGACCGATGATGGTAATCAAATTCTTTTCCATCGTATCGACAGATGATGGTAATCAAATTCTTTTCCATCGTATCGACCGATTATGGTAATCAAATTCTTTTCTATCATATCGACCGATGATGGTAATCAAATTCTTTTCCATCGTATCAACCGATGATGGTATTGAAATTTTTTCTCCATCGTATCAATCAATCTTGGTATTGAATCGACCGATGATGGTATTGAAATTCTTTTCCATCGTATCCATTAATCATGGGATTGAATCAACCGATGATGGTATTGAAATTCTTTTCCATCGTATCAATCAATCATGGGATTGAATCAACCGATGATGGTATTGAATTTGTTTTCCATCGTATCAATCAATCATGGTATTGAATCGACCGATGATAGTATTGAATTTGTTTTCCATCGGCATGTCGTTTAATAATACTATTGTATTTTATTTCGTATGTTTGTATTTTCTTTTAAAATATATCGAAACCAATAATTACCTTACATTCTCCGACAGGTTTTTTTTCATTTTTTTTTAAAAATTTTATTTTCTTTGTTTTAATCCTAACCATTGATCTGGTTTTCTCTCATCTTGACCGTAGAGGATCAATGGCCATCCTTTTTCGACCGTAGAAGATCAACGGTCACCCCTTTATCGCCTATAAATAGCCCCCCTCCCCTCCCCAAACCCACATTGAATTTTCAGGAATTGAGGCGAAGCTCGGCTCCACCAGCTATAAATCATCGTACGATCTTCTCATCGGCATAACCTTTATGTCTCAATCCTCTACTAATACTCCCACCGAAATGTCTTCAAAGACTTTTACAGAGAAAGACTTTAACAGAGAAAGGTTAGTATCTCGATATTTTTTCGATACGTACGATTCTACAATCAGGAGGATCATTTTGTTTCAAGGATGGGAACATATGTGTGTTGAAAAGCCTGATTTTCAAGATCCGGTTCTTTTTGATGAAGTTTGTCAGTTTTACAAAACTGTTTCCTTCGACAAAGACATGACTATGAACTTCGCTGTGTACGATAGAAAATTGTCTATGTCGGTGAAACAAGCGGCACATTTTCTGAATGTTTTTGTAGAAGGGGATTCTTTCTGTCCATTGCACAAACTACCAGAGAAATTTTGTACGTTTAATAGAGAAAGTGCTGAAAAGACGTTGTTTGTTATTAATGAAGAAAAGAGAAAAGTGTCTCATCTTTCTCCAGACAATCGTTTTGTCACTTTATGGATGCAAGATTTTCTTATCCCAAGGAAAGGGGATAGAGAAACTCTGAAAGTTTCTGATATCTTTATGCTTGACTATCTTGTGAATATGAGAAATGTAAATCTCATGGGATATGTTTTTGAAACCAGTAAGAATATCAAGACAGGAGGGATTAAGTCCCAGATGATTATGTATCCAGCTATCCTTAAGAAGTTCATTCTTGAAAGTATGAAGTTTTGTAACATTCCTTTGAAAGGAAACCCCATGGATTTGACGCCATCATGGATTAGTAAGAGTACGATGAAAAAGCTGAATGTTTGTTTTGATCCGAATTCAAAACATTTTGTCAGAGATGTAGAAGCTGAATTGGCTCAGAATCAATCGGCACCTATGCCATCCAAAGACATTCAATCTACTGGTGTTACTCAAAAGTCTGATCCACAAACTAGTTCAAAGCCGAAAGAAGAATCCAAGGTACAGTAAGGAGGTCGTAGAAAAATGGAGAAAGGATAAGGAACAGAGAAAGGAATGTGATCCAAAGTTTGGTCTTGACCCTACTGAGGCTTTTGCAGAAAGAGTAAGGGTAGAAGAAACCCTTCAGGCTGAAAAGAACAAGAATGTTCTTTTAAAAAGAAAGGCTCCGGACTTTGATGTCTCTAAAGTCTTGAAAGTGGTTGAGGATGCTAGTGCCCAACTAACAGAAGAAGTGCATCAAGAGCCCATCGTACTGAATCTACCTGAGAAAGGAAAACAAAAACAAGTGATGGATGAGATAGGAGAAGTGGAAGAAGAAGAAGAAGAAGGAGAATTTATTTTAGAATTTCTTCAAAGTTCAAAGAAGAGTAGAGAGGAATCGGTTCAAAAGCTGAGTGAAGGTGTTCAACAAACTCCTCATGCCGATCAGGCACGATATCCGGACAGAATGTCATCTCAAGAAAAGAAAGGTGCTCAATCCTCTCACTCTGATAAAGTTGTTGTCATTAGTGAAAAAGTGGAAGAAGAAAGAAAGCAGAAAGAAAAAGCAAATGGAAAACAGCCACTTGTTGACTCATGCGGATCGTATGAACTAGCATCGTACGATGAAGATACTGATTCAGAACATACAATCTCTCTCAAGAAGGGTGATTACATTGTTCATGTTTTAAGAAGGGTTGAGAAGACCATTCCTTATTTCCCGAGGCTGGAAGGGGAGATTGATTTTATTACTGACAATCAAAAGAAGAAGTTTGGCTCTGTAAAATAATTGAGGAAGAATGTTTTGTCAGTAGAAGCCGATTTGAATGTTCTATCAGAAAGTTCGGTTGCTCATAAAAAGGCATGCAATAAGATGACCAAGTGGTCGTACAAAACAGAGAGCTCAATCAATGATCTTGAAATAGCTATTGAAGATATAAGAAGGTTATCAAATGTGCTTGAAATTTCTTTCAACAAGCTTGAAAGAGAAACGGTTGAAAGGTTGAATCTTTTTTCTTCTCAAAGAGATGATATTCCTTCAGTGAAAGATTTGCAAGAGAGAATGAATGTTTTTCAATCTTAATTCTCGAAGGTTTCATCTTTCAAAGATGAACTGGTTTTGCTGAAGAATCAAAATTCTATGTTATCCAAAGATAACATGAATTTGAAAAACAGAATTGATACACTTGAAGAAGTAATCAGAGTCCTTGAGGAGACTATCAGAAATCAAGATCAGATTTTTGTGGACCAATAAGAGCTTCTCAAAACTCAGGGTGAATCAATTTCTGAAGACAAGAAGGAGATCAAGAAGATGAAAGTTGTTCTTCATGAGCATATAAAGAAGGAGAAGGAAAGAGAAAACAAATGATTGTTGTATTTTTTTTCCTTTAGAACTTGTCTTTGTTTTGTAATGACTTTTATGATCCTTTTCTTTATCCATTGTCATGTATTGCTTTACTAACTCTTTCAGACAATTCAAGATTACTCCTTTCTTTTTGTATATCACAAAGGGGGAGAATGTTTACAAAGGGGGAGAATGTTTACAAAGGGGAGAATGTTTTATAAAGGGGAAGAATGCTTTACAACACTCTTAAGGAAAATCTACGAATACAATCCTTAGGAAAGTCCATACCTAAGGGGGTGTTAGTTGTATTCAATTTCTTATTCAGAAGAGTTTTCAATAACTCAGGGGGAGATAAGTATTTCTTGTTACATTTACTTTGTGTGTTGTGATTTCCAAAAAAGGGGGAGATTGTTAAGTCAAAAGTCTTCTTTTTGACTTCTATATCATGTTTTGGAAATCACAAATGCATTCTGTCATATTTTGGAAATTACATTTGTCTTCTATCAGGTTTATCGTATCGTACCATACTGACTCTGTCAATCGTACCATACTGACTCTGTCAATCGTATCGTACTGACTCTGTCAATCGTACCATACTGACTCTATCAATCGTATCGTACTGACTCTGTCAATCGTACCATGCTGACTCTGTCAATTGTATCATACTGAATCTGTCAATCGTACCATACTGACTCTGTCAATCGTATCGTACTGACTTTGCTATTCAGATGTTCATTATTTGTTTTGGTACTTAGTCAAAAACACTCATTGCATATGAATCGTACTCATGTTTTTCATTCCTTTATATCTCTTTTCCTAACAAAACGATGTCATTGAGTTAGTTACAAACTAATCAAAACAATGTCATGCTTTCTGTTTCAATATGACTGTTGGAGGCAATATGACCGTTGGAACCCGAGGCCTATAAATATGAGGTCATTTGAAGCTGAGAGTACAACAATGAATGAAGAGAACGAATGAAGTGACTCTGTGAACTACCAAGATTCTAGAGAGAGACACTGTGAATTCTCTCATCTGCCTTGTGCGTTCGATCATCGTATCGAGGGATTTCAAGTAATTGAAAGACAAAGGTGTCAATTACCTACAAAATCGAGGGCCTCCGGGGATAGGCAGACAGACGTGCCGATCATCGTATCGAGGGATGCTGGGGATAGGCAGACAGACGTGCCGATCATCGTATCGAGGGCTGCCAGGGATAGGCAGACAGAAGTGCCGATCATCGTATCGAGGGCTCACCAAGGTGTTGGTGAGACAGACCTTTTATCCTAGGTGAAAGGATAACCCTTCTCTTTGGGTTAAAAGAATTGTAATACTTTTACATTTCCACTGTGACTTGTATTAGAAAGGGATTTTTATTGCTTCCTTTCTTCTTTACATATTCAATTGTAATTGTTTCAATTACAATCATTCTATTACATTTTGTATTGATTGATTCTATACGCTTTAAGGTAGAATCATTCATCTTTGTATTACTCTGATTATTGTGTTCACCTTGAATACAATTGTTTTACATTACATTAGTATTACAATACATCATACCTTTTATATTCAATACAATTGTGGGTGTTTATATTTGTATTAGTTTAAGATCATTTAAACTAATCTCTTTGTTGCTAAAACTCAAAGGTTTTTAAACCTACAATTCACCCCCCCCCCTCTTGTATTTTTCCATCTTATAGACTTATATCTACATATTTGATCCAACAATAGCCACTTTTATAATTATGGAATGCATAATGATAGACTTCATAACCACATTGTCAAGTCCTTGTGCCAAGACTATAGATAAGATATTGTCAAGTCCTTGTGTTGAGACACTAGTTTGTCTCATGAGACCCAATGATGCATCGAGGAGCTATAGCATGCTCCACCCATCACTTACTAAGTCCAATGCATTACTCATATTATAAGGTTTATAAATAACATATATATTCGAATTAATAATATCATACAAAATATCAATACTTTATCTATAAAACATGAATGGTATAAAAATAACACATCCACAGTCAAACATATCACAACACCTTCAATACAATATGGAATATTAGTATCATAATAATTCAACTTCAAACAAGTTTATAATCCATCAAAATATGTTGATATAGATGAAAATGATTTATAAAACTCTTTGAATGAAATATCCATTTTTCTTAAAAACATTTAAAAGTCACAAAATTTAGAAAGGAAGACATTTAAAGACATTTTTGAAACAAAGTGTCCTATAACACTTTGAAACTTTTGAAAGTAATTGACATTAAAAAACATTCATGTCTATTGAAATAAATCCTTTGAAACCATTTTGAAAACATGGAAATTAATGAGAATGATTTAGAAGAATAAATATTTAAAACATTTAAAATGATGTTTTAGTAAAAAATTACCTTAAAAAGAATCCCTTTTAAAACAATTTTATGAAACATGGAAATGGATAATAAATATGTCCTAGTAGATACTTATGTAAAAACAACCTCGGATAATAAAGAGATTGTGAAATTAACCACCACCTTGTACTTTACATTAGTTGAGGGTACGTTTAACCACTTTTATAAAGACTGTAGTATGTTATTAAATTATACTAGAACCATATTAATATTTATGACATCATACTTGATTCATTTATTACTTTATACTACCCATTAAATATTAATTTCCTTGTTAAATTAACATTTCGGGTAATAATCACTTTCTTTATCGTACGTATTTTAACTTGTCATTCTTGATCGTATAATTTAGATAATTATTTAAATAGTTCTAGAATATAAGACTTGGTTTATATATCATATATATATTTTATAATAGGTAGATATATGAAATGGAAAACACCGTTTGTGGAGATTGTAGGCCGTATATACGCATAAACATTGTTTTTGATTTCATATCGTATTGAATGGAAGTGTGTGAATAAAATATATGTAAGTATATATATACATTAATATATATATCTCTAATATAATTATTATGTCTTATATCACATACTTATTTGTAATATATATTTTTCTAATTGTTGATGAATGGTGACCGTGGAAATGAATCTCATCACGTTGTGGAGACGGTAATATGTACGTACACACGAGCGACAATATCATTTCCTTAAAGGAGTGGAATTCTATGGTATATTTATATTAAAGATACATAATGATGTTATTTTAATTATTTATATACATATTAATAATCATTGTATCTATCCATATAACATAGTGTTGAATAACAAATTACACCACGGTGTGGAGACAGTAAGCCATACGTACGCATGCATGGTGACATTATCATTCATAGGATAGATAGAATAATAAATATGGTTCTGCCATATTTATAATAACATCATAATATATATATGTTACTGGAGATATTATTTTTTTATGGTAATAATAATGAAAGATTAAGTGGAAGAAGAAAAGAAATTGAAATAGGGTGGTGAAATCATTACATCTTCTTCGGGTTCTACCTTTTGATTTGATCAAAAGGGCTCCATAGGATGGATTTTTGACCCATGGAATGCCTCTAAGATGAAGGTAAAATAATTGTGAGGAGTGGGATTATTGGAATTTCTAGAATCATAAATACATTTAATCTTGTTTTGATCCACAAGATGAGTGAGCAGTCTGCTTATGTAATCCTCTGAAATTTCAAATAGAATTTCAAAAAGAGGATGTCCTTGTCTAACCCCCTTGGTGTATTTAAAGAATTTCTTAGGGAGACCATTGACAAGGACAGAGATGAAATCCGAGTTGAATAATGATTTTTTCAAGAAAATGAAGGATTAATTAATTCCAAAACACCAGAGGACTTTGAAGATGAAACTCCAATCAATGGTGTCAAAAGCTTTTATAATATCATGTTTAATGGAAACATTACCTCCTCTGGTGGCTCTATTGATACTATTAATGCATTCCAATCCAATGCAGATGTATTATTGAACAGACCTACCCTTGATAAAACCAAATTTATTCCATGAAAAAATTTTATTTCATATGTTATTAAGTTTATTATCAATAAGATTTGTGATAATTTTATAAAGGGTATTGATCAGAGAAATAGGTCGAAACAGGTTAATCTCAGAGGAATTATCCACTTTAGGAATTAAATAAATAAATTGGTAATTTTAACCATGAAGGAGAACACTATTATAGATGAAATATCTGATGAGTTTGCAAACATCTATATGAATAAACTCACAATAGAGCTGGAAAAAACCATTATTGAAGCCATCATAGCCCAGATCACTATCAGGGTTAAGGCTAAATACAGTGTCTTTAATTTCATGATCAAGATGAATGCTTAAGAGAAATTTATTTTCCACCTCAGTCACCAATGTCGTAATGATATCTGGAATGAGATCCTTGTTGACATCTAAATCACTGAACATGTTATGAAACTATGTGATGACATGGTTCACAATGGCTTCCTTAGTGTTAGTGAGTATTTCATCCTCTCTAAGAAAAGCTAGAGGTCGAATGAAATTTATAATCCTTTGGAGATAACTATAGAAAATTGTATTTCAATCACCATATACAATCCATTTAGCTTTAATGGTTTTCTTTTTCATTTTATCCATATAGAAAAGAAAAGAGTTGAGTTTAATGAAATTATTGATTTCAAGCTGGGGATCTAAATTGAAACTAGAGCAAGTGTTGGAATTTTCTATTTGAATGAAGTCTATCTCAATTGTGGAGATATCAGCTTCATGTTTCTTGGATTTGGAGTTGTACCATCCTCTAAGATAATGCTTTAGTTTCCTTAGTTTGTTGAAACAAGAAAAAGTATCATTTTGATGCCTCGTTATTCATGCTCATAGGGTTATCAATTATCTCTTTCATTTCATATCTACTCCTCTTGATATCATCAGTTGAGGATTCAATGTTTCTTCATTTCATTAGATATTTATAGAGATATGGAAGATGTTTATTTTAAAAATATTTATTGAATATTTTTCCATACCTCATATATTTTAGGTTATAGTCTTCATCTTCCTTCATCTCCTATATAATCTATCCTTATCAGATTCCCTTTCTAAGAAATGGTTTCCTAGGTTTCCCCATTGTGGATCACTGTTTTTTACAACCAATGGTTCATGGATCTCCTGCAGTGATGATCTAGTGAAGAACGGTGTTGGGCTAGGGTCTCTCATAGGCAATAGAGTTTGAAGTTCATGCCAGAGCTTGGTTTAATTAGATCAAGGTGATTAGTGGTCAGATGATGGGATAATTTTAGGCAATGATCAAGGGTCTTACATGATGTGTTGAGGACGAATTTATGGAGTCTATAAGGGTGATCAATTTGACGGATTGGTGTAGGGTATTGTTTTTGTGGTATTCGTTTTGGGGATCAGTATGGGTCTTTTTGACCAGGTTTTGTATTCATCTTAAGTGGTTTTTTGATTGGAAATTAAGAATAATTTCATCCTATTCTGTAATAGTATATTAGGTTCTATGTTTTTCTTGGGGTGAATATTTATTCTCATGTACTATATTTCTTGTTTCATTTGAAGGAGAACAAGATTTTTGCAGGTTCCACTAGGTGGGTATCCTTAAAATAGTGATGGGTGAGATGAAACACATCATTCATCCATTTCTAATAACTTTTTATGGATTCATGGATACCTTACCTTTGAAATTTTCTTAGTGTTTTTATATATGATTTTGGGTTGCATCAGGTTGACATTGTTGTGATTTCATTTCATGATTTGGTATTTAGGAATCTTGAAATATGGAAGTGTGTGATGGCACATTTCATATGGTTCTCCTCCACATTTTTATTTTACATAGAAAGGTTCTCTACCATATTTTACTTCCAACATAGTGAAACATCATAGCATAGGTTGTGATGTATTTTTTTACTCATCTCAATACTACATTCTCTAGCGAAGGGGTTATGAGGCTTTTCTGGTTCTTTATTTGATGTTTTTCCCTTTTACATGAGCATCCATTTTGAAGGGTATGAAAGACCAGAATCCATGAGTTGTGTGGAAAGTAAAGTAGATATCCAAACAATGAAATCATCAAGTATCCAAACATTCACAACCAACCCATTCCATAATCCCCGATATCCTCACTGGCACCGAAATTCTTAAACTGATGTATCTTGCCATGCTAGGTGTCAACTGCTGCCACAACCAATAGGCCTTCATGCCCCCACATATCATAACTTCCATCCAGGATCGCATCACAACACAAGCATCCGGAAACCAATGATAATATCAACTAGGTTGTTATCCCTTAAGCAAGCAAGAGGTAACTCAGAACCCTTCAAGTAATTATCAAAAAATCAGTTCTATAATCCATCTTGAATTAACCAATTTATTATTTTAAGGTTCTATATTCATGAAACCTAAATAATAAGCTATCCCAAATAATTTAATCATGTTTACTTCACTAATTTGACTAAAATAATATTACAATAATAATAACCAGATTCATTTACAAGCCTCTTTATCATTACACAAACAATTATCAACAATTTTCTATTTATGTTCTTTACCAATTTCCATTATGACCGAAAATCTAAACAAAACAATAATAGATATCACACTATCTAGAAAAACAAGAGGCAATAACATACGATTGATATAAATTTATTTATCTGATTCAAATATTTATTATGTCAATTCCATTGTGATCTAGTGCCTAAATCTTGATAACTCTACAATTCCACGTAAAACAAAAGAGAACAAATGAATACCCTACTATAAAAAGTATCTTAACGTTCTTTATATGTGAACGATCCACTCAGCAAATCATGTTCTCCTCCTCTCGTGACAAATACATCCACCCGAGGATGTTGTGGCATGACCACACAAACCGAAACCCATGAAACTCCATTAGAAGCATAAAGATCACATGCCATAATATGGCAAGGAGAAATAGTACAAGGTGAACCCAACATAATGATGATAAATCATGCCTCATATTGAAGATTGATGGATACTGCTTGGTCGCACCAAAACAGGGGGTGAAATTGCAGCAAGAGGAACGTCGAGGGAAACCAATCCACTAGGAAAAGATTAATCTCATGATTTGTATAAGAAGGAAGAAATGGTTCAATTGTCTCGCACCAAAGAACAAGGATAATGAATAAGGGAGGAAGTTATCTTGTCCCTTTAAAAGATTTAACAGAGCAATAGTTTAAGATATAGTGAATTTTTCATTAAAAATCGGATCACATTAAACCACGTGGTTTGACCAAGTAAATGCATCCTTGGCCATAGGAAAATTAATATATGAGTTATGGGATTTGATTTGGCCTTAAATATCTTAAAACTAGGCCATAAATTCATTTTATGTCAACGAAAACATTAAATTGGAGAAACTGGAAAAATATGAAAATTTGGAAAGGGAAATATGAAACAGTTCTGGAAACATTGTTCATGAGCTATGACACCGTGTCTGACTCGCCATTTCTATCTCACTATCTCTATCTTACCATTTTTATCTCACCATTTCCATCTCACCATTTCTGACTCACCATTTCTGACTCACCATGACACTATTCATATAACAGGAAACACTGTTCACATAACTTGAAATTTGGAAATGTGTTGGGGATGAGTCACCCTCACCTCCCAGAACACCGCAAATGCTAGATTTCAGCAAATGGGTAGACTGGAGTCGTCTAGGATTTTACAAAAGCTATATTGACCACCAAATAATTTTATAATTAGTGATTCCTACCTTCGTGTTTATCGATATCCTTATCACATTGGGTGAAAGTGAATACATTTCGAAGGAAAAGATATTTATATTTTGTCACTCTCTTTATAAAAAAATGAATTTATTTATTAAACTTGTTTATTCAAGTTTCTTATTTTGACATGAAAATTATAAAATTCTTATATTTTTTATAAAATACAGTTTATTAATCTTATAATATAAATCATATCAGAATAACTCTTTATCCAGTAACATTTCAAAAAAAATATACTGGGAAAATTAGTGTTTATAATTTTTATAAACTATAATACACTCCCCCCACACACACACACTATTATAATATTTTTAATACTCATACATTCTAAAATTTTGTATCAGATAATATCTGTATATATATCTTGATTATAATAACATCATTTGTTGAGAAGAGTGTATTATTAATTTTGATAAAGGATTATTAGTAGGTATTTTTGAGAACAATAATCCTAGTACACCACCAATATTTTTGGCGAAGACTATGAATATTGGAATGATTTATTGAAGAATTTCATTAAAAACATCTGGGTTGATACCTTTTTCATGATGATTAGAAATTGAAAATTAATTATACGTAAGTAATAAATTTTTTAAAGAACATAAATCAGAATATCTGTTGAACTATTGAGTTTCATTAACATTGTTATGTTTTACGATATGAACATATACAACCTGATATTGTCTTCTAAAACATCCAAAAACATTTTTCGAAAACTAGAAGTTACTCATTTTGGAACCTATATGGTTTTGTAAAATATAAAATCTATGTTGTGTACAAATTAATAAAATTTTTACCTCATACCAAGTAAATCTATTTCTAAAACGCATCAAATATTAATGTCCATTGTTAATTGGTTACAATATATTGGAGTGAAATATTTGACTTATGAGCATGTCATAGAAAAATTAATGGAATTATGTCGAATTCATGGGAATCTAAGATAATATAAATAGATTATACTTATTTTCTACAGAAGTTAATTTTAGATTATCATATTGGAACCCACAAAGAGAAAAAGAGAATGATAGAAAGTGACATGAAGAGGGAGATTACAAAGAATGGTGTTTATTTTTCTCCTACCTCTAGAATATTGAAAATTATGAATGCTAATTAATGTGAGAAGGTTTTTAAATCTTCAAAAAATAAGAAGAAATTAAATATTGAATCAGATTCTCATTCATTAGAAGATTGTGATTGTAAAATTTATTAGTTATAAAAATGGATGAATATAACGGTTGGAAAAAGAGATTTCCAATAAATGAACCAGAATAATTGGAATGATATTATTATAAATTAATGTAATTATTAGATGATATTTTATAAAGAATAAATCTATGAACATCAGGTCATAATTTCTATGGTTTACAAAGAAACATGGAGGATCAAAAAAATCTTATAAGAGCAAAGGGATGAGGTTAACGAATATGTATTCTCTTGGTGGGGTGTCTCATGCTCCTAGGGTTATCTATGCTCTCTTGCATTTATAATCTACTCCTCTCGATAACATTAGTTGAGGATTCAATGTTTCTTTGTTTCTTTATATATTTATAATGATCTACAGGATGTTTCTTTTTCAAATATTTTTTGAAGATTTCTTCAGTCCTCATCTCTTCTAGGTTATCGTCTTTATCTTCTTTCATCTCATGTAACTTCCATCCTTTTCAGATTCCCTTTCTTGTAAATGGTTTGATATCTAGGTTTCCCAAGAGTGGATTAGTGTTTTTTAGGAACAATGGTTCATGGATATCTTGAATGGATGATCTAATGATGAATGGTGGTGGGCCAGGGTCGCTCTTAGTTAATAGAGATTGATCTTCATTCTAGAGAATGGTTTCACTAGATCAAGTTCTTCAGTGGTTAGATGTTGGTCTCATTTCAGACGATGATCGAGGGTCTTAATTGATGTGATGAGGATGGATTTATGGAGTCTATAGGGGTACTCAATTTGATGGATTGGTGTATGGTATTGTTTTGGTGGTATTCTGTTTGGCGATCAGTACTGGTCATTTTAACCAGGTTGTGGATTCTTCATACGTGGTTGTTTTATTGTAAATTAAGAATAATTTCATACTATTTTGCATTGGTATTTTAGGTTCAATTTTTTTCATAGGGTGGATATTTATTCTTAGGTACTATATTTATTGTTTCATTTGAAGGTGACATAGATTTGGGCAGGTTCTACTGGGTGGGTATCCTTAATAGAGTGATGGATATGATGAAACCCATCATTCATCCATTTATAATCACCTTTTATGGATGCATGGATACCGTATCTTTGAAATTTTCTTAGTATTTTTTAGTATGATTTTGGTTTGCATCAGGTTGAAATTGTTGTGATTTCATTTCTCTATATGGTATATAGGAATCTTGAAATATGGAAGGGTGTGACGGAACATTTCATCTGGTTCTCCTCCACATTTTTTTACTTAGAGAGCTGCTCTACCATGTTGTACTTCCGTTATAGTGAAACTTCTTAGAATAGGTTGTGATTTATTTTTTTACTGATCTCAATACTACATTGTCTATCGAAGGGATTATGAGGATTTTCTGGTTCTTTATTTGATGTTTTATTCCATTTTACATGAACATCCATTCTAAAACGATTCTCCCTTATTATGTTTAATAAATGTGTCTTGATCCAAAACATTTTCAAAAATAGATAAAATTGAAGAAAATTATAGAAGATCTAGATATATAAATTGTTAGCAGTAATGAATATTTTGTATGAATTTCTTATAAAGTATGTGAGGATAACCAAAAGGTTGTGTGATTTTATTTTATAATTATAAATAACAAAAATTATACATGGGATGTGTATCAATTTAATCTCTTACGAACATAACTATAAATGCAAATTACCTTGATTATAATGATGAATACAGTAAAATTTCATTATAAGAATAAAATTTTATTACATTAGAATATGGGGATAATATTCATAGTTTTAATAAAATGATAAGAAATATTACATTTCTGGAGAATAATAATAAAAAATTAATGAAATTATAGGATTGTACTAATATAATTTTTTTGAAATATAATCCTATTTTTTTAAACATTCATTAGAGATTTATAATATCACATTATAGTAGATAAAAAATATTGATCTATCTCAACTTAAGATGATAAGAATATAGATGGAAAAATAATTTCTAAAATAAATAGTCTCATATTTTTTTATAAAATATTACATATGGGAATAAAAATTTAATAAACTATATAGTGAGTTGGGACCTCATATAAATACATCTATAATTAGTTTTACTTCACAAAAACCTCCTTTTAAATCTAAATATTTTACTCCAAAGTGTTCACCCTTTTGTAAAATGATTAAAAGGGGTGGAAAATGGAAAATCATATGTTCTCAAAATTAATTTTGTCATTTTTTCATTAATATTATATCTCTAATTAATTAGAATGTGTTCAATATATTAAATTTGGGAAATATATATTCTAATTGTCCAGTTTTATAATGATTATATACTTAATAATGTATGAGTACCAAAATACAAATGTTTTTATTTTTTGGAGAAAGGATGAGTACCAACAACCAAAACATATGGTACATGGATATTTATTTCCCTAGAAATATGACTGGTAATAAAAATTTCTTTTATATGATTATAAAGATAAAAGGAGACAAAGTATCCTTTAAAGATTACACTCAAGGAGGAATCTATGGATTCAGTGATATTTAACTCCTTAGTAAATTTCTAATTTACAATGTTATTTTTGTGATATTAATAGGAACAATATCGTCAATAAAAGGTATTTATCTAATGAATTTTATCCTATGATCTTCAAAAATGATCAATGTACTGCTGAAAGAATAGAAGGTACAATCATTATTTCTACATATAAGATAAAAAATACACCCTTCACATAAACTATGATATAAGTTTTTATTAACCATTCATATGTGTAATAGAAGATCATTCATTGTTACAGAATAGGATAATATGACACTGTGATGTAATAAATTTAATAAAACATAGTAATAAATGAATTGAAAGAGATTTAATGGAGCTTAGGATTAATTATTCGAGAGTTGATGATCCTTTTCAATATTTAATAAAACATAAGTCAATCATGAAATTTTTTAGTGATGTTTCAAATTATGAATATTTTCATTTACTAAACAATGGTATACATAGTCCAACACAAATCGGGAGTATGAGAGGTAGAACCTATATGTATGTTTTTTTATGGCTATGCAAGATATATGTGGTTCTATTTTCTTTTTCAAAAAACAAATTAAGTATTTTGTATTAATTATTTTGCATGAGTTAAAAATGTGAAAATGAAGTATATTGTTACTATTCATAAATATCATGGTGATTGTTTTTGAAAATATTTCTACTAAGAATGTAATTACAAACAATATTCCAATTCCTAGAACTCCTCAGCAAATGATGTAGTTTAGCGGATAAATGGAATCTTATAGGAGACTACCAAAACCTTGCTGTGTTAATACTATATTTCTATTTAGTTTTGGGTTTAGTCTTTTAGTAAAAAAATTTATTTTATAAACCATGTTATACTCAAACTTGTTTTTAATTAAAATCATTGTAGGTTGTGGGTAGGATGGATTCCAAAACATCATTACTTAATTGTTTTTAGATGTAATGTATTCGTTCTAAAAACTAAAGATAATTTATAGAAATATGATCCAAAAGTTGATGATGGATTTTTTTAATATCTATTCCACAAATAGAATGGTTTTATAGTGTTTTTAACAAATGATAATGAATTGTCGAGGAAACTGTTCATGTTATGTTTTATAAATCTAATCTGATTGTATTTTAAACATCCTAAATCCATATATTTATATGATGTTTTAAAAACTAATTTTAAAAAAATGTTATTAATTTATTAATATAGAGGAACAACTATAGAAAAAAAATTCATAATTTTTATATATATAATAATGTTTAATTATCATCCTAGAATAATATTTTAAAAACCTAATAAATTACCAGATCATATGAAATCTTCCCACTGATAATATCTTTTTTGATGTAAATAAATATATTAAATTTTTAATTCCTTAAGAAATGTTCATGAAAATGAAGCATTATTATCCCATTTTAACCTAGTTGACCAAATAAGTCATTAGGTGATGAATATTAGATAAGTTAAATACAATAAAATCTCAATGAATTTTAGAAGAAAAATTTCTGGACATTAAAAGTGTGACCTAAAACACTTCATGTGATTTGAATAATATGGGATTTCCATAGTAAACATATTTAAAATGAAATTATTGAATCAAATAATATAAGGTTTGTTTCTAAAATTTTTAATAAAGAAAAGGGAATAAATCATAAATAAAGTTTCGATCGAGTAGAAGTACTTGGATTTATCTATATTATTATATCATTTGTAGTATATTTATTTTTTATCTCTATAAAATGGGTAAAAAAGAGTAATTTCTTTAATGAATACATAGAGGAGGGTTATTATGTAAAACGACCACACATTTCAAAATAATAAATTTTTGGAACATGTTTTGAATCTTAATAAGGTAATTTATGGACATAAGAAATATCCAAGAGCCTAGTAAGATATGATTACCAGATTTTTAATTACAAAATATTTTGTTTATAGAACTAATGTTCCATACCTTAATTATAAATAATTTTTTCAATGAAATTATCATTACTAAATTTTATATGAATGAAAATATATTTGATTCAAATGAAAAATATATTTCTGATTCTCTTTTGAATCTAATGAAATATATGTTTTAAATGATAAATGTGGGTGAAAAAAATCCCATGGCTTTTCAATATCATAAAAAATTGAAGAAATATTTTACTTAAAAAACAATAAAAATATTTCATTAAGGGATTTGTATTTTAAAATTGCAAGAGTATATGTTCTCCTATTAGAACCGCAAAAACAAAATACTTTCAAGACAGTGGAAAACCAAAATATCCAAAAAAATGTAGATGGATGATTATAAGATTATTATATATTATATCTAGTCAAACAGACATAATGTTTTATGTATTCTTTTGTGTGATAATTCATTAAAATCCAAAATAATCTCATTTTAATGGTGTTAATTGAGTTTTTCATTATCTTAGAGGATCAAAAGATTTTTAAAATATTTTACTCCAATAAAAACTATTTTAATTAAAATATCTTTTTAGGTGATGAATTTAGTTGATCTAAAATGGATTTAAATCAAAAAATTGAAATGTGTCATGTGTTTTGAGAGGAATTTTCAACTTGGTAATGTAGGATAAATGAATTAGTAGTTCTTTCCACCACTAAAGATGAATATGTAGATGTTGGAATTTACAGTGCTTATATGTTATGGATATAGCACATAGTAACAAATTTTGTAATTTGTTTCTGTCAAACACCAATTTTGTGTGATAAAACAATTTCCCTTTATTTTTATAAATACCCAAACACATCCATAATAAGAAAATAATTTAGATATAAGAGAACATTTCATTATGCAAAAAGATACTTTTAATAGTTTATCAAAATACATAATCAACTTGTTTAAATATTTTAAAAAAATATTGACTGAGATACATTTTAATATATTAAATAGGATATTTGAAGGATAAATATAAAACGATCATTCATCAACTTATTGTTTTACATATCTTCTTACTGTGAAATATGTTTTTAAGGGGCTGACATTTTTTAATTTTATTTTCCTTAATTTTACATTTTATAAAAATCTCCAGATATATATTTTTAGTAAAATATTATGTTTCATTAGAATTTGGTTCTTTTAATGTTTTTTCAAAATTTCCCGAATTTTATAATAATTCATATGAAAATATGTTTTCTGTTATATCTTAAAAATTTCATAATAGTGTATCTTTGCCAATATTTATAGAGGTACTCTCTTCTATTATGTTTTATAATTTTGTTCAATTTTTTTTTAAAATTAATATTAAAATTTTTGAAGTTATATGGAAATGATTTTTTTCCAATATAACATAAATCTTTCTAATAAACATTTTTAAAGAATTCATGATTTAAAAACCTAATATTTCATAAAACAAATTACATCATGAGTTTCCATGTTAAAATCTCATCCACCATTTTTTTAAAAATAAAATTCTCACTCCTAATGAATCAATATATTAGAGGGTAATTATTTAATCTCCCCTCATTGGGTAATTTTATAAAGTGATCACATTTCGTTTTTTCTTTTTTTATTTTAACTCTTCAGTCAATCCATTTCTTCTCATGTAACTCTTTTTAGTTTATATAATGAACTTTGATTATATTTCATCAAGTAGTCATGGAAAAGTTAATTTACATAATATAGTTTGATATGTTTGAAAGTCTCTTAAAGTTATTTCTTCTTTTTTATGATTCAGAATTAGTCTGTATAACTAATGATGATATTAATATACACTGTCTGAATATAGTATGAGAATTTTACCTTACCATATAGTTAGATGGTATTAATTGGCTAATGAATATAAATATCATTATATTTTGGACGACGTAAATCTTGAATAGAAATTTTTATTTTGGTATTATTAGAATACCATAAAAATTAGAATCATCTTTTATAACACATATGTAATCCAAAAAAGACGGAATCTTTGAGAGACCTCTCGCTAAGAAGGCTATTGTCATGAACTGAATCAATTCACCACCAAAATAGTAACCAATCCTTTCCCGTGACATGTCCCTAAGGGAATTCCCTATACCTATGGGCTGGAACAAGTTCTCGAGTATCATACTGTTATGTTTGGGAATGATTTACATGAGTATAAGACCATAAAACCTTAAAAACAATCCAGAATATAAATTGTGAAATTTTAAGAAAAAAAACCAAAATGGAATACAGGGATTTAAATATAGTAAAAAAAGATCCAAAGACACAAATAAATATCATAAAAACAACCCAATGTACTCCACCTGACAAGTGTTCATCACCCACAAGTCGTCTCCACAACTCCGCCCCAAGGATGTGAACTAACACCCCACACCACCATCACCCAATGCCTTTCCATTACCTGGGTCAAAATTATAAAATCTTCTTACACCCAATGGGTGTAAGTAGGGTGTGATCCTAATCCCAATAGGATACCATCCAATTATTCCAAGGTTTATAAAATATAAGGAGGAAAAAAAATCAGTTTTAATATGCAATGAAAAGCGGCGACAAATTCCAAGAAATGCAACTTCAAATTGAAAACATTTTTCAAGATACCAATTTCAGAATGTGAACACATTTAAATAGTCATGTTATCTAATTAAATATAATTCCAAATACACCCAAATAAAAGGGAAAATACCACAAATACAAAGAGTAACAAAATTGGGAACACCCCTAGAAACTAGATAGTCTCAGACCCATTTACCGCGTACATCGGTGTAATGTAACCATAGTAAAATCCATTCTCATGAACGAGCCACTGGTAGGGAACATACCCATAACCTAGTTGTTTTTAATAATCATCCATATATTTTAGTTAGAGTTTTCTATATCAAAATTCCAAGTGAAACATGGACAAAACCCATCTGGTCAACTAGTTGTACTAGTACACATCTTCCCCAACTAGGTACCTCGGCTTCCCCCTTTGTGCTAAAACTATTTAATCATGCTAAATAAATCCATTTTAATATAAAACACCACTACTGGTCACATTCAAATAGTACAGAAGATACACACTCTTTATAACACTTAAAACACACAACAAAACACTTTGATTTTCCATAATAAAAGTTCTCGAAAACCTGCATTATTTTGCACCCAAAACACCCTAAAAACCCCACATTTCACACTATGTGCACACTCAAATTTACCAAAAAAAAATTCGCAGTGCCAAAAAAATTTCTATAAACCTATTACATGTGTTATAAAACAACCCCATTAGGAAAAACATCAAATAGTCATGTAAAAAACAATTTAGCACCAAAATGGTTCCCAAAAATCCTTCACTTATCAAACGTCACCAAAATAAGATTTTGTAGAAGAAAACGAGGGATATAAACATTTAATACATAATTATAATCCATACTAAATTTAAATAAAATCAACCAATTAGTCATAGGGAACCCCAAATAAACTCATAAAACATTTCTATGAAAAACCCCCAATTTCACATAAAATTTCCATTTAAAATTCATTTGTAATACAAACACCTCTAAAACTAATTTTTGCAGCAATAATAAAATGAGATAAATGTTAAAATATGATAAATATAGAATTAAAATACTCAAATATTTCATAAACAAGGAATCACCTACCAAAACAAAGGAAACCCGTGAATCCTTCGTGCGAAAACACAAACGCACCACCGCCGCACCTCAAGGAGGGTAGATCAAACATAAAAATAGAACAGTGAACCAATAAAACACGAGGATAAACCTTAGGTTTGGCACCTTACCCTATGTAAATTTGGGACTTCAAGTATAAGGGAAGAAACCCTAAGCACATTGAATGAAACCCTAAGAAAAATGAAAGAAAAGGAGACTAACTCACTTGAGGGTTCTTGATGAAATCGCCCCAAATACACTAGTGGATGAATTTCAAAAGAGAAAAAAATCAATTGATGTTGGAAAAATAAATATAAGGTTAATTGGGAATTTTAATTGGGGGAAAATAGTGGATAATGAATGATTTATGAAGGAATCAAGTTATCTTTTTCAATCTGGACAAAATGTGAGTGCTTCAGAAGTTTCGACCTAAACTGTGAGGAAAATGAGATCTAAAGAGGGTGGGAGGATACTGGATGTGCGGCTGGGTTTCATGGGTGTGTTTGGGGATTGGCATCACCAATATAGACTTAAAATTGAATAATTTATTAAATAAACAATTTTTTTTTTTAAAATGGAATTGGGCGTTCGGGCAAGCCCGGTCGCTTAAATAAAAACCTATATACACCTTGGTTATGGATTTATAAAAGGCTCCAAACAACAATGGTGGTGTTAATATGTAAGGGGAGTCCATTTAGTAATTTTAATGGGTGAAAAATATTAAAATATGAAAATTTTATAATAGAATCAAAATTTATTTTTAAATCTGAAACTGGGCTCACGGTTTGGCCCAATTTACAAAAACACACCAATTCCACAATAAATGCCTGAGAAACACCAAAAACATAAAAAATGGAAAATAAATTCAAAATAACTTTAAAATAAGTCATTTA
Source organism: Viscum album (assembly GCA_963277665.1). Taxonomy (NCBI): domain Eukaryota; kingdom Viridiplantae; phylum Streptophyta; class Magnoliopsida; order Santalales; family Viscaceae; genus Viscum; species Viscum album. The sequence continues at coordinate 1,921,656,714 of OY728122.1, read as the reverse complement.
TGTGATAGTTATGTTTTCATCTTATAAAAAACTGGGAAGATGTTTCACTTATCAAATGATACAATGATAGTATGATTATTGATTAAAAAATTTATTATTATAATGAAAGGAAATTGGTATAATATTATGGTACAAGATATATCTGTTCAATATTTTATTTTAAATTTTATAAATTTCATCTTCCTTATGTTTTTTTGGAACTACATCAATGTAATCAGGATAAGAACTACGAATCGTAAGATACTTTTGTATCAATAGATTATCAGTAGGTCACTTATTATATATATGGAATTTCAAAACATTAATAATTAAGCTACTCTAATCAATTAAAATGGAGCCTATGTAGGATATGAGAATATTGTAATGATGATAAAAGTTTTCTTCTACAATTAAATATAATTCATTGGAAAATATTTGAATGTTTCATTTTTTGAAGATATAGAAGCTTATAAATACAAAGAGAATTGGAATGGGAAAGCCTAAGAGTAGTCTCCAAAATACCAAAAATTACAAAGAAATAAAATAAAGGTTATTTAAGATGATGCTGATACTATGTTCCTAAAGGATAATAAAATTAATAAGAAAAAGAATAAAGAAAGAGATCCAAGTGTTAGATTCAATGTTGCTGAGGAAAAAGATTTGAACAATAAAAATAAATATGTTAAAAGAACAATATATGAAAAAAAATAACTATATGAAAATAAAGATACAATTTATAGTTATTTCTTAATTGAATTTTAAATGTTGTGTGAATAAGTAGAGAATCATTGTGATTAATTATTTACTCAATTAGTATTTATTGAGAAGGAACAGAAGGTCCCATTTTTGTTCTTTGAATTGAACCACTATTTTGTACACCGAAATGGGTTTCTATTAATTAGGAAAAAAATAACTCTACCCTTTTCAAAGGAAATAATGAAAAATCAATGGTACCTGTTGTTCAACATATTTATTAATATTTTCAAAAAAACTAAATAGTAAAAATTTGATACAACAAAATCTCTTCTTATAGAACCATATCGAGTACCTAGGTAATGGGAGATTTTAAGAAATAAATATTATTTTTTATCTCTCTGAATATATATTTAGATGTTAAATAATTTCTATTGCATAATTTAGTTTCTTTAACTTCTCAATCTGATGAAGAAGAATAAGATTCTCTTACATCATCAGATGAAGAATGATCAAATATTGAAAATAAACTACAATAGAAAATCTATCATAGAAACATCATTCTAATAAATATTATTAACATAGAGATATTAATAAATATTATGTCATTGACAAAGAATAAATACCTAACAAAGTGTTAGGGAATAAATTATACCTGAAGTGTATAATGATTCCAGTAAATCTGCTCTGATCACATGATCAAAAAGGACTGAAATAAAAATGAATTTCTTTAATGATGTGATTAAAATGATCAAATGAATCATGGATATTTACCTCAATAATAATGAAATAAATGAATACATCAATGTAAATGTGGATTTTTTTTAATGTAAAATATATCTAAAACAAATTTATGAAATAGTTATTTAGAATGAATAATAAAAAAATAATCTTATTGAAAATATTTAATATAACTAACAATGAATAATGTATAATAAAATTTATAAATCCATCGGAAGAAGACAATAATTTCTTCTATTAGTATATTTCATTAATCAAGAGATAAAACATATCAGTTTCCATTAGTTTGTGTAATATCAACTCATTGTCATATATTATTTAGATATATTGATGATATTAAAGACCTTTACAATAAAAAATACATGGAACTCTCTCAATAAAGTAAAAAATCTCATGTTTCTAAAAATGAATGGGAAATAATAATTTAAAAGAAGACTACAATGATAAGACTAAAAAAGATCTCAGGAAGATGAAGATAATTTTAAAGAAACTATACAAAAAGATTCATCTCCCTAGAATAGTCAAATAATTTTAATTTTTTTAAATAATAAAGTTTTTTTATTATAATTACTACATTCAAATAACTTTTTGGATGAATGTTAAGTCATTTATATCTATTTGGCGATGAATGATATTTTTTTTTAATTCATGATTTCTCCTTAAATATTTTTGTAAAATATTACTTATAAAATTCTAAAGAACCCTTTCTAATTATGTTTATATTTACATTATATTATTTTATAAAATTCAAAAGGGTACAAATTTAGAGTTTTAAGGTTATGTAGGTAAGAGTGTATGTTCTTTAAAATTTAAACCTCATTTTTTTACTTAGTTTTCTTTGCATTCAGTTTTTAAAAATTAGGGTGATTGTGAAGTCGAAAAAAATTCTATTATTAATATTCAAATTTAAAATTTATTCTTTAAATGTTTTCATATTCTTAATATTTATCTTTCTATATAATAATGTCTCTGTTGAAAAATAATCATTTTTAATGGATGTTGAAATTCAATCTTATATGAAAAATGTTTACTATTTTAACCAAATAAAATCTCACAAATATTATCAGAAATAATTCTACCAAAGTATATCGGATAGAAATAATCATATGGAAACATAAAAATTCTACTTGATGGATACATAAGAATCCTTCTAGATTGATACATAGAGAGTATAATAGATGATGTTTTATCTATTCACTAAACTGAGTTCTTTATGGCATTGTAATAGTATTATACCAAATCATCATAGGATATTATGATGTTTTGTTGAACACATTGAGGGAAGAAATTATTTTTATGGTGTCATTACAGTTAATAACCACAGAAATGGAATCTAGATATTGGAATCCTATATATAAATAGGACTACACCCATCGAGAGAGGAACATACAAGTGTTTTGACCATCGATGATATTATATTGACATTGTTGTTTTTAAACATCTTGTTACTAACTTCACTTTGATTATATACTTCATAAAGTACTCCTTAAAGGATATGGTAAATATATTTTCATTATAATCTATTTTTTATTTGTAAACATTAGTTTAATAATTTTATTTTGGGCTCTCAGGGATTAAGACATAGAGTTTTTGTGATCTGTATGATTGAGGACACTTAGGGATATAGAACCAAAAAGTTTTTATGTAATCAGGTGTATCAAGGGACTCTAAGGCTAGTAAGAAAGACCATATGATAGATTTATAATCATGGATACCTATATTCCAGACTAAATACTTCATTATAACATTGGATGAAAGTTAATACCTTTATAATGAAGGGTTTTCTATGTTTTGGTACTTTTATTATAAATATTTCTTTACGTTGATATATATTTTTCAAAAAGTTTCATATTAATTTATGGAATTTAAATAATAAAATATTATTTTTTCTAAACTAGTTTATTAATATGATAATATAATGTATATCGGTACAACTCTTGGTATTGTAGACTTTTTTAAAAACAGGGTGTTTGGAAAAATTGTTGTTTAAAATTTTATATATTATGATTAAATTCCCCCTTATTATAGTATTTTTTATCCTATTATGATCTAATAGGTTGTTATGTTTTTTTAGTCAGGCATGTGACAAGAATTTTTTAAGATAGTAATAATTTAAAGGGATTAAAATCTTGATTTTCTACATTGGATTAAGAATAAATAATTTACGTGTAAGGGCTATCAACCTTATCTCTTACAAAAAGTGTATTTTTTACATTATTTACAAAAGTGTTAAAGGGATTTTTTAAATTTTATGGAATTAATCGCCTTACGTTCCTATGAAAACTTTTTTATATATTTACATTCTTCTAGTGGTTTATATTTTTAATTCAAATAAAATCATTTTCTTTGATTTTTTATTTTAAAATAAAATGGTATTATTTTGTTAAAGGAATGAAAACAATTGTCAAATTTATTTATAACTATTTTCATTCAAAAATTTCCTTGGAATTTATTCTCAATTTTTTTTTGTGATTTTACTTTATATTTATAAACGTATTTTTTAATAAAAACCTTCATTTCTAATGAACTGATAGTCATATTTCATTCTTTAATGATTTTTATTTTTTTGGTCATTAACATTCTAATGATCACATTCCCTATCAATATCCATAATTTATTAAGATAATATTTTCTACTCCATGAAAATATTTTATGTATCAAGGATTTATATAGCCTCATTTATAGCACCTTTATGCTTTCATAACTGTATACTTTTTCTATATAGGGTATTAGTTGAAAGAATTTTATTATGAAATTTATTTCACCGATAGGGGAAATATTCAATTTTCTTGATTCAGTATGGATAATTAGTAATTTATAAATAATTTTAAGAATAAATCGTATTGATCATTCTATATATGCATAATTAAGTATGTGAAAAAATTCATTGGTGAGGGCTAGTTATAGATAACCCTTTGATTCATGAACAGGTCTCATGGGACAAAACTATAGGCATTCTATATTTGATAGGTATCTACATTAAAACTACCAATTTACTAATAATGTCTTAGACATGGCCTAGATGAAAAATTTCATGATATTTTGGCTAAATAATTAATAGTAATATCATCAGTATGTAAAATTAATCCTTTCATTAAATAAGAATTCTATTTCCCTTACCCATGTGGTGGATATGTTGACAATAACCATGGATTCACTCTGATATCATGTTATTGAATAAATGAATGTTTTATATTATCAACTCTTCCATATTTATTATAGATTACTTACTCATCATATCTCTTTATATACATAGCCCCTTATAAGGCATATGATATAAACATTTATTTGTTTTGTATTTATTTGGATCTGAAAAATGGTACATTGAAGAATTTTAAGGATGTAATAATGTTTCTTATGCCATGTTATTATATTATAAAATAAAATATTGTAACCATGTATATATATAGTTTTCTAGATATGGTAAACTAATGTATCCTTTATTGTTTAATATGTTATAACTTTAATCAATTTAATAATGTAATCACCATCTTTGGGTTACTAGGGTCCAGTTCATGAAATCAAATCTATTAACCAAAAATGTCAGACCACACCTATAGTATTATGAACAATGAGGGGCCCCTAAAAATTACAAATTATATTACAATAAACTTGAATAATTATTGATTATTAAACACCATATATAAAAACCACTAATAAATATCACTATGACTGGAAGAAAAATTGGAACAACATGAAAGTTTTAGTTGAAACCACTAAATGAAGAATTCAGATGAAGATGCATCGGTGGAACACATGGTACTAACACCACAAAAATATAGTGATGAATCCCACTATGAAATAGGGTGAATAATGATATAGTATTATCAATGACTATTGATGAGATAAATAAAAATTTAAGAGGAACAAATTGTGATAGGCTTACTATAGATGATTGATGAACCAAGGTTAGGAATGATACTAAAACAAAATACGTCTCCGATTAAATCACAATCACAATTTATAACTACATTAGGCCTTATCATTTTTATCATATATATTATCTTGAATAATGGGATTGAATGTAAAGTAGTATGGTATGTAAAACAAGAATAGAACGAACCACTAAAACCACCACATATACACCAACTGGTAACAAAGACTATATAAAAGGGAAATAAGAAACCCACAAAAGTGAACCAATGGAGATTCCCATAGAATACCACAATTGAAGAATGATAAAAGAATGGAATGAACCTATTAATCATAAGAGAATATGACAAAATATGGTGGAATTTTTTAATGTGTCTTGGGGTAATATAAATATTAGAGAATGAAGGAGATCAAGAAAAAAGTAGAAAACCTAAAAATATTAAGGAAAAGAAGATAAAACTGGGAGTAAGGGAATCAAACTAAGGGGGGAGAAAACCATGAGTGTTGATGGACATGGTTATAAATAATCCATTATTATCATTTTTCTATATGTTATCATATAATGAAAGAAACAATATATTTAATTCATTGAGTATAAAATACCATTGTATCTTATCCATGATGATGGTGGAGAATGATACAATTCTCAGGGATTTAGTATGGATGGACTAGTGCATTATAATTAATGGGGAACCATCATTCGTATTCTATTTCATTACTCGAAAATATTTATTAAAGAGGATTAAGAAAGAACAACATAATGATATATCCCTAAAAATATGATTGATGATAAGAGGAATATGAAATTACTAGAGTTTAACATTGGTGATGATAGAGTTATATGGTTGTTTAGAGGTTATATATTCTATCAGAATGAGAGGAAAATAGAGATCTATAAGATAAGTATCATAGATGAAAAATTTATATACATAATATCACCGCAAAGATGAAAATATATATCCAAGATAATCTTTGGTGAGATAATATTATCTTATAAATTTCAGATTATGTTGTAAGATTCTTTATATGCCAACTAGTTAAAATATAAATAAAACTATGAGAAGGGGTTATGAATACATCACTAGAGTGAAAGTGGTATAATATAACTATAGATTTGATCATTTTCCTTCCCAATACATCTAAATGGAAAAAAAATTATTTGGTTCATTGTTTATCATCCTATAAATTCAACTCATTTCGATTCAATTTGATAATATCTTTATAACAAGCTGATCATTTATGAATTAAATTCCTTTTCATTTAATATATTATGGATATAGATAAAACACTCACTATTTTTTATTATTGTGTTCAAATGACCATTATGTTCTGTTACTGTTGATAATATAGATGTTGAACAATGATCACATTACATATATAAATATAAGGTTTTTAAAAAAATTATTTTGACATAGAGAAAGGAGAGGATAGCCACATCTAGTAGACTAGGGACACATGAAGCTCATATGTTAGATATTTGAATGGATGTAGCATAACTGGGATTCTATCTTGACCAAACCTGAGTTTATATTCAACACATTAATCCTGAACAAAATCGCTTATGGGATAAGTTCATGTTAATAGAGATTACCACCCGAGCGATGTTATCTAATCCACCCCAAGTGTATGTCACCACCGCACACCATACCCATACGTTTTATGTATGTCATATAAATGGTTATGTAATAAGCTATTATTTACTTATTGGGTAATCCTTTTTTATTAGTAAAAGTCTTATTCCATCAATTCAATTATAGAAATAGTCTTTCTTAAAAAATGATGAATTTGATAAATTGTTTTTTCGGGTAATAATGGTAATTTTGAAAAATATATACATTATTATATTAAAATATTCTTTTTATTAATAATATTAAAAAGAAATTTATAAATTATCATTATATCAGTTCATTATCTATAAGTGATTAAGTAATCATTTTCATAAGAGTTATATTTTTATACATTAAAATATATAATTTTTATTTTAAGGAATTAATGAATTTTTGAAATAATTAATATTTTAATAAATTATTATTATCAAATTACTTAGATTATTAATAAGTGAGTATATAATTTTTATGAATTCAAATGAAATTCATATTATAGTATGAAAAATATTTTTTTCAAAACCCGTTAATTTTCAAAAAAATTCAATTTTCATTTTAAAAGTGAAACTTCACATATTCAAAAAATTATTTATATAAAACGAATTTTATTTTTGGTGTAATTATAAAGAAATTATCTAATGGTATATTTTTTTATAATTTTCTAAGACAGTCAAATGTATGGGTAATAATGAAATATCGGATAAATTAAATAAGTGTTTTATGACATCATAATGACCCAAAAATGATGTAGTAAATTCAATAATGGGTATTACAGACCCAATATATGTTTCTAAATTAAAATAATGTGATTTTATATCAGTTTTACATATTTTATAAAGCCGTAGAGAATCCTCCAAAATGTATAATGTATTTTATTATTTTAAATTCATTTCCTTTAGTGTGTTACTCACCCTCACATACGCAAGGGAAATATTTTAATATGTTTGGCCATTCTAATTATAAAATTATGTTTTATACTCCTATTTGGAAAAAACCATGGGAAAAAACCATGGTAATGAATGTGATTTTAAATATTTAATTATATAGTTTCCAAAACCTATGTTTGTGAAGTATTAATGAATTTTCCTCTTATATATTATATAAATCCACCCAAGCTTCCACATCGCTTCACCAAAATCCCTGGATCACGTCTATACTCTTCCCTAACCTCAGTATAATCCTCCCAAGATTCCACAATATCTAAATAATCCCCTCTTAAATCTTTTTGAGTCACAAAATCATGTAATGAAGTCCATCTGTTCTCATTTTTATCCAAAATTCTTTAGGTTTTTATACCCTTTTATTTCCCATTAATAATGATGGGGTATGATTTTGTACCTCTCCATAATTCCCTAATTTTTTTAATAATGATATACATATTTCACCCCCACTAATTCATCCAATGTACACCTGTTACCATGATAAAATTTCATAAGAGTTATTCCATTTCACCTCTTTCTTCAAGTTTCTTGATTATGTTATTCCTTCTATTTCTAAATTATTTTTTTGGGGATATATATATATATATTACAACATTACTGTCCATTTCATGTATATATAATTAGATAACCCTTTCTCCATCATTAGTCATTTTTATGAATTTTATGTCATGTCGTTAGGCTGATGAAATTTCACAGCATTTTTTCATGCCAAAATCATCATGTAGTGAATACCAAGACCATTTATCTATCGAGGGTATTAAAAATTATGGACATATACTTATTTATTATATATTTTAATTTACATGTTCAAAGTTCCTTTATCATGGAATAAATGATGATGATGATGTTGAATGAATCCATGTTATATGATCTATGTGTCACGCTTAAGCATGAGATTGATATTTTATAAAGGGTGAGCCAAAATATCACTCCAATACATTGGTTAATGTTTAGTATCATGATACTCCATGTTAAATGGTGGTTTACGCAAGCTAATTCATGTGAAATGAGAGTTTACTCATGCTAATCCATGTGCAATGGGCCTTGTCTTATGCTAATATCATGTTGTATGTTGTTTCCACATTTCAATGTTATGACAATCTTGTTATATTAGGCATTTATGTTCATGTTTCTATTATAATCCTTTGATATGCCTATTTCCTAACATGTATTATATTCATCATCTGATTATTTTTTTACTCCCTTACTATGCTTTATAGCACACCGTCTTTTTATTTATTTCCTCTGGTAATCCCATGAAATGCTAAGTATGAAGGAATGTTGGGGTCATCTAAAAAAAGTATTCAATAAAGATGTTGCATTTTATGTCATAAGTTGTCATGTAATATTCATGTGCCCCAAACACACTAGTCATATCGATCTTCTGGGTTGTATTAATTTCATGTTTATGTAATAAATCACGTTTATGTGTGTAATAAAGAGTAGGGTTGTCATAGTTATTTTTCGGGGATAGGTTTATTTATTATTGGGATTAAGGTTATAAACCCTATTGAAAGCCTTACGGATAAGGGTGAGTATAAGAAAATACTCCCTAAATATTTATGAGTATAGAGTAAGTGTTTTATCAATAAAATACATCCCTATTTGGATCTGAACAAGTATATGTGGCTCTGCCACTGATGTATGTATGGGTAAAACCCAAAACACCACTTTTATCAAGACTCTAACGGGAACTAGTGAGTGAAAACGGGCCTTACTACACTCTTGGTTTAACACTTACTGGAGATATGATTTATTAAAATCATAATCTTAGTATGAAAATTTATTAAGGGAATAGAAAAATCCCCTAATAATAAATGTTCGGAAGTAGATCATGGATAACTTAGATTGAAGCCTATAAATTCATAAGTTAAGGAAATCAATTTAATTTATAATTTTTCCCTTTTTGTCATTGTATTCCACATTATTTTTGTATAGTCTAAAATATTGACCCCTAGTATCCCTTTTATTCAATATATTTTCCTGTTAGAAGAGGACTTGGGCTAACAAACGAAATGAATATCAATGTGATGAATGTTCTAATGAGATACCTAATCCGATGGGGGTAGGAATCAGGAACATTATCACGATACTCTCTTATTAAACTCAGGTTTTAAATATAAAAATGGGTCATAAAGAACATCCAACCCCCCCCCCCCACGAAAGAACAAGAAGAAATCCTGAGATTCCTAAGTCAAAGGTGTACTACATTAAATAGATCATCTTATCCCTCAATCGTCATACAATATATCAACATTATTGAGAAGATATTATCCGTACTTAAATGTTTTGAACAAGAAATGTTTCTTCTGGATGCTTATCTTATGGAGGGTGAAGTAGATCAATGGTGTACATTGATCTAAATTATGAAGCATGAGGAAGAGATCAGGGAATTGGAATAAAAGGATTTCCCGAAAATGTATTTCGATGAATATTTTCATCGCACCTTATGACTTAAGATGTAAAGATACTTTCATGTCTTGAAGTAAAAGAGAAGATAAATCCATCACAATATATGAGGAAACCATCACAACGTATTCATGATATGCCTCCAGCTTTGAATATACATGTGAATGCAAGGTTGGACACATCTTTGGTGCCATAAAACGTAGCCTATGGAAAGCCGTACTGATCTGTGACATTGATAGATCTGAAGAAATTGTTTTATGTGCCCTGAAATTCAAAATGGAGATCAGAAAACCTCAGGGGTATCATGGGGATAAGATGAAGAAGGTGGAATTTAATTCTGTTGGTCTGATGGATAAATACAATGATGCTAAGAAATTCAAACACCCCGCTTTCAAAATGTGAGAAAATAAGCACCGCATAAATTTACTGAAGTAGATGAGGAAATGATTTAGTTTTGGAATAGAATGGAACCTCACCAATACGTACTGAAAAGAAAAACCGACTGGCGAAAGAGGATAGAAATTCTCCATTCCATCCCCAAGATATTGTTCGTTGCTACAACTGCAAAGAATCAAGTCACTTTACAAACTATTTCCCTAAGACATGGGGTTTTTTAGGAAACCAAAAACCTCCAAGGAAGCATAGACAACCTTTTTCCATCACAAATACTGATGTGTATCCTGAAAATGATGTGGTGATAGGTATACTAGTTATTCATTCCTGAAATTTGAACATACTTTTTTTTCTTTTACACATTCGTTTTTATCCATAATGTTTAGTAGAACAATCCAAATGCCACAAAAAATCATGGAAGTAGAGATGTTGTTGACAATGGAAAATGGGGAAATTATTTCATCCCATGAATATAACTCATCCCCTATCAAGATTTTTGGATTTAACTTCCCTAAAAACCACTTCATACATCTTTTGGTGGAATTTAATGCAATTCTTGGCATGGATTGTCTTTCCCTATATAGGGCCAACATGAATTTCTGTGGAAGGGAAATCACTCTCTATATGGCGGATTGAACCCAGATTCTATACATGTTCAAGGAGGTGGATGAATATTCCTTATCACCATCATTTGAAGTGTGTATATTACGACCCTATGAGCATGAATATCTTGCTTAGATGATTCAGTCTACGGAAGGAACCATCCTTGAAGACATCCCTATTATGAGGTAATTCCCTAACATGTTTCCAAAGGAATTTAATGGTCTTCCACTTAGAAGATATGTTTAATTATTGATTGATCTTATACCTGGGGCATTTCCAATATCAATGACCCTATATATAATGGATTTTATGGATCTTTAGGAGCAATAGAAACAACATCAGGAGAATCTGGATAAAGGATTTATACAACCAAGTGCTTCCTCAGGGGGTGTACCAGTCCTCTTCCTCAAGAAGGAGGAGGGGTCAATGCAAATTTCCATTGATTATCGTTATCTCAACAAAATCATTATAAAGAAAATGAATCCACTTCCAGGAATTGATGACTTATTCGATTATCTATGTAGAGCACAATACATCTCTAAGGTGGAACTACAGTCAGTATATTTTCAAGTAAGGGTGAAGAAGGAGGATATCCTAAAGGATGCATTCTGTAAAATTTATAGGCACTATGAATTCATAGTAATTCCTTTCAGACTCAGTAATTCTTCAAAATTAATCATGAACATGAAGAATAGATTATTTAGAGATTACCTGGACAGATATTTTGTATTCTTTATATATGATATTCTAATATATTTCAAAACCATGGGGCCATGTGGAGCATCTATGTACTGTACTAGAGACCTTGGGAAAGGATATTCTCTATGAAAAGTGCATATGGTGGGAGTTTTGGTTGAAGAAAGTCTCATTATTGGGTCATATTATCTCAAGTAATTGGATATATGTGGATTCCTCTAAGAAAAATGCAATTAAGGGAGGGAAGAGGCCAAATATTTTGATAGATATTTATAGATTCCATAGGTTTGCTGGATATGATCACCGATTTGTGATAAATTTCTCATGATTTTCAAACCCTCTTACCAAGATAACTCGAAATGGAGTCATGTTTTTTAGGAATGATGACTGGAGATAAATTTTTAAGGATTTTAAAATGAGTCTTATCACTGCATTCATACACACACGACCCATAAGTGGAGAACATTTCTTGGAATTAAACGATCCTATGAAGACGGTCTTGGGTTTTGTGTTGATGAAAAATGACAAGTCATTGCCTATGTTACAAGAAAATTCAATGTTCTTGAGCATAATTATCCGACACATGAACTTGAGTTGCCTGTAGAAATATTAACTTTGAAAATGTTCCAACATTACCTATTTTGGGAGAAGTGTGAAATATATACAGATCACAAAATCCTCAAGTATATATTCACATAGAAATAGTTGAATATTCACCAATGAAGATGGATAGATATGATCAGTGACAATGACTATTCAATCGATTACCACCCTAGGAAAGCAAACAATGTGGTGGATACTTTATGTATAAAGGAACCTACAATTCTATCATTGATGATAACTTAAAAGGATATAATCTTCTTAGATTTGATGAATAAGGAAATTGGAATCATAAATAAGGGAAAATCTTAAATCCTTTCACAAATTATTTCTCAAGAGTCTCATTTGAAATGGTAAATGGATGCTCAAAAGGATGATTTAGGAATTTAGAAAAAAAGTGGAAAATATTAGAAAAGTAAAATCCTCATAGTTAAATGTTAGTTAACACGGAATTGGGAGATTTTGGTCAATATTATATGTTCCATCAAACCCGTAATTAATGAATGAAAATTTTGATGATGTACATAGTTAAAATTTCTCCATTCACAACAGAAACAAAAAGCTATATCGATATCTATGAGAGAATTATTGTTGGGATAACATGAATAAGTTGATCACTAAGCATACATCCAAGTGCCTTATATGTCTAGAAGTGAACACATAGAGGAAGAATTATAAGGGTTTTATACAATCAGTACCCTTTCCAATATAAAAATGGTAGAAAATCATAATGGAATTTATCACAGAACATACAAAGACATCCAATGGCAACAATTCTATCTGGCTTTTTGTGGATCAACATAAAAATATTACACACTTCATTGCAATTTGGGATGATTTCCCATTGGATTAACTAGAACAGATATACATTAGAGAAGTGTTAAGGCAACATGGAGTACCACTCTCGATTGTATCTGATTGAGATCCAAGATTTACATATATGTTCTGGAAGAGTCTCCAACATTCTCTAAATACTGATCTGAAATTTAGTATGGTTTATCATCCTCAAACTGATGGAAAATCTGAGGGGAATGTCAAAACTCTTGAGGAAATGTTGATAGCATTCTTGATGGACATAAAAGGAGAATGTGATCAACATCTTCCTCTGGTTGAGTTCTCCTACAACAATAGTTTCCACCCAAGCATCCAAATAGCTCCTTATGACTCCCTTTATGGGAAGAGGAGAAAAATACCATAATTTTGGGAAGATGTTGGGGAGAAAATACATATAGGTCCTGTAATGGTTGAAGAAATGGTTGAGAAGGTTAAGACCATCTAGAAGCACATTAAATCTATTCAGAGTCAGCAAATGTTATTTACCGAAAATCATCAATGAGACCTAGATTTTGATGAAGGATACATGATATTCCTATACATTTCACCATGGAAGAGAGTTATGTGATTTGGGGATAAGGGAATGCTCAGTACAACGTACATCGGCCCTTTTGATATCCTTGATCACATTGGAGGAGTTTCCAATCAACTAGAACTCCCACTGATCAAGTCTCAAGTACATGATGTATTCCATGCATCACTCTTAAAGAAGTAAATATGTAACCCATCACATATACTCAATCTAGAGGTGGTACCATTGGATAATGAACTCCCCTATGAAGTGAAGTCAATGAAGATCTTATATAGTATAGAAGAAGTTTTACAATATAAGATGATTCCCCTCATTAAGGTGTTGTGGAGAAACCAAAAGTTTGAAGAAGCAGCATGGTGACCTGAGGAAGTGATGAGGTTGAGTTACAATCATCTTTTTTAGTGATGTAAAATGAAATTTCGAGGGTGAAATTTTTTAAGGGGGGAATTTTGTAACGACCCGACCATTTAGGAATAAAATTCTCATTTTTTTAATTTTTTTATGGACATAGAAAACACAAGAACTCTATTTTATTATTTTGTTTAAATTACCATTATGTATCATTACCATTGATAAAATATATGTTTAATAGTGATCACATTACTGATATAATTATAATGTTTTTAGAAAAAAATTCATTTTGACACAAACAAATGAGAGGATTCCCTCATCCAGTGGACTCAGGCAGTATGAATCTAAATTTTCAGAGGTCGGAAAGAAGGTAGCATCATGAGGCTTCACTCTTGACCAATCACAAGCAGAGATTCAACACATAAATCTTGAAAGGAATCACATGCGGGAGAATATAATGTTAATAGAGATTACCACATACGCGATGTTATTCGAGATACCCCAATAGTCGATCAACATCACACACCATACCCTTAGGTCTTCTATGTGTTTTATAAGGGTTATGTAATAAGGTGTTATTTACTTATTTTGTAATCCAATTTTATAAATAAATGTCTCATTTAATCAATTCCTTTGTATGAATAGAATTTCATAAAAATAGTGATGAATTTGATATATTGATTTGTTTCAGGTAAAAATTGTACTTTTGAGAAATATATACATTATTATATAAACTATTGTTTTTAATAATATTATTATAAAAAATATTCTTGTCATTGATGATAATATGAGTTCTTTATCTATAAATGCTTAGGTAATCAGTTTGATAAGACATATATTTTTGTACGATAAAACCGAAAGTGTTTATTTTAATGAAATAATGAATTTTTTAAATAATTAATATTTTAATAAATATTATTGTCAAAATAATTTTATGAATAATAAATGATTATGTAATTTTTATAAAGTCAATTGTAATTTTTATTTTGGCTTGAAAACCATTTTTGTCAAAACACATAAATTTCCAATAAATGTCGGTTTTAATTTTAGAAGTGAAAATTCACATATTTAGAAAATTATTTAGATAAAATCAATAATATTTTTTGAATCTGGATGTCAAAATTATCCACCGGTTAGTTTTTCAACATTTTCAAAGACAATTGAATTATTGGGTAAGAATTAAACACACTATAAATAAAATATTTGTTTTATGATATAATAATTACCCCAAAATAATGTAATAAATACTACAATGGGTATTATCCTACCATTATATGTTTTACCATTAAAATAATGTGACTTTAGATTTTTTTTACATATTTCATAATGCATTATTGTATCCTCCAAAATTTATAACATATTTTATAATACTAAATTCATTTCCTTGATGGTGTGACTCACCTCCACATAAGAAAGGGAAATATTTTAATACATTCCACCATTATCCTTATAAAATAATACTTTCCATTTCTCTTTGGAAAAATCCTTGGGAAAACCCATGGGAATGTTTTTGGTTTTGAATATATAATTATATATGTTCCAAAACCCATGGTTGTAAAATATTGATGAATTCCCCTATCATATCTTATATAACTCCACCCAAGCTCCCACTTATATTCTCGAAAAATACATGGAGAATATACCCACTTTTCCCTCCCATATATAGAATCCTCCCAAGGTTCCTCAAGCTCTCAAGAACCCCCTATTCAATCTTTTGATTTCACACACTCAAGTACGGGATTCCTTCCTTTCTCAATTCTATCAACGTTTATTTAGGTCATTATACCCTTTTATGTTCAATTAAACATATTGGTGTATGATTTTTCACCTCCCTCATACTACACACTATATGTTTGAATGATGATAGACCTCATTCTATCTCATTAATCCCTCCAATGTACACTTGTGACCATGCCAAAATTTCAAAAGAGTTATTACATTTCTCCTCCTTCTTCATGATTCTTAAAAGTGTTACATCTTCTATTTACAAACTCCTAATGTTGGTACATATATATATATGATACATTTCATGTCAATTTAATTTATATATAATGGAATATCACTTTATCTCTCATCAAACATTTTTTTGAATTTTTATGTCACGTCGTTAGGCTGTCGAAATTGCACTGTGATTTTCCAAGAAAAAATCATCGTGTAGTGAATAATATGACTATTTCTCTATAAAGGGTGTTAACCTTTATTCACATATACATATTGATTAAAGAAATTTATTTTCATATTCTAAATTCATTTACCATGGAATAATTGATGATGTTTAATAAATTCATGTTATATGATATATATGGCACACTTAAGCAAAAGATTGAAATGTTTATGAAGGGTGCGCCCTGATAGCACTCCAATGTGTTGGGTAATGTATAGTATCATGATAATCCATGTGAAATGAGTATTTACTAATTCTAATTCATGTGGAATGAGGGTTTACTCATTATAATCTATGTCTAATGATCATTTTTTCATGATAATATCATGTTGTATGTTGTTTCCATATTTCCATGTTATGATAATCATTTTTGTCATGCCTTTATGTTCATGTTTCTCTTATGCTCCTTTGATATGCCTATTGCCTAACATGTATTGTATTCTTCATGTTATTAATTTTTTACTCCCTTAATAGACTTTATAGATCACCCATTTTTATGTATGTCCCCAGGTTATCTCAATGATAGTAGACCTCTCGATCATTTGGTTAGTATTAAGTGCAAGTTTTTGTAATAAATCATGATTAATTGTGTGATAAAGACCAGGGTTTTTATAATCTTCCTCAAAATTGTCTTGTGAGTTTTTATAAAATGAAGTTTTAAAAATTAAAAAAACACCCTCATCAATTTTTATAGAAAAAAGGTTTTTATCTTGGTTTGAAGGGATTATATAGAAGGATTTAAATAAAAAAGTTAATATTATCACAACATATCATTCTCAATGAAATGGAAAATCTGTAAGGACTATGTAAACATTTAAGAATATACTAAGGTAGTTATCTCATTCATTATAATGAATTGGGATTATTATTCATATTTAGTGGTGTTTTTATAAAATAATAGTTACCACTCCAGTATAAAAATAGCTTCATAGGAATCCTTTTATGGAATGAGATTTCAAACTCGAATATTGTAACATACTCATATTTCAATATATGTTTTTTTAAATTTTTTATATATTGTATTTTTATACCCACATGAAGGAATTTTTTGTGGTTAAAAGGATATTTGAGTTTTTTATATCGTTTAAGGAATTTTTTGAGACTCTCCATGTCTAAAATAAATCCACTGACAAACCAATCGGAAGCACCACCCAACTAGGGGTTCTAGCAGTGGGACATGTAATTTAGTAAATCTCACTAGCTAGTAGAGGGCCACACACTAACCAACCGGTGGTGCCCAAAAATATACATCATTAAGTATATTTTTTATCTTCTTCTTATTATTTAATTATTAACTTAACCCTTTACCAAATAAGACTAATTTTTTACTAGAACATCCAAATTAGAACTCCTTTTGTGCTCTAGGCCTCCTCTTCCTCTCCTGTATGGTGCTTGAATTATAGATTGATCTTGTGGTGTCATTAATGATATGATGTACCAATTATAATACTAATCATCCTTATTTACCATAAATTTATCATATATCTGTTCCATATTAGAGATGTATATTAATCACTACACATATATAAAAGATGATTCATGCATGATTGTTAAACTAATGTAGGATTACATGAATTGGAAACCATTCCTTGATTGATCCCATAACGTCCCTTGGATATGTATCGATTTTGGTATATTGATGTCAATATCTCCCATTGTCAGGATATCTTCTTAGAATTAAAATAATAGAGACTATATGATGATATATTGGGTCCTATTATAGAGAATTTGGTGTGGGGATGTGATTTTGATATAGTTCATCGGGGGATTATGGATTTTGGAATCAACATGATATAGGTAGGAATTCCTTACTATATTAGGCCAGGTAAATAGTTTTTTAGAATGTATGGATTGTATTTATATTCCTCGAGTAAAAACTGTTTAATGATATGGTATGCTGAAAAACATTGGTCTCGCATTAGAACATTACTAGGTTTGGATTGTGTGTTTCATTATATTTCACACTTATATGTAGTTATTTCACAGTCATGGAATGTGTTATATGAAAGGTTTTTTCTTGGATACATTGTGCCTTAAAAAAGTATTATTTGTATGTTTTATAATTAATCATGTGATATATTTTCCTTTCAATGTTTTTCCTTACATTTAATTTAGTACATAGAAATTGGAATGTTATCCTCATACTTTAGGTTGATAGATGGCCCTGACACACATATGTGAATCCTCATAAGGGGATATTATGAGGCATGACTCATTTGTTGTGGATATATACATAGTATTTGTAGTTCTATAACATGGAATGTGGTTAACCCATGGGAGATTAATGCAATACTCTATTTTAAGAGGGTATATATGTTGATATGGTGTGTTTATTGGGAATGACCTTGTGTGTCGGGAGTTATATTGACTCTTGTGTGTTAGAATTGTATAAAATTGTTCGTGTGAAGGTATACATGATTCTTGTTTATGAAAATCCATTAAATGTGGTTGTGGAGTTAAATAGAATTTTTAGTTCCATCCAATGACTATTTATGGCATTCTAGCATCGAAATAAATCATCTACGATCGGTGTTTCTGGAAGATTAATTTGTACATGATCCCTCACTAGATGATAGGTTTCATGTTTTTGAAAATTTACCATTATATCATGAATGAAACCTCTATATAAATGTGTAATTAGGTTAGGGACACTTTGGTGGTGTCCTACTTGTTTTATACCCATACCCTAAAGAGGAATCTCGGTGAACATGGGGACATAATAGTCAGGGATCAAGAGAAGGTAAAGGGAAAATTATAAGTTGTTGAGGGGATTGGTGTTAGGAGATCAACTCAATACCATTAAAAAAATGAAAAGGTAATGTAGTACATTTTAATTATTTATTTCCAATCATATTTCTTGTATATAACATTCTATATTGAGGGTCCATTTTATTATTCTTAAATGACCCAGCATTACATCTACTATGAAATACTGTTATGATTTTTTATTTTATGTTTAGTTTAATATGATTATGTCACGATTTTATGTTTTATGAATATGATTACTATTTTTATAGTCTACCCTCATTTTCATTAGAACCTCACTATAATTTGGAATCCACTTATGTATGGGGAGTTATCTATGTGGTCACGTGTCACTTTAGCTTGGACCCAGTTGTTTGGGTTGGGGTGTTAAAAAATGGCCTCAAATGTATATTTTCCTATTCTTTCATGTTTTTTATTGTGGGAAATGTTATATAGGAGAAGTATTTTGTGGGACATTTTTATAATAGTTTCAATGTGCATGGCCAGCTCATTTGTAATAGGCCTATGAGATCCTATAGTGGGACATTGTATTATAGTTGTGGCTTTATAGTTTGATGATGATCCTAAGTATTTTTTTTATATTATAGTTTGTGGGATTTTCGGAGTTCAGGTATCATAAATATCCACATAGCAACATGTGTCATATATATACCTTTTTTTACTGCGTAGTAATTCTTTAATTATGTGTCTTTCTTTTCTCTAAATTTTTGGTGATATATTTCTATTCTATATTATTGCGACATATCTGTACGAGAAATAGTTAATTGAATATGTTAATGTTTATATATATATATATATGATTGTGTATAATGTGAATATATGAGCGACTAGGATCAATTATTTGGTTGAACTAGGATTACTATACCTTGTGTGTGTGGAAATTTCAGAACATGTGACTTCAGGTTTAAATATCGTATGTGTAACTTCTAACCACTTATGTTATTATTATAGTAATGTTATTACGTGAATTTAAATCATCAGTTCAACATTTTATTAAATGTTTCCTTTTAAATTATTGACCAGACTATTTGGCGAAGAAATCCAGAATACTCTAGTGATGGAGAACACACCAGTTCCTATATAGTCTGTGAAGGATGATTCACCTAAGAATTATATGACACCATCTCTGATGGTTTATTCACTAAAATAACACTATTATAGAGTATTACATACAATTCCTTTCAAAGGGGGTGGGGCATAAATGTTTATGGAGGACAATGTCTAATGCTTCAATCATTATCATCAACTAGTACTCCAAATCATTGGTGGTCCTCATAATGTTATGGACTGGGTTGACAATAACAACCGAATATTTTATTTGGTAGATAGTAGTAAGGATAGAATGGGGAAATTATTTTTCGTTGTCCTTAAGAGACCTTCCAAGATATGGTGGGGTATTATGGGATAAGAAGGTGGGAATAATGGAATTACATAGAAGGACTTTAAATAGTTTTTATTTTTGGATTTATACATCGAAGCGTTGAATAAGACTTCAAATAAGAGTCTATGGATAATTAGTAGAGGATGAGGTAAATTTATTATCACTCAGATAATTTCACAAAATTGTTATGATTTACTCTTATATTGTCTAAGAAATATGTGAAAATTTTTAAGATATTTTAGATTTCCTTTTTTAAGAGAATATACGTCAGGTTAGTGTCTTTAGAAAGATTATATATATGTAGGTATTTAACAAGGCATTTTCCTTCGATAAGGGGATATATGAGGATAAGCTTATAGGATTTATTATTTCTTACAGTGCACTAACAACTGAATATCCCAATACTATAGAAATGGATTCATCTGATAGAAAAAATAGGAAGGAAAAAGTGGAAGATCAGTGTGGAAGAAAGGTAGGTCATATAAGGGATTATTTTACTCCCCCTATTTGTGGCAGTTCTACCATGTGCTATAATTATGGATATAAAAGTCTTTTTAGTACATCGTGCATGAATAAAAATAGGAGAGGTTACTATTGTGTAATGTTTGGTCATCTAAAATTCTTCTTTTAAAAGGTTCAATATCTCAAATAAAGGAGATCAGGTCAGGGTACAGGAATGGTTCCCCAGTAGTAGACCTAGCCACCATAGGACCTGGTGACTTAGCATAGTCAAAAAATATAGAGGTACGATCATTTTCCATAGGTATGTAGGATGTATACTATAGATGAGGATCTAGATAATAGTGAATTCTTACTCTTACAGTTATTGGTATAGTCTTCAATACCTCTGCACTATATAACAAATGTTTTGATATAGTTTTTTAAAATTATTTCATATCTACTCAAGTTGTTTCTATCCAATATTTACTACTTAAGTTAACTTATGTGATGATATAAATCAGTATGCCATTGGTAAAGAAGTAAACTATCTAATGTGATGTCCTGAGTGACATGTAGTTTTTGATGTCTGTGAACCTCAATAACACTACATCAACATAAAGATGAATAATTTTAATGTGTCAATTGGTGTATACTATTTAAAAAGTTATTCAGATCATATTGAATATTATTAGATACAAGTATATTTTACAACATCAAAAGGATAGAAGTTTGTGTTAATCGGTGAGTGGGATTTCAAGGTAGGAAGAATGAGGCCATACATTATCCATGGTGGATCTATCACAACACAAGCAACATGCATGGATCCTGACATAGAATCTGTAGTAGTCTCCTCTATCTTCCCCCCAGTGGAGGATGCATACCTAAATATTTTCATATGAGTTATTATGTATTATCACTATAGAGGAATTGATTTTGAGATGGATATTATTCCAATGGTGTAACCGATATTTATTCCACCTTATTTAATAGAAGTCGCTATGTTGAGTGTTTGAAGGATCAGCTTGAGGATATTCGAGGTTAATGGTTTTATTATACTGAGAAATTATCTATGTGGGTCTCCAGTGTTACTTTCCAATAAGTTGGATTATATTATATTGCTCCATGTTGACTACAAGAAAGTTAATCAGGTAGTAGAGAAGAACATCTTACCTTTACTTAAGATTTATAATATTTTTGATTAATTATAGGAAGCACAATGGTTTTCGATGATTGATCATCCATCATTATCCCATCATTTTTGGGTAAAATAGAAGGATATTACAAATTTAGTATTTAAGAGTTGATATAGAACATATTAGTATTTTCCATTCATTTTTTGTTGAGAAATACTATATTTTTTTCATGGTTCTCATGAATAGGATTTTCCATCAATATATTTACTATGTCATCATTGTATCTATGGATGATATAATGATATATTCTATGACCTTAGATATAAATTCTATGAATCTTGGTATTTTTTTGAGTACACATCAATCACCTCATCAATATACTAAATTATTGATGTTCCAATTCTAGATTAAGGAGGTTTAAATTCATGGGCATGTAATTTCTACAGTATTGATTTTAGTAGACCTAGATAAGGAATTGGTAGTAATATCTTGGGAAGACCATAGGGAAATGCTTTAGAATAGGTGTTTCCTTGGTCTTAATGGGTACTGTAGACTCATTATCTAGGACGTATCCCATTTTGCAGCAGTAATGAAAAATATGAACAAAAATAGGTGTAGTTTGTGAGTATGAATAGTGTGAAGATGACTTCCTAGATATAAAAACTGTTTGATGAAAAATCTAGTTTTTATCTTTCAAATTATTGTTTTTGGATACACATTATACTATGATTCATCAGGTGTTTGGTTGATAGATATGTTGGTATAGTGGGATAAGGTGGTTGCATACATTTAATTTCTTATGTAACCCCTTGATTCTAACTACCAAACACCTGAATTATTGTTAGTAGTCACAGTACACATAATAAAGTGTTGTAGACATTATAAATTTATCAAGAGGTTTATTGAATATGAATTCCACAAGATATTGTAATACATATTCTCTCAATGGGGTCTCAATTAGAGGTAAAGTCATTGGATGGAATATCTGAATCCATTATAATTTTATATAGCCTATTGTTTGGGAATAGATAATGTTGTAGTAGACTATATCGATAGGAAAACAAAAATTAAATGGGAAGAGAGAGATCATACTTCACAAAAGGAGTGGTGTCTGATAGATTTGATGTTTGAGTGGATATTGAATTCAATATATGATCATTGATTAATGAAATTTATGTTCTTTTAGTAGTCACATTGTTAATATTAGACCATGTAATTTCAAATAAAATGATTAATACCAAGTGCATAATGATATAGGAGCACACAGTGGGGATAACCCAATCCCAGGGTTTCCCTTAGATAATGAATAAAATAATTACATTAATATTAGTGAATTTGTGCCCACTCCCATGTGAGATGATATTATGGGAGATTATCATGCTTCAAAATTTTCTTTTATCCAAATATAAGGAATATGTACCATGACATCCAATGTTTATTTTTTTGTTCTGGTATGAAAAGGTAAATTTTCCTTTTTTTAATCCATAACTTCTATATGATTATGGCTATGTAAATTTATCCTGTTGATTTTCTTCAGCCACTTATAGTGCCTAAGTGGAAGTCAGATAATGAGATGATGGAAATTTTATTGGGTTTACCCACGACAGAAGGACTAATGTTACAATTTTGGTTGTATCTGATTTACTAACAAATTTGATTCATTTCTTACTGATTCAAGAGACTGTATTTATGGATTCATTGGGGAAGAAGTATATATGAGTGATTTTAGGCATATATAGAGCTCCATTGAGAATCATGCCTGAAAGAGATGTTTATTTCATGTTAGAGTTTTGGAATATCTTTATTAATTTTTTGGGAACCCATCTGAAACATACTATACTGAATCATATATAGACTGATGGACAATCAGACAAGAAGATTTTAATATTAGAATATAGGTTGTGTTCATGTGTTCTAGAATTAGGTGGAAATTGGAGTGATCACTAATCATTAATTGAGTTTTCATATATCAAATTTTTACATAAATAAATTCATATGGAACCTTTTGAATATCATTATTGATGGAAGTGTTTCTCACTACTATGTCGGCATGAGGCTAGTGAGGAAGCTGTTGTGGGGAAGAGTATGGTAGAGAATACCATTAAGAGAGTGTAGCTGATCTAGAATTGATAAATTACTACTAATTGTTTACAAAGATTGTATGATTACAAGGTGTGGTGAACCCTATAGGTTTTTATGGGTGGAAATGGTTTTTATGTGGCTCATTAATTTTTGGAATCAATTTTTTCAGAATAATGGAAGAGGACACTGATATTTCTATGCCCGTATGATATTACTGAGTGTTTTGGGAAATTGGAATAATATTTCGATCTTTCCCCATGGTATTATGGTATGAATGATATGTTCAATGTATATTAGTTTAAATGTACATGAATGATCCTTAACATGTGTTATACTATCAGGATTTTTTGTTACAACCAAATGCATCATTTTTTGCCTCGTGGGGATTGTATACCCAATTGATAATGTATTGTAGGGGAAGAAGATTTGACTTTTTAGAGTAAAATGGTAGTATAGTTACATTAAATAGGATACTATGTAGAGTGAGTCTACTATTTGGGAAAATTGTCCTAATTTATTTATCAATACTGATTGATAATCATCTATGGGACAAGAAAATTGTAAGAGGAATTGAATTTTAACAACTTCATCATTCATGGTATATTTTTTTTTACATTTTCTATGTTCTTGATTAGAGGTACGTATTATTGGTAAGAGGGTATCAGAGTTTATTTATTTAGGTTTAAGGCCCTAGTGGTATTATCGGTGGTTGAATCATGCCCTCTGACTTATTGGTGGTGCTGGGAATGGGACCTCAATTCTATAGACCACACATGCCAATCTATTGTTCCACTGGCTGAGAGCTATCACCCATAACTGAGAATCTTTAATGGAGGTTTTTATTTTTTTATATATTTTAACTTTTAATTTAACCCTAACCCTAAACCAACCCATTTGTTTTTAGTATCTTCTAGAGTTCCCTCCCTTACTTCTCTTGGATTCATCTTCCTCTCCTATTGGGTTCATGAAGCCTAGATTAGTTTGATGTAATTAATTAAGGTAATAAATATCTGTTATAAACCTAATTATACTTATTTAACTGTAATTGATGATATGTCCAATCCTTATTGTCTTGATCTACGTATATCCACTGGAATATTACATAGTATCCATGATTATTGATATACCAATGTTGGATTATAGGAATTGGTAATCTTGCCTGGATTGATCCTGTAATATCTTTTTTCAACAAATCACTTGTTGTTAAGATGATTTGGATATCATACCATTATATGATATCTTCTTAGGATACCAATTATAGACACTTATGATGATGTATTGGGTCTTTTTATAGTGAATGTTGCCGTAGGGAAGTGATTTCGGTATCATTCCTCAGTGAATCTTGTATTTTGGCATCAACATACTAATGGTAGGAATTCCATAACAACATGGGACTTGATTAGAGTTTTTTACATGAATGGTTTCCTTATATTTTCTTATAGTAGTGACCCAATAATTATATGGTGTGTTTGAGTTTGTGGGTGTCCCATTAGCCCATTACTTGGTATGGATTTTGTCTCCCTTTCTATATCACGCATTAAATGTGGTTTTTTATAACCATGGAATGTTTTATATTCCTTGTTAGTTGATTACTATGTTATTCCTTACTCATGTATTTTTCAAATACAATGTAATACATGATGTTATATATTTCAATTTGTTATGTTATATCTTATATGTGTTATAGTACATAACCATTAGATCTTTTTCCTTAGTTTTCAGGTTGACATATGGTTGTAACAGACTATGTTGGACCCTTAGATGGTGATATTAGATGGAATGGCTCAATTTTTGCAGATATGAACATAGGATGGATTGCACCAGAGTGTGGAATGTGGTTATCCAATGGTAGTGGAACTCAATGCAACATCAGAAGAGAGTCAATATTCTTGTATGATATATCGATGGTGAATATATTTTCATATGTGTAGAAATCCATTGATTCATGCATGAAAATATTGTTTACTGTTAGAGGCATGTAGATATCCATGACTCAATGGTATGGGGTATAATTAAATATGGTAATAGTGTAACATATAAGGATTGAATCCATGTGATGACTATTTATGAAGTTATTATTGGAGTTTGTGGAATATTAGTTAGCTCATATTATCATGGTACTTTATTAGTTGTATGCTTATATGAATAGTTGTCTTTCCATAAATACATAGACATATATTTACTTTTACACTTATTTTAATGACTTGTTGGTATTATCATACTCATTTTATAATCACTCCCTACATGAGAATCTTGGTGTGAATATATATTTAATGCTCATGTATCCATAGAAGGGAAAGGTCCAGTGATAGGTTTCTAAGGATCATGGAGTTAAGGGATAGATGTATTATGGGGAAGGACTCCAGAAAATATCTTCAAAATTTCTTTTTTATTTATTTATAGATACATTAATTGTATATATAGACCATTAACATAAGGGTTCAATTTGATTATTCTTGAATGAACAAACAATACATATGTTATAGTATCTTTTTTATTTTTATTTTTCCATTGTGATGCTTAGTTTAATTTTTTTATACTGTCATTTCATAGTGTACGGAAATGATTAAGGAGGGTATAGTTTTTACATGTCTCCTTTAGACCCATGCTGCTAGTTGGTAGCCTCTTGTGTATATGGTGTTTCATATTCCCTCATGTAGAAGTTAATATCAGACATGGTTATTCAGTCCAGGGTGTCAAAAATATGTTGGGATGAAGTTAGAGAAGGTAAGTTAATCAAAAACATGATAAAGAAATATCATAGAATGTATGATCTTTCACGAATCATATCAAGGCTTCCCGAAGTAAACCTAAAATTCATGATTACAATTGATGTAGAGATCATGAGTTCTATGTGGGGACCATATCTCTTTAAATATGTCTCCATTGAAAGGGGTTATTATATTTGATGATAAATGATAGTTTATCCCATGGTATATTAACCCATTTGAAATTATATAGGGGATTAAAACTATTGCCTGTTGTTTATATATGCCCATGAACCTATCTCAATTTCAGAATTTCTTACATATATCACTTCCAAATAATATTAAAACAAACTCATACCATGTTTTATATATTGATCAAAATCATTGGGAGTATGAATTTTCATATAATGAAGAGAAAATTAAGATTCATGATAGGGGAAATAAATTACTATGTAATGGGACAACTTTTAATGTGAAGGTCCATTAGATGAATCACTTTCTATAAGATACAACATGGGATTACCATGACCCAATGAGAATTATTTATCCATATTTTTATGAATTGTTATACTTTTAGATAAAATTATTATACGGGGTTACGGTAATACCTAAAAAATTATTTGAAGAATAAGAATATTTTATTATAATTTAATTCATTTAAAATAAGGATAAAAATGTATTA
Source organism: Viscum album (assembly GCA_963277665.1). Classification (NCBI taxonomy): domain Eukaryota; kingdom Viridiplantae; phylum Streptophyta; class Magnoliopsida; order Santalales; family Viscaceae; genus Viscum; species Viscum album. The sequence continues at coordinate 1,921,629,108 of OY728122.1, read as the reverse complement.
AGACAATAAATAATAATAAGGGATAATAGAGAAAAAAAATGAAGGTATAATGTTTTATATATCTTAGACCATATTCCGCATTAAACATCATTTATATAGTAAGAATGGAAAAATAAAAAGTAATACAATCCATGGAAAAAACATATTCATGAATGGTGGTATTTAGGGGATTGCTTTGTATTAATATATAGAAAGTGAAAGTAAATAGTATTATTGGTAATTTTTATCGTATGTTGTATAACTATTAAAATGTGACTGTTATGATTACGGAATATTAAAGGTAATAAAAGGGGTTATTTATCAAATAAGGTACGATTAAAGGACTATATGAGTTTTAAAATTAATAAGGAATATCATTTATTGTAACCTAAAATGGAGGTATAATCATAGGAGATCACCCTTAATGAAGCCCAAAAAACATCAACAGCTAAGTATTGAGCGGAATTGTCGATGAGTGAAGTTCAAGTTAGTGTATATCACTACCAAATAAATGTTAGTAAAACCACCCCTAAATGTCACACCATTTCACACAATACACTTAGGACTTCTATTGGTGTGATAATGGGTTAGGTTTAAAAAAATTTGAGTACTGTTAATGTGTAAAGTATTTTATAAATAAAAGGATATTTACACGGACAGTCAATTTTTTTTAAATTTATCATAAAAAAAATGTATTGTGTGCATAATTAAAGGATTAATATGAAAAACCTATTTTATATTTATAAACAAGGCTGTTAAATTTTCTATGTGGATGAATTTATTAAATTTTCTTAAAAATAGTAAAATACCGTAAAATTTGTGAAATATAGTAAAATACTGTAAATATAAAATCATATATATGTAAGCATGGATAAACTCAACCGATGTACTTCCATTTTACTATTTTCCAAACAATAAATTACAGTGGGGCACTAAGAGAGGTATTTGGGTAGTATGGGGTGTAATGGATAACTAATGAAAGTAAGTAAATAAATTAATCGATAATTTATTTCATGAAATTCCACTCACCAAGCATATAAATTCCTACACACTATCTCTTTATCCCAAACCAAAAGTTGTTCTTATATATTTATATGCCTCTCAAGGATTCACTCCCACATATCTCTATTTATTATTAAAAATATTGGTTTGTTCCATGGATCAACTCTAGGATAATAATTTCTAGAGGGATAAGGGTTCTCTTTCTCTCTATTTTCACTTCCTACTATAATTTCTATTGTTTTATAAATTTCAATTAAAAAGTTATTATCTCAATGCTATCTTGATATCATTATTATTATTTTCCATAATATATTATTTCAATTTATTTACACATTTCACTCACATTATTCACCATTGAAAATCCATTATAATTCTTAAAAATTCCATAAACACTAAAACATCCGAAAATATTCAATAAGGGTATTTTGTTTCATAGAAATAAAATATTAGTCTAGATTCAAACAACTAAATTTAGTCCCAAATAAAACATTTGGATAGTAAGCATGAAATTAGTGATTGGTTATTAACTTAGTCTTAATTTAGTGTATAACATATGGGCCAAACATCACACTCATTTTGACACTCATTGGGAATATTTTATGAATGATTCATATTCTATTTACCAACCATAATAATTTATTTCCTTATATTTTTATATGGATTTATCCATAATAGTATTTTTCTACCCCCAATTGAATTATTATCTTTCTACTTCCGAAAATCATTAATAATATTAATTTTTATATGTACTTGTTAGCTACAAATCCAAGTTATTCACATTATAAGGGTACTTATTTGGGAATTGTAATTCACTAAATATATCATATATGTGTTAAGTTAATTCATCTATAAAATTATTAATTCATTAACATGGGGAATTTATTGATATTCGTTAAAATACATTATTCTTAATGAAAAATTCTTATATGTCAAGATTATTTTAAAAAAATATTCCTTGTATTTCTATGTTATTCATACTTGAACATTATGACATGTATTTCCAAGGAATGTTTTAGTATATGATTGAATGAATTGTATTTTTATGTCAAGGATGGATCCTGAAATTATATAGCACCTTAGTATCATGGAAGGTCACATAATACAACAAATATTGGGTAATTTTTATGTCCTTATAATTTTTATATGATGTTCTTGAAAAATCACTTGATCATACCTTTATGATGTTCAAAATTATTCATCATCATCATGTCTATAATTATGTGATTATTTAATATTACCCCATTTAATATCTATTCCTTTTTAAATCTATGAATTATGTTTTTTATTCATTTCTGTTTTATTATTTGTCAATCTATTTCCTATGAAATGTTTTTTCATAATGGCCTTCATTGAGTGATTTCCCTTACGAGATGTGTGAAATCAAAATTTTATATTGTTTCCCATGTCCTAGGTAATGTAGTGGAATATTAATTATGATTACCTCTATGTATATAATTATAGATAATTAATTATACTCAAATGTCATAATGCATCAGGTTTTAATGTAATATTTTTATAACTACTCTTTTAAAAACTACGAAGCCATGATCATGGGAATATAACCCATGTTATTTTATTACCATTAATTATATAACAACCCACTCATGTTGAATAGTTTTGGTGGGTTACAGGGTCTATGATGAGCTCTGAATAAGACCAATAAATCCTAATTTATTTCATCCTAGATTAAATCCTTTCACTAGACATTTTTATAAGTTTCCACATGTCCAATAGATCCAATTATGCTCCTAAAATAAATAGAAATGGATTATATTATCTTCAAATTCCAAAAATAAAAATTTCTACAAACAATAAATTCAATGGTGTGTATCCTTCCTCTATTCACACCAACCCATAATAACACATGACATTATAAACCACCCACTAATGATATTTTAATTCTCAAAAATCCTCAGCAGTGTACCCTCATAAATCTTGACCTATTCTAGTCATAAATACATCATGAGTTTGTAAAACTCTATCCTATAACACTCATCGTAATTTAGTTTTCTGTCTCCCTACATTGGGCACACTAATACTGAAAATACATGTCACCTAGTCCCGAAAATACACTCTATTTATACATATTTAATATCTTTCTATTGGTGTTGTTTTTCTATAAAATATTTATTGATTCACACAAGTAAAAATTCTGATCCTCCATTAACCATAACCAATTCCATTATCAAAAAAATAGTTTGTTTTATGAACTCACATTCTTGTACCAGTTTACTATCAATCCATTGATCATTTACCCTACTAGTCTTCCCGCTATAATAACAAACTACTAAAATCTCATTCATCTGATGGTTCTCCATTATATATAAATTCACTACAAATTCATCACCTCAAATTTTTAAATCAGTAAAACCATTAATTCTTATATTCAACTTATTGGTCCCTCTGCTAAAAACCTATCATTTATCCTCAACCACATAGGTCTCTCTCATAAATAATATGGCACATCTTTTATCATGTAATTAAAAATTCATTGACTACTCCTAACATATTAATTAAAATAAAAAAGATCAGTTAAACTCAACTCATTGTCTATTTTGAGTACTATTGAAATAATTTTTTTCAATGAAAAAATAAATTATGTATCAAAAACCCCTTAAAATTAATGGATTTTATGTCTCTGCCATAAATTTTAAATCTCCATTATATTTGGTCTTTTTGAAGAAATTTATTTTCAAATCAAAAATAATTTAGAAATAAAATTCCAAAATCACCTTTATCAAATTTCTAAAAATACATAATGTATTGAAACACCCATACATGTTGGTTATTTTTTAAAAACCAGTTTGTGAAAACCATTTCTCTTACACTATAAAATTGGACCAAGAACCAGTTCCAAAAAAATAGAGTTCTTATCAAAAACCAAATATATCCAAATCATTTCTCTATAGTGGAAAAAAATTAACATTCAAATAAACATAGTAATTGAAAACCCATATAATCTATATAAATTAAATCACCTTGAATATTCTATATGTGAATATATAGAACATATTGTTAATTTCATTTAATTTATATTACATCATATTAAGGTTTTATTGCAATACTATATATTGGTGTATGTAACATGCCTTAAAGATACCACTTGATTGATTCATGAATGATGAAAAAGCAGGCACTGAATTTATTCTTAAAACTAATTAAGAGGATAATTTCTCTTTAATAGAGATTCTTGACCAAAAACCTCACTCATACCAAGTATACATACTCCCAAGACTGGATATCCCATGGTATATTGGGTTCAACAAATGAAATGGTCTCTATATAGTCTCTTTGTCAACATATAATGTCCTGAAATCCTATCTCCATATATAACTATATATATAACCTATCCAAATAAGTAAATTGATAAAATTTTATTATATATCTAGTATGGTCCACCAAAACAGTGCACAAAAGGAATCAATATAAGACCTATGGTTCACTTCCCAATATACTTGAGGCTTCCAAATATTGATGAATAAATTGTAATGTCATGTAAAAACTATTCCATATTGGGTACCCTATAAGGTTTATTCCAAAATATATATATATATTATGGCATGAAAATTCCATACATAAAACATACCCCTGAATTATGGGAAAAATTGGAGAATGAAAGCTCATAATGTATTCCAATATATAAATCAAAATAATATTCTATAGGATTCATACAAATAGTTGTGAATAAGTCTAGTAATAAGAATCACAACACGTGAAAAATTAGTAAGACATTAAATTTGGTTTATATATATATAAAAATATATTATTCCAAAGATAAATTAATAAATTTGATGTTAAAGAAACTAACTAGAAACTTCTGATCAACCATTAGTCTTTGATACACTTCTCACTATGAGGCATGTACCTATCTATGAACTATGAGCTAAAATATTGATGAAACATGAAGAAATAGCCATATACAATGAAACTCATGCCATATATGTAGTTATGGAGTGAGTAAATCTACCACGTATAATTCCCTTAATAACCACTACTCACTAATTGATTGTGATAATGTGGATTAGTGTGAAATTATCATGTATGAATCACTTAACCCACCAAATATTTGTTCGGACCCATTGGACCTAAAGCATCCTAAGAGGGGTTGAATTTGGGTGCATGAAAATTTAAAAAATTTCAATTTTATTTGGTCTTATTAGAAACATAGATCTTCTTAATCATATTATCTTGAACATGTGCATCATATCTTCATTATCTCACGTCAAACACACCAAATGAATTAAAATGAAAAATATAGCATGCATAGGACACGATTATATTACATGGTTCTCCAGTTAATTCCTATAAAAGGAACATATTCTAATGGTGTATTGATATACTAGAAATTAACATTACGCACTATATGTGTTACAAAAGGATTTATAAAGTTATGATACTAACATTGAAACATCATTAACATTCAAGGTATGTATTTTTTAGTTATCAAGTATCTTAATTTTTTTATTCACATACAGTTTTATATTAGGGTGAGGGTTTATGGAATTTGAGTTTCATAGGATGAAGGCTCATTTTTTTATATGGTGGATGAAATAAGTACACCAACTAGATGGTGTGGTAAATTTTCTTGCCTGTGGTGAATCCAAATGGATTTTAAATTCTAATAATCCCTCCGATAAACATATGGGAATGGAACAATGCATGAATTCTACGTTGCACACTAGCCTATTGGGGTCATGAAACTTTTCATCTAAAGGTGCCCAGATGAGAATTTCATTAAACAAATTTTGCTCTGTTTTCTCTAATACAACATCATTACATTAACCCCTACCTAATCTAATCCTATAATGATGATAACCTTCTGAAGGGTTATCCCATGGTGATCTGGGTTTCCTATTCCTCTACACATGGGTTATTGATGTCTAGATTGATCTATTTTCATCTTCTCATGTAATATATTTCATTATTTGACTAATCCTTCTTCTTTCAAGAGAATCTATCATAGATATGAGCCATGTTTCCTAGATCTAGGCATCTACACCATGATCTAATGTAATATTTATCTTCGATTAAATGACTTGGGTTGGATTTTATGAAACGGTAACCTCTCGTTTATGGAACCTAGATATTCCTTTAGTATAAAATCTATTTTGGTAATTTGATATTGATCTTCATATCTTGTAACAATAACATCATTTTAGAAAAATTCTAGAGACTATATAATGATGTATTAGGTCTCTTTATAGTAAATTTTGGGGTGTAGACAAGATCCATGTATCATCCATTAGTGTATATTATAAATTGGAATAAATTCTCTAAAGGTAGAAAAATCATACCATATTTGGCCCTTGTATAGTGTTATTTTTTTGGATTAGATTTGGTGATCCTTACTAGGTATCACCTTGTATGTGGTTATTTCAAAGCCATTAGAATATTTTATAGGCCTTGTTTTGGTCATTTATATGGAATTGCATAATTTTGGGTTATTCCATATCAAGTGGGATAATTATTTTGATATATTAATCCTTGTTGTGTTATGGATTACATGAAGATTTACACATAGATATTTGAATATATGTTTCATTTATCTAGTTGTTAGGTGAACCTAATAGACATAGTTGGACCCTCATAAGGGTATCTTCGATTAATTTACTCTTTCACGAAATATTTGGATTTTGAAACGATAGTCTCAAATTGTGGAATATGTTTAACACATTAGGGAAAACACCATTCACCATTCTATAAGAGCCCATATTCTTGTATGATCTTTTGATAGTGAATTCTCTTTTGTATGTGTATAGTTCCATTGATTGAATAATTTCAAGTGTGTGCCATCAATTGAGAGTTGGTATCCATGGGTCATGCGTGTGACGTTCCCTTAATCATGGGCATGGATTTTTTTCTTAATAGTGGAATGTATATTGTCTTAAAAGTCTAGATAGAGTCAGATAACATGATCTAAGTCATTATTTGGGTGCTTTAGAAATTATTTTGGAATGGTGTCGAAGCAAGTATGGTTAGGGTTCAGGGAATCTTGGTCGGTGCACGATCACATGGTATATGACTGGTCATATATATATATATTAATTTACATTTACAACATGACATACACCACTATATACATGATCACTATTGTTAAGGACACATTTTTCATTTTCTACTGGTCTTATACTATCACCTTGAATATTCTTCACAATGTACATGAAATCTTTGTGATCGGGGATCCATTGAAGGGAAAGGTCCTAATGGTTGGTTTTTAAGAGCATGGTCTTAGGATGTGGATTTGGTATCAGAAAGAACTCATAAATTCTACTACAACAACTTTTATTTATTCATTTAAAAATTCACTTATGATAAATTTTGACCACACATATTGCAGTTACATTTTGATTATTATTGTATAACATAACATGTCATCTACTATAACATTTTCTTATAATATATTCTATTGTGATGTTTTGTTATCTTATGTAAATTTTGATATATTATAGTCTTTGAATATTATTACCAATGGTAGAGTCTCCTAACGACACCCTACAAACTATTTCATTTGTGGAGGCATATAAGAGGTTATGTGGCACTTTATATTATACTTGGTGACTCAATTTAGGTAGTTATATATTTAAAGAAACCTGATCTTATATTGTTTTTTCTACTACTCAAATATAAGGATTTGATATTTTTTACACATTTTCATCTTCCTAACTAGTTTAAGGATATCTTAGTCTATTATTCTTAGAGCCACACTCCTAAAGAATCATTTCACCTAGTCCTAAATTGTTCTTTGAATCACTCTTTTCTTCCTTCTTTGATGCCATATGTGATAAAATCCTCTAAAATAGGATAATGTATTTGTATTTCATAATCTTTAAGTTGTAGTAACTATTTTTTCAAGATGAATATAATTTAAATTTCAATTACCCACTGTATTCCTTTTCTTCCAACTAGATGAATTGTTGTGATACTTCCATATTCCTTAATCCTACTCCCTGAACTGAACTGGATATAGTAGTGGAATCCATTTTTGGGATCTCTCCGATTTTCTTCCCTAAAATTCAAATATATCAATAAGACCCCATTTTAAAAAACTACTATGATCATTTTTATATGGTTCCTACAATGAACACATTTTATATAAGGGGTTGTATATGTTAAATTATCTCATACCCATTGATATCATGCCAGGTTTACCACACAAAATTAGTGTGTTCATTATGTTTCATTTCATATGAATTAATTTATAAAATTTTACTCAAAATAAACCCCTTTTAAAATTTCTATTCAGAATACGAGATAATGCTGAATCTACCACTTATGGGTTTGAATTCATACATTATGTTATGGTCTTTTCAAATCCTATGATTTTATGGCATGGTATCCTTCATTACAGTGTGATATGAGTTGGAAATCATATTAGCCAACTATAATCCATTCACTATATTTTTATTATGAGATTATTTAAATATGATACTTATGAAGATTTCAACTCTCAAACTCATCCCAACATTGTTGAATAATTAATATTTTAAGACTTATATATTCCATTTAATAGTTTATAGCACAATCATCTTCCATGGGATGGAGGTCTGTAAACATACAGAACCAGTAAATCCTTCCTGGACATCCTTCATGACACAACTTATCTCATAGAATGGACAATGTCCATCCTGATTCTTGATTAAATCTTTGTTACATATGAATCAACAACATGGGTAACATTGAATCTCTATAATTACTAAAAAAACATAGAACCTTCTTCCCTGTGTGATAAATTGTGTTGTGACATGTAAAACCAAAATTTGATTTTCAAAAAGTTATATATCATAAAATTTTCTCCAAAGAAACCATCATGTTATTCACATCTAAAAATTATTTTACATATCCATTCCATTTTTATTTTTTAGAATTACACTCCCTTCTTGGAGTGATGTATGAGATCACAATGTGGGTATCCTCCATTATCCAGTACTACAGAATATCAAATTTCATCTTTCACAAAGTAGATGGTAGTATTGTGATGTGGACTTATTTTATCCTAAAAATAATTACAAGAAAAAATGTTACAAATAAAGAGAATAATATTACACATGTAAATAAAAATGACTTGTATATGGGTACATTTCCATTTTATAATCAAGCTCAATTAATGGAATGGTACATTTATTCATAGCATGGATTATACCTATAACTTCCATAACATATCTTGTCCTTATCATTTTATATTTTTTTAAATTAAAAAAAACATACTATTCTTCCAAATATGTGAACTCGATATAAAGATATAACAAGTTATCACATTACATTTTTCAGTAATGATTCCTTGTACTCCTCTATTATAAAATTTCCATGATGATATCCATGTCACAGAATCATCAACATTTTGTTCATTCACAAATACACATGGCCTTATTCAATGCTTGCTAACAGGTCTAGTGATTGAAAATAAATCTTCCTCCAAATACATTTTGTTTGTTATTCTCCCATTTTATATTTTTTTAAATATTATGATAAATCCACCCTTTTATAAATATCTAAAATATTTCCACGTACATGGATTTTGTGATCTCTATATTTCCTCTCTATTTGAAAAAAATGTCATGGGGCTTTCAACATCTTCAAAAACACATGAAAAATTAAACTTAAAAGGTTCTTATTGAACATATTTTTTTCTTCAAGGATAATCCCCCTATGCTTATGAATCTAAAAAGTAGTAATGTTTACACTCCCTTTTCCGTATAATCTTTTCTATCATATTTTAGACCACCATTTTACATCAATAAAACATTTCTATATCAAGCATTTGAAAAATTCTTTCAAAAACACTATGTTATTTCACACCCCTTAAATTTAGCATAAGTTCATCAATATTTAAATCCATTTAAAACCATAATATTTTGGGTTTATTATTTTTCACCTATTTAATAATCCAAAAAGTTGAAATTTTTTAATTCTTCTACTGAAAAAATTATTTGAATCGAATCATTCCAAAAATAATTATCCTTAATCTAGAAAATTTTACTGTAAAATCAAAATATTGTATCCTTTATGATTTTAATGATTGAATTAACCACATGTAATTTTATTAAACAACAAATAATCTTAACCTAATTATTTAGAACTCTATGAAAAAATGTTATGTCAAATTGGGAGATTCCAAATGGTCTAGACTAGCTGAATATACCAGTGAAAATTTTTAAGAGACTAGTTTATTATCTAAATTTATTATCCATTATAATTTTGAATGATAATTAGTAGTATAAAATAATGACACATGATGTTTTTTAATATCATTTTATCTAATTTGGACCTAGTCAACTCTTATACCTCTTTACATGGTGAGAAATACATTGTAAACTACAATTATTTTTAAAGGGGAATCATAAACCTATTGAAACATAATTTTTCTAGTTGATATATAACTAAGAAGACACTAAAAAAATTATGGGGAGTCACAAACAAATTAAAACCCTCACTTTAGTTAGTGGGTGTCAAAAAAGAGAAGACCTGATTTTAAATTAATAGAGTCACATCCCAATGACATAGAAATAGTTTTGTCTATAAAATGATAAATGGAAAGGGGAACTATGTTTTTGAGATAGGAAGAAGCATTACAAAAAATTTCTCTAGATAGAAATAGATAGATAAATAAAGAGAAATAGGAACTAGTTATTGATAATCAAATTGGATGGTCTCATCAATGCAACAAAAGTCAATGAGGATGTAATTCCTACATTAATAGATTTTAAAATATATGAGGGAATTATTTTTAAAGGATCATAAACATTCAGATCACTTTAAATTATCACACCACAAAAGTTTTACACAATATTACTTGAATATTAGTTACATCCCGTAAAATAAGATAGGCTTAATTAATTTTGTATCATGGATTCATCATTGAAGAAAAAAAATTTATCAAATAAAAAATAAACATAACACAATCAAACCCAAGGTAGAAAATTTTAAAATTCAAATACTAATAGAATCGTTACATAATTATTTGAGAGAAAAGAGAATTTTATAATTCCAAAATTATCACCTAACTCACATATAATATTAACAAAATATATAATAAATTTAAATAATTTTAAATCATCATTAGAATATTAAACCCCTTCCAAAAAAAAGTCCAAGAAAAAATCCCATGTAAATATCTTAAAAAGAATTCTCTAAACATAAAAATTCAAAGAATTATAGAACATATACATTTAGATAATAATAAATTCTAAAAATTATAACACTATATTAAATAATATAACACAAGATTCAATAAGTCGTATAAAACAACTAAAAATAATAAAATCTAATTTTTTTTTAAATTTGAATCTCATGAATAAATATATGAAAAACTTTTGATCATTATGTAAATCTATTTAAAGTAATGTAAAAACACATAAAATATGTTATATATAAGAAATAATAATATATATAATGATTAAAAAAATTTAACATGTAAACAAATATTAAACACTTGAATATATCATGAAAATATGTAAAATAGAGTTTCATAGAAAACCATAATTTTATAAGGGTCATTTATAATATATGAATAAATGTAAAACAATTTTTTTTATTGGAAATGAAAAGGTAATAATAGAATTATATATACTTAATAAAAGTAAATAAACAAGCATAAAGGTTGAGAGACACGTGCATAAGGGTAACTGAAACATTAGTTAGGGTATAAGTAATAATTCATACCTTGTGATAGGGCCACATAGTTATACATAAAGTTATATATAATTCCACAAAATGATAAAACAACATATTTTTATCTCATGTAAGGTTAATTAGAACATGCATAACAGTAAATAAAACTCTCATAGTGTGCCTTAGGGTAACTACCAAGCTCATGTGAGGGTAAAAATTTGTTGCATAAGGGTACCAAAGAGTTTACAGATATTGAGTGAGGGTTATAAGAATTCTCAAGTAAGGGTTAATAAAATAAAACCCAACTTGCATAATGGTTGAACATACATGCCGAACGATAATGAATAAATGGTAAAGGTTATATAATCGTATAATCTTACTTATATAAGGTTAAAAATGATAGGTAAAATTTTAAATAAATACTTCCAAAAACTAAGTGGAAAAATTTACATTGAAAAAAATATATATAAAAACTTAAATTCGGTTTTACATAAAAATACAATAATTAATGAAATAAAAAAATAATAATACTATAAAAAATAACTATTTATAATTAATAAAATAATTAAATAAAAATATTTAGTGGCATGAAATATATTTAAAAATATATTTTATGGAATAAAAAATATTTTGAGGCATTGGTAATATTCAATGAATAAAATATAAATACTCAAAAATTGATCAAAACACTCACAATTCTAAAAAACTCAAAAAATTTGGAAATTAAAAACATAAAAATATTTTCCCATAATACTCTATATTATTGAAATATATAAAAAATGAATATAGTAGTGTTTTTTAAAAAATATCACCCTAAATAAATAAATATTTTATTTTATTTTTAAAAAACTAAACATTCGTTATTCGAAGAAAAAATTTGATATTCTCAAATCATGATAAATACACCAGATTAGAAACAATGTCTGCATGATTTATTCTAGATGGAATATATTCTAAAATAATATCTCCTTTATTAACATAATATCCAAAAAATTAAAATATCATTTCAATATGATTAGATTGAGAATGTTGTAAACTATTTTTCAAAATAGATTTAGTAGAAAAGTCATCATAATAAACATGTATTTTTAGAAAATTAAAATACAAATGAGATAAATCATTTTTATTATATACTGATTGAGAAAAACATGATACATTAGAGAAATATTAACTCTCATCAGTAGTTAATGGAATATATATTTTTCCTTAAACTCAATGATTTTTTATAAAGAAAATGAAACATATCAAAGGTACATTTTCGATCATGTCTTCATCCTCCAAAATTAGAGTCAGAATAACTTGTTAAATAAAAAAGATATAGAATAAAATAATATAGTTTTAATAATTCCTATAACATATCTAATAATGTATTTAACATCCTATAAGGGAAATTTCATGGGGTCATATTGAAATCTAGCATAGTTAAAATCACTAAACATTATTTCATGTTTAGTAGTATTTGAAAACAATAAACATTCCATAACACCTCAAAAAAAATTTGAATAAATATATTTTCAAGAAAAAAAATAATCTAATTTTTAAATAACAAACATATGGGTTTAAAATTTATTACAACACTAAAGACAAAAAACACATTACCAAATCTTAAGAATATTTTGATTAATCAATGAAAATAATAACTATATGTTTATCAATTTCAATTCCTAAAACTAATTTGAGTTCAACCGTAAGATTCATATAAAATTCAATATCTATCAAATTAGAAAATTATTTATGAATAAAATCAATTTTGTTGGGAAAAACAATATCATTATCATAAATTTGAACAATAAATATATCAATTTAAATTATTTTAATAAATAATGTAGGATCCACCTAAAATTTATTAAAATAACTTTTCAACAAAAATGTAATTCTATAATATAAATCATGTGGTTATTGTTTAATAAAATAAAAATATTTTTATAATTTAAAAACATGATTAAGAATATTTTAATTCTATAAACCAATGGGTTGAGAAACATAAACATCTTTATAAATAAAACCATTTAACAATTCACTTTTAACATTCATTTGATACCACAAAATCCTTAAAAAAATATAAAAGATAATGAAATTTTAATAGACTAAATATGAGAAAAAACGGTATAAGATTCATCAAAATCAATACCTTCTTATGGAAAATAACTTTGAGTAACACGATTATATTTATTCTTAATAACTAAACATCATTAATCTATTTTGTTTCTAAATGTCCTTTTTTTATGATAATATACTTATTTAAGGGGAATTCAACTAAATTCATTGAAAAATGATTAAGTTATACTTGCATATAAATAATACAATTAGCATCGGTAAAATAATCTAAAACATTATTATTAACACAATTTGAAACAAATAAAGAATTACATATGAAGTTTGAAAAAGTAATTATGGTTTTTATACTAGAACCAACCTTACCATTCACAGTTTCTACACAATGACCTTTTTGATTCCTCCATGATCATGAAATTTTTTGGGATTCATTTTTCTCCCCCTAAATAGATACATTATCAAGATTTTATTATTCTCTAAAATTGAAATCCCAGTAATCATATTCATCATTTTTCAAATCACATTACTGAATGTCACGAGTGTTTTTAAAATTTAAATAAAATGATTATTCAATGGTATTGGTATGATTATTATAAATTATATAAGAATTACTATAACAATAACAACCACAAATAAATCATTAAAAAATTTAGAGTCAAAATATATCTAAATATTCTTTCATAACCAAGACAAAAAATTTACCACCAAAATAATTAAAATAACCAAACATCGATTTTCTACCATTGAACAATTAATAATAGATTTTCATAAATAGTGATCTAACATAAATTTTATTTAAAACATACTAATCAATATTAAAAGATTCATTCAAAAGTAATTTGGGAATGTATATTAATTACACTTTGTATGGAGAATTTCAGGAATAGTTTTGTTTTTTTTATAACACCATTTATTTTGGTGTTCTAGGAGCACAAAAATAATTAGAATAATTATTTATTTCAAAATAAATTAAATTAAAATTGACACATTGTAATAAATTATTAGTTCTTATAGAAATAATTAAACAAAATTTTCTATTTTTAACTACCTCATATAATTAAATTAAAAACGAAAAATTTTATTCCTATGAGACATGAAATAAACCCACGTAAATTTAGTGAAATCATCAATAATTAGAAAAATGTATTTCATGCCACAAAAATAGGATATATTCATTGGACCAAATAAATCAATGTTTAATAAATCAAGATTTATATAGGTGGAAACATGATTGATTAATTTAAATTATTTTTATGTCACTTACCTTTAATGAATGAATCCCAAAAAAATTGCTTCTTACCATTAAAATTGGTAAATCTAGAACCTATCCATATTTGGATAATTTATGTATCATTGAAAAATATTAATTTCTAAGACTTTAATGGTATAGAACATCATCTATTTCTATAATATTTATTAACATAACATTTTTTATATAGTTCATAAAATTTAATATAATAAATCATATCATTTATGTTATCATAAAAAATCAATTTTTAAAAACAATATATTTATTAGATATAATTTTAACATAAATACAATAATCACATAACTATAAAATAGAAATTATGTTATGATTAAAACTTTAAACATATAAAACATTATAAACTATAGTAATATTTTAAATACCTAATACACTAAAACATTTTACATTTCCTTTAGTGTCAAATCTAAATAATATAGATCAACCATCACGTTTGGAAAAAGTGATTAAATTTGATAGGACACTGGCCATTTTATAGGAAACAAAATTGACCATGTATCATGTGTCCTTGAGATTATTATGGTGATTATCCAAAATAGATTAATCCTATAGAGAACGATTTTGATACCCATGTTATTTTGGGTCTGACAGCATTAGCAATAGAATAAATAGGTGCCCAAAGGGGTATAAAACACTTTTTATAGTGTACTCTAATTGATTAATATATGAAAATAAAGGATCTAGTATAACTATGAGATTGAGGAAATCAAAGAGAAAATTAATTAGAATAGTTTCATTATATAAATATTTTAAATCATGAAATAGAAGAAACTTTTCTAGTAGAACATTTATTAAAAGATTCCTTATATAACTTATGAATGAATGGATTAGAAACAAATTAAAATTTATTTTTATTCGGTTTCATCATATCCACAATCTTATCATATTTTTCTATTCGTTGAAAATATGATGACATATTTTCAATAAATCTTACAACTAACTTGATAAGACCATCATTATCCTTTTTAATAAACTAAAAACTATCATAGATCATAAATTTTGAACAAGATATAGATTTTCATATTTCTTCCTTAAGAGAATAATTATAATCATTAAATATTATTATTTCCAGGGTATGGCTTTTATAATCATCTTTTAATTCACAATATAATTCTATATCCCTAAAAATGTATTTTTAATTTTTTTTCTTCAGACAACCCATCAATTTTATAACAATCACTATCACAATAAAAAGTATAATCAGAATCATTACATACATAATTTATATATATTTACATCAAATAATGGATATATGATTCTTTATCACTTTCATATTCATCACTTGAATTAGATTCTTTGATGATATTGAATCCAATATAATAGGAAAAAATTTAATTCATTCTTGTATTTTTTTAACTCTCCCTTATTATTGTATCTTCAGGAAATATAGTTGGATGTGTCCCTTCCTTATACATTAATAATATGTTACATACGGTATACATATATTGACCTTATTTTATTTTTTATAATTCATTTAATCTTTACTTGGTCTCATCCTGATGTTTTTTTCTTTTATCAAATTATCAATACCTTTTCGTATATTTAAAATTTATACATTATCAATTTAATATTCCTAATATTTAAAATAATTAGAAATAACAATTATATAATATTTGAAAGAAATGCCTTTACAATTCAATATATTTTTTTCATAACATTATTCAACTGAAGTTAATATATAATAAGTTATTTTATGATTACATCCAATGTGTATTCTTTGAAATTATTACATTTGTTGATCATAACCTTTTTTCAAACATCTTTTTAGGTAGTTGTTTTAAGGTACCTTAAATAAGTAAATGTTTATCCAATGTTTCTGTAATGTAATTAATTACTTTTAATGTGATTTGGAATTGGTGAAAAATTTATTTACACTTTTAAACACACCCTTCATTTAATCTAGGTACTACACTTGAATCTTTTTTAGTTTAGCTATGATTAGATTATCTAGGACAAGTTGTGTTACTTGTAAAATATTTAATATCTCATGATTTGTCCAACATAGAGACACACAACTAAACACACTTATATTAATAGCACATTAAAAAAATTTCTACATTGTATTTAAACATGTATTTAGTGGCATTGTTTTTTGTATGAGTATCTGAGTTTGCTTCAGGTAGTGTTTATTGTTTTACCTTTACTGATTAGCATTTATGCTTTAATAATTCATATGTCCCTTCATTCTATATTTCTAATGAATATTTCCTTTTCCATCGAACTGATGTGGTTTTTGAGTTATTCTTCCATTATTTTTGTTTAATGTTATCATTTGAAAGAATCTATATACTTATATTATGAGTTTGTGGCACATATTATCATAATAAAATAATAAACTTTAATAATATGGATAATACAACACTCAGGAAGTATTGGGTATATTCCTAAATAAAAGACATTTATAACAATTTTTATGTCAGATAGGGGGATGAAAGATGGTTTTGAGGGGGGTTTAAATAGACAAGCATAAAATATTAATTGGTTGATTAATTATATGAATTAATTATAAAATTTAATTACAAAAAGTACATTAGAAATGGAAAATATAATATAAAACATAAAATTTTTATAATATATTATTATAAAGATGACCTAGTTTACACTGATACCTCTATACTCGGTGAGAGATATGTTTTGTACTATACTTATTTTCAATGTTGAATCTGAACCTAATTGCAAAAAAAAAAATTCTAGGGGATGTATAACTAGAAAGTCATTTGACTTGTATAATAAAAATAAAATCCCATTATAACCCTAACTATAGACAGTGGGAGTCACAATCCGAATAATCTTCAATTTAGAATCCCTGACTCAAAACGTAAAGAAAGATAATTTTTAGTGTAATGAATAAATATAAAGTGATACAATGTGTGAGATATAAGAAACATTATTGTAGACACAATATAGTAGGAAAAATTAGATAGATAATTAAGAGAAACAATTAATGGTACTTTATTATTGGATCATGTGGTCTTTTCAAGGTAGTATAAGTTAAAGAAGATGAAATTCAACACCTAAGATATTTTCTAGTAGATGAGGGAATTATTCTCATAAGATTAAAAACTTGAAAAACAATTCATAGATTCATGAAAAAACACTTTTTCATAGCATCACTTGACAATAAGTAAGATCTCATCGATGAAGAATAGTATCATTAGTTTTTCATTTTAATTACTAATCAAAATCCATAAATAAGAAAATAATCATAACATGATATATCCTAAGGTTAAAAAATTAAAAAGTCAAATAAAAAAATAAAAATTACAAAATTATCAGAAAGGGTGTGTGTGTGTGTGATATTATCATTACATAATTATCACCATAATCTCATCTAAAATTCTAAACTATAGAGACTCATTATTATTAATTTGAAATAATCATTATAATGTTATACCACTACTGAAGTGCACTATGTTGCATTTGTTGTCAATGAGGCATGATGTTGTCATAAGATGAGTGGATGTCAAGGAATGTAAAGATGTGAATGACAAAGGATGTGATGGTGTTGGCGAGGAAAGGAGAATGGCCATGCTACTAAGATGCATGTCACTTAGGAGATTCACTAAGTGACATAGGATGTTGTGGTTGAAACATTCTCTATGTATATCAAACGATTGTAGAACTGATCTTAATGTTTCAATACATGTATCAAGATTATACTAAGTTACGCCACTTGAAGAATGGATGATGATGGAGCATCATCATTACATCAGACGATTGTTGAGCTGCTCTTTATGTTCCAAGAACTTGTATCAAGTAGATACAATGTCACAACATTGTTTGAAGACCATGCATTGTACTGACAATGCATGAGGAGATGAAGAGAGCCATCCACAACTTCTAAGTGGATGAAATGAGCTGAAGAAGTCCATGCACTATCACCTAGTGCATGTGAATCTGAAGAAGATCCAACTTGATCTCTGATCAGATCAATGAAGAACTTTGAAGAATTATGTGATTCAGGAGTTCGGTTGATGAAGAAGAAACCTTGGGAATTCCTTCCTAAGTGATGAATAAATGTTTAAGAAGAATTGGGGGAATTATTATGAAGAATAATGAGCAGTTCTTATGGAAATGAAGAAGAATGGCTTGGAATGAATGGAATTTGGCATATTTCACTTGGGAGTACTTTGTTTTTATACAAAGTATTATTTTGTCCTTTGCCAAAAAATTGGCCAGCCAAGGGCCAGCCACGGGTTCAACCCCAAGGCACATGTGGGCCCAGGCACCACGCCCATGGGGGATCCCATGGAGCAAGCCCAAGGCGGCAGGAGGCCACGCAGTGATCAAATCTGCTTGGCAGGGGCGCATAGCGCACGCCCACAAGAGGCAGCATGGGCACCAGTGGCGCACCCGAGTGGCAGGGGTGGGCGCAAAGTGCGCCTGCAAGAAGAACTCGGTGCGAGGCGGCACCGAGAGGGTTGGAAGTTCAATCTAGTGGTTGTGACAGGAGATGGATGTTAAACCGTAGAAATTTCGCGAGGCGATTCGGTGTGGGATGCGGAAATTTCACCGAGATCTAATCTCGGCTGTTCGTTCAATCGCACGTATGATCTCGACCACTGATCACATCTGTGGCGCCATAATCTAATCACAGCCGTTCGAGCTCATTTATGTGGTGATCCAATAGAGAGGCATTCATCTTCTACCTCGAGCTCACCCGAGGCCTCCGCGCGAGCCACCTTCGAACCAGGCGCCGCCCACGAGATGTTTTCGAGTTCTCGACCACCATTGCCGAAGCTGAAGTGTCCTTGAGGCACGTCTGGCCATAACGAATCCGTTCATGCCTAAAAATGGGTTTGCATGTAACAAATGATGAATTTCCTGTTCGGCCGAAGGAACCCGAAGGTGCGAGGCCATGTTGATTGATGCTTTGCATGGATCAAGGCCATGCATGCGTTTTCATGCACAAGAACGTGAAGAAAGGGCATAAATGGAACCCACGGGGAAACTGAGGAGAAAAACAAGATTTTATGAAATCTTGAAATCCAGAGATATTCGGGAGTTTGGATTTGTATCCCACAGAAGAGGTGCAGAATTCCTCTGCCTATAAAAGGAGCACCTGAGGCGCTTGAAGCTTTAGCTGAAAAACTTGAGAGAAGTCCCGTGAGGGCCACTGTGCCTCGCGAAGTAAGAGCTACGTGCAACCCACTTACGTGACGAAGTAGCCCGATTCCACTTTGGATTTGTGAGGAACCTTTCTCACAACCCTTGCACGAAAGAGGTTGGGGGAAGGAGTCCCCTGCGCGCATCCCTTGCACGACAGGAAGAACCCGCGGCCGCTTGTGCCTTGAACTTGCGCGCCCACAGGGGTGGTTGGACCTACGCGCCTGTGGTCTTTGAACCCTACGCGGTAGAAGTCACCCAAGATACTTGTGCGGCCAGTTACATCTGAGGACTTGCGAGGCTTGGTGCCTTGCGCGGCAGGCAGTGTTGAAGTAGAGAAGGCCACACCCCCTTGCGCGCCTCCTTTGAGTTCGGGTGAAGGGTATCTACATCCTACGGGTTTAGTGAGTGCAACAAGACATACACCATTTGTGGGTGAAAAGTGAACAAGATGGCCGAGGTCATACCGTGTGTGTGCACCAAGTGAAGAACACACCTTTTGTGTGTGCAAAACAGGTGAAGAAGGCCCTACGGGTTATGTGAGCAAGAGAAGGAAAAAGGCCAAGCTTTAGTGTGTGTGCAAAACAAAGAACAAATTTGTGTGTGCTTAAATAAAGGACAATAAGGCCGAACCTAGGTGTGTTCAAAGTGTACACATTTAGAAGAATAAGGAAGAGGACATCCACATTAAAGTATAACAAACTTTTAAGTGTGTGGACAAAAAGAAAAAAGTGTGTGAAGTGACGAAGGTGTGTGTGCTTAAGGAGAAATTACACTCTTTGAGTGTTTATCACACCAAGGAAGAGAAGAAGGGGAGTGCATGCTTGCATGCATGCACGTGCACACATGAACAAGCTCAAATCTGGTTGTGTGCATCTGAGTTGTCCAAGACCAGGAGTTCTTGAAGAGTTTTGAGAAGTCATGCAATTAGTGCATGAAGATGCAGAGATTCCATGCACTTAGTGCATGAAGTTGATGTGAAGTCAGACTGAAGCCAGACTGAAGTTAGAGATATCAGTTATCTGAGTTTTCAGTAATTGAGAAGACCCTGATCAACAGAAGTGATCAGATGTTTTGAGCAAGACCAACAGACCTTATCAGAGGCTGTTGAAGATTCTTAACGGGAGAAGCCAGGTCATCCTGAGAAGAAGGAGATAAATCCTGAGCAAGACGAGAAGACCTGATCAAGTGGTCAGAAGTGAAGAGCAAGGCCAGTAGTCTTTATCCCAGACTGCTGATGATACTTGAAGAAGCTTAATGTGAAGAAGAGCTACTCGTGTGACTCGAGGATCCAGGAGAAGCCCCCTGTGAGACTCAGGGTGGAAGAAGTCTTTAGTGGGATCTTGATCAGGCCAGTGGGACTCTGGTAACACTGTGGGACGCAGTATAAAGACCCTCCTGTGGGACTCAGGAGAGATACAGTGGGACTCTGTATCGACCATTGTAATACTAACAGATTATAATGAGAGAAACCATGTTGGGGCGTATAACCAACATGGCAAGGACGTAGGCCTTTGGTGCCGAACCTTGTAAATACTTGTGTCCTGTGCCTTTTCATTATTGCATCATTCGGGAAAGGTTGAGAGATACAAGAAGAGTGGATCAAGGCTTTAACCAGCCATAGAGGTTTAATTGATTAAGAATCAATTAGTATAATGTTTGAAAGGATCACTGATTCTCCCACTCCCCCTCTCAGTGATTCACACTGATCTGGGCACTTCAATTGGTATTAGAGGGAGGTTACCTCTAAAAGATCCAAGCGAGTCTTTATGAAGTGCAGATTTGAGGAAATTAGCGACCAGCCTCAAATGGAGATATTTGCCAAGACTCAGAAAAATAGAAAGAAGAAACAGTTCAAGAAGATGAAAAAATTCTGTCCTAGCTGTGATGAAGTTGGAACAATGAATGATCTTCAAAATGCACTCAAATATCTTCAGAAGACAGTCCCCATGGAAGTGGCAAAGTGTATAGCTACAGGAATCCATGATCTTCATGAAGAAAAATTACAGCTAGAAGAAGAAGCCAATACAATGGAATATCAGTTGGCTAAAAGGGTTGGCATAACCAACACTCTCAGAAAGCTGGTGAAGGCTAAAGATGAAACAATATCTCTTTGCAATGAAAGATATGAAGACACTACTGAAGAATTGAAAAGAATCCTTTCTAAGAAAGAATTCTTTAAGACTGTGGTCAAAGAAGTTTTCCATGCACTGGAAAAGATTCACAATGTGTCAATGGTTGTCAAAGATGCTCAACTTGAAGACAAAGTCAAAATGGTGAAGGAGCTTGACAACTCATTGCAAGAATTGAAAAAGGTGCATGATGACCATATTAAAGAGCTGAAAGAAAATTGGGAAGGAAGGCTAAGATTGGTTGAGGATAAGAAGAACTCCCTCAACATGAAATACCTTGAATTAGAGGTGATATTGAAAAATCTGCAATCACCCAAAGCTGACTCCTCCCAGTCAACTGAAAGAAGAAATGTTGCTACTCAAGTATGCATTGGACAGGATGATTCTAAAAGAAATACATCCTCTAATAAAAGGGCAACAACTTCTAAAAAGAATGTACCATCCATCCGATCTTGTACTCATGTTTCTAAATGTGTTTCCACAAAAAGTGCAGGATGGAAGAATAACTCCAAACAAGTATGGATGAAGACAATGAAGAAAGAGAGCTCTCATAAAACAACACAACAAGTCAAGAAAAGTACCCAACAACCAGAAGGACTCAAAAAGTCAAGATTTGTGGGTCAATGTTGGTGTTGTAACAAGTATGGGCATTGTGCAAATGATTGTTGGTACAATCTTCTCAATGTGAAAGCACAAAGGAAGTCCATTCCAAGGGGGAGCAAGCCAGAAGGAAAGAAGAAGCATCCACAGGTCCAAAGACATCTGTTTACTGCAAATAGATTTGGATTACTTGACAACATCTGGGATGATTGCAAAAGTGGTCAAAAAGATACATGTCTATCTCCAACTGTATCCAGAGCTAAAAAGAAGAGAATATCACTGAACCTTGCTAAAATGGAATCCTTGGGAAGCAAGAAGAAAGTTGAAGATGCTCCCAAGAAGGTTTTTAAAAAGGAAAATAAGTCCTTGGAGTCTAAATCCAAGAAGGGTGATGCATCCAGAAGGACCACCAAGAAAACATGCTTCTACTGTGGAAAGAAAGGACACACCATGGATCTTTGTGAACAAGCCATGGAATTGAATAGAAGCAGACTGGACTCAAAAAGACAATCAATCCAGAAGAAGCAAAATGGATTGATTGAAAACAAGTTTCCTAAGAAAGGTAGCTTGAAAGAATCAAAAGAACCATGTGGAACTTCCAGAACTGAGGCCACTCTTCCAAATGACTTACTAGTCTTATGGCCTAATCAGTTGCAACTTGCTAGAGAACTGCAAAGATATGAAGATGAAGTTCTGGTAACTGCTAAGGCAAAAGGGAAGAAGAAGATTTCACATGAAGATGTGTTGAGATCCACACCAGCACAAACACCATTGAAGATCAAATGTGCATGTGTGAAGAATGGTGAAAATGGGACATCTCGGTTGAGAGAATCTTCTCAACCTTGTTGTTCACATTGATGAACCAAGGAGGTTCCATATTATTCCCAAACCACTTGTATTTACATGTGCTAACATTTCAGGGAATAGAAGATGATGGTCATTCTCATCTGTAGAGTGGTTTGGACATAATGGAGTGCACCCCTTAAGGGGGAGCCAATCTGAAGAAGATGTGATTTTGAGATTTAATACCATCTTGAGAAAAGTGAAGGTATTCCAATCATACTTTCATCCCTTGTTTCTTAATTGTATTCATCATGACAATTAAGGGGGAGTATTGATTGAAGACAAATGGTTGAAAGGGGGAGCTTTTCTTTGCACCTGAACTTTCTAATGAGTTTTGTGAAGTATGTGCATGATTTAGCAATTCATTGTTATATCTGAAAATTTTCAAAACCCCCTGAAGCATGATCTCACATGTAAAGTAAAATGTGGGCATCATTGAAAAACCTTGGTTACATCACTCTTGTTTTCTACACCGGCTTAGCCCAAGTAGACTTAGAGATGATTTACTAAAGATTCTTTGCTAAAGTGTACATGTGACATTATCCCTCTCTTAGTGATTTTCTAGAAGATGATATTCAAAGGGAGGAACAAATATTTTGAAGAGAACCACACCACACCTTTGCATTTGATTGACAATAAGGGGGAGAAAATATTGGCACACATATTGACCCATTCATATGTGCTGAAGAAGTGTATTGACAACAAATACAAAGGGGGAGATTGAAGTGCACTGTGTTGCATTTTTTGTCAATGAGGCATGATGTTGTCATAAGATGAGTGGATGTCAAGGAATGTAAAGATTTGAATGACAAAGGATGTGATGGTGTTGGTGAGGAAAGTATAATGGCCATGGTACTAAGATGCATGTCACTTAGGAGATTCACTAAGTGACATAGGATGTTGTGGTTGAAACATTCTCTATGTATATCAGACGATTGTAGAACTGATCTTAATGTTTCAATACTTGTATCAAGATGATACTAAGTTACACCACTTGAAGAATGGATGATGATGGAGCATCATTATTACATCAGACAATTGTTGAGCTGCTCTTTAAGTTCCAAGAACTTGTATCAAGTAGATACAATGTCACAACATTGTTTGAAGACCATGCATTGTACTGACAATGCATGAGGAGTTGAAGAGAGCCATCCACAACTTCTAAGTGGATGAAATGAGCTGAAGAAGTCCATGCACTATCACCTAATGCATGTGAATCTGAAGAAGATCCAACTTGATCTCTGATTAGATCAATGAAGAACTTTGAAGAATTATGTGATTCAGGTGTTCGTTTGATGAAGAAGAAACCTTGGGAATTCCTTCCTAAGTGATGAATAAATGTTTAAGAAGAATTGGAGGAATTATAATGAATAAAAATGAGTAGTTATTAAGGAAATGAAGAATAATGGCTTGGAATGAATGGAATTTGGCATATTTCACTTGGGGGTACTTTGTTTTTATACAAAGTATTATTTTGTCCTTTGCCAAAAAATTGGCCAGCCAAGGGCTAGCCACAGGTTCAACCCCAAGGCACATGTGGGCCTAGGCACCACGCCCATGGGGGATCCCATGGAGTAAGCCCAAGGCGGCAGGAGGCCACGCAGTGATCAAATCCTCTTGGCAGGGGCGCATAGCGCGCGCCCACGAGAGGCAGCATGGGCACCAGTGGCGCACCCGAGTGGCAGGGGTGGGCGCAAAGTGCGCCTGCAAGAAGAACTCGGTGCGGGGCAGCACGGAGAGGGTTGGAAGTTCAATCGAGGGGTTGTGGTAGTAGATGGATGTTAAACCGCGGAAATTCCGCGAGGCGATTCTGTGTGGGATGCAGAAATTTCACCGGGATCTAATCTCGGCTAATCGTTCAATCGCTCGTATGATCTCGACCGCTGATCGCATCTGTGGCGCTGTGATCTAATCACAGTCGTTCGAGCTCATTTAAGTGGTGATCCAACGGCGAGGCGTTCATCTTCTACCTCGAGTTCACCTGAGGCCTTCGCGCGAGCCACCTTCGAACCAGGCGCCGCCCATGAGATGTTTTCGAGTTCCCGACCACCATTGTCGATGCTGAAGTGTCCTTGAGGCTCTTCTGGCCATAACGAACCCGTTCATGCCTAAAAATGGGTTTTCATGTAACAAATGAAGAATTTCGTGTTTGGCCGAAGCAACCCGAAGGTGCGAGGCCATGTTGATTGATGCTTTGCATGGATGAAGGCCATGCATGCATTTTCATGCACAAAAACGTGAAGAAAGGGCATAAATGGAACCCACGGGGATACTGAGGATAAAAACAAGATTTTATGAAATCTTGAAATCTTGAGATATTCGGGAGTTTGGATTTGTATCCCGCGGAAGAGGTGCATAATTCCTCTTCCTATAAAAGGAGCACCTGAGGCGCTTGAATCTTTAGCTGAAAAACTTGAGAGAAGTCCCGTGAGTGCCACTCTGCCTCGCGAAGTAAGAGCTACGTGCAACCCACTTGCGCGACGAAGTATCCCGATCCCACTTTGGCTTCGTGAGGAACCTTTCGCAGAACCCTTGCACGAAAGAGGTTGGGAGAAGGAGTCCCATGCGCGCATCCCTTGCACGACAGGAAGAACCCACAGCCGCTTGTGCCTTGCACTTGCGCGCCCACAGGGGCGGTAGGACCTGCGCGCCTGTGGTCTTCGAACCCTGCGTGGGATAGGTCACCCAAGAGACTTGTGAGGCCGGTTACACCTGAGGACTTGCGTAGCTTGGTGCCTTGCGCAGCAGGCAGTGTTGAAGTAGAGAAGGCCACACCCCCTTGCGCGCCTCCTTTGAGTTTGGGTGAAGGGTATCTACATCCTACGGGTTAAGTGAGTGCAACAAGACATACACCATTTGTGGGTGCAAAGTGAACAAGATGGCCATGGCCATACCTTGTGTGTGCACCAAGTGAAGAACACACCTTTTTTGTGTGCAAAACAGGTGAAGAAGTCCCTACGGGTTATGTGAGCAAGAGAAGGAAAAAGGCCAAGCTTTAGTGTGTGTGCAAAACAAAGAACAAATTTGTGTGTGCTTAAAAAAATGGACAACAAGGCCGAACCTAGGTGTGTGCAAAGTGTACACATTTAGAAGAAGAAGGAAGAGGACATCCACACTAAAGTATAACACACTTTTAAGTGTGTGGACAAAAAGAAAAAAGTGTGTGAAGTGACGAAGGTGTGTGTGCTTAAGGAGAAATTACACTCTTTGAGTGTTTATCACACCAAGGAAGAGAAGAAGGGGAGTGCATACTTGCATGCATGCACGTGCACACGTGAACAAGCTCAAATCTGGTTGTGTGCATCTGAGTTGTCCAAGACCAGGAGTTCTTGAAGAGTTTTGAGAAGTCATGCAATTAGTGCATGAAGATGCAGAGATGCCATGCACTTAGTGCATGAAGTTGATGTGAAGTCAGACTGAAGCCAGACTGAAGTTAGAGATATCAGTTGTCTGAGTTTTCAGTAATTGAGAAGACCCTGATCAACAGAAGTGATCAGAAGTTTTGAGCAAGACCAACGGACCTTATGAGAGGCTGTTGAAGATTCTTAAAGAGAGAAGCAAGGTCATCCTGAGAAAAAGGAGATAAATCCTGAGCAAGACGAGAAGACCTGATCAAGTGGTCAAAAGTGAAGAGTAAGGCCAGCAGTCTTTATCCCAGACTGCTGAAGATACTTGAATAATCTTAAAGTGAAGAAGAGCTACTCGTGTGACTCGAGGAGCCAGGTGAAGCCCCATGTGAGACTCAGGGTGGAAGAAGTCTTCAGTGGGATCTAGAGCAGGCCAGTGGGACTCTGGTAACACTATGGGACGCAGTATAAAGACCCTCCTGTGGGACTCAGGAGAGATACAGTGGGACTCTGTATCGACCATTGTAATACTAACATATTATAATGGGAGAAACCATGTTGGGGCGTATAACCAACATGGCAAGGACGTAGACCATTGGTGCCGAACAATTTAAATCCTTGTGTCCTGTGCCTTTTCATTACTGCATCATTCGGGAAAGGTTGAGAGATACAAGAAGAGTGGATCGAGGCTTTAACCAGCCATAGAGGTTTAATTGATTAAGAATCAATTAGTAAAAAGTTTTAAAGGATCACTGATTCACCCCCTCCCCCTCTCAGTGATTCACACTGATCTGGGCACTTCAACTACCAAAATAATTGTTCAAAGAGAAATCACATAGAAATCCTACTACAATATTATTTAAAACTAAAAAATAAATAACGTTGATAATATATACATGTATATACGAAAAAATACAACAAATTATGAAATTCTGTTAAACATTACAATACAAGTCATAATAATTTATATAATATCTAATATGAATTTAGAATCATTAACTTCCCACAAAATAACTCAAAATAATAAAAATGAATTATTTGAGTTTTAAGCTACAAATTTATTGGAAATAAAAATAACATCTTCTGATCACCATATAAATATGATTAAATCATTGTAAAAAACACTTTATATATGTTATATATAATTAATAATAATTTATATATTGATTAAAATATTCTAATCCTTTAAAAAACACGAGACACATAAATATGTCCTGAAAATCGATAAAATATAGTATCCAAGAAAACCTTATTTTTTTAATGTTCATTTACAATCCATCAATAATAGTAAAATGTTTTTTATGAATAAAGGATATAATGGAATTAAATATACTACAAAAAGGTAAATAAAATTTTGTAAAAGTAGAGAGAAATTCATGTAAGGGAAACTAAAACAACTATATGGGTGTAAGTATGGGTGTATACCTTGTGTGAGGGTCACCTAGAACTGTATAAGGGTATATAAAATACCATGTAAGGGTATACCAACATTTTTTATCTTTAATATGGGTAATGATAACATGTGTATGGGTAACTAAAATTCTAACAGTCTACATTAGGGTAACTGTCATGCTCACATAAGGGTAAAACTGTGTTGCGTAAGGGTACAAAAGGGGTTACAAATATTGTGTAATGAAAATATATATTAACATAAGGGTAAAAGTTTTATAACATGATGGTAAATAAAATATAACATTAATATCATAAGTATAGACCATACACATGTAATAGAAAATGATAAAATGTATATGTTACATAAAGAAAGAAGCTTACCTGTGTACGGGTAAAAATTACTTATGTAAGGGTGAATAAATACTTCCAAAAACTATGTAACGATAAAAAATCAACATTGTAAAAATAAAAACCTGTACTAAATTTGTATAAAAATAAAAAAATAAAAAATTAGAATTAGAATTATAAAATATTATAAATATTTATTATTTATTAATAAAATAATTATATAAAAATATTAAGGTTTATAATATATTTGTGAATAAAAAGGTTATTTTAAAGAATAAAAAACAATCTGAGGAATTTTTAATATTAACAACATTAAATATAAATATTCCAAAAAAAATTAAACTCTCAATTTGTAATGCCCCGACCCAAGTTACCCAGAGTCGGTGCATTATTATATAACATTGGCATGATCACAAGAAAGATCAGGTCTTGAAAGACCGATTCCTTTAGTAGCCTTGGAATAACTAGATACATTCAAGAAGTTTACATTACATCATAAAGTGAAAAACTACTACAACAACATATTGTCTCCATAGTCCACACTATTATCCCCCCATAATATCCCTACAGGTCATTCATAAATTACTTCTTCACATCCTAGGAGACAATATGTTGTTGTAGTAGTTTTTCATAAATAAGAATAAACATTTAAAGAAATGTATAACTAAAACAAATGCCTTTTAAACATGAACTTCAACATAGTATGGAAAAAAATAAAATGAAATAATTCCATTTAATTAATTACATAGATATTCAACTAATCGAATAATCACATGCAATATCAATAACCACTTTCATAATGATGGAATGCATAATTCCAGACTATCATAACCACATAGCCAAGGCCTCATGCCAAGACTACAAATAAGATTTTGTCAAGTCCTTGTGCCAAGAAAATAGTTTGTCTCATGAGACCTACCGATGCATCAACGAGCTATAGAGGTTTCCACCCGTCACTTACTAAGTCCAATGCATTCCTCATATGAAAATTTTTAAACATAACATAAACATTCGTATTAAAACTAGCATACAAAATGAAAATACTTTATCCACAAACCATGAATGGTATAAAAATATCACATCAAAAGTCAAACGTAACTCATTCGATACAATATGGAATATTTTATTGTATCATATTAACCACAATCGAGAATGATGAAGGATATTTGACATAGTTGAAAATAATCATCAAAATAATTAGAGTGAAATATCCCCCTTTTTCTGGAAATCATTTAAAAGTCACACTATCTGTCAAGAATCCATCTAAAATAGATTTTAGAATCAAAGTTTCCTTTACCACTTTGAATCTTTTAAAAGGAGTTTTAATTTTAAAACTTTAATTTCCATATAAATAAATCCTTAGAAACATTTTTAAAACATGAACATTAAAGAGAAAGATTTAGAAGAATAAGTCTCTAAAACATTTAAAAATGGTATTTTAGTTAGAGTTTCTAACCAAAAGAGAGACACTTGAATACAAATAATTGAGTTAATCAAAACATTGTAATATCATGAGAATAAAGGGATTCATGATATACTATGTCAAAGTACATTATATACACCACATAAAATTGATTTGGTGTATAACAACAAATAATTCTCAATGGAATGTAAATTGAGATGAAATCACTCATAAAGGTCGTATCCATAGGATAAGGATATATCAACGACATAATTATTAGTGAAAAATATAAATAGACTCAATATTATTGGATATTCAGTGTAAAACAATCAATGGGAATTCACACATATTCCTGTAAAAACAACACTAATGAATTGGATGTTTAACTAAACAAATCGAGATTGAGTAAAAATTAATCTTATCAAGTTCATACCGATGACCTGATAATTTATCAATAGAGTGATTATGTGTATCAAAAGTATATCCATAGAAAGGGGAGTGGAATTTATGACATAATCAAATTAATAGTGATTCTACAAATAATTGTGGCATAAAATAATCAATGAAGTATGCGTAAAGCCGAAGGAGTGGAAATTGAAATTTCGAATTCCCTTATTGATATGGTAACATACAAAACATACACCCATGAAAGAAGGATCATACAATGATGATGTAAATATACATGAATTAAAGTATATTACACAATGAATACAAACATGGGCAGTACACACACCACATGAAATAAATAAGTTCTGAACAATGGAATTTTCACGGAATTAAAAGTGAGATAAGAAACCCCTTACTTTGTACTTTTTCCTTGGTCGAGGGTAGTTTAACCTCATGTATAATGGTGAAATAATTGTTATTGAATTATAAAAAAATAATATTCATTAATATGATATCATATATGATCTTTTAACATTGATTTGTTAATAATATCTTAGAATTATCGTCGTTTCGGGTGTTAACGGGTTCATTTTCCTTTATATAGTTTGTTATTTGAGCCATATTTGTTACTAATGGAGTGTATATTATTCATATCCAGAATTATGTCAAATATTTAAACATTATTTTTAATAATTAAATGAGAATTAGTCTTGAATGGATACGATGGAGAATGATTCTCATCGCGTTCGTCGAGACGGTAGTCCGTACGTACGCACGATCAACAATATGATTATTTTGATATTAAAATAATATTTAATTTGATTGTATATCATATATACAGAATCATTATCATGTTATATTTATTATTTACATGAATTACACATCATTATTATACCCATCCAAATAATAATGTTTTGAATAACAATTACATCACGACGTGGATACGGTAAGCCATACGTACACACGTATGGTGACATGTCATTCAAAGGATGGATAGAATACTAAAATATGGTTGTAAAATGTTTATAATAACATAAAAGTATATATAGTATACTGGAGATATTATTTTAGAATGGTAATAACAATGAAAGAAGAAGTGGAAGAATAAATGAACTTGAAAAAGGGTGGTGAAATCATTACCTCTTCTTCGAGTTATTCCTTATGATTTGATCACAAAGGCTCCATAGGATGGCTTTCGGACTAAAGTAAGGCCTCTAGGATTAAGTGATGGAAGTTAAAGAGTATTTGGTCTGGGTTTGGCCGAACCAAATGGCTTTGAAGGTGTGAATTAATGAGAAAGGGGAGTGCCCTTTTATAAGAGGGGTGAAGGGAACCTTTGGAAAAGCTAGAAATATTATATTATAATAAATTAATATTCTCTTTCTAATGGATCCAAAGTGGATTATTTAAATTTTAAGGTGGTTATAGGTCGAAAAACACTCAAACAATAGGATTTAGACAGGTCTGGGTTACTATATTAACCTTATCTTTAAATATTAACTCTTAGTTAATTAGTTTCACTTTTACAATGTCTCTTTGTATATTTATATTATATGGATAATAAACATCCTATATACATCCAAGAGACCCCCAAGTGGTCCATTAATGATACAACTATCATTATATAAGTCTCTTGTATGAACCATATATTTTTAGGAATTTAATATCAATTAATAATATAATATTTATTTTAAAAACTCTTTTATGTCAATTTTGACACTGTTCAATAATTGATTTTTGTAAAACTCATACCATAATGATTACTTAGAAAAACGTTAATTAAATAAATAATAACATGTCATATTAACCTAGAAAATTATTTTTATTTATGAAAAGTCTCAAATTAAATTTATTTGTGTATTTATAATATCAATTATTCTAATTTTTCATTAATTAGGTAATTACTCCATCACCATTGTGTCATAAATAAATTAAATTATCTAATGTCTAAAAAATATAAATAAACTACCACTATGTAGTAAATATTTTTATATTTATAATTAATATTTATAGTCTAAAATACAACATATATAAACCTATGTAAAAATTGTTTTTCTAAAATATATATGCTTATGTTATTTTTGAATTTATTTTAACTTAATTAAAATAAAGTGTCATTATCACTTACAAGTGGCTCCACGGGGTCCCAAAATAAACCCAAAGATGCCCATGGTCAGAAATGTATCCACCAATAAGGTTAGGACACGTTTTAGGGTAATTTATTATTATTATAATATTATTTTTTAACCCTTATTTACCGGATTTACCCTTTAACCATGGTAAATAAAATATTTACCAAAGTAATTATTCAAAATGTCTAAAAATAAAAGTTACCTATTTACACAATTTAGAAATCCTGATTCCAAATATGGAATCCATTTTTCCCAATTCAAAACACATAAGTGGAAGAAATTAATTTAAAATTAATTCCCGCTGTCAAAACAAAAAGCGTGTTTTTAAGATATAATAACTATCAAAAGATTGATAGCTTTTTTATGTCCGTTTTAATTGTGAAATTATGTCCAATGACCAACATTGTATTAAATGGTAAAAATATATTGTAAATATACTTTAAAACCACTCAAATTTGTAACTTATCACTTTTAATTATTTTGATTAAAAAAGTCGTTTTTAATTAAAATTTAGTAATTTTCACTATTCATCAAAATATTAAAGTTATCCAAAAAGTACCAAAATTTCACCCTAGGATAGTTTCGATATTCCTAATCCAAAAATGAAGTCCATTTTGAAAGATAAAATTTATAAAATTTCAAAAAGTAGCTATTACTATTCATAACGGCTAGTTTGATTGGTTGTGGTGTGTTAGAACATGAAGTTGCGTACAAAACATGCTACTGTATTATTTAGAGAGAAGCATACCGTGGAAGCTTGGAATGTTACATTCTCCCCTCCTTAAATAAATTTCATTCTCCCAATTGTTAAAATTGGTCTTGGAAATATAATGGAAAGTCCCACATCGGAAAGAGTCAATAAATCTATCACTTTAAAAGAATGAAAGAGAAGTACACACCTCACCCGAGATAACCTATACTAGGATTACAAGTCTAAAAACATGTATATGGGTGATAAAATAAGTTTCAAGTTATGATGGAGAGGGATAGATAACATGATCAGGAGAAAGTTGACAATAATAAAACCACAAACTTGTGATGGGACAAACGGTCATTAGTTTCCCAGTAGGAAAGTTAAATGGATAACATTTTTTTGTTTTAAGTTACATTAAATAAAGATGAGGAAATCATTTATGATATTTACTAAGAATATAAAGAGATATATGTAATTTTTAAGTATAGTTTCATTCATTAATTAATTTCTACCACTAACTCATTTTTTTAACACTGATTATTCAAGAAGACTTGGTCAGACATGAAGAGCTAGAATAAAATTCTATAGAATAACATGATCCACATAAGGTAAACTATATATTTACCTTGTCTTTAGGGGTTAATCAAAACCAAAACCATTAGTATAAGATCGGATGATCCCCCAAATGGATAGTCCATCAGAGAAAAAAAACTAATCTTAATTTCTAAAATTAAATCAACAATATCCCAAAGTTAAATAAACACCATTCAATAATCAACTGTACTTAAAATCTTTTAATGTAATCCAAACTAATATTGAAACCCAAAACTTATAATAATTTGGTAATGTATTCTTCCACGTTAAATTGTATCTCAAAATTACATCAATAACTCTTAAAGAAACATACTTAAAAGTAATTATCCTAAAACATATTCATTATTATAGGTTAATCATTTCCATAAATAACCCAAATCACTATAAATCCACAATAAAAATGTAAATAAAAATCCACCATTAATCCTCAAATGAAATCCCATAGAATTCTATTTTCCTTGGGCATATAGTGTTCCCAACAAAGCGAACATCTTTCAAAATAGCATTCATCACTTAATCACCAAATCATTTTCTTATACCAAGGGTATACATTTTATAAGACATAAGATCCCAAATAAACTTATCATTGATCAATAAAATCATTAAACTAAAAATAATAGTCACACTAACCAGGGACTTCACTTAGTACAGTGGTAGGTAATAAATCCCAATCGCACTTTGGTTGTGGGTTCGATTCCCACAGCTTTGTCCGATGCGATGGGTTGTCACGCAGTTTGCGTGTTGTCCTTTTTCAAAAACTCTATTTTATAACATTACCAAAATGAGATAAATTCCTCAAAATAACCATAACATAATTTAACCACAAATGTAATCTCATACCTTGAATTTTCATCCCAAATTATAATAACTTGTAATTTCTTCAAACCCAATGATCATATAAAACCAAATGGTTATTTATAACATTATCCACAAGAGAAAAGATAATTCTTCCTCAAATATCATTCTCAGATGGAAAACTGCAGGGTTACAAATACAAGGGATAATTGTTCCAAAGTAAACTCATCAACAAGGAGCACTAATACTTTTTAAACATTTCTCCAACCATTTATTTCCACATAGATTCTTCTTTGACAAAGAAAATATCCTATAGAATGGGGCATTCACTCGAGTAATGGCCAGGTCCCCTACATTTACGGCAAATGACTGTAAATGGATTCTGAGGACCATTTTTATCTTTTTCCATAATACTCTTCACTTTTCTTCGACAATTATTCACTTTATGTCCTTCCTTCCCGCACATAAAGCATTTCCTTGTCCCATTGAGACACTTTCCTAGGTTTCTCCTTCCACATTTCCTGTATGATGGAAACTGAGGATTCATTTCTCCATGGTCTCCACTACTGGAGCCCTTGTCATTCATCACCTTCTTTTTCTTTGTTGAGTCCGGGAATTGGTTAATATATATATTGTTGATCATATTTTTGAAACTTTTATTTTTCATGAAGACGATATCTTTTACACCTATCAACATTCCATTTTGTTGCTCATTTCCACAATTGTTCCCACCTTGTACATCATTCTCAAATTCACTATGACATCCTTGGAATTTAGCAAATGACTAAAACTAGAAAGCGTTGTGTGAGTAACAGTAGTCATAAAATCATTTATAGAATATCATGTCACCATATTCTCAATTTGAAACACATTAGTATTAACCAAGGTCATTCAATCTCATCTTATATATAATACTTCAAATCGGTTTGTAAAGAAAATGTAAATTATCCTAAGCATATCCCCTGGTAGTGTCGTAACCAAGAGTTCAGCAAGGCCCGCTGTCGTGCACCAGTTCCCGTTTGAGTCTAGATCAAAGTGGTGTTTTCGTGTTTTACCCCTAGGTACATCTGTGCCAGATCCGCCTCTACCTGCTCATATCCATAGAGGGATGTATTTCTCGGAAAACTCACAAAATCTCTACAATACCAAAATTCTAGGAAGTTCTTCTATAATAATCCTCAAAGATCATCTTAGGTCTACATGCTCTAATCAGAGCTTATCTAAAAATAGCTTCCAAGGTTTGTATTAAAATTCCTCTGATACCAACTGTAACACGTCGACCCCAGTTACCCAGAGTCGGTGCATTAATACATAACATTGGCATGATCACAAGAACGATCAAGTCTCGAAAGACCGATTCATTTATTAGCCTTGGAATAACTAGATACATTCATGAAGTTTACATTACATCATAAAGTGAAAAAATACTACAAAAACATATTGTCTCCATAGTCCACACTATTATCTCCTCATAATATCCCTACAGGTCATTTATAAATTACATCTTCACTTCTTGGGAAAAATAAAATATGGAAAAGGGGTGAGCTCAAATTCCCAGTAAGGATAAAAATATAGCAAAAACTTTCATAAATAAGAATAAAAATTTAAGGAAATGTATAACTAAAACAAAAGCCTTTTAAACATGAACTTAAACATAGTATGGAAAAAATAAAATGAAATAATTCCATTTACTTAATCACATGGATATTCTACTAATCGAATAATCACATGCAATATCAATAACCACTTTCATAATGATGGAATGCATAATGCCAGACTATCATAACCACATATCCAAGGCCTCGTGCCAAGACTACAAATAAGATTTTGTCAAGGCCTTGTTCGAAGACACTAGTTTGTCTCATGAGACCTACCAATGCATCGAGGAGCTATAGCGGGCTCCACCCGTCACTTACTAAGTCCAATACATTCCTCATATGAAAAGTTTTAAACATAACATAAACATTCGTATTAAAACTAGCGTATGAAATGTCAATACTTTATCCACAAACCATGAATGGTATAAAAATAGCACATCCACAGTCAAACATAACTCATTCGATACAATATGGAAGATTTTATTGTATCATATTAACCACAATCAAGAATGATGAAGGATATTTGACATAGATGAAAATAATCATCAAAAAAATTAGAGTGAAATATCCCCCTTTTTCTTGAAATCATTTAAAAGTCACACTATTTGACAAGAATCCATTTAAAATAGATTTTAGAATCAAAGTGTCCCATACCACTTCAACACATTTAAAAGGAGTTTTACTTTTAAAACTTTAATGTCCATATAAATAAATCCTTAAAACCATTTTTAAAACATGGACATTAATGAGAAAGATTTAGAATAATAGTTATCTAAAACATTTAAAAATGGTATTTTAGTTAGAGTTTATAACCAAAAGGGAGACACTTAAATACAAATAATTGAGGTAATAAAGATGTTTTAATATTAAGAGAATAAAGGGATTCATCCTATACTATGTCAAAGTACATTATATACACCACATAAAACTGATTTGGTGTATAACAACAATGAAGTCTCAATGGAATGTAAATTGAGATGAAATCTCTCAGAAAGGTCGTATCCTTAGGTTGAGGATAAATCAACGACATAATTATGAGTGACAAATATAAATACACTCAATATGATTGGATATTCATTGTAAAACAATCAAATGACATTCACACATATTCCTGTAAAAACAACACCAATGAATTGAATGTTTAACTCAACAAATCAAGATTGAGTAAAAATTACTCTTATCATGTTCATACCGACGACCTGATAATTTATCAATAGGGTGATTATGTGTATCAAAAGTATATCCACAGAAAGGGTAGTGGAATTTATGACATAATCAAATGAATAGTGATTCTACACATAATCTTGGAGTAAAATAATCAATGAAGTATGCGTAAAGCCGAATGAGTGGAAATTAAAATTTGAAATTCCTTTATTAATTTGGTAACATACAAAACATACAACCATGAAAGAAGGATCATAAAATGATGATTTAAATACACATGAATTGAATTATATTACATAATGAATACAAACATGGGCAGTACACACACCACATGTAATAAATAAGTGGTGAACAATGGAATTCTCATTGAATTATAAGTGATATAAGAAACCCCTTACTTTGTACTTTTTCCGTGGTCGAGGGTAGGTTAACCTCCATTATAATGGTGAAATAATTTTTATTTAATTATAAAAGAATCATATGAATTAATATGATATCATATATGATCTTTTAACATTGATTTGTTAATAATATCTTAGAATTATCATCGTTTCGGGTGTTAACGGGTTCATTTTCCTTTATATTCTTTGTTATTTGAGCCATATTTGTTACTAATGGGATGTATATTATGCATATATAGAATGATGTCAAATCTTTAAACATTATTTTTAATCATTAAATGAGAATTATTATTGAATGGATACGATGAAGAATGAATCTCATCGCGTTCGAGGAGACGGTAGTATGTACGTACACACGATCGACAATATCATTCTTTTGATGTTAAAATAATATATAATTTTTTTGTATATAATATATAAAGAATCATTATCATGTTATATTTATTATTTATATGAATTAGACATCATTATTATACCCATTCAAATAATAATTTTTTGAATAACAATTACACCACGACGTGGAGATGGTAAGTCGTACGTACGCACGTATGGTGACATGTCATTAAAAGGATGGATAGAATATTTAAATATGGTTGTATCAAGTTTATAATAACATCAAAGTATATATAATATACTGGAATTATTATTTTATAACGGTAATAACAATGAAAGAAGAAGTGGAAGAAGAAAGGAACATGAAAAAGGGTAGTGAAATCATTACCTCTTCTTCGGGTTCTTCCTTTTGATTTGATCACAAAGGTTCCTTAGGTTGGATTTCTGAATAAACTAAGTCCTATAATATTAATTTAGGGAAGTTTATAGAGTAGTTTGACATGGTATGTCCGAACCAAAAGGCTTTGAAGGTGTGCATTAATGAGAAGGGGGAGTGCCCTTTTATAAGAGGGGTGAGGGGGACCTTTGGAAAAGCTAGAAATATTATTTTATAATAAATTCATATTCGGTTTCAAATGGCTCCAAAGTGGATTATTTAAAGTTTAAGGTGGGGATAGGTCTAAAACCACTCAAAAAATAGGATTTAGACAGGTTTGGGTTACAATATTAACCTTATCTTTAAGTATTAACTCTTAGTTAATTAGTTTCACTTTTACAATGTCTCTTTGTATTTTTATATTATATGGTTAATAAACATACTATATACATCCAAGAGACCCCCAAGTGGTCCATTAATGACAAAAATATATCATGATATAAGTTTCTTGGCAAAACCTTAGATTTTTAGTAATTTAATATCAATTAATAATATAATATTTGTTTTAAAAAATCTTTTATGTCAATTTTGACACTATTCAATAATTGTTTTTTGTAAAAATCATAACAGAATTATTACTTCAAAAAACGTTCATTAAATAAATCCTAACATGTCATATTAACCTATAAAGTTATTGGTATTTATGAAAACTCTCAATTTACATTTATTTGGGTATTTATAATATCAATTATTCTAATTTTTCATTAATTAGGTAATTATTGCATCACCATTGTGTCAGACAAAAATTAAATTATTTAATGTCT
Source organism: Viscum album (assembly GCA_963277665.1). Lineage (NCBI taxonomy): Eukaryota > Viridiplantae > Streptophyta > Magnoliopsida > Santalales > Viscaceae > Viscum > Viscum album. Next base: position 1,921,589,732 of record OY728122.1, on the reverse strand, counting down.
AAAAAATATAAATAAAATAAACATATGTAGGAAATATTTTTATCTTTCTAATGAATATTTATAGTAGAAAATAAAACATATATAACCCTATGTAAAAATTATTTTTCTAAAATATATATGCTTATGTCATTTTTGTATTTATTTTAACTTAATTAAAATAAATTGTCATTATCACTTACAAGTGGCTCCATGGGGTCCCAAAATCAACCCAAAGATGACCATGGTCGGAAATGTGTCCACAAATAATTTTAGGACATGTTTTAGGGTAATTTAGTATTATTAAAATATTATTTGTTAACCCTTATTTACCGGATTTACCCTTTAATCATGGTAAATAAAATATTTACCGAAGTAATTTTTCAAAATGTTTAAAAATAAAGTGTCCTATTTACACAATTTGGACATCCTGATTCCAAATATGGAATACATTTTTTCAAATTCAAAACACAAAAGTGGCAGAAATTAATTTAAAATTAATTCCCGCTGTCAAAACAAAAAGATTGTTTTTAAGATATAATAATTATCAAAAGATTGATACTTGTTTATATCCGGTTTAATTGTGAAATTATGTCCAATGAACAAAATTGTATTAAATGGTAAAAATATATTATAAATATACTTTAAAACCACTCAAATTCATAATTTATCACTATTAATTATTTTGATTAAAAAAGTTGTTTTTAATTAAAATTTAGTAATTTTCACTATTCATCAAAATATTAAAGTTATCCGAAAAGTACCAAATTTTCACCATAGGATAATTTCCATATTCCTAATCCAAAAATGAAATCCATTTTGAATGAAAAAATGTATCAAATTTCAAAAATTAGGTATTACTATTCATAACGGCTGGTTTGATTGGTTATGGTGTGTTAGAACTTGAAGTTGCGTACAACACACGCTACTGTATTATTCAAAAAGAAGCGTACCATGGAAGTTTGGGGTGTTACACAGTTCAAATAGGAAATAATATTGTCTTTTTAAAATATCAAAAATACTTATGCAACTCAATTAATTTAGTAAATTCAAGAATATTGGCGTTCTTCTTCCATAAAAAATATAAATGTGATATTTATCACACTAAGGCCAAAGATTCATCAAATAAGAAATAACATTAAAGTGTGTAAATTATCCCACATGTTAAATCATCAGATACCTCATTTTTTATATACTAATTATATAACTTCACATCAATTACCATCATAAATCCCCCAGGATACCAGTTTTCTTAGATAATTTTAAACATCATTCTAAGTTCAAATCTCAAACTCCCCTTGAACACCTTCAACATTTGACACCATATCTTAAGATAATATATAGACTGGGAAACAATTATTAGAAAAGAAATTTACATTCCACTATCTTCAAGTTATCCTAATAATAGTCATCTAATACAAATTATTAGTACATAATAAACATAAAATTAATGAATGTGTATTATTTATCCAAAAAATCTATATTCACCTCCTTTATAGTATAATTTCACTAGGGAAATGAAATAATGTAACTTTTTTATCTAAAATTACATATTATCACCATTGTAACATTCACATACACCCTTTACATCATTATTCTTCTTCATAATAGCATAAAATTTTTTATTTATCTTAGAAATCAACAATTGTTTCGTGTCACCACATATTGTGTTAGATCAGGGGTTTGATATCATTTATTATTTTTGATAAGTCAAGATATTAATTATAAACATATTGAAAATTGAATATCATTATAATACATATATTCTTTAATCACTTCACATATATTTCTTCTTTTAGCACAACCACCCCGTGGATCATATCTCCTCTTTAAATCTATAACACTTCAAAAATATATTACAAATATTTAACACTTTGGGAGATGGGTCCATTTTTAATTGTTAGGTTAAGTATTGATTCTTTTCTTAAAAAACCAACCCATTGTTTCTCAACTTATTTCAATCCTCCCATGTGTTTTTTTTTTCAATACCACTTTTATATATTTATTTTTGAATTACCTGTATGTGTTTCTTTATCTTCTTCACTATGGGATCCATATCCACAGTGAGATTAATATAATTTTTACAATTTTAATAAAATGATTCAGTATTTCTTAAATCATTCTTTTACATTCTTCTATAACAAAAGGGTTATACATCTAATAATTTTCTCTTTCCTATTGTCCCTATTTATGAAACCACGAAGGCACGTCTTGTTTTATTCCTCTTTAATTTCATTCAGAATCACTTCATTAAAAATTTTACTGAGTGAATATTTATTTTAATTTTCCTACACCGTACTCAAAACTAGAGAAACATAATTATATTTTTTTTATAATTTCATAAATTATCTCTATAAATACTAATATAATTTCATAAACATTAGTTCATAATGAACTATTAATTGATCCCTATAACTTTCCTCCAAAATATTAAACTCTTTCTCAATATCAATAAATATTATTCTAGTGAATTCCATATTAATGTGTTTCATAAGAATAAATGATTTTCTTATAACCATTTTAGATTACATCCTACTAAAATTTCATTTCAAATATCCATTGTTTGCACATATAAAATATATCTCATTAAAATCATTCCACATATAGTAATTTCTTGGTTGAGATATTTATTAAATGGGTCATCTTACAGTTTTGATCCCTTAGGAATATAGATACAAACTTGTGATGTGACCCATTCTTCCATAATATTATATCTTAATTATAAATTTATATTTATATCCATCCCATCGATATTTTTTCATGAATATTATATAATTTCTAGAATCTAAATTTGGACATTCACACTATCCACATAATGATGCTTCTCCAGGATATGTTTCTAAATTTTATTTTCCGTTAATGTACTTTAAAATAGGATCCATAATCATCAATAATTTGATCATTAATTTTACAATTATATCATTGATCCTAGTTCTGTATTCTATTTCATATTTTCTCCATTATTTAGGCAATGAATTGAGTGGGAGAATTATTTTTTTCCACTCTTTCTCAAAGGACATTTTATTTCATATCATTTATATAATTTCATTAAAAATATATCCCTGGAAATTATATTTTCACTCTTTTTTCTTATATCCACATTCAAGGAAATTTCTACTCACTTATGTCTTTTTCTATGGAAATATATTTAATAAATGTAAATTCCACTAAGTAAATTATTATCTATTGATTAACATTGTCACGCAAGGATCATATCATGTCTTGATCACTACATGATCATTCAAAATATTGATGACTTAATATTGTTTCCACAACATCAATTGAATCCATACTTCTATCTATCTTATGGGTGATCTCAAAATTTATTAATTCTTAAGCATCCTCCAAGCCATTTTTAGAGTTACGTTTAATAAAAAAATTGTAATTTCTTACCACAATTTTAATTTTTTTTATTCCAATGAATCTTAATCTTATTTTTATTCTCTTGGATTTTGACTTATGGTAGTATTAACACGAATTTGTGAATTATTCCTAAAAATTCATCAACTTCAATATTTTTTAATGAATAATCAATAGTGTAATCCATATATTGAATGAAGTAGAATAATGAGTAGTTTTCTTATAGACTTATTTTGACATGGATATAATTTGGATCTCTATTTTATTTACATCACAAACTCTCTTAAAATAATATATAAACTTAGCATCTAGAAATATTCAATTCACGACTTCTTTTCCTCAATCATATATAAAAATGGGAATTTCTTTCTACCAACCATTATATTCAGTTCCTCTGGATAATGAATGTTTCATCATTAATTCCATGTGAACAAAACAAAATCAGATATAGAAATTGAACTACCAGATGTATCCTTTTAATCTAATATCGCGTATTGGGACCAAGATGTCCTGAAGAAACATGAGAGGAGGCTGAATCGTAGTGTACCCTGATTAAAAGTTTATGTAATTAAGTTGGAAATTTAATCTTTTCTAATCATGTTCATGTGATAAAATTATAAAATTCAATCTACTCGTATTGTCTGATATTAATCACACTCAATTAATAGGATATCTCAAATTAATGATAGAATAGGAAATAGAGATATTATTAGGTTCTATGTAATGACCTGATAATTCCCTATACATCTTCCATAAAGAAAAAATGTTTTCGATAATAATCTCTACATGCAACACTGAAGAAAAAAACAATGATATATTTTGAATGTTAAAACCTGGATGTTGACTTTTTAGAAGTTAATAATAGTAATCATATTATGAAATATATAAAGATGTAATATAATGAAAACTTTTTAACCTAATGAAATTCAATTGATGTAGCTAAAATAGTTGATAAAATAATTTTACAACTGAAAATGTATTATTCTAAAAATATAAATTTTATATAATAAGAATTTTTATAAACGGAAAATTATGTTTTATTTAAGATAAAAGGAATAATTTTGTTAATACAAATTTAATTATAAAATGATAATAAATTAGAATAATTATCGTTACTATTATAAAAAGACATTTTCCTAATAAAAATAGGTTTTCATTATATTTAATTGTTTTTTTTAAAACTAATATTATAAATTTTATAATTTTAATTTGATAGAATAACCATAATTTTGGATTCAACACAATAATATTATAATATGATAATGTTTTTGTATTTTTCTAAACAGATTGATATTTTTGTTAATAGAGAAAAATAAATTTTTAACAAATAACAAAAAAATTATAAACTTCTTTGTAACACCCTAAGATAGAAAATGTGTGTGTATATATATATATTCATTGCATGTAATCATAAAGTATTCGATATCTTATTCTGCACATAGACCCAAGTCTAAACAAGTTGTGATATTGTAGATTTTCATAACCGAGTCGTTAAACTGAAGGAATGAATAGGAATAAACACATTATGAATAATAGGTATAATAGTTGTATATAATTAATATTTATTGACTAATTTAAAATAAATAAGTTCATAATTTTTAGTAAATTCATTTTATGATCAAAAATTATGTTTTCTTCAAAAATGGTTTTTATTTAATTTCAAGTGCGGTTATTATAAATATTTAATTCCAATTTTATAAAATTTAATTTATATAAAAATTTTAATTTTTTAAATTTTAAAATAAATATTTACTTAAGGTAAATTTCTTGGATTTCTCAAAAAATGATAATTTTTCAACAAATAATGAAACAATTATGATTTTATAAGAAACATTATTTTATATTATTATATTTTAAAATATCAATTTTTAAAATTTATTGTAAAATGTGAAATTTTCATTTCGTTTAAATAATAAAAATAAAATTAATTTAATTGAAATTATGCATAATTTGTATATAAATACATTTTTATACTTAAAAATGCCTTTTTATAGAAAAATTATTTTCCTAAAGATTTATTGGTTTTTATTAATTAATATCTACCAATTATGGGAAATTAATTTTATAAAATTGACTCCATATTTGGATTCATTATGTCTAAATTTTATAATTATGATACATTTTTTCTTCAAAATGAATAGTAAAAATGTAAGAAATTATTAACGCGGTTATAGTTAAAATGGGTTTACCGATGCATTAAAATAAGATATATGGGTAATATTTAAACATAAACCAATATAATTATTATTTTATGATGATATTTATACCCAATTTTGTATTAATTTTTATTATTTTCCATTTTCAACCACATCTTACATAAAATGACCTTTCTGTATTTTAATCTTTTGAAACATTCCAATTGTATCTTCTCCCACGCCTATTAAAGGACACTCACTCTCCTATTTTCTCAAAAATTCAAGAACCAATTTTATTATAAAATAACTTAAAAATAGTTTCTGAACATACCCTCCCATGTCTTATAGATCCCCTTTTGATTATAATACCATCTTTTTCAGTATTAATTTGTCACTTAAAAGAGGATTGTCAATGAATATGTATAACTCTTAACTGAATACATACAATTTTATTTATTACACCTCCTTCTAAAATAATATTTTATCTATAATAACATAATTATAATATATATAATGATATTTTATTATTATTAGGCCGCAACCAATTTCCAACTACTTCCCATCAAATGTTAAATGAAAGTACCACTTATGTGTACCTGTGGACTACCACCTCAATTTAGTGATATGATTCATTTTCCATAACCATATGTCATGGTTTTTTATTATGATGGATTTAGTTTTTATATATTATATATATGATATAATTATTATTTTATAATTATATGATATTATCTACCTTCTTAAATTTCTATCTATTTTAAAATGATAATTTTGATCGTACATATGTCTGGACTGCCACATCCACAAAGCAATGTGATTAGTTTTTAATTTACTCTTTAAATTGATGGTAAAAAGGACATATTTAATGAATATTATATATATATATATATATTATATTAATTATTATAAAAAACTTAATTATTATTAACCTCTTTCATTCCATCCACTGAAAAGTGGAAATATAACTACTGCATACAAACAGACTACGGTATTCAAAAAGTGTTGTAACTAAATTTTCATGATTTATTTATATTAATGATTAAAAAATATATATAATTGATAATTATTATAAATATTTCATGAATATGATTATATATATTATGAAACCATGAACATGATTCATGTATTAGAACAATCTAATTGAAACATAAATGGAAAACATGCTATTATTCACCATAATGATCATTTTAAATAAGATATTATTAATACAAAATAAATGGAAATTATAAAGTAAAGATAAATACTATTATATATAATAATATGGTTATGGAATAATATTTTGTTAATATATATTAATTATATAAGATATTTTAACATCAATCAAAGAAGATGGGAGCTAAGGTAAGGGTTTAGGTGACTATCTGATTTCATTTTGCGATTTTCTATTCTAAATTTCTATTGTGGGAAATTATAAAACTATTAATCATTAAAATACATATATTTTATTATTATAATATATTTTCTATAATTTTTTTGTATCAATACCATTTTTTCTATTTTTTAGGTAAAATTATCAATAAAATGTTTTTAAAGAAAAAGAGACATTTTTTTGTCTTTGGTAAAATAAATTTTTATTTAATGTCCAATATCATCAAAAAAAAATATAGATGTTTATTTCATTGAATTGAAATTTTTTATAAAGGATATTTTCATTAAAATTTGAGTTATTTACTTAGTTTTAATATTATTTGGTTAAATAAACATTTTCTTTGACACACCAAGATATCATAGTGTGTTATCTCATTAAAATAATTTAATAGCTTGCGCTACACGTAACATCGACTTCGAGCGCACGACAACAATACCAAACCAGCTATTCAAAATGTGCTTATAAATAATACTAAAAAAATTGAATCTTATATTCTCTATGTAATTTTAACATCCATATTATGTGTTTTTTAGACATAATATAAGAACAAATTCATTTTTTCCAGATAAAAGAAGTATTTTTCAAAAAATGAAATTATACCACATTTTAATGTAGATCCATTTTTAAATCCATTATTTGACACTTTTATATATTAAATTTAGAAATATAATTTCTTTTTAGAATCAGGACATAATAATTTAATTTCGATAATTTTTTGGTTCTTTTCTGATAACTTTCATATTTGGGTGAATAGTGAAAATTACTAAATTTTAACTGAAAAAAACATTTTTAATTAAAATAATTTATAGTGTTCATATATAGATTTGAATGGTTTATAAGTAAAATTAGATTATATTTTTATCATTAAATACAATTTTGGCCATTATAATATATTTCACATTTAAATTTGAAACAAAAATATATTTATCTCTTGATTGTTTTTACTTTCTTTAAAACCCATTTTTTGGTTTCGACAACGGGAATTTATTTTAAATTTATAAATGAAACTTTTATGTTTTTAATTTGGTAAAATAGACTTCATTTTTGAATTCAGAATATCAAAATTAGCATAGGGTGAATTTTTGATATTTTTCAAAAAACATTCAATTTTTGATAAATAGTGACAACAACGAGTTACAGTTTAAAACAGACTTTTTTTAAAATAATTATTTATTTTATTTAAATTTATTTTAGGTCCAAATATATAAATAATACCTATATAAGTTCAATGTAATTCATTGGAGTCATTTTATAATAAGTTTAGATTTATAAAAATTTTATTGACCTTTTTACCATCTTTTACCACCTCCTTGGAGCATTTTCAAACTTTTATAAAACATAATTTTAGCACTTCTATGAATTTAATTTCAAAGCTATGAGAGATTCGGTTCATATCAGTAAGTAAAACTTGGTTCAATAAGATAAAAATAATATTTGGTGAATTGTAACTTTTGAATTTTATTTACCAGAGTTAAAAGTACATAGGGTAATTAAAGGTAAAAATTATATTATTATTACCCTAAACCATGTCATAATTCTATTGGATAAGTGTAATTAAACCAAAAACAACATTAGGAATAAAATATAACCCTTTAAGTTCACTTGGATTAGATTAGGACATTTATTATTATTTAATTTAAAGAAGAGTTAGAAGTGTTAAATTCAATTATTCTTAACTAAAACATTTTAATATATGGTTATAAATAAAATAAATTCAACTATAAATGTTAATTAGAAATAAAAAAATATTTCCTACATAATGGTATTTTTTTATAATTTTTATACATTAAATAATTTAATTTATTTATGACACAATGATGATGAGTAATTACATTATTAATGAATGATTAAAATAATTGATATTATAAATATCTAAATAAATGTAATTTGAGACTATTGATGAATTAAACTAATTTTATAGGTTAATATTATATGTTAGGGTTTATTAAGTAAATTTTTTTCTAAGTGATAAGGTTGTTATGGCTTTTAGAAGAAAAAAATACCAAATAGTGTGAAAATTGACATAAATTAATTTTTTTTAAATACTATATTATTAGTTGATATAATTTTCCTAAAAATATAAGGTTCTTCCAAAGGTATTAAATTATATTATAAATGCCATTAATGAACCAATTGAGGTTCTATTTGATGTTTATAGAGTGTTTATTAACAATATAGTGTAAGAATACAAGAAGACACAGTAAAAGTTGAATTATTTAACTTAAAGTTAAATTTAAAATATATGGTTAAAATAGTAACCTAAACATGTATAAAACATATTTTTTGAGAGTATTTCGACTCATCCAAACTTTAGATTCGAAATAAATCAATTTAGAGCCATTATAAACCAAATATGATTTTATTATAAAATAATATTTCAATCTTTTCCTAAGGTTCCCATAACCCCTCTTATAAAAGGGCACTCCCCGTTCTCTCAAATTCACACATTCAAAGACATTTGGATCATCCATACCCTACTGAAATATTCTCTTAGCTATCATCCCCTCATTCTAGTGGCCTTAAATTTTTCAGAAAGCCAACCTATGGTGCCCTTGTGATAAAATCAAAATGAAGAACCCGAAGAAGAGGTAAATATTTCATCACATCTTTCATGTTCTTTTCTTCACCCACTTCCTCTTTCTTTGTTGTTTCCATTCTAAAATAATAACTCCAGTATTTTCTACAAACATTGATGTTATTATAAAAATTATACATCCATATTCATTATTCAATCCATTCTATAAATGAAAAAATCACCATACGTGTGTACGTACGAATTACCATCACCACGTCGTGCTGTAGTTTGTTATTCAAACACTTCATTATTTGGATGGTTATAATAACGAGTATAACTGATGTATTAATAAATATAACATGTTAATGATTCTATATATATGATGCAATATCCAATTACATATTATTTTTCCATCAATATAATGATTTTGTAGCTCATGAGTATGTATGAATTATCATCTCCACGACGTGATGTGATTCATTTCCATGTTCACCATTCAACGATGATTATAAAAATATATATTATTAATAAGTATCTAATTTATGAAAAAATAATGATTTTGGTTATATATATCTATGTGTGTGTGTGTGTGTTTGAGTGTCTGTGTTTGTGTACTTACATATATCTTATTGACATACTTCCATTCAATACGATATGAAAACGGAAACCAAGTTTATGCGCACGTATGGCCTACCATCTCCATAAATAGTGCCTTCCATTTCATATATACATCTATTATAAGTATTTATATTCTAAATATATATGATATATAAATCATGGTTTATATTCTGGAATCATTTAAATCATGATCTAAATGATACGATCAAGAATAACAAGTTAAAACACATAAGATAATGAAAGTGATTATTACCCAAAATGTTAATTTAACATTGAAATCATTATTAAATGGGTAGTACATAGTCATAAATGAATAATGTATGATATAATAAATATGAATATGGTTCTGGTATAATTTAATAATATTCTATGGTCCTTATATAGGAGGTTAAACGTACCCTCGACAAAAGGAAAGTGCAAGGTAATGGTTAATTTCAGAATCTCCTTATTATCTGAGGTTGTTTTAACGTAAGTATCTACTGGGAAGTATTTATTATCCATGTCCTTGTTTCAAAAAAGGGTTTTTAGTGGTATTATTTTATGGCACTTTTTATTAAAACATCATTATAAATTTTTTAAATAATTATTCTTGTAAATCATTCTCATTAATATCCATGTTTTCCAAATGGTTTTTACAGATTTATTTATATGGTCATCAATGTTTTTATAATATTAATTCCATTGAAAAGTTTCAAAGTGGTATGGAACACTTTGATTCAAAAATTTATTTAAATGTCTTCCTTTCAAAATTTTGTGACCTTTAAATGTTTTCATAAAAAATGGATATTTCTCGAGTTTTACAAATAATTTTAATCTATGTCATCATCCTTTGATGGATTTTAAACTTATATGAAGTTGATTTATTATGATAAAAATATTCCATATTGTATTTAAGGTTTTGGGATTTTTTTTACTGTGTATGTGTTATTTTTATACAATTCATGGTTTATATATAAAGTATTGACATTTTGTATGCTAGTTCTAATAGGAATGTTTATGTTATGTTTCTACCTTTTCATATAAGGAATGTATTGGACATAGTAAGTAACGGTTGGAGCCTGCTATAGCTCCTCGATGCATCAGTAGGTCTCATGAGAAAATTAGACTTGGAATTGGATGAGGCCTTTCCCAATTTGATATATGGTTTTGGTCAAGGCCTTAATCATTTTTAGACGTCTTGGCCGAGGCCTTGACAAAATGTTTCAGAATGTCTGGAATTATAAATTCCCTCATTATGAAAATAATATTGATGGTTCATGTGTTTATTCGACTAGTAGAATACCCATGAATATGTTTTATTATGGAATTATTTACTCTTCTCATATTTCTTCCATAAAGTGTTCATTTTTATTTTTTGTAAAGGCATGTGTTTTCAATTATTCACCATGCTTATTGATTATGTTATTTTCTTCTAAATTATTTACCCTTACTGAGCATCTGAGATCTTCCCTTTTTTATGTTTTATTTTACCAAGATCCCAAGAAGTGTTTTATATTTGAGATGTAGGGTTAAGCTAAGGGAACAATGGAATTCTCAAAGGATTATTTTTTTGTTTTATGTTTGAAAGTGTAATATAACTTTCATTTATGTAATATATTTTCCAAGATTGCTTAACTGATCGGTCTTTCGAGACTTGATTATGTGTAATAATTCCAATGTATTAAAATAATTTACCGACTCTAGGAATCTAGGGTCGGGGATTTGTAGTAGGTATCATACAATGTTTAAAAACAACATTGGAAATATATTTAGATAAAATCTAATTAGATACCACTACCCTAAGATATACATTGAGGATTAGTATAGAAGAACTTCCTAGAATTTTGGTAATGTAGAGATTTTGTGAGTTTTTCAAGAAATACACCCCTGTCTGGATATGAGTTGGTAGAGGTGGCCCTGGCATAGATGTAACTAGGGGTAAAACGGGAAAACACCACTTTAAGCTATACTCGAACGAGAACTGGTGTATGAAAATGGGCCTTACGGCACTCTTGGTTCAACACTCTCAGGGGATATGATTAATATAATTCACATTTTCATTACAATCCATTAAAAAGGATTTAGGATTAAATACTTCCTCAAATAAAACAATTTTATGATTATGGATTATATACATAAACTAATCAATTTATATTAACTATTTTACATGTTTGGAATTATTCATTACGATTCATAAACTGACCTAGTGTATGCCATTGTTTAGAAATGGTACCCAGTAGATGGAATGAAATCTCCAGCAATACACATGATCCAAAGAGTAAGAAGGATCATATCTTTCATGGTGTTAAGCCAACATTTTGAAAGGAAATAGTCTCCCTTGTGTTATCATCATATGAAGAAATAATATCATGTGATAATAAGTTAACTAAAGAATTTTCTGACTCCTGTGGCTTTTAAGGGAAGCCAAAGAAGAAAAAGATGATAGAGGGAAAGATGGATAAAGAGAATATGGGAAAGAATGATTTTCCCATATGTGACAAATGTTGAAATAATCACCTTGGTAAATGATTGAAGGGAATGGGATTTTGTTATAAGTATGTAGAAAAAGGACACCAAGTACGTGATTGAAAGGGTGAGAAAAAGATTTCAAATGTAAAATGATTCATCTATAAGGCATTGGGTCAATACACGAATCAATGTCCTAGTCATCAGAGTATACATAAAATGATGCTATTGGAAAATAATCATGTTATGATACAACCTCAGATGAAGAGGAATGACTAGTGTTCTTATGTTGTTATTATATAATCATTTCATTTGAGTGTTGAATCAACAATATACTAGTTATACGAACTATGGAGATAAATAAGGATTCTAATGTAGTACTATTTTATTGATGCTTTGATATTATATAGTTCTATGAAAAGTGACTTAATAGTAATCTATATTTTTTTTGAAAATACATGGTTGAAGGAATGTTAATCCTCAATATGGTCCGGATAATGAGGTAGTGATTTTGGAATAAGAGATCGGTGATTTGGATAAATTATATTGGATATTCTTCACTTAATTGGAATTAATTAGTAGTTTGTTTATCTCATCATTGTTGGAATATTCAAAATTCTTGGATATAAGGAATATATCATGTATTCTATGAAGAATAAGGGAGCATGAATGTAATAAAGATGTTTTTATGGTAATTCAATGTATTACCATGTTTTCAAATAATACATCATGAAGGTGTTCACATGTTATTACGTGGAAAAAGGATCATCATTTTCTTTAACTTACTTATATTTTGGACTATGTGTGACGAACTGACCTCAGGGCTCGTGTCGTGACTACCCCAAGCCCACCTTCCATAGGCCAGGGGCTGGCGACTAGCACCAAGGCGTAATTCCCGATAAAATAAAGGAAGGAATTGCCTTTGTAATGTAAACAAACACCACAGAGTAATCAAGAAGAAGTAAACAGTAAATAAAATGGGTAAAATAGTAAGTGTGGAAAAGTAAGTGGGCCAGAATAAAAACCCAAACTGAAAGTAAAGTACAACTAGAAAGAAAGTACAACAACTGAAAAGTAAACCCGCAACGTCGAGCCGTCCACTGGAATTCCCACCTGAAGGGTGGGTACAGATAGACTCCTCAGCTCCACGGGTCCAGCCGTCCTCTCCGTGTACGTCCCGCCCAATGGTCCACCTCCAGGTGCCGACTTTCTCCACCAGCCTCCACCACGATCAGTGTTTTCCGTCGTCTGCATCCAACACAACGTATTACGGGCATAACCTGTGTAGGGGTGAGTATAAGCTACTCCGTAGGGACCCAGAGTCCCCCGAAGGTCTCCCAGAATCTACAAAGGATAATCCTCAAAGGAAATATAAGATCACGAAGTAACATCCAACACTACCTAGGTATATTCCCATACATATACCTAAGTCATCAATTCTAGTTCTGCTCCAACACCCGAGCCCAAGTACAACCCAGTCCACACAGGAAAACACAATCCAATCCACAAAGGAAATCATAACGTAATCCACATAGGATATCATGTCAATCTTATCGAAGATAATTATTGAAATTCAAGACTCAGCTCACACAGGTATACTTCTTTGTAATATGATAAATATGATCAGATATAGCCACTGATTCATCTAAGTCGTCAGACCCACAAAGGATTGATAGTTACTAACCCCCACAATGACCCACACAAGATTTGACCCACACAGGATCAGTATGCGATGTCCCACACAAGACCGCTGAGCACTGACCCACACAGGATCGGTAGCACTGATCCACACAGGATCGCTGAGTGTTGTAGTCGTCGCCGTTTAATCCACGGAGGATTTATGTACATTCGTCATTGTCATCGCAGTCGCAACCAGCTCTAGGGTTCCCGCACACATCAAGATCGTTTCGGGAGGGTCCGCTCCACGAGCCGAGGGACTGATACATCAATTGACACAAAGCCCAGAGTTGATGTATCCCAAAGTTCCGTATCGTCAACAGAAACTCAACGTGATAGACGGCGCGTCAATCGGACGCCCGGTCTTAGAGTTATTGGCATTTTCGTCCCAGGGACCCGGTTGGTTTTTAAGTCAAAACCAACCTGATTGTACTCCTACTGTGTCCAAACCATGAGCGGAGTAAGCCAAAAGGTCCATCTCACTAAGAGGAAATCCATAAAAGTAGATGGCACATCAATCGTACGTCCGGAGCTCAAGTTATAAGTGTTTCCGCTCCGAGGGCCCGGTTGGTTTCGTGTACGAACCAACCCGGCCAAACCCAAAGTTCACCAAAACCTTGAGTGTGATATACCAAAATGACCGTCTCGATCCAAGGATCGCATCACAGCTGACAGTGTGTCGATCGGAGGTTCGCAGCCCATGTTATGGGCAAAGACCGAAAGAGGTCCGAAAATAGGGGGTTCAGGCCCGGTCCGACCCGGCCCGATACCCCCTGGGTCAGCCCGAACCGGGATGACCCGACCCGAGCCTAGGTCAGGCCCAATAGGGCACGGCCCGGCCCAGCCTGGCCAGCATGGCCAGGCGGCTTGGCCGTAACGGCTGAGCGGAAGGGGAGGGGCGCACTGCCCCCCTATTTGGAAAACCGCGGACCCCATGTGGGGGGGCGCTCTTTCGGCCGGTCGGGGGTTAAGACCCACGGTTCCTCGTTCGGCCGGCCCGGCTAGCCGGCCGTGCTGCTGCCGCGGGACCCCGCGGTCCCGCCCTCTTGCTCCGGAGCTGGCAGCCAGTAGCTGGCTGCCGCTCCCTACACCGCCGCAGGCAAAGGCAGCGGCCTTGGTCCGACCGGCGCGGCGCGATGGCACCGCGCCCCTCCGAAGCTGCCCCACTCCGACCACGGTGTCTTCGTGGTTCCCCAGCGCGGCGCGATGGCGTTGCGGTCCTTTTCCGTGGTTCTCTCATTTCCGCATGGTGTGTCGGCACCGCGCCATCTCCGTTCTAATCCACAACGAAGGACATCAATAATAAGGGAGGGGGGTCGGCCGTGTTTGTGCGGTCCGG
Organism: Viscum album; assembly: GCA_963277665.1. Taxonomy (NCBI): domain Eukaryota; kingdom Viridiplantae; phylum Streptophyta; class Magnoliopsida; order Santalales; family Viscaceae; genus Viscum; species Viscum album. Next base: position 1,921,574,298 of record OY728122.1, on the reverse strand, counting down.
CCCCCTCCCGTTAATCGATAGCATGCTGCTAAAACTTAAACGATGAACGGACAAAATTATTCACGACATAAAACCAAACCCCTACCTCGAAGAAAAGGTTGAACGAAGGTTCGTCGCAGAATTGAACGTCGTGAAAGAAGGCGTCGCGGAAGGATTATAGTCGGCGTTGCGGAGAAAATATTCATCAGTGTCGCATCGTCGATCTCTGTGGATGGCATCTCTCACTGGCTACGGAGAGGGAAGAAGAAGATACAACGAACACCCCTTTTCGGTAACAGAGTTCTTCTTCGAAGGCTCGGGTTTCTTCGCATTCTTCGTCGTGGAAGAAGAACTTCAAGACTTAGAGAAAATCCTCTCGCACAACCAAAACAACACTAATAAAATAAGCGTTGCCTAATTTTATTACTCACACCAAACGATTTGAAATTCAAAATTAAACCAATCAATTAATGGAATTAATTGAAATTTTTAAACCCCCAAATTAAATAGGCGTTTAATATTTAGTTAAACGCAAGAGTTGACTTCATTTAATAGGGGTGTGTGTGCATTACCAATTAAAAGAGGGGGTTTTGAGGAAGTTGAATAGGTGGGGTTCTTGTGGGAAGCACCCCACAAATATCCTACCTAGTGCCGTAGAATATAGTGGGTCCCACTCCAACCACTTAGCTTAGGTTAAAATAAAAAAAAATGGTTGCACCATTTTATTTTATTCCTTTACTTAAGCCGAAAATTTAAAACCACACCCGAGAAAACGCAACTCCGGAAAAGGTGTCTCTAATCAATTACCGGAACTGCCATTCCATCGGTGTCCTCAGATTTCGATTCCGAGCACCGGTTCAGAAGTTAGTAAAACCCGCTCGTTCGTTCACTGAACGTACCTGAGCTAAACTTCGGAAAATGATTCCTAGCACACCGGGCCTCGGAATCAGGTGCCGTCAGAAGCTTCGTTCTTGTAAAATCCAAAAGAAAAATAAGAAAAAAAATTCTCTTGAATTTTTATGGGTCTTTACATTACTCCCACCTCAGGGCATTATATCCCCGTAATGATACATCATAAACTAGGGAAACAAAAGTGGGTACTGAGCACGCATCTGAGCCTCCCACTCCCAAGTGCTCTCCTGGAGGTTCTCGTGCTACCATCTGATGCGCACTAGAGGAATCGACCGTCAACATAGGACCCTCTCATGTTGATCCTCTATCTCCACCGGGACCTAAGAAAAGTTCATCCCATTATCAATGTCCAGCTCCCCATGGTTGATGATATGTGTTGGGTTGTGCACGTATCTCCTCAGCTGAGATAGGTGGAAGACGTCGTGCACCTGGTGCAACTGAGGTGGTAGAGCCAGGCGATCAGCCACCTCGCTTATCCTGCTGACGACCTGGAATGGTTCGATACAGCATGGAGACAACTTGTCGCCTCGGCCAAATCTTTGTAATCCACATCGAGGTGATACCTGCAAGAAGACATGGTCGCTATCCATGAACTCTAGTGGTCTCCGCCTCCTATCATCATAAGACTTCTGTTAGCTCTAAGCTATCCTCATCCGCTCCTGGATGACCTGGACCTTCTCCGTCATGGCCTGGACCATCTCCGGTCTCACAAGTGCTGACTCCCCAGGGTCTGTCCAGCACAACGATCATCTGCAAGGCCACCCGTACAACGCCTTGTATGGTTCCATATCGATGGTGGAGTGGTAGCTATTGTTGTACGTGAACTCCACCAAGGGTAGGTGATCCTCCCAGCCGTGACCAAAGTCGAGGACACATGCACGGAGCATGTCCTCGATAGTCTGAATGGTCCTCTCTGTCTGACCGTCTATCTGAGGGTGAAAGGCAGTTCTCAGAAGTAGCTGCGTCCCGAATGCCTCCTGCAACCCCTTCCAAAGCCGAGAAGTAAAGAGAGCATCTCGATCGGGGATGATATATGATGGAACACCATTAAGCCGTAAAATCTCTTGAACATAGAGTCGTACCAAGCTCTCCACTAAGCCCTTCTCTCTGATGGCTAAGAAGTGGGCCGACTTGGTGAGTTGTTTGACAGTCACCCAAATGAAGTCATGACCTCTGGAAGTTCGTGGAAGTCCAGTCATGAAGTCCATAGATATCCCATCCCATGTCCACTCCGGGACCTCCAAGGGGTGTACCAAGACTGTTGGTACCTGGTGCTCTACCTTCACCTACTGGCAGGTGAGGCATCAAGAAACGAACTCTGCTACACCCTTCTTCATACCCAGCCACCAGTGCTGTCGTCTGAGGACCTGGTACATCTTTTCCACTTCTGGATGTACCAATAGATGGGAAGTGTGGAACTGCATCAGAACATCCTCTTATAAAGCGGCCGGTACCATGGTACGTCCTCTGAAAAGTATGATGTGCTCTCCTCCCACAGAGAATCCATCAGATGTTTGTCCTAAGGATATTTGTGCATGCCGCATCTCACAGTCAACGTCCCCACGTTGTGCCTCTCTGGCCCACTGAAGAAGTGGAGGAGTGACTGTGAGTGACTGTAGGAAGGCTACTCCAACAATATCCACGAAGGATATCTTCAAAGCGGCTAGATGCTCTATCACCTCCCCAAGTAGCTGAATGCATGTCCTCCTGCTGAGAGCATCGGCTACTACGTTCCCCTTTCCAGGAGTATAGACTATCTCAAAGTCATAGTCCTGGAGAAACTCGAGCCATCGTTTCTGTCTCAGGTTCAGGTCCTTCGGCGAGAAGATATACGTGATACTATGGTGGCCAGAGTAGATTGTAAAGAGCTCGCACATCAGATAGTGTCTCCTCATATTCAGAGAGAAGACCACTACTGCTATCTCCGGGTCATGGGTAGCGTAGTTCTGCTCATGCTACCTTAACTGACGTGATCCATAGGCGATCATTGCCCGCTCTTATATCAGGACACATCCAAGCCCGGTCCCCGTTGCATCGCAGTAGACTACGTACCTTACTCCCTCCACTGGTAGCCTCAAAATAGGCGTGCTGGTCAATCTCTGTCTCAGCTCTTGGAAGCACTACTGAGATCTGTCTGACCACACAAAGGGTTTCCCCTTCTTCGTCAAAGCTGGAAGTGGTACCGTAACTCTAGAGAAGTCTGGCACAAATCTCCGGTAGTACCCAGCTAGACCCAAGAAACTCCGCACCTCCGTCACGCTCCTGGGTGGCTCCCAAGCTTGCACTGCCTCGATCTTCGTAGGATCTACCGCAACTCCCGCCTCAAAGATTATGTGTCCCAAGAAGTGGACCTCACGTATCCAGAACTGACACTTTGAGATCTTACCCTAAAGCTAGTGCTCTCAGAGTGTGTCCAGTACAACCCGCATGTGGTAGGCGTGCTCCTCCTCAGTGGTCGAGTATACAAAAATGTTGTCGATGAAGACCACGAAAAATCGATCGAGGTATGGCTGAAAGATCCTATTCATGAGGCCCATGAACACTGCTGGAGTGTTGGTTATTCCGAAATTCATAACCAAGAACTCATAGTGGCCATACCGACATCTGAAGGTCGTCTTCTGCACGTCCTCGTCTCGAACTCTGAGCTGATGATAGCCTAATCTGAGGTCTACCTTCGAGAACCATCGTGCACCCTTGAGCTGATCGAAGAGGTTCTTAATCCTCGGTAGCGGATACTTGTTCCTCATGGTCACCTGGTTCAGGCGATGGTAATCGACACACAGTCGCAAGCATTCATCCGCCTTCTTGGTGGACAAAATCGGGGAAGCCCAGGGTGAAACACTAGGTCGAATGAATCCCTTGCCCTGCAAGTCCTCCAGCTGTAACCGTAGCTCTCGAAGCTTGGCGGGATCCATCCGATATGTTGGGGTGGATATCGGGGCTATCCCAGGGTGCAAGTCCATATAAAAGTCTACCTCTCTGCGAGGAGGTAGTCCTGGAATGTCGTCGGGAAAAACGCCCGCATACTGATCCACCACTGCAGGTAAGCTTGGATCCCACATGTCAACTGCTCCTAGGATGAGGCTAGCCAACTGATTAGTGATGGGATGTCCTATCCTCTACGTGAGTCCATCCTGCGCTACAAAGGCTCCCATCTCACCAGTGAAGGTGAACCTTCTCCCATCGGTGCGAACACATTGCACCTTGTACCTAATGCAGTCAATATGAGCATTGATTGTAGATAACCAATCCATGTCCAAGATGACATCGTAAGGCCTCGACGCTGCTACAAGAAGATCCCAGCCGAAGATCTCGCCTCCTAGAGTAAGCTCACTCTGCCGGCACTAGTGCGTAATCATCGAGTTTGCTCCCGTAGGAGTCTCTAGCCATAAGGATCGAGCCAACGGATCTGTCGGAATCTCCGAGCTCCGAATAAAGGCGGCGACAATGAAACAATGACTCGCTCATGTGTCTATAAGAACTACAAAAAGGGTGGAATAGACATAGATATTACCTAGAATCATCTCAGGCGCGTCGTGGTCGTAGGCCTCCACTGCCTGAAGTTGTGCCTGCCTCTGCCCGCCAGCTCCCTATGGTCGGGGTGGGCCTCCTGGTGGTGGTGATGGTAAGGCATCAAAGCATCGCCCACCACCTGCTGCTCGGCCAGCACCTCTGCCTCGTCCTCCTGCTCCCGGCGGATCGCCACGGTCAACCCTCTACCTCTGCCTGGCTGGTCCCTCAACTGTTTGCTGCTCCTCTACACGGCGGGTCAGGCAGTCACTAGCCATGTGGCCCTTCCCACCGCATGCGTAGCACTGTCTACCTCTCGTAAGACTGGTTCTGTGTTGTGTGCCCCACACCTCTGAGCCAGTGTCCTGAGGTCGTCCACCTAAGGGTCTGGTCTGCCTGGACCCATATGTCATCCATCGACTGCCAGCTGCAGAAGACTCTACTATGTGTCGCCCTGTGGTGGGTCTCGTTGCTGATGTAGGCTCAGTAAGAAAGCTCTCAATGAGAAGGGATCTCTCCAGTACTCCTGCCTGTGTCAGAATGCTGAGGGAGATCAGCGATGCCCTGATCTCAAACCTCAATCCATGCTCAATGGTCCAGGCCCGGAAGAATGGGTCATCTACCATGTCCATCGAATAGCGCGAGAGATCGGTAAATCTCGCCGAGTACTGGGCGACCGTCAAGCTGCCCTACCGCAGCTGTAGTAGCTCCTGGATGTGCACCGCACAGAGAGTGGCTAGGAAAAACTCCGAGCAGAAGAGGCTCTCAAATTCCTTCCAGAGGATAGATACCTCGTCGTGTACCTAAAGCATCAAGCTCCACCATCTTCTTGCTGCCGTGTGCATGAGACTCACTGGAAGGATCCCCATGAGGTTTGCTGGTGTCCCTACTAAACAGAAAACTCGTACAACTGCCTCCAGCCAATCCTTGGCTGCCTGAGGGTCCATCTCCCCGCGGAACCTGGGCGGTCTCTGATGCTGAAACTCATGCAGTGCACCAAGGCGATGTGCACTCTCAGTGGTTGGGGCTGTTAGTATTGGTGGCTCGGTGGGTAGTGGTATCGCCGGTTCCTCTGCAGTAATAGGGCCCTACACCGAGGCCTCGTCGCTCGGTGGGATGTCGTCAGGTACAAAACTCGGAACCCTAGCTGGCTGCCGTCGTGGGGCCATCCAGAAAAGAAACAGGTGTTCCATGGTTAATACAGTATACCTGATTATCTGACACAAAGTAATCACAAAGAAATCTTGAAACACACATGCAATCAATGATTTCATGCACTAAGTCATAAATCCGAAATCAGGGTCCCGGTGTACGGATACGTCGGCCGCCGCACCAACACTGGACTCCCTGGACTGATAACCACACTCAATACTCATAACACTATTGCTTCACATAGAAAAAGACCAGAGTCCTGAGTCCTGCGGTAGAACTGAACTCCTCTGATACCAATTTGTCACGACCCGACCTCGGGGCTCGTGCCGTGACTACCCCAAGCCCGCCTTCCATTGGCTAGGGGATGGCGAATAGCACCAAGGCAAAATTCCCGATAAAAAGGGAAGGCATTGCCTTTGTAAAGTAAACAAACACCACAGAGTAAGCAAGAAAAAGTAAACACTATGTAAAACTGGGTACTAAAGTAAGTGCGGAAAAGTAAGTGGGCCAGAATACAAACCCAAACTGAAAGTAATGTACAACTAGAAAGAAAGTATAGAAACTGAAAAGTAAAGCCGCAACGTCGAGTTGTCCACTAGAAGTCCCACCTGAAGGGTGGGTACAGATAGACTCCTCAGCTCCACGGGTCCAGCCGTCCGCTCCGTGTACGTCCTGCCCAATGGTCCACCTCCAGGTACCAACTTGCTCCACCAGCCTCCACCACAATTAGTGATGTCCGTCGCCTGCATCCAACACAACGTAGTGCGGGCATTGCCCATGCAGGGGTGAGTATAAGCTACTGAGTATGGACCCTGAGACCCCCGAAGGTCTCCCAGAATCCACAAAGGATAATCCACAAAGGAAATATAAGATCACAAAGTAACATCTGACACTACCTAGGTATATTCCCATACATATACCTTAGTCATCAACTCTAGTTCGACTATAACATCCGAGCCCTAGTACAAACCAGTCCAAATAGGAAAACACAACCCAATCCACACAGGAAAGCATAACGTAATCCACACAGGATATCAAGTCAATCTTATCAAAGATAAGGATTGAAATTCAAGACTCAGCTCACACAGGTATACTTCTTCATAAGACGATAAAGATGATCAGGTATAGCCACTGATTCATCTAAGACGTCAGACCCGCAAAGGATTGATAGGTACTAACCCCCGCAATGACCCACATAGGATATGACCCACACAGGATTGGTATGTGCTGGCCCACACAGGACCGCTGAGCGCTGACCCACACAGGATCTAACCCACACAGGATCAGTAGCACTGATCCACACAATATTGCTGAGTGTTGAAGTCGTCTCCATCAAATCCACGGAGGATTTCTGTACAGTCGTCATCGTCTTCGTAGTCGCAGCCAGCTCTAGTGTTCCCGCACACATCAAGCTCGTTTCAGGAGGGTCCGCTCCACGAGCCGGGGGGCTGATACATCAACTGACATAAAGTCTAGAGTTGATGTATCCCAATGTTTTGTATCATCAATAGGAACTCAACGTGACAGACGTTTCATCAATCGGACGCCCGGTCTGAGAGTTATTGACTTTTTCGTCCCTGGGGCACGATTGGTTTTTAAGTCAAAACCAACCTGACCATACTCTAATTGTGTCCAAACCTCAAGAGGAGTAAGCCAAAAGGTCCGTCTCACTAAGAGGAAATCCCTCAAAGTAGACGACACGTCAATCGGACGTCCGGAGCTCATGTTATTAGCGTTTCTGCTCTGAGGGCCCGGTTGGTTTCGTGTACGAACCAACCTGGCCGAACCCAAAGTTCTCCAAAACCTTGAGTGTAATATACCGAAACGACCGTCTCGGTCCAAGTATCGCATCGCAGCTGACAGTGCATCGATCGGAGGTCTGCATCCCATGTTATGGGCAAAAGACCGAAAGAGGTCCGGAAATAGTGGGTTCGGGCCCGGTCCAACCCGGCCCGATACCCCCTGGGTCGGTCCGAACCGGGTCGACCCGACCCGGGTCCGGGTCCGGCCCAATAGGGTGCGGCCCGGCCTGGCGCGCTCAGCCTGGCCGGCGTGGCCAAGCGGCTCGGCCGTAACAGCCGAGCGGAAGGGGGGAGTGCGGCCCCACTGTTTGGAAAACTGCGGGCCCCATGTGGGGGGCCTCTCCTTCGGCCGGCCGGGGGTTACGACCCCCGGTTACTCATTCAGCCGGCCCGGCTGGCCGACCGTGCTGCTGCCGAGGGACCCCGTGGTCCCGCCCTCCAGCTCCGGTGCCGGCGGCCGGTAGTCGGCCGCTACTCCCTACACCGCCGCGGCAAAAGGCCGCGGCCTTGGTCCGACCGGCATGGCGCGACGGCACCGCGCCCCTTCACCGCGGCCACGCTCCGGCGACGGTGTCTTCGTGGCTCCCCGGCTCGGCGCGACGGCGCTGCGCTCCTTTGCTGCGGTTCACTCATTTCTGCATGGTGCGATGGCACCGTTCCATCTCCGTTCCAATCCACAACGAAGGACATCAATAATAAGGGAGGGGGGTCGGTCGTGTTTTTGTGGTCAGGCCCCCTCCCGTTAATCGATAGCATGTGGCTAAAATTTAATCGATGAACGCCCAAAATTATTCACGACATAAAACCAAACCCCTACCTCTAAGAAAAGGTTGGAAGAAGGTTCATCGCGGAATTGAACGTTGTGGAAGAAGGCATCGCGGAAGGAGGATCGTTGGCGTCTCGGAGAAAAGATTCGTCGGCATCGCGTCGTCGATCTCTGAGGATGGCGTCTCTCACCGGCTGCAGTGAGGGAAGAAGACGGTACGAAGAACTCCCCTTTGCGGTGACAGAGTTCTTCTTAGAAGGCTCAGCATTCTTCGCGTTCTTTATCGTGGAAGAAAAACTTCATGACTTAGAGAAAATCCTCTCCAAAATCCTCTCGCACAACCAAAACAACACTAATAAAATAAGCGTTGCCGTATTTTATTACTCACACCAAACATTTTGAAATTAAAAATTGAATCATTCAATTAATTCAATTAATTGAAAAGTTTAAACCGCCCAATTAAAGAGGAATTTAATGTTTAGTTAAACGCAAGATTTGACTACATTCAATGGGGGTGCAGGTGCGTTTCCAATTAAAAGAGGGGGTTTGAGGAAGTTGAATAGGTGGGGCTCGTGTGGACCCCACCCCACAAATACCCTACCTAGTGGAGTATGATATAATGGGTCCCACTCCAACCACTTATCTTAGGTTAAAATAAAATAAAATTGGTTGCACCATTTTATTTTATTCCATTACTTAAGCGAAAAATTTAAAACCACACCCGAGCAAACGCAACTCCGAAAAGGTGTTCCTAAGGAATTATTGGCGTTGTGATTCCATCGGTGTCCTCAGTTTTCGATTCCGAGCACTGGTTCAAAAGTTAGGAAAACCCGCTCGTTTGTTCACTGAACGTACCCGAGCTAAACTTCGGAAAATAATTCCGGGCACACCGGGCCTCGGAATCAGGTGCCGTCACAAGCTGCGTTCTTCTAAAATCCAAAATAAAATAAGAAAAAAAAATTCCATTTAATTTTTACGGGTCTTTACACTATGAGTTTGGATTGAAGTATTTTGGATAAGTCTAAAGTTTGGAATTGATTATGTTTGAAATTGCCTACAATTGTTAAGGTAATTTTTGGATTGTCATAAAAAGGACATCCCAGAAGTTGGGCAACAACTAGTCATGTCCAGAAAGGCCGCGAGAATTGAACCCGCAACTGAAAGGTGACAAGGATGCATCACCTACCACCCGCCTACGTGATGTCATGCATTGAATGATTTAGTTTCATTTTTAAAAGGTCTGATAGGTGAATTATAAAGTCATTTTTTTAGACCCTATTAGATTAAGATAATTAGAATTTTTTTTTGAAATCGTTTGGGTTGAAAGATGAGTTTGTGGTAGGAATTAGTTAATGGATGTAACTCTACTTGTGAAGTATATATATATATATATATATATATATATATTCCCCCATATTATATAACGAAATTAATTTTTAAACACTAGTTATGGGACTTCATCTCAATCTTCTTTCATTGAGGCAACCTTTCTTTTCTAAACTAAATTCATTTATACTGTGTATAGAACCCTTTTAATTTTCATTTCAAGGGGAATCTTTTTCTACAAAGCATTTCACTAAACAAAAAAAATGAATGCTTTTTTTAACGTAAGTGGTGATAATGACCTTTTCACCGCTGCGAGTTTTATTTGATCTTTGGATTCCATAACAAGCCATTTTTTTAAAAAAACATTGTAAATTCCATATACTCTTTTTACGTTTTTTGGTATTGAAAATGGTATTGATAATGGATTTTTTTTTCAATATATTTAAAATGATATATTGTGAATGATGACCTCAATCACTCCCGATAAATATTTAATTTTTCCCTCCAATTATGTTTCTCTTATTTCCACTAATGTTATTTTAATCAAGATCATAATTTGGTGGGATCATTTTCATTTCCCTTTCCCTCTTATTAAGACTAAATTATATTAACCAATTTCCGATGTGGGTTTTCCAGAAAGGTATTTCTCTATTTTTATCCTTTTATTTTTGATGAAAAATTTTAAATTTTGAGGATGAAATTTATTGAAGGAGGGGAGAATGTAACACCCCAAGATCCCATAGTATGTTATCTCAATAAAGTTATTTAATAGCTTGTGCTACACGCAACAATGAGTTCGAGCGCACCACAACATTACCATACCAGCCGTTCAAAAAGATGTTATAAATATTATTAACTGCATTTTTAATCATATATACTCTATATATTTTTAACATCCATATTATGTTTTTCTTAGACATAATATAAGAACAAATTCATTTTTTTAGATAAAAGAAGTATTTTTTTTTAAAATGCAATTTTACTGACTTTTAATGGAGAACCCTTTTCAAATCCAATATTTGACACTTTTATAAATTCAATTTGATAAAATAAACAACTTATTTAGAACCGGGATATAAAAATTTTATTTCGATTAATTTTTGGTGTTTTTCTGATAACTTTCATATTTGGGTGAATAGTGAAAATTACTAAATTTTAACTGAAAACAACTTTTTTAATAAAAATAATTTATAGTGTTAAATTATAAATTTTAATGGTTTGTAATTATAATTAGATAATATTTTTATCATTTAATAAAATATTGGTCATTATAAGTAATTTCACATTTAAATTTGACATAAACACTTGCAATCTTTTGATAGTTTTTACTTTTTAGAAACCCGTTTTTTTGTTTTGACAACATGAGTTAATTTTAAATTAATAAATGAAACTTCTATGTTTTTAATTTGTTAAAATATAAATCATTTTTCAATTCTGAATATCAAAATTATCTCAGGGTGAATTTTTGATATTTTTCTGAAAACTTTCCATTTTTGATGAATAGTGAAAAACACTGAGATATTGTTTAAAACCGATTTTTCTTAAATAATTATTTATTTTATTTAAATTTATTTTATGTCAAAATAGATATATAAAACATATATAAGTTCAATTTAATTCATTGGAGTCATTTTATAATAATTTTAGATATATAATAATTTCATTGAACTTTTTACCGTCTTTTACCAACCTCCATAGAGCATTTACAAATTTGCATAAAATTTAATTTTACCACTTATGTGAATTAAATATCAAAAATCTGAGAGACATGGTTGACATTAGTAATTAAAATGTATTTCTATAAGATAAAAATAATTTTTGGTGAATAGTAACTTTTGACTTTTATTTACCATGGTTAAAAATAAATAGGGTAATTAAAGGTAAAATGATATTATTATTACCCTACCACACGTCCTAGTTATATTGGATAAGTTTAATTTGATCAAAAAAACTTATAAATACAATATTAACTTTTAGGTCCACTTGTACAAGATTAGTACATTTATTATTATTTACTTTAAAGAAGAGTTAAAAGTGTTAAATTCAAGTTTTCATAACTAAAAAATTTTAATATAGGTTTATACGTAAGATAAATAATAATATAAATATTCATTACGAATTTAAAAATATTTCTTACATAATGTAATTTTATTTATAATTTTTAGACATTAAATAATTTAATTTATTTATGACATAATGATGACGAAGTAATTACCTTATTATTGAAAGATTAAAATAAATGATATTATAAGTATACAAATAAATGAAATTTGAGACATTTGATTAATTCAACTAATTTTCTAGGTTTATATAACATTTTAGGGTCAATTAAATAAATATTTTTTGAAGTGATAAGGTTGTTATGACATTCACAAAAACAAAATTCCAAATAGTGTCAAAATTGACATAAATTAATTTTTAGAACAAATACTATATTATTGGTTGATATAATATTTTTAAAAATATATGGTTCATCCAAAGAGATTATATAATATTATATATGTAATTAATGAACCACTTGAGGTTCTATTGGATGTTTATAGTCAGTTTATTAACCATATAGTGTAAGAATAGAAGAAGACACAGAAAAAGTTAAATTATGTAACTTAGAGTTAAATCTAAAAGATAAAGTTAAAATGGTAACCTAAACTTGTCTAAAACCTATTGGTTTAGATGATATCAAACCAACCCCACATTAGATATGAAATAAATCAATTTAGAGCCATTATTAACTGAATAGTGTTTCTTATAAAATAATATTTCAATCATTTCCTAAGGTGCCCCTCGCCCCTCTTATAAAAGGGCACGCACCCTTCTCTCAAATTCACACCATCAAAGCCATTTGGATCAGCCAAAACCTGCCCAAATATCCTCTCAATTATCCTTATTTCATCCTAGAGGCCTTACTTTGGTCATAAATCCATCCTAAGTAGCCCTTTTGAACAAATCAAAAGGAAGAACACGAAGAAGAGGTAAACATTTCATCACCTCTTTCAAGTTCATTTCTTCTTCCACGTCCTCTTTCTTTGTTGTTTCCATTATAAAATAATAAATCCAGTATTTTTTATATACCTTGATTTTATTATAAAAATAATACACCCATATTCATTATTCTATCCATCTTATAAATGACAATGTCACCATACGTGCGTACATATGGATTACCGTCTCCATATTTTGTTGTAGTTTGTTATTCAAACACTTCATTATTTGGATGGGTATAATAATGAGTATAACTGATGTAAATAATAAATATAATAGGTTAATGATTCTTTATATATGATATACCATCCAATTACATATGAATTCACCATCAATATATTGATATTTTCACTTGTGTGTACGTATAGATTACCGTATCCACGACGTGATGAGATTCTTTTCGATATTCACCATTCAACGATAATTATAAAAATATATATTATTAATAAGTATATAATATATGACATAATAATTCTACTGGATATATATATATATATGTATGTATGTATTTATGTATGTATGTATGTACTTACATATATCTTATTCACTAAATTCCGTTCAATACGATGTGAAAACAGAAATGGAGTTTATGCGTACATACAACCTACCATCTCCATAAATTGTGCCTTCCATTTCATATATACAAATATTATAATTATTTAAATTCAAAATATATATGATATGTAAATCATTTTTTATATTCTGTAATCATTTAAATCATGATCTAAATGATACGATTAAGAATAACAAGCTAAAACACATACAATAAACAAAGCAATTATTAACCAAAATGTTAATTCAACATTGATATAATTATTAAATTGGTAGTATAAAGTCATAAATGAATCATATATGATATAATAAATATAAATATGGTTCTGGTATAATTTAATAACAAACTATGGTCATTATACAGGAGGTTAAATGTACCCTTGACCAAAGGAAAGTGCAAGATACGGGTTAATTTCACAATGTCTTTATTATCCATGGTTGTTTTTACGTAAGTATCTACTAGTACATATTTATTATCCATTTCCATGTTTAATACAATATTTTTAAAAAGGCATATTTTAAGGGACTTTTTATTAAAAGATCATTTTATTGTTTTAAATATTTATTCTTCTAAATCATTCTCATTAATGTCATTGTTTTCAAAACGGTTTTTAAGGATTTATTTATATGGACATGATTTCTTTCAAAATGTTAATTCCATTAAAAAGTTTCAAATTATTATGGGACACTTTGATTCAAAAATTTCTTTAAATGTCTTCCTTTCTTAAATTATGTGACTTTTAAATGTTTTTAAGAAAATGGGATATTTTCCTCAAAGATTTTTACAAATCATTTTCATCTATGTAAACATCCTTTGATGGATTTTAAACTTGTTTGAAGTTGATTTATTATGATTCAAATCTTCCATATTTTGTTAATGATTTTATGATATGTTTGACTGTGGATGTGTTATTTTTATACTATTCATGGTTTATGGTTAAAGTATTGACATTTCATATGCTAGTTATCAAATGAATGTTTATGTTATGTTTTAGCTTTTACATATGAGGTATATATTGGACATAGTAAGTGATCGGTGGAGCCCACAATAGATCCTCGATGCATCGATAGGTCTAATAAGAAAATTAGACATGGAATTGGCTGAGGCCTTTCCCAATTTGATATATGGTTTTGGTCGAGGCCTTAATCTTTTTTTAGACGTCTTGGTCGAGGCCTTGACAAAATGTTTCAGAATGTATTGAATTATACATTCCCTCATTATGAAAATAATATTGATGGTTCATGTAGTTATTCGACTAGAAGAATACCCATGACTAAGTTTTATTATGGTATTATTTACCTTTCTCATATTTCTGCCATGAAGTGTTCATGTTTATTATTTGTAAAGGCATGTGTTTTTAATTATTCACCATTCTTATAGATTAAGTTATCTTCCACAAAATTATTTACCCTTACTTAGCATCTGAGCTCACCCCTTTCTTATGTTTTATTTTCCCAAGATCCCATGAAGTGTTTTATGTTTGACATTCATGGTTATGCTAAGGGAACAATGGCATTCTCAAAGGATTAGTTTTTTGTTTTTTGTTAGAAAGTGTATCGTAAAATTCATGTATGTAACCTATTTTCCAAGACAAATAATCTTATTGGTCTTTCGGGACATGATTCCTTATAATCATTCCAATGTATTAAAATAATGCACTGACTCTGGGAATCTAGGGTTGGGGTGTTACATTTTCAAAAAATTAATTGTTTTGAATTTTTGAAAATAGTATGAATATGATGTATTATTTTAACATATATAGTATGAACTGGTTTTCATGCAATTATAAAAATTATTTTTCATGAATAATACATTTCAATATTATATATTTATTTTCAAAGAATCACATATTATCAATATATAATGAATTTTTAGTTAACATTGTTATTAAAAAATTTATATTTTCCATATTTTTTAAAATAATGTTTTTAAAAAAAATTAATGGTATTTGTCATCTATTGAAATATATTTTAAGTATTTTTATTTTTTAGTGGGGATATGACCATACTATACCAGATATTTTTTCTAGATGTATTTTGATGATGATGATTTAAATATGTCACGATAAAACTATTTTCCTTCCCATGAGTTGATTAATTTATGACAAAACCTAATTGAAACTCAATTATTTTCCATGTATTATGCTATGGTGAATTAATAAAATGTTTTTGAACCCTGTTTCCTTTCCATGGGTTATGATGTGATGAAACAATTAATATTTTTTTATCTTCTTTAATACAAGTATATGGTTTTTATTATGTTATCGGTGGTACCAGGATTTTATATCCCTCTAATTCATTATGTTAAGATAGATATCTCATGAGATAATGGGGACTGGAATAGCAATTGAACTCAATTCAATAAGGGGCTGTCACTATTAGAAATTATATATTTCACGACAAATTTTTATGTTTCATTATTTATAACTAATGTGAAAATATATTTTTACTATTTGTTATAAAATAACTAATGTGAAATTAGTACTGAGATGAATTTCAACATTGGTTATCTACAAATTAATGTTAAAAATTAGGTTTATCACATAAATTTCTAATCAAATAAAGTGAAATCCATACCGAGGAGAATTTCAACATCGGTTATATAGAAATTGATATTGAAAATTATATTTATCACGTCATTTTCTAAATAAATGAAATGAAATAATATTTAAAATATTCTAAAAAGTTAATTAGACTCAATTAGGGATCATTATTTCTCATTAATATATTCTCACTTCTTTCACACTAAATCCCAAACCCATCATTTCATCGATTCTGGTGGACCCGGATTATGCATTTTTGAATTCATTAACCCTAATATAACGCTATTCACTACTTGTGGAATCTTTGAACCATATTTCATTTTCATCATATCCTTTTTTTCCACCATCACATATATATTTTCATTTGGTGTTTTTTATTCTAATTATCAATGCAACATGGTATGTTTTAATTGATGAATGTTGAATTTGGATTTTTTTTCTGAATCATACCATATTGTTCTAATATTTTTTATTTCGTTTAGTTAATAATTATATTCCATTTCTTATCACACAACACCACTATTTTTTATCTATTGATTTTTTATTCGATGGTTCTATCCATATCCCTAATATTTTTTAACATTTTTTAATAATTTTTAATATTAATCTGAATTGTTTTTCTTTATCATTATCATTTCTTTTATTTTTGTATTCTATTTTTTGGTTTATATTAGCCTATATTATCTTTTTGTATATTCTTTCTCTAAATATTCAATAAAAATTAGTTGAATTGGGAATTATAAACTATGTAAAATAGTAATCCAATTATCATCGATAATTTATATTGGTATTATATTACATAATATTGGAATTTTTCATTTCAATTTTTTATACATTTTTTTATGTATATATTAATATATGTATTAATTTAATTATAATATATTCATTATAATATATATAATTTTTATATAATTATTACATGTTATATATTATATCTAATACACATTTCTTTATAGAATATAATCCCAACATTATTTTTAATATTTTATAATCTGGATCCTTTTTATTTTATATATTATAATTCTGTATTCAAATGTTCATAATCTATAGAAAAAAATTAAAATTTATTTGTCTATTATATTCTATAATCTAGGGCTTCTGTCTCTATATGCATTATTTTTTGGGTCATGTCTATGTTATATTTTTGAATCATTTAAAAAAAATCATTAATCATTGGGTATATTATTCTTCATTAATATATTAAAATTATTTTACATTTTTTCTTTATTTTAATATATATTTCTCAAAAATATTTTTAATATTATGTTCTGCTATGTGTATATTGATTTGTATAAATCTATTAACATTCCATTGGATTCTTTATCTTAATTTGTGTGTTCCATTTCTTACCACTAAGAAACCATTATACCATAGTTTAATATCTAGATTCATTAAATACATAATGTAATTGAATAATATATAACATGGATATTACAATTTCTCGTAATCATATTGTACCCAACAATTTATTGATGCATTTCATTCCAAGGTAGGATTTTGTTATCATTTATGGGTTTATAAATTTTTTTTACTACCTATAGTAATGTGATATGTTGAAACCTGATGTGCAATATTCCCTTTAGTTAACCAATAATTTCATAATAAAATATATATTTCGGTATTTAACAACCTATTTTTCTAATGGGGTTAGATAGAAAATTTTACATTATATTAGTTCAGTAAATTGATCACGTTGTTCAAAAAAATCATTAGATGAATAATATAATAATAAAAACTAAGAGAGATATTTCTAGTAAATTATTTCATTCAGTGTTAATATTTTAATCCCAAATTTAGTATTATTCTATATTTTTTTGTTCGAAATTTCATTATATTTGTTATCAACGTAAAAAAAATTCTCACTGTGTGTCTTAACGTCAACCTCGATACTATTTTTTTGTGAACTAAAACTCTTAAAATGCTTCTATACTTAATCTCTTATCTTAAAAACTTAATTCTAGTCACTAATGATTCTATA
The DNA here is from genome assembly GCA_963277665.1 of Viscum album. Classification (NCBI taxonomy): domain Eukaryota; kingdom Viridiplantae; phylum Streptophyta; class Magnoliopsida; order Santalales; family Viscaceae; genus Viscum; species Viscum album. The sequence continues at coordinate 1,921,556,796 of OY728122.1, read as the reverse complement.
TTATAATTCATTTTTTTTAATTTCAATTCAGTGTAATCATCACATGATATTTATATATATTTTGTTCCTCTTCTAATCCTTTCATTTAAAAATTATTTTCTAGTTATACTCTCTTTTAGTTTCTAATGATATAAATTTATTTCATTTTTTCTATTTTATCATATATTCATTCTAATTAATATCCAACTTCATCTCCAATGTTACTAACTAATTTTACATTTCAATCAATATCATTGAAAATTCTACTAAAATTTATGGATGAATAATACCACAACTATTTATTCTTTATTTTCATTGTAATAATCTATTATTCCCCCCTCTCACTCACTTGTATGAAAACAATATTATTTTGAAAAGATATTTTTACATCTTTTTTATAGATAATAATGAGTCAAATTTGGATTTCTATAAATTGAATAAGTGATGAAAATGAGGATCTTTTCAACGATTTTTTGGAGTTTTCAAAATGAAATCTTCCACACAATGATATGTTTTTATTTCCCTGCCAGAATTGATCAAATAAGAAGAATTTGAAAAGTTTATAGATAAATGATCATCTAATTTTTCATGGTTTTAATCAGAGTTATATCACATTGATTTATCATGGTGAATCTAGGTATAATTTTGGATCTGTTAATGATGATGCTTTTGAAGATGATATGTATGATAAAATTGAATAAATGATTCCTCATATTGATGTAAAGGAAATGGAGAATGAAATATCAATTTAGCATATATATGGTGAACATGAGAAACCATTATATCTAAGTTGTATATGACTTAGGGTTTTATCAATGGTGTTAAGAAGTATAAACATAAAGACTAAAAATTGATGGGTTGACAATATCTTTACAGTGTTGTGAAAATTGCTGAAAGACATTATTTCTAATGAAAAATAAGTTCTATATTCACATTATAATGTGAAGGAAATATTATTCTTGATGGTATTAGGGTATTTGAAAACACATTCCTTCCTGAAAAAAATTTATTCTATATTGGATGTAATATGAATTTATATTACGGTGTCATAAATGTGGGACATCACGATTGTCACATCCCAGACCAGGATGCCACTTATCTCGTGCCCTAGGACTGGTTGCCCATATAACCTCAAGCCGATATCCCCATATTCAAGATTGTACCGAATAGTAGTGAGTTTGTAAGGTTAATATGTAGGGGACACTATACCCTCATGTTAGAGTAGTACATTGAATATATAAAAATTTTCAACAGTAGTGGAAAAGTAAAAAAACATATATAAATAATAAACAGATAATAGAAAGGAACATGAAGTGGAAGAGTAAGTTTACTGAACAACTGGTATATATATATATATATATATATATATATCAAAAAAGGATTCAATGGTAGTGTCAATTAAAATTATGCATGGAATGCTAATAATACAGAAATGAGTGAACAACTACAATCATATTGCACAGTAGTAGAAAATAACAAAAGGACAAAAAAACACCACATGTTTCTCGAGCCTAAGCTCTATCCTCTATTATTAAGTTCCAGCTAAGTACAAAGTCCAAAAACCTATATAAGGCCATTTAATCATACCAATAACTACAATAATATAATATTCTCGGGTGCCAAGGGTGGCCTGAGTAGGGTGTGAGATAAAACTCTCATTTGGCCACCACTAATGATGTCTTCATGTAATATGAGTATGAGCTCATAAATAAACAACGTATATGTATATAAATTAAAGAAATGAATCCAAAATAAATAACCTCCCACTCAGGATCCTAAGGGACACCTGGTGGGTTTAACTACATCAAATCACAGATTGTATCTCTAAACTTTTCACTATAAATAATATATATATATTTATATATAGATACAGACACACATAAACAGACACGCACACACACACACACACACACACAGATATATATATATATATATATATATATTCTGGAGTGGACCAGGATGTAACACGCTGGAATCTAACACTAGTCATGGAGCTGATAAGTTCTACTCAAGCGGTAGTAAGCCCTGCATCCAGTTGAAGTGGGGTTCATCATTCAGGGCACTCAGGGTGGAGAGTGTTCCCTCCATGAAAACACTCTCGATTTAATATGGTACTAAAAATAACATCTCACATATCTATTCATCTAGGGGGGTTACTATGCCCAACATCGATGTAAGGGGAGCATGGTTCATCATCCCAACTGAGTACCTTGACATCATTCCCAACCTCTATAAAGGAATATAATATATATAAATTGAATGGTGATTTACCTCTCATATATAGTCATTTATATGTTGTCCATTAAATAAGTATGTTCATATTTAATAATATTCTCATAAGGCATTACCTCTTATATCATGTAATCGGGCCTTTTAAACAATCAGGGCTTGATCGAGTATATAACAGGAAAAATGAGGAAAAAAATCTTGTGGTTTCATTTAAGAATGTTCAATTCCATTTAAAATTTTACATTTCAAAAGAGGCATTTCATAAGTCATAATAGCGAGAATGGTCTTAATATCCCACGTGATCTTTTCTTTGGAAATCCATCTGATCTATTTAATTAAAACTATACTAGTTTGAGTGATCCATCCAATACAAGGTAATCTTAATAAATTTTATTAAAAAGTAAAATCAATATAATATGGTAAAATTTCAACATAAAGGATCATGTTCAATGCATTTAAATTACGATACCATATTGAACTATCAATTTTACCTAATTCATCTACCATAGGGAAAACATATAATTCGAAAGACAAGGAAAATATAATTCAAAGGTTCAAGGGTAAAAGAGATAGCCATTCGAAACAACTCAAATTACCACATGGGAAATTTCATGTCTTGTAAGGTCAAACACCCATGTGGTGTCTTCGGTTAAATGAAACACATTTGTTATAAGTTCTACATCCTTAAAAAGTCATGATGAAATCCAAATTATGTTTCAATAATATTGATTAATATGGCCAAAATGGACAATTTCAAGGTGGTACACCAAAATTTCTCTTTGTAGGGTATGAGTGATATATAAACCCCTAAACAAAGACAAATTCACATATATTGAGGCACTGGGGCCATATAGACATGGGGGAACCAACACATCTGAGCTTCTCAGTAAAGAATGTCACATGTCACAATGGAATAAATATAAAATGACCAAATATCAAATGGAAAATTACATTACAACCTACCATAGGGCCATAGAAAATATATCGTTTAACATCAATCTCAAATTTAAAGTCTGTGGGATGAGATCTTACTTCCAGTCCAATGACATGAAAATAGAGAAAATGAGCATGGATCTAAATAGCACAACAGACTATGAGATTAACTAAATAAAAAGTTGTGTGTGAGGGTATCGTTACTTATTGATATCCATCACTTTAGATGTAATTGAAAATGGATTGTAGAAGGAGGATCAGTAAGAGATTGAAGAATGAAGAGGGTTTTAGATCCAAGAGGAGAGGATCCATCTATTTTTTTCCACAATAGGTAAGAGGATAGGAAAAAGGAAATTGACAACATAAGAGGGGGGAAAGATTCATTTTACCCAAAAATTAGGTCCACATGGTTTAGGCACAAGGTTTGAAATCCAAGCGAAAACTATTCGTGAATCCTCTATTCCAAAATTGTAGTAGGTCGCATGGTCATTTATCTATGCCTACGCGGTTGTAGAAAAACTATAGGGACTTGATGGTTCCTCTGCCTGCAGTCACATGGGAATTAACCCTAGGTTGCACTAATTAGAAAAATTATGCCGCCCAATAAATTATCCCATTTTCATGAAATCTGGGATCCAAATGAGCCTCTAAAGCTCCTATGACCTATACAACTTGATGATGATTTATAAATAGGTCCATTGAGGTATTACAATAAAAAAATATGGATTTATAATTTCATGTAAATGGTGGGTCATTACTACCACCCCTCAATATAGAAACTCATCCCACGTTGGACTTCTATGGGTGAAGATGAACTATCAGCAAAGAGTCCCATCCATTTACATCGTATATCAGCTTCTTGCTCCTAGAAATCATCCTATACTCGGTTGGGTTGTCATAACACCTATACAAGAGGAATGAACATTTTTTGGAGTGTCCTCACACTCTAATAAACAATACACACTAGATACTCCTTTATTTAAGAATACATATCTATATCAACCTCATCAAGTTGAGAGATGTTCCATGGGTCTATATAGTATTAATGAAGCTAAGATACATGAAATAAATAATTCATATACTAGTATATCTAAGGAATTTCTAACTGGAAATCCACCAGTCTGATCCTCTTTAGGATCTTTAAGGGTCTATCAAACCATGGTGATAGCTTTCCCTGATTCTGAAAACATATTTACCCCAACCTAGGAAAGAATCATAAGAAAACACAGTCTCCAATTTCAAAATCATTTTTTGTATGTTGGTATAAGACTACAGCCTGAAATAAACTGTCAACATATGCTTTCTGATTAATTAGAGCATCTCTCCAGTCGCATGCATGAGACATGGTCTAAGAACAACTTCATTTCCTTCCTCTATCTAGAATAGAGGTGAGTGACAAGTCCTATCATATAAGGATTCATAGGGATCCATGTCAATAGTATACTCAAATATTCTATTATAAGAAAACATGATGATAATAATTTTTTTCTCCTAGGAACCCTCAAATACAAGAACACATGCACGAAGAATGTCCTCCACCACTTGAATTGTATGCTCTTTCCTTCCATCGGTCTGCGGGGGAATGGTAGTTCTCCCAAGTACATGTGTACCAAAGGCCTTCTACAACCCCTATCAGAACTATGACATAAAATTAGTGTCCCTATCATATATGATATAATGAGGCATTCCATTAATATGTACCACCACCTTGATGTACATCCTTCATATCTCGTTTTTGAAGAAGGTCTCTCCAATAAGAAATAAGTTTTTAACCTTCATCATATGATTAACAAAAATTCCACAATGTCTTGTTTCCATGGCTTTATTGGGGTAAAAACTCATGGATTCTGTTGAAACATCATCCTATTTAAACATAGGAATAGTCAATAGTTGAATAAGTCCTACTATATGCTAATGTTCCTCCTTCACCTGCTGACAGGAAATACATCGAGTGATGAAACTGGCTATCTCACAATTAATGGTGGGCCACTGTTACTAGAATCATAGGTACCAATACATTTAGGTGACACTAGGGTTAACCCCCATAATAAGCCATGGAAAACCCTCATCACGCTCTTTGATGTCTACAGGGGCCCATACAAGCCCATGGAACAAAGGTGTATCATCACCATTGACCGCCAAACCAAAATATGTTTTATCATTTGAGAAACATTCACATGTGACAAGTATTTTAGGATCTGATAGTTTTATCAACCATAGTCATTCTATAAGAGTATATGTAATTTTAAAGGCTAAGAGGATTTTGAGGCCATGGTCCTCATGAACCTCAACGTGCTTCGCCAATAATACAACCATAATCTTCCATTCATCACTAGATTTATGAGCCTCAAGAGTCTGAGTCTTTCATCTCATAGCATCGTCTACTAAATTTTTTTTCTAAGAGTGTACACAAGCTCGAAATCAAAAAAAATGGGTACTTATCCCACCTATGTTACCGAATATTAATATCCCCCTATTTAAAGATGTATCTAAGGACTTTTTGGTCAGTGTACACCACAAAATTCTCTCTTATAAGATGGTTTCTCCAACAACATAAGGAATGAACAACTATAGCGACCTCGAGGCCGGGTGTTAGGTAGTTCCCCTCATGAGGCCTCAACTAACTAGAAAGATAATCAATGAATCACATGTCCAACATCATAAACTCTCCAAGACCAAAAACAAGTGCATCATGGAAAACTATATAATCCTTTCATGGATCTGAAAAAATCAGTATCGGTGATGAATTTAGTCTGTCCTTCAAATCCTGAAAGGATTCTTCACAAGTATAAAACCATTCAAATTTCACACTAAGCATTTTCAAGATCATAAGAATGATTCAAGGAATGATAAATCATGGATGAGGTATCTGTAGTATGCGGAGACACCCATGAAAATATGAATATCCATGTCATTCTTAGGCTCCTCCCAAGAATCCACAACTCTCACTTTCTTAGGGTTAAATGAAACCCCCAATTCTAAAATGGTTTGAACGATGAAGTATACTTTATCTAGACAAATGTGGAATTTTAGCAGCATATAACATAGATGATACACTCTCAATATATTCATCATGATCTCAAGCTAGGTTTCATGGTCATTTGTGGAGCATGAATACACCAAGATATTTTCAAAAAATACAACCACAATTGAATACATATACTAGTGTAAAACTCGATTCATAAGATCCATGAAGATTGTAGGTGTGTTCATGAGTCCGAATGGTATAACCAAGTTCTCATAGAGGCTATACATACTCTTTAAAAATGTGTGAAATGTGTAGGAAGTCTTGACATGCACCTGATTATAGCCTGACCTCAAGTCTATCATAAAAAAAACCTTCCCTATTAGGTGATGATCAAAGAGATCATCTATTCTAAAAAGTGGATACTGATTCTTGATATTTGGATGATTCAATCAATGGTAGTTCACACAAATCCTAAGGATTTTATCCTTCTTCATGGAAATGATATTGATGAACCCAAAGGGGGAGTGATGGGGTGTATAATGTCTTTTCCCTCCAAATCCTCCAACTGATTCTATAGCTCTATAATGTCCTTATATGACACACTATAAGGAGCAATGGTCATAGGTTCTACACCTGACACTAGCTCAAACAATAAATAATACTCTCCCACTAGACGTAGATCAGAGAATTTTTATGCAGAAACATATCTAAAAGGATACAATATAGGAGGATATATGGTGGGTTTTAACCCTTGGTAATTGAGATAAATACTAGAAACATTTGTTGTAACACTGTTTATCCATGGAGCTTTGGTCCTGTTTGTGTCCCACAAAGATCACATTCTCCCTTATGAACATGTTTAATGCCCTATAGAGATGTAAATGTAACCTTTGATGATATCTGTCAATATAAGCTCTATAGAGAACTAACCAGTCCATATCGATTATTATATCAAAGCCTACCATGTCGAGGAAATATAGATTCCACACAAAAAGGTGACTGCCTATCCCCATTGGTAAATCCCGAGAAAGGAGAATTCCCTCTAATCAAATAACTAAGGGTGTATCTATATCCATATTGCCATGATAGTATTTGATTTCATGTCCTAGACTCCCTGTGATTGTCTCCGATGTAAATGAGTGAGATGCATCTATATCGAACAAATAAAAAACTACTATTGAGGTAACTAGAATGGAATCTCATACAGTAGATGGTCTGGCACTATTTTCCTATGGTGTAGGTTGTGCTACATGTGTTTGTATTGTACCATGGAAATGTGTCACTACATGACTACATTGAGTAAACCTGCTCTATTGTCACTGAGAATAAAAAAATCTTACTACCTCTCAGTCAACCTCCACCTCAGCCTGATCAACTGGTGTTATTTTCCCTTATTCATACGTTTAATGACCTACGGTTATGTAAATGTCACCCTTTCATGATATCAGTCAATACATGCTCAATGGGGAACTAACCATTCCATATTGATGATAATATCATAGCCTTACATGTCTATGACATATAGATTCCACAAAAAAACATGAGATCCTACCCTAATGTGTAAATATTGATAGAGTATAATTCCATTTGAACGAATACCTAAGGGTGTTTCTAACTTCATAACACCATTAAAGTATTTGATTTTGAGGCCTAGACTATCAGTGATTGTCTCAGATATAAATGAGTGAGATGCACCTGTATCAAAAAAATAAAATTTTATTGTTGAGGTAATAAAAATGGAACCTCATACAATAGATCGTCAGGCACTCTTTTCATATTGTGTAGTTTTTAAAGAATGTATATGGCTTGTTCCATTGACCTGAGTCACTGCCTAACTAACTTGAGAAGACCTGCTCTTCTTGTACTAATAATAAAAAATATGTCTACCTCTTTCTCAAACTCCAACATAACCGGATCGACCAGTGGTATTCTAGCTATGTGAAAACTAGGCCCTAGTGATAGCACACACACCCCGCCTTTAAAACGGTCATCGAGTACTTTCCCACCAGGTTCCGCCAATTTCCCCAAAGACACGTGGTCCCAACCTTGGGGCCCACCAATGTGCCCGAACGGGTCATCTAACTTATGAAAATCCCTACATCCCAGCACAATTCCTTCTTAGTGTTCTTTTTCATCACTCACACACACATTGGGAAACTTTCTAAAAGGTCACCCATCCTGATCACTACTCCAAGCCAAGCACGCTTAACTATGGAGCTCTAATCAGGTATGCTTCGGAAAAATAGGGAGCATCTTGTTGACATGAGTAATATCTTTTACCCAATTAACCATTTATCATTCTGGGGTGTTATATTCACCCCCCCCCCCCCCCGTTACAGCACAACGACGTCGTTGTGGGCCAAACATATTAACCCTAGCTGAGCACCCCACTCAAGACTAGGTACCACCCCTAATAAAAAATGTGAAAAATGGTCCCGGGTAACAGCATAGACACCATGCCTTTAACATAGTTGTCAGGTCCTAGATAGCTAGGTACCACCAGTTACCCCGTAGACATGTGGTCCCCACCCTGGGGCCCACCCATATTCCTGAATGAGACATCTAACTAATGAATATCCCCAAATTCCAACACATGTCCTTCTCATTGTGCTATTTCCTCATACACACACACACCCATGGAACCCTTCCAGAAGGTCACTCATCCTGAACACTACATAAGGCCAAACACGCTTAATTATGGAGTTCTAATCAGGTTGCCTCCCAAAAAGGAAGGTGCACCTTATTGACATGATCAATATCATTTATCCATTTAACACATTATGATTATTGGGTGTTACAAGATACCTAAATTTCATGATCATGTTGATCCTATTTGTGATAAAGGAGTAGGTGAAGATCCCCAAACACTAGTAATATAAGGTAAATTCTTACAGAAATGAGGGAGATGACCCATCATACCACATCCTCTACAGTCAACAATTTTTTTGGACACTACATTTTGACATTCCCTAGTGTTCCATACTAGTGATAGAATTGAAATCTACCCAATAGAGGATCCTAATAGTTGCTACCACCAAGAGATACCTCAAAGTTTCACTTTCTCCTAAAAGAAGATACACTAGAAACCCTGGCGACCAAACCACCCCACCTCACACAATTGGCCTCCCATAGATTTAGATCTTCAATTAGGGAATGGATGAAAATTTTAGATATGGTTATCAACCTGAAGACATTAACCTATGACTGGATGGAATAAGTCATCCCATACTCAAATCTCCTAGAAATTATCAGATCGTCAAAAAAAAGAGAAGGAGAAAACCACTCCATATTAGTAAAACATGATGCGTATTCAATAACTAAAATGGTTCCCTATAGCAGGTAAATAAATTATCTAGCTCTGTCATCCCTTAGATTCTTATGAAATTAGTAGTGATATAAGATGGTCTGAAATTCATCCAAATCCATCTCTATATGTTGATCTACCAGTGTGATGACATCCCACCACCTCTTGGTTGTGTCATAAAGTATATAATCATCTAGTTTGACTATCTTATCTAGAGGCATCTCCAGATGCATGAAAATAGAAAATATCACCTACAGCCAAGTCTATATATCATTATATTCGACATCCCAAAGAAGGTGGTAGGATGTTGCTTCTAAAACTCACCTGTCAACTCTGCCATACTCATGGTAGTATGCACTCCACATTAAATTTTTTAAAACATACATTGGAAACCCTCTAAAAAATGGGTGTCAGTCCCCATATCGAGAACATGAATAGGAGCCACTAGTGGATGAATAGGACGAATAAGAGGTGGCTTATGGCCTTCCATATTAGGAACATAATCGTCACTTCCTTCATGGTGCGTGGTTTGAGGACATTGTGGGGGAATAATATTACAATTCCAAATGAACATCACATAATGCATCCACAAAATTTATAATATTCCAATAAATAATCTAGGAAATTTACTAAATCATTCCTATAAAAATGAACATGCCTCTCGGTCTTCTTCAAACTCAGTTTCTAAATGATAGAATAGGATATAAAGGGATAAGAATAAATAAACAACAACTACCCTTTACTAAGGCTTGGTTTGAGTCAAAATTATCTTCTAGGACATTGCAAGTTGGATGTTCTCAAGTTATGGTTAATTTACTTCTTGAAAAATTTTCTTATTTAAACATTTATATCATTTTGAAATAACTAGTTCCAATGATTTACCATTTTTGGATCCATAAGGTCCCATACACCTTCTAAACTAGAACATAGAATTTGGTTGGATGTCATTTCCATTTAGAATGGTTGAGAAATATTGAATTCCATTTTATGATCCATAAGGGCCCATACCCCATATAAATCAAAAAGATTCATCGACTAAACTCGCATTATAATATAATCCAAAATCTAAAAAATGTGTCCACACAACTATATATATATAGGCATAATGACTATGAACCAGGTAATTCTCGCTGAAAATATAACATGACATGGAAAAAATATGTGGCCTATTCATACTAGCCCATTCACATCAAAAGTTATGTGTATCACCCAATAATGAAATTGTATCAATAGAAATAGTCAAAAATAGAACACCAATGTTAATTTAGGAAACTTGGCCGCTGCCCTATACATGGGTTCACGACACCCAAGAATGGATTATCACAAATTCCCAATAATTTATAAATCTACAATCTATTTTTTCTAAAAAGATAAAATAATAAAGTAACCCCTCTGAAAACACTTTGTGACTTCCTGAACATGGATTCCACTAATATCATTCCCCAGGCCTGGTTGGCCACATGACCTCAGGGATGCCTCCCAATACACTAGAGTTTACTGACTAGCAGTGTTGGTGGAAGGGTAATACATTGGAGAGACTACAACCTCATTACATAGTAGGAAATCGATACATAAAATTAATAAATAGTAGTAGAAGAGTAATAAAATATACAAAAAGAATAAATAGATAATTTAAAGGAAAAAGAAGCTGAAGAAAATGATTACTAAACAAATTGAATATAAATATAATAAAAAATTCTTCAAAGGAAGGGTCTATTACAATGATGTATGGAATTCTAATAGTATATAAATGATTGAATAGAAACAATCATGATAGAAAGTAGTATAAAAGAATAAAATATAAAAATAGCTACATGAGTATCTTAAGCCAGTAAGCCTGATCCTCTACTCCAAATCTCCTGGTAAGTACACAAGTCAAAAACCTATAGAAGATCATTTACACTTACTAGTTACTACAAAAATATAGTCTTCTCAGGTTCCAAGGGATTGCTGTGTAGAGTGTGAGATAAAAATATTAGTAGGCCACCATTAATGGTGTCTACGTTTAATCTGAGTAGGTTCTCATAAATAAATAGTTTGAATTTATATATAATAATGTAAGAAAAATGATGAAAAAATAAATAACCTCCCACTCAGGTTCCTATGGGAAACCTAATGAGTCTACTTACATCATCTCATTAATGTTATGTATGAACATGTCACTATATATATATATATGTTGGAGTAGGTTATAATGTAACATGTCGGTATCCAACACCAGTCTATGAAATTATAAGCTCTACTCAGCATTCAATATTGTCTTCATCCCGATAGAGTGGGGGTAGTCACGACTGGAACTCGGGATGGACTATTTTCACATCATGGAAACACTATAGATGGAACATGGCACTCAAAATCCCATTACCCATATCGAAGCCCTGGTGAGAGTCCCCATTCCCAACACTGATGTAAGGGGAGCATGTGCTTCCATTCCCCACTAAGTCCCTTATCATAATTCCTAACCTCTGTGATGGAATATAATATATCTTCCTAGCATAGAGATTTACCTCATATTCGTAATCATTTTTATATATTCCATTATATATGAATGTTAAAATTTAATTAGATGATCGTAATCCATTACCTCTTATGTCATGTCATCAGGTCATTGAAATAATCAGGGCATGATCATGTTTATAACATGACACATGAGGAAAAATCACTCATGTGTTTCTTTGACTGAGTTAAATTCCATTTAAAACATTACATATGATATGATTAATTTTATTAGGCATAATAGGGATCATGGAATCACCATCCCAAGGGATCATTACATTTTAAAACAATTTGATCTATTTTATTATAAACATTCCATTTGGTGTTATCCATCCTATACATGTTCATCTCACTCAATTTTCCTAAACATGGAAAATTGACTTCGTGTGGCACAATTTCCAATAAGGGATCATGTTCAATACATTTAAAGGATGATACCATATTGAACATTCCATTTAACCAAACCCATCTACAATAAGGAAAGTATGTAATTAAAAATACAAGTAAAATGAAATTAAAAGTTTCAAGGGTCAAAGAGGAAGAAACGGGAAACTACTCAAATTCCCACTTAGGAAATTCCATGTCTTGTATGTCCAACCACCCATGGGATGTCTGGGTATCAATATAACACATTCGAGGCAAGTCCCATTTCAATAAAAACTGTTGTTATAAGCCAAATTTGGTTTCAATAAATATATGAAATTAAGCCAAAATTACCTATTTCAAGGTGGTACTAATAAAGGTGTCCATGTAGGGTATGAGTGATGTATAAACCATTAAACAAATACCAATTCAACTATATTATGTCACTAGGATCATATAGACATGTATAAAACAACAAAAATGAGCAACTCGGAAATTTATATCACACATAACAATTGAATAAATGTGAAATCAACAAATCTCAATTGCAAAACTACGCGACCACCTACCTTGGGGTTGTAGCTGATGGCTCTCTCGATATCAACCACATATTTGGAGAATCTTGGAATAGGCATGAGTTCTATCAAAACACCCTAAAAATAAATGTAATGCTCTTGTATCTAAATAATCCAACATATGGTGAGATTAACCAAAGAAAGAGAGGTGATGTAGGTTTTCCATGCCTTGTTCTATCTATCACTTACAACAGAATTGAAAAAAGAGTTTGAATGGAGGAATAGTAATATATTGTATATTTAGGATGGTATGATCTCAAATTATGTAGGATCCCTCTAGTTTTGGCTAGTATATGTAAGAGGAAAAGAAAAAAACAAACTTAAGACGTAAGTGGGAGAAAAAGGTTCATTTTACCAAAAAAAAACATGGATGCACGGTTTAAGCACACCGTTTTCAAAATATATACATTCTATTCACTAAACCTTTACACCCAAACCATAGTATCCCACATGACTATTTTCCTAGACTTACACAGTTGCATACAAACACTTCATAGTTGTAGGTTCCCCTACTTGCAGCTGCATGGGTGTGTTTCCTACATCACATGGTTTAGAAAAATCATCCATCCCTATCACTTATCCCATTAGAAATAATTTTGGGCTTAAAACAATCCCTAGACGCTCTTGTGACCTTTAGGACATGATTAGGACTCATTGATCAGGAAATTTGAGGTATTCGAAATGAAAAAACTATCGATATACACCTTGTAAAATTCATGTCATTACAATAGTATAAGTTCAATGGAAAATCATAAGATGATTTAGAAATTACCTACACCTCTCCCAAGTTATTTTGGTATCTTATTATAATTCCTTATTGGAGGATTTTATTTTTAAATTAAAATGATGCGAAAAAAAAAATTTAAGTTCCCACATAGATGAGTTAATATGTGATAGAAAATTATAGCATCCAATTGATTATCTTCCATGGAAAAAAATTGAACCACAATTTCATACATTCAACAATGATTTTGGAAATCTCATAATTATATTATGAAAAGTTGTAATGAATTTTTATCAAAGCCTTATAAAACACATAGCTTATGTCCTATTTTATTAGTAATTTACAATTTATCTCTCTAAATTGTGTATTTAATGAGAATATGTCATGTGGATTTTAATGATCACTTGACAAAAACAGCATCGAAAAGATATTGATTTTTTCTTGTCACCATTAATTGGTGATTTTAATCTTTTATGAGAGGAAGGTATTATTATATATGATTTTTAGAAAATGTAATATTTCCATCTGCATTATATTATTAGGTCCACTATAAATTAATACCCAACATATGGAAATTTTTATAGATATTGTGTTAAGGGGCATAAAGATTTCCACATTTTAGAAAAATAGTCTCCATAAATTAATTCCTCAAATGTTTTTTTCTACGAATCATAATTAGAAAATACTAAAAATTGTATTCAATGGCTCACTAGAATTTTATATTTCCCCAAAACGATATTCCACTAATCAGTATTTTAAGAGGGTGAAAAAATGATATGACACTAAAAAGACAAAAATATGGTAATGATAGAAATATTTAGAAGAAAAATTCCAAATTGATTTAGAAAACTTGTTGAAGTTATCATGAGGTCAAAAAAAGAATTGATTTCATGCTCATGGAGAATAATATCTCTGAAATCATGATTAGAAAATTTTTATATATTAATGGAAAAACTATAGATGGTTTCAATGAAAGACTGAACTTACTCTCAATAAGAATATGTTTAGAGTTGGGTCCCACTCTTGATGGAAGGTGAGAACTCATTCCACCATCTTTTCATATATTATCCAAGAGAGATATAATTGTCTTTTTTCAGTTTCTTCATGATTTCAAAGTGACCTAGGGTTATTCAAAAAATGTAAAAAATGATTATTTCAATTATTTGAATTTTACAAGTATGAAATAATTTGGTTTTAATGTAACGATGACATTACTACTACCAGTTTCATTGAGTGGAATATTTCACATACATGATATAATGACTATCTTGATGGTGTGGTAATTTTTTAATTGAATTTTTAATAAGATGAATATTTTGAATGCTTTAAAGAATTTGGATAATGTTGTAGTATCTATGTAATGACCCTAACCCTTGTAGCTCGGAGTTGCTACCTTAATTCATTAAATTTGTATAGATAAAAGACTTAAATCCCAAAGGACTAATCATTTTAGCAGTATTGGAACCTAGATTACATACGTGAAACATACATTACATCTAAAACTATAAAATAAAACATAATCAATCCTTTATGAGAACCAATATTCTCCTAGCTTAACCTTGAATATCAGTCACAATATATATCTTGGAATCCTTGGAAAATAATACATAAGAAGGAGGTGATATCAGATTCTCAACAAGTGTAAGCGCACAATGGGGTCTATTATGAATAAATAATCATAAACATTAATTCAAAGTATATAACTGAAACAAAAGACATTTAAAAATATTCTTGATCATAATATGTCAAGAATAAATGAAAATCAAATAATCCCATATAAATAATCACATGGATGTTCTAATAATATAATAATCACATGAAATATTAATAAAAAATGTCATAATGATGGAATTAATAATGTCTGATGTCATAAACGTACTCTCAAGGCTTCATCCAAGACATCATACAGAAACGGGTATGGCATTGGCCACTAACAAAACTAGTTTGTGTCATGAGTCCTACCAATTCATCGAGGGACCACAGTGGGGAATTACTCTCACATAATAATTCTAATTCATTCCACATATGGTATGGGTGTAGATAAATAGTATAAACATTCATATTAAACCGTTATTGGTATCCAAATAGAACATTAATAGTCAAACTTGTCATAAATCGTCCAATAAAATTTGGTCGATGGTGTCATAGTAGGTGAACGTCAATAAATCATATGATCCAACAAAGTATCTTCACATAGATAAAAATAATTTAATAAAATCATTGAAATTTCTAGTGATAAATTCCTATATTTACATTGAAATGATTAATTAATATGTCGTGTAATTTTAAAATAATTCATTTTCTTGAAAAATAATCTTGTGAAATTGTAAAGGAAGCATCAAGACATTAAGGTGTCAAGATGGTGGAAAAATCCACTGATTTTTTATATATTAAAAAACATTCCTTCTATGCTTTTTTCAAAAATGTCATGAAGTACCTCATTTGGAAAATTGAAAAAATATACATTTAAACAAAATTATAAAATGTAAAAAATTTGTAAAAATAAATTAAATATTTTTAGAATAATAGTAATAATAATTTGGAAAAAAAATTCAAAAAACATGCACATGAATGATAAATACTCTTCATTAGATACTTATGTATAAAAAACCATGAATAATAATGATATTTTAAAATTAACCCTTACATTGTGCTTTAATATAGTTGAATGTGCTTCGACCTATTATATAATGGTTTAAAACATGTTATTAATTTATACCAAAACCATATCCATATTTATGATATCAAATATGATCTTATTATATTTTGTGGTTAATAATATTTCACTATTACATTTTTTGGGTGTTAACTGCTTCATTTTATTATGCATGTTTTGTCATGTAAGTCATGTTTATTATGAATAAGATATATATAAATATATATAAATATATTATAAATAATTAATTTAATTTAATTATATTTACTCACTATACAAATTTTTATAATCATTATTAAATGGAAAATATTGAAAATTAATCTCATCGCATCATGGAGATGGAAGGTCACACGCACGAGCGACGGTAACATTCATTTAATTCTGAAAGGGTGGGGAATTTGATGGTGTGTTAATTATAATGAATAAATATTATGTCATATTTATTATTTATATCCATTATATCCATTTTTATACCCATCTAAGTAAAGTGGGGATGAATAAAAATTTACCCAACAGCGTGGAGACGGTAAGGAGTTTGTATGCATGGGTGTTGCTTTCATTTTTTGTAGGACAGATAAAAGGTGGAATATGTTTTCCCCATAATAATAATAAAATATCATCATATAGATGATACTGGATTTATTTCTTCAATATATAAACAACGCATGAATGGGAATTTGAAGAATAAATGAACTTGAATGAGTTGCGAAAACAATTACCCCTTATTTGGTGGACTATCTTTATATCTCTTCTAAAAGGATCTATAAATGGTCTTTTTGGAGGAAAAGGACCTCAATAAATTTTATAAAGATGTTTTGAGGATATTCGGGTAGGTTTTAGTCGAGCTAGAAGGCTCAATGTGGTGTGAGGAAGTGAAGGATGAGGTTCCATTTTATAATTGAGGTGAGTGGCACTTATGGAATCCATCAAAATATCAAATTAATATAAATTAATTATAAATTACATAACATATAGAATGTGATTTAATTAGAAGATAATAGTATTATGTCATTAAATCATCTCAGCCAATAATGTTTTGACTATTTTAGTTCACATTATAACCCTTATCTCTTAACATTAACCCTTAGTTAAAACCTTTGTCTCTTATCATGAAAACCTAGATTTTTACTCTTTTAGGGTTAATATAGTTATAATAAATTTCCAAAAGAAACACAAATGTATCATGGATGAATATATAAACATTATCCAAATAATTTTTTCAAATATTATATTTTTATAAATTTTATATAATTTAATAAAATATTGTTTATTTTAAGGTATCATTAATGTCAATTTTAACACTATTCAATGGATGACTAGTGAAAAAATATAAATACAAAAGTTAAAATTTAAATAAAATGATAAATACATCCCTAATATGTCTAGGTTATCTAAATAAATTTTTTATTCCATTAAGTATCTCTAATTACAATTGTTTTAATTATTTTATATCATTTATTTTATATTTCAATTAATTATATAACTGCATCATCATCATTGTGTAAGACTTTAAGGTAATTATTTATATCCAAAAAAATTACATATAAATTATTATTAAGACTAAAAAATTGGTACATTATAATAATATTTATAGTATAATTGATTTTATTTATAACTCTATATTAAAAATTATATAGTTATTAATGATATGAGTATTATATAAATAAATTTTCATTAAATAAAAAATAATAAAATTCACATTCTCTTCCAATTGGATTACAAAGGTTATAAGCTTTCCCAAGTATTATCTTGTTCAACACCGACTCATATAATGAAATTTTAAAAAGTTTTTGGGTAATTTTATAATATTTATAATATTAATTTTACCCTAATTTACATGTTTTACCTTTAAATGTATTAATAAAGAAATTAATAATGTTACAATTCATGATTCCAAAAAATAAAATAAACCTACTTAAATATATTAACACACTGAATCAAAATTTGGAATCAATTTTTAATAATTAAAAACAAATTTTTTTTCATAATTAATTTAAAATTATTCTCATTGAATAAATGAGAAACATGTTTTTAATGTGGAAACATACCAATGATTGAAATGTATTTATATATAAATTTAATATGGCATTCATTACAATGACCAAGTTTGGATTAATTGATAAAAATAGATCTCATTATACATAAAAACCAATCAAAAATATAATTCAACTCTATGAAATATTGTGATGAAAAAGATGTTTTCAATTAAAATTTAGTATTTCTTCTATTCATCCAAACATGAAACTTATCAGAAAAAAATGAACCAATGAAAATATTTATATTTTTACTTCAAATAAGGAATTTATTTTCAGTAACAGAAATTATAAAAGTGCAAATAACTATATTTGAAATAAGTACACCATCAAAAGGCGGTAGAACTGGATTTAGAAAAATATAGCCATTTAATTCTTAAAATTGGATTTAATTTTCTATCTTGTCTAAAAAAATAGGATGAATGTTAAACATTAGTTTGAATATATTATATATAAATTTCACTAATATAATTCACATATATCAATTAATTTGATTTATTCAGATAAAAACTATTGTTTCGTACTAATAGTTTTCTTCATAAAAAAAAATCATTTATATTCAATTTTTCTCATACTTATTTATTATTAATTGGTAACCAATGAATTTAATAATATATTTTCATAACATAGTCAATACAATTCAAACCCAAAAATTTAATAGTTACGAGATGATTTTTATTTTCGATATCAATATTAATAGTATATCGTGGTTCATTTAAGCTTTTTGTTGTGTGCGACATAAGCTATTGAATAAGTTAAATTTAAAAAATGAGATACCATAAAATCTTGGTGTGATACATTCTATATCTTGGAAATTGGAAATGGATTTTGATATATTTTTTTTTTGATTTCATGTTTCTTTATTGGCTTTTTTGGTGTGATAATTAAATCTTTGTGGGCTTGTATATATATGTTGGATATATCTATTTGAAACGTATATAAAGATATCGAATGGGTATGTTAAGAATCCAGATTAACATAAAACCTCTATTTTAGAGCAGTATATTTTTGAGGAGGTCATAGAGTTCTGTGCAAGATACTTTCATATAGGGGAACACATTAGTTTTCATATATCTTTCCATGAATGTGTAAATTACGGGGGAAATGGGATACGTGGATTAAAAGTAAAATCATTGAAAAGTGAGTAGAAAATGAATATACATATGTACATATTTAATAACATAGATAATTCTCATCCATATATAAAATTTCATATTAGTTTTTTAAAATAATGTTTTCCAAAGAATATAGATATATGGATTTTTAGTGACCATAACAAAACATGTTTTCCATGGTTTAGTGATATCATTCCCAGTAGGGCATATGCCTAAAAACATTGATATAGTCAGTAGTAGGTCTATGTTTAAATTTGATAACATGTTAATAGAATTAAATTAGTGGCTATGTATTTCGCATGAAATACCAGGACAATAGAATTGAAGATTATAATAGTAGTATATTGGTGTTCATAGAAGCAATTCATTTTTCAAGTGCAAAAGAAAAAACTCAATCATTTTATGATGTGCATATCATAGAGTCTTTGATGAAAAATTGGAGGTTGATTACATTAAATTCCATGTTCAATCATTTTAATGAAAATTTTTTACCAGAAATAACAGTTTCAGACATGTTGAAATTTTAATGCCATAATTTAATCTAAATTTATTGGAAAACACAGATGAACCTTTTATCACGAAAACATATGAAGATATAATTTTCTATGTTCTGGATCAATTTGATATGCATTGGCCGATTTTTTTACCATGAAAAAATAGGTTGTTTGTGATGATAAACATGAATAATATTATTATTTATGTGATATCCCAAATTCTACGAAAATATTAACAGATAATATTGATTTGAAACACATAGAAATTGTTTGTAACATATGGAACGATTATGATAATGTGATTTTGGAAAAAAAAACATTAGTACATTCCTAATATTAAAGGTAAAATATATTTATTTAAGGATTAATATTATAAAGTTCATAAAATATTATATTACATTATTTTCTTTTCTTTATTAAGACATGTATTATAACTAATAATTTTAATTTTTTATTTATATTAATTTTGTTTTGTTTAGTTAAGCATGTTTACTCTGACGTAACTTATAAATTAATTTATTTTAAACATAATAATAATTTAAAATATAATATGTTAAATAGAAATAAACATATTTTAAAAATGAGTATATTACAAAAAAAATCCACTTAGTGTAAATAAATAATTTATCAGGTTAGAGAAT